>OZ010786.1:398697900-399947900 GCA_963932465.1 Maratus speciosus
AATTTTGCATTTCTTATTTGAAACTGAATATATATAGCTAATTTGTAGGTTGTGATTTGTGTGTGTGTGTGTGTGTGTGTGCGTGCATGCATGCGTGCGCGCGCGTGTGGAGTGTCATGTCTATTTATAAGACAAAGTTTTAAATTATTTTCATTTCAAGTTGATTGTTAAACCTGTCACTGAAAATAAGTTTCCTTCAACCTAATCAGCTGTTGTGCCTCATAACTACAAATCAAGAAGATAGTTTGTAAAAGTTATAATTTATATTGTCATGTTTACTTGCATGATAGTTGCACTTTTTGTACTGATTTTTCAATGTCAAAACCCAGCTGTGATAATATTATGTGAGGAAATCTGATTGCCTAGAACTTGTGCTCTTAACATTTCATGTGCAGAGATTTTCAACCCCAGAGGATTGTACTCGTTTGAATAAAACTTCTATTAATAATATTGGATAATACTTTTTAAATATCCTTTTTTTTCCTGATAATGTAGTGTTTTCACCATTTTTTTTTTTTTTTATAAAAACCTTTTTTTTTAAATTTATTAAAAATGAAAGAATGAATGCTTACTCATGATTTATTTCAGTAAGATGTTATTTTGAGCATGTTGTCTGTATTTGCATGAAAAAAGAGATTTTTTGATTCGTAAGAACAAGGTTATCAGATGATGAGTAGTACTGGACTTTTATGAAAGGAAAGTATTTTGGTCAGATTTTCTGCTTCAAAACTAACTTATGATTATTATGTGAGAGTAACTTATACATGAGTATAGTCAGTGTATTGGTCAGATGTTATTTACGGAAGTAATGTGTTAAAAAAGCAACTTAAGTTATGTTAAGAGAGAAAAAGAGAGACTTGTAAATCTGTTATTGTTAAGCATTTATGAGAATATAGACCTGCCTTTAATCTTTTCAGAAGTAAAATATCTATTCTATTTAAAATGTAACTTGACTTCTCTCAATTTATTCGGATTTTGATAAAATTGTTAATCAGAAATCAGATTCTGGTGTCTTTGAGTTGCATGGAAAATTTTCTTAATTGGAAAATCCCCCCCCCCCCTTCATTTTAATTCTTTGACTATATATATATATATATATATATATATATAGATATATTCCCTTTTCTTTTTTTATGTGTGTATGTGTAATGTATGTTTTATGTTTACTTCTATTTTCAGTTTTTCTGTGTGGATCATTTGTTTTTACTTCTTTCCATCTTTTCTCACAATCCCTTGCTAGTTGGGATGGATCCAATTACTTGATTCTCTGACTTGCAATTTCTTTTAGATTTTGTCTGCTTCTTGCTAATAAATTGCTAGTTTTCCTTCTTTATTTTTATTCAACCTGTTTATATCAAATAATTAAAAGCATCCTGGAAGACCTGCTTTCTGCTTTTCCAATGATAGTTTACATGCTATGCCTAATAAGAAGCACAATTTTATAAAATTATTGTTCTTCAAACTGGTAGCTTTTCAAAAGAAGTTTTAAAAGTTTTTGTTCCAGTAGTTTGTATTTCCAATAATTTTTTTTTTAATCTTAATTTTTTTATTTTTTTACTTAATTTTTTGTTTTTGTTTTTTTTAAGTAAGAGGTGCTATCTATGCAAGTTGTAATTTTTTTCAACTGAGGAAAAAAGTGTCCATGCCGGGATTTGAACCCAGGGCCTTTGCTTAAGCTGCCAAAGCTATGCCAACTAAACTATCCTGGTCAAATCCTGCTGACACATTTCCCTCAGACAACCTTTCTGAATGAATTGTGTCCTGGCCTGGGCACTTTTTCACTTCGTTGAAAAAGAACTCTAAGATTTTTCTTTCTGGTATCTTTATTTTAATGTATCACTCATCATTGAAGCAGCATGTTCAATCATATATTTATTTATCTGTACTGATTTTGCTTAAAATTCCTGTGTAGAATATTTCATACACAAAAAATTTTGAAACTTTTTCTTTGGTGCAGTTTTTTTTTTTTTTTTTTTTTTTTTTTGTGTGTGTGTGTGTGTATATTATATATGTTGATGTTAAAATGATAACAGTATTTCAGGTATTAACCTTGTTTGTGCTGTTTTTGTATCTTAGCACCAAGTACATATCTGAGTTCTTTAATACAGTAGACTCCCTCAAATCTGCAACAAAAAATCTGCAAACGCCTGAAATCCGCACATCATTGCAGATGTAAACAATGAAACTTTCAGTTCAGATGTACGGGCAAAATTACAGAATTTTTTAGTTTTATATCACCCTGTTTGTATTTTAATATGTAATTAATTCCCTATAATATGACTGAACTCATGGTTTTTCATGAAGGAAGTACAATTTATTTTTGAAAAAAATATAAAGATATTATTGATATCTTTAGTAATCACAACCTTTTTACCAAATCTGTTTATGTATCAATCGAAATTTTTTGGTTATTAAAACTGGCTAAATCAGAAATAAAACTTCCTTACTTTATGATTTTGATGTGAATTAATAGGGTACTATTATGAGGCAAGTTTCATAAGGAAAATGTATCTTATATTTATTATGCAGATTTACTAATACATTATTGGTTATTTACTTTATCTTTACTTTTAATAATTTAATCATTTTTTAAATTATCTTACTTCTTATCATTTTAGTTTATAACTTAATTATTTTAATATTTTACTATATTACAAGGATTCTTTATAATTTTGATTGCATTATTACATTCAAATTACTGTTTAAAAAGTAAACAAAGCAATGACCAGAAATCCACAAAATTCTAAAATCCGCACAACCTCTGGTCCCAAGCTATGCAGATTTGAGGGAGTCTATTATACTGAAAAATGACTGATCTTTCACATTAAATGGTGTTACTCTTAAATTCCAGTGTGTTGTATATAATACTCAACGACTATCTGTTGTCGATCAATTTTCAAGTTAAGAAGAGCTGATCAATTATCAGAGTTTGATAAAATACTAATTCTAATTGTTCTTAGTTTCAAAATACCAGTTTTGAAAATATAATGTGTTGTAAACTACACATAAGCTACTTTAACAGGAAGGGAGGAGAAGAGGAATTGCTTTTAGCTTTAAACAATAAAAATGACAAAAATTAAGGTTTACTAAAATTAATCATATATGTTATTTACTGTAATCTAACAAATATAATTATTTTCTTATGGATATTACAGTTATCCATAAATATATCCAGTCGGAATTTATAAGCCCATACTATGTTTTTATTGTTTATTAAACTCATTGTTAAAATTTCCAGATTATAAAGCCGATTGTTTAATCTTGCAAAATATGATGCATTAATTTATTAAATTTAAAATAATTTATTTATATTTATGGCAAATTGTGTTTCTAAACCCATACAAGAACAAACATGTGAATACTGTAACTATTCATACAATATATTCCTGCGTATATAAGCAGCAGACACAGTTAAAAGGGAGAATGGCTCATCAAAGAAGAAAAACCTCTTTTTGCTATGTTAGTAGCAAGCAAGAACTAGATTTCTGTTATCAAAGCATGAAACTTGTTTTTAAGTGGTAAAGCAATAAGAAGTAATGAAAATACCTGAATAGTCTGAAAATATCCTGTGAAAGAAAATGGAAAAAATAAAAATACTAAATATTTTCTTTAAAATGTATTCAGTTATAAGCTTTCTCATCAAAATAGTTTACGATTATTAAATCAATTACATAAGTTTGCGATGGTGTGTTTTTTAATTTCTGATAATCGATTTTTATGTATTTTTTAGCGCTGAATTCAATAATGACCTTTATTTTTAACCATCACGTCAGGATTTTCTGCTAATCGTAAATTTCAAAGTTAAAAAGTTTAAAAAAAAAAAAAAAAAAACGAAAATCTGATACTATAAAATAGATGAACTTTTGATAATTGATTTTTATGTATTTTTTAGTGCTGAATCCAAAAAATGACCTTAAACTTTAACCATCACATCAGCTTTTTCACACATCGTAAATTTCAATGTTAAAAAGTCAAAAAATAGCAAAAATCTGATACTAAAAAATAGATATAATGGTTGTATTTTTTAACTTTTGATAATAGATTTTTATGTATCTTTTAGCGCTGAACCTAAAAATGACCTTCATTTTCAACCATGGCATCAGGATTTTTTGCAAATTGTAAATTTCAAAGTTAAAAAGTAAAAAAACTAACCAAAATCTAATGCTACAAAATAGGTGTAAAACGTTTTTTTTCCCTAATAATTTTTTCGATTTTTGGCTTATACTAGGGATTCTTACAGCTAAACAGTTCAGGGGCCAAGTGAGGAAGGGGGAGGGGGTTCATTGATCCTGTGGAGTTATGTAGTATTTCACTTTAGGGACGATTAGAGACATAACTGACCTTTACGAGATTGTAGAGGTGGTTCCATTAAATGGCGGACTACTGCTGGATGTTACACCAAGATGAACACCATAGCGAACATAAAAGGAAAAGCACGAGGCAGAGCATGAGAAGTTATTCCACACATGGAATAAACTTGTAAGGATTTTAAATATACAATATTTTGTATGTTTAGCTGTAAAAATGCATAGTATAAGCCAAAAATGAATAAGTTATTATGAAAAAAACTTTTACGTCTAATTTATATTATAAGATTTTTGCAATATTTCAACTTTTTAAAAATTTGTGATTTCCGAAAAATTCTAATGTGGTGGTAAAAAACAAAAGTCATTTTCGGATTCAGCTCTACAAAATACATAAGAATTAATTATCAAGAGCTTTTGTTTTAAAACAAAAATTACATCTATTTTATAGTATCAGATTTTTGCTATTTTTTTACTTTTTAACTTTAAAATTTATGGTTTGCCAAAAATCCTGATGTGATGGTTAAGAATGAAGTTCATTTTCAGATTCAGTGCTACAAAATACATAAGAATCAATTATCAAAAGCTAAAAAACATGGTACAGCCCTAATTTTGCAGGCTAGTATTATCTGATGCTGATATAGTTAATAATTTTAAATGATGTAATTGGTACTGAAACTGAAATAATCATAAAAATAATTGTTAATAGAAAATTAAAAAATAGATCAAAAAGAAAATATATAGTTCCTCATTAAACCCACGGCTAATTTCTTTTAAAATAAATATAAATAAAAGGAAAAAAGTGAAACATACTGCAATCAGATATCTGGATGCAAAATATGCCATATGTCCATAATCTGGCCAAACTGGCCATTCATTGCATCACTTTTAATACGACAAAAGTCCATGAAAAGTTTTCTCAAGACATTTGGAAAATCTCTTATTACAAAAGAATTAAATTAATGTAACCACTTTTCAGTATTATTAGTATTATAATAATTATTATTTACTCATAAATTAATGGTTCAGACAAGGCTTCACTTTTTCAATTTAAAGAATGAAGCACATGTTTGAAATAAAGTTCCAACCGTGGTTGTATAGAGCTTTAAGTGAACTTTTTTTTTTTGCTTTGACACTAAATGCTGAAACATAAATTAAGTAATAATGGTACATGTAAAGACTTATACTATCATTACCATATGCAAATAATAACAAAAGTACTAGTTATAGAGATAAAATAATAGGTAATGCAAAGACATGTACTCTTATTATAACACCAGACTTGAAAGGGTTAATGAACATATATTGAAAGTTGTACTCAGTTGTTGAATTCACTTCAGAAAAAATGTGGCAATTAATTTTCAGTTACTATTATTATGAATACAGTAATGTGTTATACAATGTGATGATCTATATAACTGGCTCTAATTCAACTTTGATAAACAACTCTGAAAATAAATCTATAGTTATCAAAATTAGGCTGGTAATATATTTTGAAAAAGTTCAACAATGTGCATCTCTGGCAGAGTTATGTGCAAAGAAAAAGATTATTAACTTAGAATGGTTTGGATCTTAATGACACCTATGTATAAATTTTTGGAGAAACTAATTTCTTTTAGATTGTATCTGATTTAATGATGCAGTTTTTTAGAGCTATCAGATATTTTAATGTGATTCCATGTTAGATGCTTCTGTTTTGTTACAGATGTATTATTCATTAATAAAGGCACTTATGAACAGAATTATGTCCCATAATCTTATTTAACAGAGGATATGCTAATGATCTCCTAATGTCTTAACCTTAAAATTCACATGAGTAATTAAAGTTTGTTTTAGAACTGAAAAATGTTTAAAAAAAATTTATACTTCATATATTATCCCTAATAATCATTCTGATTTACCAGAATGAAAGAGTTAGCTAACCAGTATAAAGCTAGTAGAAATTCTATAATGTAGCGCAAGAAGTTGTTAACCTGTCTTATAGTTGGTGGAAATAATGACTCACAACCTCTTTATTGACTGAATTATTTTATTAAGAGTTCTAGGATACAGTGATAGTCAATCATGTTCAGAGGAGGCTCTGAGAGCCATATGATTAGAATTTCTTACATAATCATTGGCTCAGTAGACCAGTTCAAACAAAATCTATCTTCTTTGTGCATGTTCTTGCTTTTTGATTATGTACTTGTAATATTTTCCAGCAGGTGTGGGGGGAGATGTCAATTGGGAGAAAACTTAAATTTAATTGGTTTAATAACATTTGTTTAATGCTCAGGCCTATGATCTGAGCAAGACCTGGCCAAGCCCTACACCATAGACTGATGCAAATAATACTTAGCTTGTGTATGTAAACATAAAGATGTTTACAATTTAATATCAGAAAGTAATGAATACTGGACTGACAGACAAACTTAAAAGGGGCAGATTCAGAATTAGACATTAGAGTTAGAAAATATTTAATTAGATGTTAATTTAAATTTTAGATTTAAAATAGGATTTTAATATCTTTCATATATATGTGTGTGTATATATATACTAGGAACAAATTTTATATTCGTCATCACTCACATTAGGTATCAGAGCCTGAGAAGAAGATAATAATGAAATAGTTCAGCAGTTTGACATTTTATATTTTTAAAAATATGGCATTTAATTGAAATATTTGAGGTAGTCTTAGATAAGAAAGATACCTAATTATATCAAGATTATAAATTTTCTTAACTTATTCTGAAAAGTAAGTGTCAATATGAAAGTACAAATCCAGTCACAGCAGTGGCTTCAGAGACATTTATCAGTAGAACAAAATTTAAGAATATTTTCTAAGTATATTGAATACAACTAATTCCCTTTTGGCTTTGAATTTTAAACGGAAGAACATTTTGAAGTAATGTGCCATAAGATAAGGATCAAATTCTTGATAATATAGCAATAGAATGGTTTCATTTTTAGGAACTACTTTGGTATTTAAGGAATTTCTGTGATGATTTTAATTAATAATATTGTGATCGATTTATGTTAGTGCTGCAATGTAAGACTTATTTAAATTATTTTGATTTGCAAGAACAAAGAAATGTTAAAAAAATAAAGCAGATGTGTACGAAATTTAAACTAATTAACATCCAAGATAATGCATATAATTGTTCGCGTAAATTAAACTTAAATTAAATTTTATTTATTTTGTTGTTGCTAAAAATTTTTAATTTTTTCATATTATTTCATCTGTTTCATTATAGTTTTAATAAACTTCACAAATATTTTTTCCTTGTTATTTTTGTTTTTATATAGAAATTATTTTGTAATTAGGTATATGCTAAGTCAGTGATTGCCAACCTTTTGGACATCACGTACCACTGAATTAATAATTTTAAATCTCATGGCCACTAATATGAATTTTTTTCTCTTTTTTTATGTAAATACATTTGTGCAATAATGATAAGAGAACTTCCATTTTATTATTATAAAATGCATCTGTTTAATATTACAAAAATATAAAGAATTATCTTTAAATGTAACAAAATTATGAAAGTTAATTATAGGATAATTGAATTTGATGTAAGTATTTCAAATTTTTAGTGTAATATTTGATCCTCCTTCTTCAAAATAAGTGCAAAAAGCTACAGGTTTTTCTGTGGACAACCAAAACTTCTTTGTTGTCCTCAGACCACTGGTGGGTGAATGCTATGCTAAATGATATAACAGTTAATAATTTTTTCCATTGAACAGTAAATGATGTACATTTTTGCTGTTTAATTTTTACGTAATATCTATACTTTTCCTTTTTATTTAACTTTTTTCTAGATATATCTAATCTTACTCTTGAGAGTGATCCCAGTCCACATCGTAAAGAAAGCAATAAGGATAGGAAAAAAGTGAAAACTCCAGATATGCCTACTCTTAAATCTCTTCCTATATCTCTTGTATATGATATAAAGTAAATATTGTTTTTTTTTTCTCCCATATGATATTTTCATAGTCCTATTTTTTCTGTAATAATATTGTTAGATTATAAAAGGTAATGGAAAAAAGAAAATTTATTCTTAGCTTCCAGGGTTGTTTCTTTTTTGGAGGAGGGGGGGGGGGATATAATAAAGAAACAGCTGTACCTAATGAAACAGGTTATTTAAAGCATTACACCGTAATCTTTCAGTTTTTTTTTTTTTTTTTTTTTTTTTTTTTTTTGATAAATTAAGCTTAAGGTATTTTTCTGATAGCCAGAGACAAGTGATAAATTGATAAATATTTATGATGACAACTGCACACGAGTTACAATAGCAATGGAGTTAATTATGTGCCAATCTACGCTCACCATAATATGCCAACTGACCATGAAACTGCAATAATAAAAAACTTCAAAATTCAAGCCATGATCTGGAGTTGGTCTTCTAGAGATTTCACTATGATCCAAAAATTGTATATTTGTCTTTCTGTTTGTTTTTTTATAAATTGTAATTTTTACAAAAATTGGCTAATCATTGCAAATTTTGAATAGGGTATTAAGGTACAGAACACTACTTTGTTTTTAAAATAGTCATCGTATTGTAAGTGTTTTTTACAGGACAGCTCAAAATTTCAATATAGCTTTGTCTCTACACACCAAAATGAGCAATATTGACAAAAATGGTATTTAAAGTGAACATGGATAACAATAATAGTTTGCCACCAAAACACTCTTATGCCACAAACCACTCTCACTTATAATATGCCAATTGGCATGCTATACAGTGCAAAACAATTTTGTAAATTGTTTTATTTCTTCCTTAATCTGCGTATAAGTGTGTTAAATGGAAAATAATCCATCACTTGAAAATTACAGAGAAAATAAAAATTAAGTGGGGAAAAGTTTCTTTGTTTAAAAATCTTCACTAAATATACTATTACTTTAAAAATGCTACAAGTTATTTCTTTCAGTGACTTTCAATTATTGTGCAATATAAATTTTTTATGACACAAACATTTTCTTTTTAAAATTAGAATAAAGATATATTAATTATTAATTTGAGTTTCAAAAATTTTTTGAAACAATTCCTAGATTTCTCAGTTAATGCATTTTAATTCAATTGAATTGATTAATTTACACTTCGTGTTTTCTGAATTTTCTGCGGTATCAGCTAGATAATTTTATCTATTTTTTAAAATATATTTTCTGAAGTATTAGCTGTAAAATTTAAAGTTATATTCTTTCATACATGTTTGCATGCAGATCTGCATCTGTTGATTTAAATTAAGAAATCATAAAATTAGGATCAATTACTATCTAAAATTAAGCAGACAAACAATGAGAAATAAATACTATTACATAAAGATAAAAAATTTATAAATTTTATTAAATTAGAAATATGTTAAAACAAACAGCCAAATAATAATATAAGTGGCTTTTAATAAAACTTAGGTAATATTTAGTATAACAGGTTCTGATATCAATAAACAAAACATCCTAAAAGGACAAATTAACTAGGAAGTTTACAAACATTGTTTAAAATATAAACAATTTCTCCTTGAAAGATCAGTGTTTTATTAGAGTTCATGAGATAAACCTATATAAAGAAAAGAAGATCTTGAAGAAAAATAATAGAGACATTTCACCGCTTCTAAACCAATTTGAAGAAACCAGTCTATCAATACTGATTTTTGGAATTTTGGGTGAAGGTATTCAGATCTCTTCAGAAAAATGAATTCCCTCAAGAAATAATTAATAATATAGACTTACTAATAAAAAGCTTACTCTTACACTCTCCTGAAATTGAGGCTATGGAAAACAGGGAACTTTTGAGCTGTTTATGAGTTTAAGCCTTCTCTTGGCCTAATCAATTTTTGGGATTCAAGGAACATCAGCACAGGCTGCAAGCAATGATTTCTCTCTCTGACACTATACAGGAGGCTATGCATGAGGATTCCTTGCTGGCACTCTATTGGAAAGCTCTGAATTCAGGTAAAAATGAAAAATCCCAGTGAAAACAGGGTGTAGGCCACAGGCGTGCTCCCACTCTGGCAATATACAGGAGGGCTCCGTATTCAGATAAAACAAGAATCCTCGATGGAACCAGTGCAAAGGCCACAAAACATGCTCCTTCTCTCCTTCTGGCACTATACTGAAGGGCTCCAAAGCTGGGTATTCAGATAGAAATTAAACTGTGATTTACTTGAAATTAGCTTACTTGGCCCAAGGTGAATTCTCTTAGGAGATTTTTTATCCTACAAACACTGGAGTGCCTATGAATGAGGGCGCAACAGATCTCGGACGACCTATAGACTTAAGACATCAGCCCCTGATAAACATACCTGTAGCCTACTATCTTCGATTTCCCTAATTCCCCCCCCCCCCCCCGCAAAAAAAAAAAAAAAAAAACAGGGTTGCTTTTTCTACAATATCTCTAGTGGGAATCTATCTTCAAACTGAAAACTACTCACTGGGTTAAAACAACTGGGGCCAAACTGCCCCCTCCCCCAAAAAGACCCACTATCCAATGAAGCACACAAGGGACGCAACAAACATTTTCAGACACCTCAGCACCCAAATTTCTGATTTAATAAAAATCAATAACCGTTCCTACCGTATTATGATATATTTATACACCACGTCCCAAAAGTTTAGACAATCAATAAAATTTGCATTAACATAAAAAGTAATAAGGTACAATTAAAATTCATGAGATAGGTAATAAATAAAAGCAGTTTTACTCATATACGCATATAAATTATGATCAAAGGTTTGGAATTATAAAATATTCATTAAATTATATAAAAATGTGCTGCCACAAAAGTATAGACACCTGTAATTTTTTTTTGTTTTACATTTATAAAAGTAACTATAAACTTACTTTTAATATTTGATTGTATTGCCAAGACACTTTATAACATCAAATACACGTTGTTCCGTAGAATTAACTAAGCATTGCATTACAGAAGGAGGTATTTCATGCCACGCTTTGTCAATTGCAATTTTTAAGTCATTTACACTTGTATATTGTTTTCCATTTTCATATATTTTATGAGATAAGATCCCCCATATGTTTTCCATCAGATTCAAATCTGGGCTAAATACTGGCCAGTCTAATAGTGTGATATTGTTTTGCCCAAACCATGTTTTCGATGATGTTTAGGTATGGATGGATGCCCCATCTTGTTGGAAAACACAGTCTGGTCCTGCTAGCAAATCCATAATTGGCAGTAAATTGGTACGTAAAATATCCTGATAATCCTTTGATTTCATTTTTCTGTCCATAAATCCTAGAAATGTTTGGTCGTTGAAAGAAAATCCTCCTCAGGTCAATACGGATCCTCTGCCTTGTTGCCTGCTGAAACAGTTCTTGGGTTCTTCTCTTCAATCATGCTAGTAAAACTTATGAGACAGTCAGGGCCGTCTAAATTCCATTTCTTTTCATCTCTGAAGATTGCAGAAATCAATTTTTCGCCATATGACATATGCTTTCTAACCCACTTTAGACGTGCATCTTTATGTCTCTGCTTTAAGCAAGGTTTTGTATCTCGCGAAACATTTTTAGGATTTATGGACAGAAAAATAAAATCAGAGGATTATCGGGATATTTTATGTACCAATTTACTGCCAATTATGGATTTGCTAGCAGGACTGAACTGTGTTTTCCAACAAGATGGGGCATCCATCCATACCTCCACATCATTGAAAACATGGTTTAAGCCAAAAGAATATCACACTATTAGACTGGGTAGCACTTATTCCAGATTTTGAATCCCATGGAGAACATATGGGGGATCTTATCTCGTAGAATATATGAAAATGGAAAGCAATATACATGCGTAAATGACTTAAAAATTGCAATTCACAAAGCGTGGTATGAAATACCTCCTTCTCTAATGCAGTGCTTAGTTAATTCTATGGAACAACGTGTATTTGATGTTATAAAGTGTCGTGACAATACAATTAAATATTAAAAGTATGTGTTTAGTTACTTTTATAAATGTAAAACCCCAAAAAATTACAGGTGTCTGTACTTTTGGGACAGCACATTTTTATATAATTTAATGTATATTTTATAATTTCAAACCTTTGATTATAATTTATATGTGTATATCAGCAAAACTACTTTTATTTATTACCTGTCTCACAAATTTTAATTGTACCTTATTACTTTTTATGTTAATGCAAATTTTATTGATTGTCTAAACTTTTGGGGCATGGTATAGTAAAAATGTGTATACCAGACTTCACAGAAAAATACATCTCGGCTGGCACCTCCATAAAGTTCCCAATTCTGGAAAACACGTCTGGAAAACAGAGATTAATGTTACTTTTGTTTATTAGAACCTAGTTCATTTACCAGCTGTATGACATTTCACAGATCTTTGATACAAAAAAACTCCATGCACCTTCTGACTTAAAGATATAATCCTGTCAATAAGTCGCTGGGATTTCTAGCATCTAAAAAACATAGCCACCCTCATCACCAGAAATTCCAAGCAAAATGCTTTTATACACTTGTTTCATAAAAGTAATATATATTTTGTTGCCTGCCTTATTAAATATTTAAATTTTATTTATATTAACAATTTTATTTAAAATAACCTTATAATTATATTTCAATTTCTCCAAATAAATAAGTCTAAATACATTATAAATTTTTTCCATAACATTTCTTGTAATCCTGTGAAATGCTAATTGAAAATATACTGCTGTCACTTTTCTTAGTAATTTTTTCATGATTGATTTTATGCTTGTTCATAATTTGTGGATTAAAAATGTTCTTTTTTGGGCATAAAAATTTCAATATAAAATTAAATGAAATTTTTTTATATTAATATGTAATATACAGTTCATTTGTCATCCCTTTTCAGATTTATATAGGTAGTTGCATAGGTTTTTTTTTTTTTTAGTATATAGTGCTTAATTTATTTGATAAAGATATTGGTGTTTTTATTAATATTGTATCAGAATATTCATCTACAGAGGATACAAATATGCAACGTTTTGCTTCTTAGTACCATGCTTATGTAGGTTCGGATTGAAAATTGAATAATTCAAAGCAAAAAAGAAGGTTTTATGTATATGAGTTGAAATATATAAATTATGCTTATCTTTTAAAGATAGCACATCGTCATACTAAAAAAAAATCAGGACCTTAAGTAAAAATATTTTGAAATGATTGACAAACTACAATGTGCACATTCAGTGCTAACAACTGAAATTAAAAATGACTTCTTACTGCATTTTAATATTTTATCAGGTGGCTAATGCTGTTATATTTTAGAAATGATTGCATGGAATTGTTTCTGAATTGGAGGAAAACATTTTAATACTATATTTTTTCACAACAAAATTTAATTTACTTATGAAGAAGATTTTAGAGAAAAAAATTTACTGAAAGAATAATATATTTATCACAAACAAAAAATAAATGGGGATGTTAATAGAGAAAACACGTTGTAACATGAAATGGAGGTATACAAAGTAGCCTTCTGTTCATAAATAAAGTAACTAATCCTCATCAGATATCTTTTTAATTTGTTTGTTGGCTTTTAGGTAGCTTTCATTACAAAAAGCTACCTATTGCAGCCATTCGGAGGAAAGCGATTTCAAAAAATTTTGGTATATTTTCATCAATCATGACCCCCAGACCCCGAAACCACCCTCCTTTCAAAATTTATATATATATATATATATATATATGACCTATGTCACACTGTAATTCTCATAATTATGAACCGATTTCGATGTAATTCGGTGTGTACATAGTACATACCAATGTCTCGACCGATTTCGTTGGCCAGGTTCATCCGCCATTTTGTTTCAAAATGGCGGTCATTTAAACTTTTTAAAAAAATTTAAAATTTGAAATGTGTTACCAAAAAATTAAAAATGGAAAAATATTTTTTTCTTATGTATTTGACCTTTATACAAAGATTCCGGAGCAGTTTTTGTTTCGTCTATATCTTAAAAAATGACTGAGTTATAGCATTTTGAATTTCTAGTGTGGCTGACATTTTGAAACATCCTGAATTTTGTCATGCGATAAAAGGCGTATTTATGAACCGATTTCGATGTAATTCGGTGTGTACATAGTACATACCAATGTCTCGACCGAGTTCGTTGGCCAGCTTCATCCGCCATTTAAAATTTAAAAAAAAATTTTTAATTTGAAATGTGGTATCAAAAAATTGAAAATGGAAAAATATTTTTTTCTTATGTATTTGACCTTTATACAAAGATTTCGGAGCAGTTTTTGTTTCGTCTATATCTTAAAAAATGGCTGAGTTGCAGCATTTTGAATTTCTAGCGTGGCTGACATTTTGAAACGTCCTG
This sequence comes from Maratus speciosus, assembly GCA_963932465.1. Taxonomy (NCBI): domain Eukaryota; kingdom Metazoa; phylum Arthropoda; class Arachnida; order Araneae; family Salticidae; genus Maratus; species Maratus speciosus. The sequence goes on from OZ010786.1 coordinate 398,712,481, forward strand.
AATTTTGTCATGTGATAAAAGGCATATTTATGAACCAATTTGGATGTAACTTGGTGTGTACATAGTACATACAAATATCTCGACCGAGTTCGTTGGCCAGATTCATCTGCCATCTTGTTTCAAAATGGCAGCCATTTAAAAAAAAAATTTTAAATTAAAAAATTAAAATGAGATACCAAAAAATTGGAAAATGAAAAAGATTTTTTTCGTATGTGTTTGACCTTAATACAAAGATTCCGGAACAGTTTTTGTTTCGTCTATATCTAAAAAAATGGCTGAGTAATAGCATTTTTAATTTCTATTGTGGCTGACATTTTAAAACGACCTGATTTTTGTCACGCGATAACAGGCGTATTTATGAACCGATTTGGATGTAACTTGGTCTGTACATAGTACATACCAATGTCTCGACCGAGTTCGTTGGCGAGCTTCATTCACCATCTTGTTTCAAAAGGGTTGCCATTTAAAAAAAAAATTAAATTTAAAATTTAAAATGAGGTATTAAAAAAATTGGAAAAAGAAAAAGATTTTTTTATGTGTTTGACCTTGATACAAAGATTCCGGAGCAGTTTTTGTTTATAAAAATTTGTTCTTTTGTTTATATCTTAAAAAATGGTTGAATTATAGCACTTTGAATTTCTAGCATGACTAACATTTTGAAACGATCTTGTATTTGTCACGCGATAATACACGTATTCGCCTATTTCGATGTAAGAAGGCATGTGGATAGTATACATCAATACCTCGACCAAGTTCGCTGGCCAGATTCATCAGCCATCTTGTTTCAAAATGGTAGCCATTAAATTAAAAAATATATATATATTTAAAGTGAGGTGCAAAAAAATTAGAAATTGAAAAAGGTTTCTTTCTTAATTATTTGACCTTGATATAAGGATTCAGGAGCATGTTTTGTTTGTCTTTACCTTAAAAAATGGCTCAGATATAGCAGTTTCAATTTCTATTGTGGGTGACATTTTGAAAAATCTGATTTTTTGCATGCGACAGCACTCATATATATCAACTGATTCTGATGTGAGTGAGCATGTGCACAGCAATTACTAAGGTCTCAACCAAGTTCACTGGTTAGCCTCATCCACCATGTTGTCTTAAAATGGCACGCACTTTAAGAAATCGCCGAATTTGGCCGCCAAATATAAGTTACTTTAAAGAAAAGCAGCTTGGATAAAGCTGACTAATTTCACGAAATTCTCATTCATTATATTGATAAAAATTAGTATTGAATCTCCTATATTCGGTTTCCACTAAATTGAGCTTCGTGTGTTTGAATGATATAAGTTGGCTTTTTTAAAATAAGGAATATGAAAGTTACCTCTTCCTCCCGGCACTGGCCGGAAGGACTTTTTTTACTTAAAATTCAAATATAACAACAACAACAACAAAAAATAGTTTATCAAAAATTAGCACTCACAAACTGGAAAAATTATATTTTCTATGGAATGACATTTGTGGTATTGTGTAGATTAAGAGAAACACTTGTTTTTTATGTTTAAATGTCAAATTTTCATTTGAGCTTTACGTTATCAGTTCATACAATGGCGTGATGTTTATTATTTTATTTTTAGAAATGTTCAAGCCATGACTGAAATAAAAACAGACATTGGTTATGCTAGAGCATGGGTCAGACTAGCACTTGAAAAAAAGTTGTTGCATAAACATTTACAGAAACTTTTATCAAATCAAGAATTACTTAGGTAATATGTAATTAAATTACTAGTTTTCTTAAATTCACAATTATATAGCAAATTTCATTATCTCTTGTAATTTTTTTTTTTTTTTTTTTTTTTTTTTTTTTGTAAAATTAAAGAGAATTACAGAAGTGAAAATTACAGAAGTGAAAACAGTTATTGTTATTGTAAAATAAATAATATATTTTCATTTTAATCATGGAAATTGAAAATGTTGGTACTTCCCTGTTATAAGGACCTTAGCTTTTTTTTTTCCTCCTAAGTTTGCCACAATTTGAGCTTAAAGAAGTGAGATTTGTTGCCAAATGATATAAATAACTATGAAAACAAAAGTAATGAATTGTTACACTTTTGTATGTATGTACAGTAAAATCTGTCTAAGGCAGATTTTGTGTAAGACAGAAGATAAGTGTCTAAGATAAAAAGATTTTAAAAGCTCTGCAAAATAATTTTTAATACAGTAAACTCTGTCTTCAGTAGAAAATTTTCTTGGTCCTAATCAATTCTACCGTAGGCAAAGTTGACTGTATTAAAAAAAATTTCTTCTGAATATATTTATTTCTGAAACATCAATTGAGACTCATTCTGAAGACACAAAAAATGTATTGGTTCTGTCTGCCTGTCTGTTCTCTGATAACTGTCACAAAAAAGTCTGGACAGATCCCTGCTGATTCTTATCCTAATAAAATTATTGGGTAAAATGGAATACAAGATGTATAACAGTCATGTGATGTCACAATCAGTAGGAAATCGCGAATGTAAAATTAATGACACTGTGGGAGTTTTCGTGGTGATGAACAGAGCCCCCCTTGAAAAATGTACTTTTTATTCCAAAAATGTACAAGAACATTATTTCATGTTTATTATTTAACTCAATTTAATGGTTCTTCAAAAATTTCTATTTGAATGTTTAAGAAATTTGATATGTTAATAAATATATATAACTTTAAAAATATATTCTGAATTAAGGGAAATTAGATATTATGTAAAGAAATATATAGTACAAATTTGACTTGCAACTTTGATTTTGAGGTCCTTGACCTGCTTGTTTGCAGATTTACTATTTAGATAAATGACATTTGTATATTAAATAAATTTTATAAATATGAAAACAAAAATGCTTGTATGCATGAAACAGTGAAGAGGTTGTCAGAAGATGCATATCAAATGGCCATTTTCTGTGTTTCACCAAGTCCCCTATTGCAGGGAAGTGGCGGAATACTTTTTATAAAAATCCTGATTTTATAGTTTTAAGCAGTTATTAAGACAAGCTAGATTTCAAAACAGGATCTTTTCTCTTTTTTAGGAATAAATAATTATGAAGGTCCTGTGTAGTTCTCTGTTTGTGATTCTATGCTAGATTAGTCATATTATAACAGGCTGCACTAACTTTTCTTAATAATGATTGGTATAGATAATAACTGCCAAAATTTAGATTGCTTTTATGATTTTGAAAATGATATGAGATGGAAAATTACTAGAATGCATCCTTCTGGTTATTACGTTTGCCGTTTCATATATATATATAATTCTATTTTCAAAATTGTGAAAGCTTTTATTTATGCAAAAATAAACTTGGTGTTCCTGAATTAATATAATAATTATAATAGCAGTGATTTAACCACAATTTATTAAGCTTACAGTTTCTTTTTAATGGATTTTTTTTTTATTCTGTTGTGTTGATTTTATATATAAAACAGAAACATCCTTATCATTAAAAGCAGTATCTCCTCACTTGTGGTGTGTCTTCATATGCCAAATCTGTGAAATTTAATGAGAAAAATTTCTTTGGATAGCATAAAATTAAAAATTTGTCACATTTTGTATTACAAGATTATTAATTTGACTGGTATAGTTCTTAAGCGATTTGTCCTTGCACATTTCCATTCACCAAACTTTGGACCAACAATAGCTGCTTTATGACTTTATAGAAAACTTATCTTTCACTCATGCAGTGCAGAAATATTCTATAATCAACCCAGATTAACATGTTTTAATTTCATGATGTGTCAGTATTTTTATGAATGTTTGTGCATATATTATGTGCATAATCAACAATTTAACTTTTTAAAATTACATATATACTTTTAAGCATATAAAGTTCTTGGAAGGTTTTGGAAATTGGGAATTATATTAAACAGAATGTTATGCAATAATCTGAAATTCTGGTGAACTGCTTATTCTGGTAATTTTTTAGATTAAAAAGTACATTTCTTCAGGGGGGAGGAGGGGGGGGGGGGGCTTTCATCAACCTAATCGGGTACTTTTTGCAGCAGTTATCGTGGAACAGACAGGTTATCAGACAAACAGAAACCAAAAACTTTTCAGATCTCTACATTAAGCCTGAACTGGCATTTTGGCAATTATGTTGTTTTCATTTAGAGTCTTTGTAATTTGTTTACATCAGGAAAGATTTTAAATTAAATGTAATTGTGGATTCCTATCTGTATGATTATATTGCTCAGGATGTACAATCCTTGGGAGAGATGAGGTAATATTACAGATTTTGAAAGTAACAGTTGAATTTTCATTATTATGCTTATGATATTCTTCTAAATGTGTTATAATGGTAAATTTTAATTTTTTTGATGAAAATGGTTGAGTTATGCTAGTATCTATGTAGCAAAAGAAAGGAGTATGTTTTAAGAGCAAAAAATCTTCTTAAAACACCATCAAAAATTTTTAAATGCGCTGGGCCTTTCAAAAGATCTGAGTCTTTCTTCATCAGGTGCAAAGAAGACATGCTTCTACTATGAAAGCAGTAGCAAGACACTTATTTTCTTTGAGTATATTTTGAATAAAATTTTCACCAAATGTCATGTGTGCACTAAGTGGATGCAATTTTTTGTGACTTTTTTTAAAAATATTTTATTAAATTTGATTATAACTCCATGTTTTATGCCAAATGTCATTAACATGTTATCATTTACCAACTTTTGTGGTTATCTGAAATTTTTCTGGAAAGCAATTAAATGATAGACAAACTGGCTAAATTGATTAAATGAAGCCATATAAGCTTTTCAAGTAGCAAAGTAAAATTTCTGTGAGTTTGAAAATGTATAAAAGCATTTGAACACATTTCTAACAATAACTGGCACAGTTCGTTATTACATTCAAACTCTTTATAAAGCCCTGTGAAAGAACTATAAATACTGCACTTTAAATTATCTATGAGGAGCATGTTGCATATCTCAATTACCTATAATTTTCTTTGATTTTGAAATGATGTACTTTGTCATTAAAATGTATTTTCTTGCTGATCATACAAAATAATATATTCCAATTCTTTTTATGTGACCCTGTGAAAAAATGATATGCACACTTATAAGTGCTACCTTCAATAATAAATAAGCTGTAGATGACTATAAAATATATTTAAGTTTTGTGGGTGTCAGAATTTCAAAAAGCCTAATTTAAAATGTTTCAAAAAGTTTATTTACATGTTTTAGATTATGGTTTTTTTGTATATAGGATATATATATTCATTTAAAGTATTTTGAAAATATAATTATAATATTTTTCTTTATAATCTGTGTGTAATTTATTTTTGTCATTTTACCTCATTTTTATAAATATTTTCAATTATAGCATTTATTCAATTGATTGATGCAAATGCAGGTTTGTCCAGAAAAAGTATTCTAAAGTCAAATGACATAATGTAGTTATATATGAATAAAACTTACTGGTATCTTTAGAGAAACTTAAGCTGTGAGTAAAATTGATGTAAAAGATTTTCAAAATGGCTGTCTCTGCACAAACCAATGTATAATGATGGGAAAAAGAAATTATCTACAACATTCTACAGAACATCCTGAAAACTGGAGAGACTGGGGGTAGTGAAAACCCACACATTCAATTGGTGGCACATTTGCATTCTCAACATCTAACAGTGTAATGTGTAACCAATGCAAAATGCATAATCATTACCATATTCAGAATTGTTACTGGTGCAAGTTGTTGTCAATTACTATCCAAGGAGTTTGTACACCGAGTACATCATCGTCAGGTGATCAGTATCTATTGGTTCATGCAGAGTAGTGCACATTGCTGCTATGTTTCCTTGTGGAGTTTCTAGTGTGTTTTCCTGGCTAGAGAACACCTTTCAGGATCATTTTTGATATCTTGGGATTTTATTGAGCATTCAATGGCCACTCTTTATAGTATAGCTGCCAACTCTTCCGATTTTTTCAGAATTCTTCTGAAAAATCGGCATGTTTTCCGATTTTACCCGCGTAATGCGTTTTCTTCCGCTTTTCGTCATTTTCTTTCGCTTTTCGGCCTTTTCTTACGCGATTTTCGTCAAAGGATCGCGGGAAAACCCGAAATTTCGCCGAAGGTTCACGGGAAAGACGCAAATTTTGTCGGAAGATCACGTAAAAAACGAGAATTCCCCCAAAAGAGCTCTAAAAACACGAATTCCGCGAAAAAACCGCGAATTTCGTCAAAAGATCAAATAAAAAAAGCGCCGTCAAAAGATCACGTAAAAACACTATTTCCGTGAAAAGATCGCGTAAAAACGCGAATTCCATTAAAGGATAGCGGAAAAAATGCGCGTTTCGTGAAAAGATCGCGGAAAAAACTCAAATTTCACCGATGGATCGCGGCAGAAACCCAAATTTCGCCGAACGATCGAGAGAAAGACGCGAATTTCGTCAAAAGATTGCGTAGGGGTGATTTTGGTCCGAATTTTTCGAAAATTTAAGGCATTCATTTCTGAAAATTTAAAAAAATCGGCCACCAATTCGTAAATTCGGACATAAAAAATATCGCGAATTTCGACATCTTCGCCGAAAAAAACTAATTTTGTCAATGGTTTGCAGAAAAATCGCCAATTTCGTCAAAGGATCGCGTGGAAAACGCTAATTTCATCAAAAGATCGCGAAAAAACGGCAAATTTCGTCAAAAACATCGCGAAAAAACAGAAATTCCGTCAAAAGATTGCGAAAAAAACACAAATTTCGTCAAAAGATCGCGAAAAAAAACACAAATTTCGTCAAAAGATCTCGGGAAAAAAACACAAATTTCGTCAAAAGATAGCGAAAAAAATTCAATTTTCGGCTGAAGATCGCGAATTTCGTTAAAGCGCCGCGGAAAAAACGCATAGCTAGTGTCGCAAGTGGATTCCCCCCTCCCCCTTTCCTGCTGTAACTTTTCAGAAAATTTGCTGTGAATATCAGATTTTTTTTTTTTTTTTTTTTTACTCAGAATCACTCTCAAAAAAAAAAAAAAGAAAAATTTAGGAGTCAGAAGTTTTAAGTGTCTTTTAATGTGAAAGGTAGGATATCTATGAATTAATATTCAAAAAAAAAAAAAAAAAAAAAAAATTAGTAATTTTTAATATATTCAAATTATTCTTTTTTGTCATAATATATATTGCGTAATTGCAAATTAGTGAATATTTTACTCGAGTTTCTCTTTGAAGTTTGTTTATAAGGATTCAGCTGTTTTTTAATCCTTACTGAAAGTGTTATAAAACTTTTAAAATCTTCTGATTCTTCGCCGAAATCTTCTGATTTTTTGCCCAAAATCTTCTGAGTTTTTCCGAAATTTAGTTGGCAAGTATGCTTTATAGCCCTGGCCTGAACCCGTGTGTATTTTTTCTGTGAAGTTATTTGAAGGACCAAGTCTCAAATTGGCCCAACACACTGGAGACATCAAATAACAGATAAAATTATTATAGATGAAACGCAACCCATTGAAAAAGGCATGTTGTGGAATGTTATAGTCAATTTCTAGCCCTGTCTCTATATATTGGTTCATGCAGATGATGGCTATTTTGAAAATCATTTTGATAATTTTCACTCATTGCTCAAGTTTCTCGGAAGATGTCAGCAAATATGATCTAATAATAATATGTCATCTTACTTTTAACACCTTGATCTCCCAGGAAGTTGTTAGTATAGATTTCATCATTTGTTGAATATTTTAAGATTTTATTTTTTTTTTTAAATAATGACCAAAATTATTAAAAATTTCTTGCATTTTCAATTAATTACTATTTCAGGAGTTTATATAAGCGATATGCCTTTCTTCGGTGTGAAGAGGAAAAAGAACAGTTTTTATATCATTTATTAACACTGAATGCTGTTGATTATTTTTGCTTCACAAACACATTTACTTCAACTAGTAAGTTTTTACTCTAGTTATTTTTAACATTTCATACTTGCTAATTTTTTTATGTTTTTTTTTTTTCCTGTTCTTTCCTTTCATCTGATGTATGTTTTCATATAAATTATTCATAATATACTAATCTATAATGTTAGATAAAAGTTTTTAAATGTAAAAAGTCTGCAGTAACTCAACTTAATTTTCCAAACACTTTACTGAATACTATGTGGGGTCATTCCATGTTTCGTGTGTGACATTTTGGAAAGAAAAAAATTCTAATTAATCAAAGATTTTTCAATATATTTCTTATTTAAAAATCCAAACAAAAGTTCTTTAAAAAATATACACTTTACTGTATTCTTTTATGCTAAAACTTATCATTTTGATGTAATAGTTATTTTTTAAATAGCTTTTTAAAAATGTTACGTGTGTGACTTAGGGAAAAAGCAAATTTTGAGTAATGAAATTAAATGATATACTTCTGTGAGTTTGCCACACATTTAAATTAAAACATATGGTAATAACTTATTTACCGTACCACTTAAAATCACAATTAAAATTAAAATTTAATAAATAATTGAATAAATGAAAATTAAAGCCTACGTTACATGTGTGACACTCTGCACGGAATCGCCCTATGTTTAAATAAATAAAAACTTATATCCTTATTTTACAAAAGGGTCATTCCATGTCAATTCAACCAAATTTTTTAAGGTTTGTAACCCGACCCCCAGGGATTTGGATGAAACTCGGTGTATATACTAATTCTATCATGATATGAATACATCAGAAATTTTTCCTTCCGAGACCTCATAGTTTGTGAGATATGGGGGGTCCAATTTTTGGATTTTTCTCAAATCGCACATTTCTGAGTCTGTATTTTTAGACTGCAGTTCCATTTTTAAAAAATTGTTTCTCTGTATCTAAAATGCGAATCATCTTAAAAATACCACCGTAAGTACATAAAAAGATGCAGATTTTATTAAAAAAATATTTAAAAAATTAATTTTAAATATTTAGGGTCAAAAACTTAAACCAAAGTTGAAAGTTATGTTTATTTTTCCAAATTTTTGTGACTTTACGAAAAAGGCTCTACACAAAAAGGCAAATAAAATTTCCAATTTCTCTTTGTTTTAAATAAAAGTTAACTCTTTGGGCTTTCTATTTATGAAATAAAAATGATGTCTTTCGCATGGCTTATGCAAAAATTTTAACTTATTTTGGGATGCTGTATCTATCAAGAGACAGAAAACTTTAACTTTGCTTACGATACCTAAATAATTGCTGCACATTTTAAATTTAAATTTATTAATCAATTTGATTTATTTTCTAAAATGAAACCTTAAAATCAGACTGATTTATTTATTTTTATAACAGTAGAAAATTTGTATAGTATTGGTACTTATCACACGTTATCTGAAATTGTGTTGTTCTCAAACTTATCGCATATGTTTGTCACATAAATGTACATCTATCATTGGATTCAGTGATATAGTATTTCTATATATACTTTCACAATGGTAGTATGTAAAGAATATGTACAATATTTAATGAAGGGGGGGGGGGGGGGTGGATATTGAAATCATTGATTTTTTTCTCATTTTACTCAGAAAAAACAAAAGCAAAAACTTTACTTTGTAAATAAAATAAAAGAAGCACTTATATTAAATAAATTCAACAAGTCATAAGAACCACAGAAATTATTTAGGTACCACAGTTTAAATTAGACATATTAGAGATATTTTTTTTTTCGTGAATGGTGCAGTTTCCTAAAACAGGGCAAAATTTTACATAAGCTAGGAGAAAGACTTCATTTTTATTAAAATTGAAATGATCATTAATTAAATCTAATACATTAATTAAAATTGCTTATAAATATTTTAAAAATTTAGATTGTTGTAAATTTCCAATTTCTTTTCGTTTTAAATAACAATTTACACTTTGGGCTTTCTAGTTATGAAATAAAAATGATGTCTTTCTCATGACTTATGCAAATTTTGCCCTGTTTTGAGAAACTGCACTAATAAAGAAAAAAAAAAAAAATCTGCCTAATTTTAGCTGTGGTTCCTAAATAACTACTGTGATTGCCATGACTTGCTGAATATATTATTCAATGTTTCTTTCTTCCTTTATTTTGCAAAGTAAAGTTTTTGCTTTGCTTTTTTTTCTTCTGAGTAAAAAGGGGGGAAAAGTCTGTGACTGCAGTCTATCCTCCCTCCATTAAATTTTGTGCATAATCCTAATGTTTTAATTATTTATTCATTCATATATTTCTTTCTTTTATTACAAGTATTTTTTTTTATAATTTAAACAGTCCTTAATTTTCTTTTTACTATATAACTGTAAACAAAAAATCTTTTGTGGTATAGAATAAGAAAATGCAATAATGACTTTTTACCAATCATATTTCCAATACGTTTTTTTTCTGTGTGTGTATGTGTGTTTGAATTAAAATACTTTATTTGTATTTAACTTCTTTTTTTTTTAACTTTCTATCTTATTATCTTGGATAATTTTAATCATTTTAAATATGTTTTTTATAGTTTAAATACCTTATATTTAACAAAGCCTAGTTCATTTCTACAGGATGAAACATATTTCTACATCTGCCTTGTATAAACAAATTCTGACAAAGGCAGGATAATTTTTTTTTAGTAAAGGCAGGTGTTTTCGAATCTCTTAATCAAATTATTATTAGTCTGCTGTTTCTCATAATAGAAGGGTGATCTATTTTTCCTTGTGCTGCAAAAGAAAATAATAGATGAATTTGAAGTAACTAATTATGCTGCAAGACCGTCATGACAACTTCTGAGAAACGATTGAACTAATTGAAAAGTTTTATAATTGTAATGAATATTGAAGAATCATGGCTGTTAAGAAAATGTAGTTAGCATTGCTTAGAATGTATTATGCACAAAAGTGATTGATATTATGTATATCTACATGAGTTGTATTCTCTTTTTAAACAGGAATTTCCAAAAAATTTGAGGATTATAATTCTAGGTATTCAATCCAGTATTAGCAGCACTGTTCCTTTAAATAAATTTGTGACAAGCTAAGTAAAATATTTGGAAAATGTTATTCCACTCTTTTATAACGAAATTTAATATCTTAAAAGATACTAAACCAAACTTTGGCCCTCAAAAAGCTATAGTGTAAGATTAAAAAAAAATTAATTAAAAAAAGAAAAAGATTTTAGTAGATTAAATAGATAGAATTAATTAATTTAATTTAATAAGAAAAGAGGAGGCACGTGATTATAGTGGTAATAATAATAAAGAAGTACATTGCATCATGAGAAAGAAAGATAAAACCTGATAAAAAAAAATATGAAGAATTCATGATGAATTATTACAAAGATTTCACTCACCTGAACCAGATCCCTAAATATAATACACTGAAGCTTTTCACCTTTTGAACATATTGTGATGTGCATAATTACTTTATATTTATCTGATTTGAATTATTATTATTTTATGAGGTTATATTCTCATTATTATTATATAGTAAATCCTTTCAGTCTTAAAGATGAAATATACTTTATAAATTCTATTATATTAAATCAAAATATATACACATCATAATTGAGTAATATCAAAGTTGTATGTAAAATGAAACATAAGTAAAAGGAACAAAACAGATAGGATTAAACCAAATCTCTTTATTTTAAAACATTTTAAATTACTTCAGTTCTGCGCAGAACCACTATTTAATTATGTATATGATTATAACAAGACAGATCGTTATGAGACAATATAAAAACATGTTAAATTGATGGGAGATACAGATTAAGACAACTAAATATTTTATATGTATTTAATTAATTTCCCATGAGGATGCTGAGAAAATGATTTTCAAAGTTCAGACGTTGTCATTCAACAGTCAATATAGTCAATTCTAGAGTTTCAAAAGTATCTAAGTTGACGATTGTCAGACAAGATTGAGCTCATTATATAGGGCTAAGAGGTTCTCCAAAGGTACAGTAATTCGCAATAGAAGCATGCCAATATGTAATAAAGAAAATTTATACCATAATTGAACCAGTGTCATCAGATGATTCACTCCATACGTCCTGGCATCACCATTTCAAATGACGTGTCAATACACTTTAAAGAATGGTTTATCTCACCAGTGTAAAGATTTTACTTTGCACTTTTAATGAATTTTTTATTCGTGCTTTGACGAAAGGCACTTTGACTGAAGTTATATCTTCGACGAATCATCTGGGTAGCTCTAATACGCATTCCTTGAATGAATTTCTCTTCAAGCTCATTCTTAGTATTAGACGGGAGACTCCTGATCACAGCGTTAAGACGTCCGTCTGAACATCCTCACAAAAAAATTTTACGAGACAAACTTGATGGGATTAAAACAGGAATAATTCGATAAAATATTAACTAGGACTTGTATTTCTTATTTCAACAGCGCAGACCCCCCCCCCCCCCCCGACGTGCCTAACAAAACTACGGCACGCCGGCTGGGGCCCACACGTCCTTCACTTATCAAGCCCAAACGGGAAGAGACCAAGCGACGCTCCGGAAGGACGCTATCACATCCAAAAAACCGTTGAGCCCGCAAGTGACGGTGTTGCCACACAGAAAAGAGAAAAGATTTGAATGAAAGTTCGTTAGGTTAAAGATTTTGAATGAAAAGATTGTTATGTTTAAATTTTGAATTTAGTATTTGAAAATTATAAAAGAAATATTTATTTTGGTTGAAATTATTAAAATTAAAATTTATTAATTTATTATTGATTTTAATTAACGATCTTTTTGTAGAAAAATAAAATTATTTTAAAGTGAAATTTGACTGAAACTGAATTTGGAATAATTAATAATGAATAACTGATAAATATTTTAAAGTGATTAATTAAATATTTTAAAGTTTCTAATTTAATATTTTAAAGTTTCTATTACCTAACATATAGTTTTTTTGGATTTCAGCAAAAATTTTACTTTTTTTATTCAAGCTAAGGTTTAAAGTTACCATTGGACCAAAGAAGCCACACTCTTGATCCAACTGTTATGTACACTCAATCTCTCAATATTAGATTATCAGCAAGCAATATACACATTTTATCTTATGATATGCAACATGATGTCACTCTTGTATGTTTAACACAGAAGGAAGTGATAGCAATTGTAAAATAGATATTCCCTGATGTAAAGAAAGCCTTTGACTTTAGTGATGGGTGCTCTGGCAATATAAAAATAACAAATTTTCATAAACCTTTACCAAAATGAAGAGAATTTCCCCTTAAGATATTTAAATTTTTTTCTGGAGGAGGAGGAAGGAGGGGGGATAGCCACCGATTTTGAAATACAAAGACATTTTAGATTCTAAATCACAAAGATCTTCCTAATATACCGATATCTTGTTAGGTTATTAAGTTTGGAGTTGCAGTAAGATAGTAAAATTGAAATATATATTAGAAGGTTCTCAAAGTTGCTTATGCATAATAAATATAAATTTTAAATTGCACAAAGAAAGAATGTTGAAAAATAAGTCTAAGTGATACTGCAAAGTACGTCATTTATTTCTATATTTATATTTAGCTCAATTATATTTTTGAATTTCAATCTTTTAAATATAATGTTTAATCTGATTTTTTAGCTTTAAAAATTTGCATATAATTTAACAAATTCTTTATTTATTACATAAAAAAATTACAACGATCTAAATTTTAAAAATATTTATAAGCAATTTTAATTAATGTATTAGATTTAATTAATGATTATTTCAATTTTAATAAAAATGAAGTCTTTCTCCTAGCTTATGTAAAATTTTGCCCTGTTTTAGGAAATTGCACCATTCAAGAAAAAAAAAATCTCTAATATGTCTAATTTAAACTGTGGTACCTAAATAATTACTGTGGTTCTTATGACTTGATGAATTTATTTAATATAAGTGCTTCTTTTATTTTATTTACAAAGTAAAGTTTTTGCTTTTGCTTTTTCTGAGTAAAATAAGAAAAAAAATCAAATTTCAATATCCACACCCCCCCCCCCTCCCCCCTTCATTAAATATTGTGCATATTCTTTAGATACTACCATTGTGAAAGTATATATAGAAATACTATACCACTGAATCCAATGATAGATGTACATTTATGTGACAAACATATGCGATAAGATTGAGAACAACACAATTTCAGATAATGTGTTATATGTACCAATACTATACAAATTTTCTACTGTTATAAAAATAAATAAATCAGTCTGATTTTAAGGTTTCATTTTAGAAAATAAATCAAATTGATTAAAAAATTTAAATTTAAAATGTGCAGCAATTATTTAGGTACCATAAGCAAAGTTAAAGATTTCTGTCTCTTGATAGGTACAGCATCCCAAAATAAGTCAAAATTTTTGCATAAACCATGCGAAAGACATCATTTTTATTTCATAAATAGAAAGCCCAAAAGGTTAACTTTTATTTAAAACAAAAAGAAATTGAAAATTTTATTTGCCTTTTTGTGTAGAGCCTTTTTCGTAAAGTCACAAAAATTTGGAAAAATAAACATAACTTTCAACTTTGGTTTAAGTTTTTGACCCTAAATATTTAAAATTAATTTTTTAAATATTTTTTTATTAAAATCTGCATCTTTTTATGTACTTACGGTGGTATTTTTAAGATGATTCGCATTTTAGATCCAGAGAAACAATTTTTTGAAAATGAAACTGCAGTCTAAAAATACAGACTCAGAAATGTGCGATTTGAGAAAAATCCAAAAATTGGACCCCCCATATCTCACAAACTATGAGGTCTAGGAAGGAAAAATTTCTGATGTATTCATATCATGATAGAATTAGTATATACACCGAGTTTCATCCAAATCCCTGGGGGTCGGGTTACAAGGTCTGGTTGAATTGACATGGAATGACTCAAAAGTGAAATCTTTCCACTAGTGGAAATAACCTTATGTTCTCAATAAAACATGCACTATCATTCATAAAAAGCTCATTTTTCTAAAATTATGACCTAATTTTCAATGAATTTTCATTTTACTTATGCTGAAATTAAGGCTTATAAATTAAAATTAATATTAAATTTACATAGTAGCACTAATTGGGCTTTTAAGTTGTTTTAAAGATAGGAATTTCAACCATTTTTCCTCAACAACATGCACCACTTAAATTTTCCCTATGCTTTTATCAAGTTTTGTTTTTAAAGAAAAGTTTTACTAAATTAAGTCATGTTTTAATGAAAAATGATTGTTGTATCAACATAAGAGAAACAAATAATAAAAATATTTAATTGAATAATGGAGTTAAAAAAGGTATTTATCAGGGGTTTTTTTGGGGGGGGGAGGGGGGTGTCATAAAAGGGTTTATAAGTAGTTTAAATACCAAAGCCATTGTCTGATTTGTACAAACTGTGATTATAGTTCTTGTAGCAGTGGCCTAGAATCGGTTCATAAAATAGGAGCTCTAGAATATAGTGGCCTAGAATATAGTCACAAAATAGGAGCTCTTCCAAGAGCATGGTTTGGACACTATTATGTTCCTCAAATACATATATATACCTAGATATTATTGTAAAAATATGGAAAACAGACTCAGAGAGCCTAAAAAGGTTAATTTTTTTTTTTTTTTTTTTTTAACCAATATACACTTAATATACACTCATATATGATGTGGTATTATTGCACAAATATCCAAAACTGATTCAGGGAACCTCAAAATGTAAAGATGTACCAAAATTTCCATAATCGGGTTTTTATCATACTTACAATACTTTCCTTACACTAAAGTATATACCCCAAAAATAAAAAATAGTGGAGTGCTGTTTTTTTTTTTTCATTTAAAATAGTTTTTTTTTCTCTGGTTTATTATTTTTGAGTTTTATTATTAACAAGTTTTTCAAAAATTATCATAAATTATTTTTTCTAAGTGCTGCTTTTATATGTCCTTTTTTTAAAAAAAATTTCTAGTCATGCCATATCGAGTTGTTGTTTTTCCGAGCCGTAAATTAAGTGCTTCAACCACATCTGCTAATGCTTGGATCATAGTAGCCGGTACATTAGGAGAAACTAAGCTTATTCCATTGCCTAGGCAAACATTAGAAATTGTTTTTCAAGTAAGTTTTATATAATGTGTATATATGTTTATTTATTTATTTATTGTCTGTGATAAGTTTTGCAGTATTGAAGTATTTAAAACATAATTTTCTTCATTTGATTAAATTTAGCGTTTTAAATGCCATCAAACCAGGTTCCTTTTTTAATTTATTCTATTAAGCATGTATATATTTCTTTCTTTTCTTTTTTCCACTAATTTTGAAAGTTGTCAAATTGGTCTCTTCATTTCCAAAGTGTTTATTTATGTCATCAGAGTGTTAATTCATATTTCTTTTAAGTTTATGATTTATTAAAAAATTGCTTTTTTAAGTTTTAATGTTGAAAATCAGTCTTCCGTGTGTTCTGATTTTGGATAGAAATTTAGGCATCATCAAGCTTAGCTATTGTCCAGCATATTTATCCATTCACTGACTTCAACAGACAAAAGTTTCAACTAAAAGTGAAGATATGATCAACACATCTTTTTTTTAAATACAGCTGTGTGATAAATCAAAAAATATTATTTTGTAAAAAATGCATTTAAAATATTTTAATTATTATTATTTTATTTTTTTGTTAGAAACCAAATACAATGGATTCTTGATAATTCAAACTCGCAGGGACAATGAAAATAGTTTGAATTATCCAAATTTTGAGTTATTGAAAGTGGCTAGGTTGGCAATGATAATTGCAAAGCAATTACAGCCGTATGCTGAAATGGTAATAGGTGATTATCAATGTGGTTTTAGGAAAAGAAGATCAACAGTGGATCAAATCTTTAGTATTAGGAACATCCTTGAAAAATTCTATGAACAAAATATTAATTTGCACCAATTGTTTGTTGATTTTAAACAGGCCTATGACAGTATAAGCAGAAATAAGTTATTTGAAATATTAAAGGAATTTAAAATGCCTGATAAAATAGTTAAACTTATAAAATTAAGACTGGAAAATACAAAAGCTAAAGTACAGGAAAGACTTTCAAGAGAATTTGCAGTGAATTCAGGTGTAAAGCAAGGTGATGTTCTCTCGACAATTCTTTTTAATTTATGCCTGGAGAAAATAATTAGAAGCATCTACAACAACAGAGGAGGTACTATTATGAATCGCTCCCTATAAATCCTTGCATTTACAGATGATGTTGATATAATTGCTAGAAATAAGAAAGTCTTGATTGAAACATACAATAAACTAGACACTGAAGGGAAAAAACTAGGCCTCGAGGTAAATAAAGAAAAAACAAAATACATGAAAATGGACCGAATGAAATCACAGGCAACAGCAATGTTAACAATAAATAATGAATTACAATTTAATGATGTAACATAATTTAAATATTTAGGATCTATGATCACCTGTGATAATATGGTAAAAGCAGAGATTAAAACTCGACTTGTAGCAGGAAATAGATGCTATTTTTCTCTTCGAAACATTCTAAAATCATCTCTAATATCCCGAACATCCAAACTTAAAATTTATAAAACTGTTATAAAACCAATAGTAATTTATGATAGTGAGACCTGGACCACTACACAAAAAGATAAAAAGCTTCTTATCACTTGGGAAAGGAAGATGCTAAGACAAATTTTTGGACCTATTAAAGAAGACAATACATGGCGTATAAAGTATTTTTAAATACAGCTGTGTGATAAATCAAAAAATATTATTTTGTAAAAAATGCATTTAAAATATTTTAATTATTATTATTTTATTTTTTTGTTAGAAACCAAATACAATGGATTCTTGATAATTCAAACTCGCAGGGACAATGAAAATAGTTTGAATTATCCAAATTTTGAGTTATTGAAAGTGGCTAGGTTGGCAATGATAATTGCAAAGCAATTACAGCCGTATGCTGAAATGGTAATAGGTGATTATCAATGTGGTTTTAGGAAAAGAAGATCAACAGTGGATCAAATCTTTAGTATTAGGAACATCCTTGAAAAATTCTATGAACAAAATATTAATTTGCACCAATTGTTTGTTGATTTTAAACAGGCCTATGACAGTATAAGCAGAAATAAGTTATTTGAAATATTAAAGGAATTTAAAATGCCTGATAAAATAGTTAAACTTATAAAATTAAGACTGGAAAATACAAAAGCTAAAGTACAGGAAAGACTTTCAAGAGAATTTGCAGTGAATTCAGGTGTAAAGCAAGGTGATGTTCTCTCGACAATTCTTTTTAATTTATGCCTGGAGAAAATAATTAGAAGCATCTACAACAACAGAGGAGGTACTATTATGAATCGCTCCCTATAAATCCTTGCATTTACAGATGATGTTGATATAATTGCTAGAAATAAGAAAGTCTTGATTGAAACATACAATAAACTAGACACTGAAGGGAAAAAACTAGGCCTCGAGGTAAATAAAGAAAAAACAAAATACATGAAAATGGACCGAATGAAATCACAGGCAACAGCAATGTTAACAATAAATAATGAATTACAATTTAATGATGTAACATAATTTAAATATTTAGGATCTATGATCACCTGTGATAATATGGTAAAAGCAGAGATTAAAACTCGACTTGTAGCAGGAAATAGATGCTATTTTTCTCTTCGAAACATTCTAAAATCATCTCTAATATCCCGAACATCCAAACTTAAAATTTATAAAACTGTTATAAAACCAATAGTAATTTATGATAGTGAGACCTGGACCACTACACAAAAAGATAAAAAGCTTCTTATCACTTGGGAAAGGAAGATGCTAAGACAAATTTTTGGACCTATTAAAGAAGACAATACATGGCGTATAAGGACAAATATGGAGATAGAACAGTTATATAATGAAAAAGATATAATAAATACTATAAAAATAAGAAGAATGCAATGGTTAGGCCTTCTAATCAGAATGAGGGATGGGAAAAGCACAAAGAAGATTTATAGTGGTGATTTAATTTAGAAAAGAAGCATTGGTAGACCCAGGAAGAGATGGATAGAAGAGGTAGAGAAAGATCTTGCAAAAAACCAAATTATAAATTATAAAGTAAAGGTCAGGGATCGGAAGGTCTGGAGAGGTATATTAAGGGAGGTCAAAATCCAACATGGATTGTAGTACCATTGTTTGAAAGTGGCTAAAGAAAAGAAAATTACAGGGAGTAACATTATGCGAGATTCATTTCCAGAAAAAAGTTTTTTTACTGTTAATACCGCAAAAAAAAAAAAAAAAAAAAAAAAAAAAAAAATTACAAAAAATTTTTAAATAATGTTATTAATAATGACAGAAATTAAATTAGCCATTCTCTAACAACTTAATTGTTTTTTAATCAATTGCACAAAAAAAATATACAAAATAACTTATACCACCATGAAAAATATTTATCCTGGGTCATTTGCTTAGGCTTAATTACTAGCTTTTCTATTTGCAACAAACAGTGAAGTTCCTTTTCTGAAGATGGTTGCATTTGTATGAATTTGTATAAACATTAAATGGACTGAGTTATAGACTGTTCTGTTGGACATGAGAACGGTTCATTGTTCGATGTGTCTTCAGGATCCTAATCTTCTTTATATGTATCACGAATTGCTTTTATGATATATGAATTGCTAAGGTTTCCACAAACTTCTAATTTATTATCAACAGCCACATAATCTATAATGATATATTTTCATAATGAAGCATTTTGCAAAAAGCATAGAGATCATTTATGGCAGTCAGTACAGTAATATGGTAATTTTCCTTACAGTCAGTTGCAAATAGCATTTGTTGTAAAAGTATTTTACGATAACAAAATTTTTATTTCTGTATTGTGCCCTGATGCATGAGCTGTAATTTAGATGTGATGTTTAGTGGCAGGTATCGTATTCGAATAGATTTTAGTTCGGGAAGTTTGCAGTGACTTGGTACATTATCCAAAAAGAGGAATTGTGCATTTTTGAAATGAAAATTTTTTATCTAGTTTTTTCAAACCAATTGATGCATATTTCTCATGTCATTCATGCTTTCGGATTTGACGCATATTCAACAAATAATGTCAGAATTCCTTTATAATACCTCAAATTTCAAAATTTGCCAATAACAAATACAGTAAACTCCCAACTATCCGACCCTCCGTAATATCCAGCCTAGTAAAAAAATAGGAATGTTGCAAGCATCCGATACAGGCAAGTTCCCGTTCGTAGGAAAGTGCTAACTCATGACAGGAAGGAGCAAGAAGGGATGGCAGAATGCAATAGAAGAGACAGACAGGAAGGGAGTTGGAGCTTAAGGCTTGATAACCAGTTATGCAACGGATGATATCAAGTGTGGACATTATTTTCTGCTTATCCCGGTTACTTTCGTATAGTTTTTTGGTGTGCTTCGTGTTTATTTATTGAAGATTAACGAAATGGGCGATAAACGAAAAAATGTTGTAGTGACTATGGAGAAGAAACTACGAGTTAGCAGAAAGAAGTGACACCAGCTGATATTATCTGCTTGCGTAAGTGGAGAGACATTGTGTCACAGAAGAGGGCTAGCAGGGAGAAGCAATCATCTATCAAGGACTTTTTCAAAAACTAAAAACCAAGTTTTGACTCTTTTATCTTATGCATAAATTTTCATATTTGTACAATTATTTATTAATAAACAGTAAAATAAGATTTACTCATTTTTTTACAAATTAGGTTTACATTTTACATTAATGTTTTGCTGATTTTGAAGCTGTATGTACTGTATATATAAAATTTATCTTAAAATATGTAACAAGCGTTTTTAATATAATGGGGAGAGGGCTGAAAGTGCGTAAATATTTATAGAACTCTGGCCTATCTGGCTTTTTTGTTTTTCAGCCTATTTTTCTGCTACATTAGACCGGATAGCCGGGAGTTTACTGTAGTTTTAGCTTTTCACTCCCATCCATATTGGCCCTGACCACTGCAGTGATCGTCTCTTTACTGCATTTACCTCTAAGTCCTTGTGTGTGGCGACCCTCATGTGCTTTCTTCCATTTTTGTACTTTTCATTCTCCCAAGATTGAATAATTGAATTTATTTTTCAGATAGGTTGAAAGTGCACTCTGTTTAATGCCATATTCATTGGCCATCTCCCACTTTTTTCAGTATTTCGACTTTCATTTCAAGAGTGTGAGATTTATATTTTCCTCTTATCGCCATACCTAGCATCACAATTTTTTAACTGATTGAATACCATACAAGAGAAGGAATGCAATATCAACCATCCAGTCACAATGCTACTGCAATCTTTACAGCATAAAAATGCATAAACTGACCCTTCCTCCACCTTCTGATTTTACTTAAAAGAAAATTAGTAAAAAGAAAGAAGTTATGATGAATAATTGAAATATATATATATATATATTTCTGTTTTCTCACGATTTCACCTAGTTTTCAACTAAAATCAAACATGAAGTGACATGTTTTGTTTAAAAGAAAAAAAAAACAACAACATTGAAATTGGTTTAGGAATTTTTAAAATGTTTGTTTGTTATGTCCAAGTTTATTAATATAACTAGGGAATTGTACCCGGGCTTCCTGGGTTACAGAATATAGGTGAAAACATTTCTTTTAAATTGAAAACTAATATTTTTTTTACATGCAATATATTTTTTAGACTGCCCACCTACAATAAAAAAGCATTTTTCATATGAAAAATATGAATTATACAATCGAATAAAGTTTTGAAATTTATTAAAAGTGATATTTACATATTTAGTTTCATGCTAAGAGTTATTAACCCAAGATTTTACTACTTACGGCTTCCTTTTGAATTCTGATAATTTCAGAGCTTTAAGCACATACTCCAATTACATGTCTGTTAAATTTGTGTTTTCTTTATACAGTGGAACTTCAGCTATGCGTTTTGCTCGAGACTGGATAACAAAACGTAGAACTCAGTAAATCGTACAACTCAACTAATGGTCCACTGGAACCATTTTTAAAAATATATCATGAAAATTTACCTTTTATTTCGAACACTGAAATTTTGTATGCATTACTGCACCCATGACATAAATTTGCAGAAATGTAACAGATTAAAAAACAAAGGTGCATAAGAAAAGTACACATGAAGTTATTTTATCATAAAAGCTTTATTAAAAATATTTTTTACACATGTAGAGTACTCAAAAGAAATCACCGGAATTGCTTTGGCATGTAAATCATTTATCAAAGAACATTTCAGCAGTTTTCTAAATTTTATTGAAATAATTACTAATCTTGTATTGTTTCTTTTCTCCAGAACCGACACTGAACTGTAAACTTTCCATTTCTGTTAATAATTCAGCCGCTTTATAGTTATTGCTTGTACTCCTGACGAACCGCTTTACTATCAGGGCTGCAGAGTCAGAATCGGAGTCAGGCCCATTTTTGAGTGAAAGAGTCTGAATCGGATATGTTAAAATTCCTGGAGTCAGAATCAGAGTCGTCCATTTTACAAGCAGGGCTGCGTTGTCGAAGTTGGAGTCAGGTGTATTTTTGAGCAAAAGAGTCGGAGTGGGATCTGTTAAAATTCCCAGAGTCTGAGTCGTCCATTTTCCCCATCGACTCCGCAGCCCTGATCAAAAGCCCTCAGAGCAGCTCCACATCAAATGATCGTTCTGAGTGGGACCATCACAATCAGACACGTTGTCAGTCAGCAAAGATGGAAGTCAAGGCGTAGCAAAAATTCTGAAATTATATTTAGCAAAGCATAAAAGTGACACAAAACTTCATCTGAAAACGCAAAAACCTAACGTATAACTAAGGGAAACATATTACTCAAAAATGGATAATTCAGCTAATTTTTAATCTCAAACGACCAGGACCGCTGAGTTGAAACATATAACTGAGGTGGTTCTTTGACACGCAAGTTTTGAAATAGTGTGCAAAATCTCATGATTTGCATACGGAAAAGGAAAGTCCTGCTTAATGAAAAATGCTGTGCAGTATTTCCCATTGCGAATTCTTCCACAGACCTATGATTCTTTTGCGAGTATATTTTGAAATTTCTTGGAAGTCTGCTAATTTTTTTTTTCTTTTATGGAATTTCCCCAAATTAATTCGTGAATCGATCACGGTAAAAAATGAGAATTTCTTCAAATGGCCATGTAAAAATATCGGGTATTTGGTCAAAGATCTCAGAAACAAATAGTAATTATCTTCAATTGGTCGTTGAATAAAATCGGTAATTTCGTTAAGAGTTCAGAAAGAAATTGCGAATTTTGTCAAATGATTGTGCAAAAAATCACGAATTTCAATAAACTATCGAGGGAAATATATTGCAGATTTCATCAAAAGGTCGCGGAAACGATTAGTGAATTTTGTTACTTGGTTGCGAAGAGATATCGAAAATTTTGCTGATCGGTTGCGTCGCGATAAACTATCACAAATTTCGACAAATGACTACATAAAAAAATTAATTTCGTCAATTGGTCGCAAAAGAAAATAAATTTCGTCAAAGGATCGTTGTAAAACCGTGAATTTTCCCAAAATATGGCAGAAAGAAAATGCTAATTTTGTCAAAAGATCAGTAACAACATGCAAATTTCATCGAAAGATCAGTAAGAAAATGCAAATTTCACCAAAAGATCGCGGAAAGAAAACACTAATTTCGTCATAGGATCGTTGTAAAAAATGCAAAATTCGTCAAAGGATTGCGGTAAAAAATACGAATTTCGTCAAAAGTGCGGATTTCAACAAAGAATCGTGTTAGAAAAATGTGAATTACGATTATGAGGGGGGGGGGTTGTAATTATCCTAAAATGATCTCGGGGGGGAAAAAATTGCGAATTTCGTCAAAATTTACTGCACTGGGCAAAAAAAAAACTGGAACGAGTCAAATATCAAACGCTTCAAAACGAGAAGAAACTCTAAAAATTGTATAAAAATTTTGAGAGGAAAAAATTTATTGAGTTCAAATACTGAAACCTTTTTCCTTTACATTTAATAAAATCTTTGAAACCTAATTTCAAATACCATAAAAGGTGCTTAAAAAATATATTTTGGTCCTTCCTGGACCATTTTCAATTTTCTACTGGTTCAGACTCGCTTTCCGCTGGCCACTCTTCGGATCCCCCACTCCTCTTCTTCCCATATTCGCATCTTTTCGTAATCATTTCTCTCTAACCTTGCTCCACCAGCGCATGTTCCATGCGGTTGATTGCATTGTTCTCACTCACAATCTCCACGGCCTCTCTCTTTAAGGCATGATTAAAGTTTTCATAATTTGCCAATTTTTTAGGACGCTCAAATTCGATTTCCACCTTTTCCTCTGCATTGAGCCTTGCTAAAGCTGTTGTTAGTCTTCCTTTCTTTATGTCCTCCCTGTGCTCTTTTACTCTTTTTTCTATTCTTCACTTCGTCACTCCAATATAACATTTTTCGTCCCCATTTTTGTTTTTTAGGTCGATTCTATATACTCCCGAAGTTTTCATATCATCTATTCGGTCTTTTTCATTTCTTATTCTCTGAAAGATATTTCTATTAGGCTTTATTGGTATATTAATGTTATATTTCATGGTTTCCTTTTTAAGCACATTAGCGGCTCCTTTATCATACGGTATAGCTCTTGTAAAATTTCTTCGTGCATTTTGTGCGGGGGTTATGGTCGATAGTTTTTTAATATGCTTTTTGTATAACTTGTCCACTATATAGGTTTTAAAACCAGCCGTTTTTGCTATGATCTTTATTGTCTTAATCTCTTCTCTTAATAATTCTTTATTGGAGCAAATTTCAATAGCTCGATTGACATAGGCTCTTAGGGCGGCCCATTTGTAACCTTTTGGGGTTTTACATTTTTCATTAATAATATGGTTAGCATTTGTAGGCTTTCTGTATACCGTTGTTCTAATTTCTTCATCTGTTCTTATTATTTTCACATCAAGGAAATTTAGGATTCCCCCTTCTTCCATTTCCAATGTGAACTTAATGCTGTTGTCCATCTCATTCATCTCCTTTAGAATCTCCTCCGGATTTTCTCCTCCTTTTATCACCGCGAAAACGTCGTCTACATATCTTAACCAGGTCTTGATTTTTCTGCCTTGATTGTCCAGTATTTTTGCCACTAGATCTCGCAATAGAGAGGAAGCAAATCCCGTTGAAATTGGGCCCTTAAACCCGAAGAAATAATGTGCCACCAAGCGGTGGAAGATGCCTCCTCACCTTGTAAATTTCATGAATTGCTGTTAGCGTTAACACAATATTTAATAAACGGATGAAATCCCTTATCTAAAGTTACCTTTAACCTTCTCACCGCCGCGAACTGATATATCCGTTCACTAAGCTGAAGGTTTCACTGCAGTACAAGCAAGTTATAAATTAATATAATTCTGCAAATATAACGCAGTTTTTAAATATTTTGTGGTGATTAGCATTCTCAAGGCTTATACTTCAATACGTAATTAAATTTTTTATATCTGGTTAGAAAAATAATCTTTTTTTACACTTTTAAAAAAATTACAGAGAAAACAACATTACAATTTGCCCTTTTGCTCGGCGGTCAGGGGGTTAAAGTAACACGATTTTTAATTTACGGCTGTAGTGAGTAGACGTAAGTTAATGCTGAAAAAGGAGATTAATGTTCAAACAAGGTGGTAGCTGAGGTATAAAGAAAGACTGGGCCCTGGGGGCCAGAATCTTAACTGAATGTAGTTGGGTATAAGAAAAATTTTTAGGGGTTTTAAAGTAGCTGGAAGCCGCTAAAACTATGTTAAAGAAAATTGCAATAGAATAGGATAGTTTTTAAAGAAGCTGCTACAAAATCCCCATAAAGATGATTAATATTCAAAGTTGGTGGTAGCTGAAGTCTGCAATTTTTTTTTTGTCGTTCATGTAGTACCTGGAGAACCTAAGAAGTTGTTAGGGAAAAAAAAGTTCGTGATTCGGACCATTATTAAGGGAGTTATAACAGTGGGCCAAAAAGGGCCCAACCGTTAGTTGAGAGCAAGGCCCTAACATGAAAACATGTTTAAATGTTTTAGTACTTAGCGTTTTAGATCTTAAATTAGTCAAAATTAATCATAGGGTATGAAATAATCATTAGAATAATATTTTAAAGAAATGCAAAAAAATGAGGTAAATGCTTAAAAAAGGGCTCTACAGCACCAATAAAAATATGAGGGTCTAGGGGGAATGTTGGTCTAGGGGGAAGAGTCCAAGACTCAATCTTAAAATCATGCAATGTGAAGGTGAGAAAATTAGCGTGTAAAAAATGCATAGCACACAAAAAGTTCAAGGGGCCCCGGATCAGGCCCTACAGGATCCTAAGGTGCCCCAAGATTTTAACTGGAATATAGAAACTGGAGAATAACTAAATGGAAAAATGGTTCCAAAAATGAAGATCGGATTAAGAGAGGCAATTTATTAATAATTTATGGTGCAAAAGCTTCAAGGGGCCTTGTACCGGGCCCCAAGGGGAAAGGGACTTAAGTGGCATGTAGTTTGGTATAAATACACTTTTTAGTAGTTTTTAATGTAATCTGAGTATGGTAGAACTATGGTAAAGAAAATTGCAAGGAATTCGGATCATTTTTCAAGAAGATGCACCAAGGGCCCTAAGAAGAAGATTTATATTCAGAATTGGTGGTAGTTGAAGCCTGAAATATATATTTTTTTTTTTGTCGTTCATGTAATAGCTGGAGAACCTAAGATGTTGTTAGAAAAAAAAAAGCTAGTGAATCGGACTATTTTTAAGGGAGTTATAATAGGGAGCCCAAAAGGGGCCAACTGATAGTTGAGAAAAGGCCCTAACATGGAAACATGTTACAACGTTTTAGTGCTTAGCGTTTTAGATCTTCGATTAGTTGAGATTAAGCATAGGGTAAGAATTAATCATTAGAATGTAATTTAAAAGAAATGTGCAAAAAATTGGGGAAATGCTTAAAAAAGGGCCCTAGGGGCCCGATAAGTATATGTGAGTGTTGGTGTAAGGAGAAGAGTTCAAGACTCAACTTTAAAACTACGCATTTAGAAGGTGAGAAAATTAGGGTGCGAAAAACGCATGGCACATAAAAAAATTAAGATACCCTGGACCGGGCCCTACAGTACCCTAGACGGGCCCATGGACTTAACTGAAATGTATATACGGGAGTATAACTAAATGGAGAAAGTATCCTAAAAATGAAGATCGGATAAAATGGAAGCAATTTATTAAAAATTTAATGCACTAAAACTTCAAGGGCCCCTGTACCAGGCCCCTTGCAAGGGTGCCAGGGTCTAAACTGAAATGTAGAAATGGGGCACAAACTGAAAGGAGAATTCACACCAAAAACGAACAAGATCGGATAGAAAAGAGGCATGTTTTTAACAATTTAGTGTACTAAAACTTCAAGGGGCCCTGTACTGGGCCCCTTGACGGGATGCCAGGGTCTTAACTGAAGTGTAGAAATGGGGCAAAAACTGAAAGGAGAATTCACCCCAAAAACGACGAAGATCGGATAGAAAAGAAGCATATTATTAGCAATTTAGTGCACTAAAACTTCAAGGGCCCTGTACAGGGTGCCAGAGTCTTAACTGAAATGTTGAAATGAGGTAGAAACTAAATGGAGAATTCATCCCAAAAACGAAGGAGATCGGATAGAAAAGATGCTTATTATTAACAATTTAGTGCACTAAAAGTTCAAGGGGCCCTGTACTGGGCCCCTTGCAAGGGGGCCAGGGACTTAACTAAAATGTAGAAATTGGGAACAAACTGAAAAAAGAATTCACACCAAAAACAAAGAAGATCGGATAGAAAAGAGGCATGTTATTAACAATTTAGTGCACTGAAACTTCAAGGGGCCCTGTACTGGGCCCCTTGCAAGAGTGCCAGGGTCTTAAGTGAAATGTAGAAATGGGGCAGAAACTGAAAGGATAATTCACCCCAAAAACGAAGAAGTTCGGATAGAAAAGAGGCATGTTATTAACATTTTAGTGCATCAAAACTGAAAGGGGCCCAGGGGCCCCGGCCCTTAAAAAATTTAAAATCTGTGCCTCAGGTGTATCAGGACCTGTCTTGGACTAATCAAATCTGAATTTTCAGACTTCTACGTGCAGTAGTTTTCGCTAGCCATCGCACACAGACAGACAGACATTCACACACACACACACACACAGCGATTTATTCTTTTATTAGTATAGTTTCTTAGAGGAATATTTTTTTGGAATATTGGCCGTAAGAAAATGATGAACTCTTTATATTGTTTTAAAGGAAAATGGATTAAATTTAAAAATAATCCATTCTTGAAATTCTTTTTTTTTTAACCATAGATAATCTGTAAACTGAGATGCACTTTGCAAACAAATTTCATTTGAAAGTTTTTTTTCCCTGTTTGGCTGTCTAAAAATTTAAATTCTTCGATTACAGATGTGTTTTTTAATATTAATCTTTTATTTATTTATAGAAGAAGTCTTAATTTCGTTGTGGAAAATTAGTCAGAAATAGATGCTGAACAATTTTTATTGCTTTATGTGCAAAATGTTTATTATTTTTATGTATTGAAGCCCGCTCGTGATAAGATAAATACAAAAAATCATGCTTGAAAATTATTTTTAAAAACATAATTAGTCAATTAAGATACAGTTTTTAAACAAATTGCATTTGAAAGTAGATTTTTTTCCCTAAACGACGTTCTAAAAATTAAAAATGTATAATGGTTAGAAGATTAAAAAATTGCAGTAGTGAAAATTTCAAAACAGAAATTTGATCATGAAGGTTACCATTCGCAAAATGACGTCAGCGTTATGCACAAATACGTTTGTCCTTTATAATATAGATAGAAGATAGATACGTAATCTCAGTAAAATATAATAAAGATCAGTTTTGATGAAATTGTTAATTGAGGCTCTTATGCTTGGTATTCCGGAATAATAAACAGCAAAATTTATTCCATTTTGACACATAGAATTTTCTCCCCTTGAAATCTAAACCCGACATCATTTTCACCTTCTCAAAATTTACATACGCACTTCTCATCTCCATTTTCGCCATTTTTTTACCCCTTTATACCCTTGAAACATCCCAACGGCTGGATGGATTTTAAGGAATCTCTATCAATTTGTTTTAACGTCACGATGGTTATAGGCTAGGTTTTGTTTTTATAAATTCAAAATGGCGGCCGTAAAATACAAAATGGCGGTAGAGACGAAAAAAAAAATTTACGCACCCTATTGAGTGGCATATCATTGGATAGGTCTTCCAAAATGAAGATGATGTTTCATTAACTATTTTACAGTCAGAAGCTCTGTTAAAATATTATACAACCTGAAAGTTGTGTATGTATTGTGGATCTCTAGCTTTACTGCAACTCTAACCATCATAGACATCTATAGACCTCGTCAAAACAGTGTTTATAGATAGGAACTAACAGTTAAACACAACTTAAAAGTCATCAATACAAGTAAATAAAAAAAAAAATAGGTAAGTAATATAAACAAGTAATATTAAAAAAAATATTTTAAATCAATTTCTACTGAGGTCAATAAGAGAATTTTTTTTTCTTCCATTCTTCTTTCCTTTTGAGTGGCGCTTAAAATGCCTTAATCAAGAAGAGGGCTCTCTCAGTCGTAAAATAGCTTGATCAAGAAGGGGGCTCTCTCGATTATTGAAAATTAATTAATTAATTTAATTTAATTAATTAATTAATATTTGAAAAAAACTGGATTAACACCAAGTGTCATCCACTACAAGTTTAAAAAAATTTATTTAAGCTTGATTGGATGAATAATAAGTATTTTATTAAAGATTGAAAATTTGAACAAGATATATATAGCGAGAGTGTGAGCTAATAGTAGGAATTGAAAAAAAAAATTGTTTCACATTGATGAGAAATAATTAATTAGTTCGCTTTTTACGCAGTCAGATTTTTTGATTTTTTAAATTTGTTTATTAAAAATGGTATTTTAATTTGATCATTTTAAAATCATTTTAACTCAAAACTGTCACAATTGTCAGCAACATGTTTGCATGTGAACAGTTGCATCTTAACTTGAGATTCTAATCGTAAAAGAGGAGAGTAAAAATTGCCTGATTTATGTTTTGTAAGAGCATTTGTGTTAAAATGTTTAGCTTTAAGAAAATGATCGTTTTCTTTTAAATATGAAGTCATTTTCACTTAAGCATTTCACCTAGTGTCTGAAACTTAGTATCAGTACACATGCAGAAGGAAAAAAAATATGTGGAAACTTTATGAGAAAAAAATGCGTGTTTTCAAAAACAGTACTTTATTTTCCATTTTGCGTCACTAAACCGTATACAACAATTTTGAATTTTTATCAAAAAATGGCATGAATAAAAATGAATAAACCTCATTATTTCTCTCTTCTCTGCAATAATGAAAGCTATCTAATTACAACCATTTTGAAGAAATTTCGTAAAACACTATTAAAATATAAAAATGGGGATAGTTAAAAAAAAAAAAAAAAAAAAAAAAGCAGCTGGTGCAGGCCTATCTACAAATAATCAGCTTTCTGTTAAAAAAAAAAAAAAAAATAGTAAATTTGGTTCAGCAGATGACTAAAATACAGCTTTTTGTTTTAAATATATATATATATTATAAAATTATGAAAAATTAAGCAAATTATGTTATTTCGATAAAATTATAGTAGAATGTCTGAAAGAATAGCTATAAAATTTTATTAGTGGAAAGAGTTTTGGACAAAAACTTTGTGAACCTGATATTATTTTAAACCTCGAAATATTTCCAAGATCTTCTTTATTTGCTTGTCTAACTCGGCGAAGCAAATTATTCCAGGCGAGAATCATCAAGTTTTGTAATATAAATTGCTATTTTTTGGACAAAGACTTTCGATATGAGTATGCACACTGTATGTCGGTGCTCTTCTATAAAGGTACTCTAAATTTTTGTAAAACATTGCATTTTATTAGTGTGTGATTTCGATTACATTATTTTCAAAAGTGAAGAATTTCAAAACAACAAGTGAAAATGAAGCACTTCTATAAAACATATTTCTGTTTTAAGAATGAAATAAACGCTCTTTTTACAGGGGTGATACCTGTTTCAAGAGTACTTTGAATAAATTTATTTACTGGTTATAGAATTCGAACTTTGCATATTTAGCAAGACAAATTGCACTCTCCATTTGATGAAGTTGTTGAGCTTTCAGTGAAATTAATATTTAAGTTTATCAAATTATCTTTTTCTGCAATTGTATATTTCAAACAATAGCAGAAATATGTCATTTGATTGTCATGCTGTTACAGCATCAGTTGTCATCTAAATTGATATTGGTAAATTTTGCATCGATAAATTTCAGGTTTTACTTATCCATCATACATAGTATAGGGTAAGTCTTGTAGTCCAGTAGAAATAGCATTTTGCCTTGCAAAAATTCGGGTAATTCTGATTTTCGGGTATTGTGTATAGGTTGACCTTCTAATGAAAAAATGAAGTTTTCGACCTTCTAATGAAAAAACGAAATTTTCGACCTTCTAGACCTTGTGCGTTTTGTATTATATCGAGAAAAAAACAAAAATTTTCGGCACTTTTTTCGATTTTTCTTAATTAACTCGGTACCAGTGCATTTCACAGAAAAAATTATAATTACAATTTTGTAAAGGACAAAATTCTCTACAAGATTCACTGTTCATGTTTGTGAATTGACCAAATAGGAGGCGAGATACGGAGCCAGGAAAATGTGGTAAAATTTGCAAAAAGTGGGAAAAATATAAATGACGTTAGTTTTTCCTTAATAACCCATTTTTATTTTTTATTTTTCCGTTTTAGAGATAAAAGTGTCATAATAAACTTTGTAAAGTATGAAATATCCTACAAGTTTTATTCATTAGAACATTAATTACCTCTAACAGACTTTAAAATCATCAGAACCACACGATTTATGGTTAAAACAGGAAAATACCGGCCGGCGAGTGGCAAGTCACTAATTTAAAAACGATCTTTAATTTTTTATATTGAATAAACGAAGCAATTAATTGATTATAGTATGTACAATAAAACGTAATTGGAGAATAGTTGGGGTGGGTGGTGGGTGAAGTTAATCAAAAAACGTATTTGGTAGATATAGGTGCTGCCCAGAGCTTGGGCTAATGAGCGGAAGTTGAAAATAAAATTATGTGCTAAGAATAACATAAAAAAAATACTGCGAAGATAAATAAAATATAATTTAGAAATTTTAAAAGGAAAAAGGATTATACAGGGCCGAAACTAGAGGTGGGGGGGGGGCATATGTTTCATGCGCCATAATGGAATGCAAAGAGGGCGCAAAATGAAGATTTGGTTTGTCGTTTTTGTATTAATTTGTCACACAATTTTTTGTTAGTTAGTCAAAGTTTACATTAATGGTAAATCTATCTCACACTGAGAATATTATTCCCAACATAAAGAGGACCAACAATTATGCGCATACTAAGACAGAAACCTGTATAAAGCGGAATTGTTTTCGGAATTTTTTGAATTCAACTTTAAATTTTAAAATAAAGCAATAGATATTATAAGCTTATAAAATTCTGTATGTAAATTCGCTTTGCGCAGGAGGGGGAGAGGGGGGGGGGGGTAATCCGTGTTTGCCCTAGAATGAAAAAGAAAAAAAAAGCTAGTTTCGGCCTAGAAGTATCGAATAAGAATAACTGTGAAATATGAGTTCGGAAAGCTCAAAATGCATGATTCTATACATTAAAAGTAATAGCGGAAGAAATATTGACAATTAATCAAGTGTATCAATATTATTACCGAAATTTCCCGCGTATAAGCCACGGCTCAGATAACTCATTTCTCTACCATAACTGTTGTTTTAAAACATTGTAACTTATTTCTGCTTAACATTTATTTGACTTCATTTTTTAAATACAATTTCTGGTTTGAAACAGACTTAACATAGCCGCGGCTTATACGCAGGAAATTACGGTAAAAGACACTTTCCTCAGAGAGACATTATGTCGTGAAAGAAAAATAAAGCACTCTGTTCGTCATTTTTTTAATTAATAATTTTTGTAGTTTATATTTAATTTACTAATTACTACATTTAATTAATAGTAATATTTTACATTTTTTGTAGAGGATAAAATTTTCTACAACATGCACATTTTATGTTTGTAAATTGACCAAATAGGAGACGAGATACAGAGTCGGGAAAATAGGGTAAAATTTGCAAAAATTACAAAAATCCACAAATGACGGTATTTTTTGCTTTATAACTCACCTTTAGTGCATTTGAGAATCTAAACAGTCATAAGCAACTTTTTAGAGCATGAAGTAGACCATAGTTTCATTTATTAGGTAATTATTTTTAGTAATAGACTTTGAAAATCATAGTAACAAGATTTTGTTTAAAAACAGGAAAATACTGCCTGGCAATTTAGTAATTTTAAAAAAGGGCTTTTATTTTTTATATTGAAAACACAAATTAATTAATTGTATCATCTACGAGGTACTAATCTACAAATATATAGTAAATACTATAGTTACTTTATATATGTTTCCTTTTTTTGCTGCTTGGCCCTGGTAGTGATGCCATCGTCTCAGGTTCCTCACCGCCTGTCTCTGAGCTGGACTCAATTGTTGGTTCTAGGTCATCAAAGTCTTCAAGATTAATTGTGAATGTTTCTTCCGCTATTATTTTTAACGTATAGAATCATACATTCTGGGCTTTCCGAACTAATTTTTAACAGTTATTCTTATTAGATACTTCAGGCCAAAACTAGCTGGTTTTTTTGGGGGGGGGCATGAATTTTACCACCCTTCTCCCCCCGCACACACACTCTCCCCCTCCTTTTCAAAGTGAATTCACATACAGAATTTTATAAGTTTATAATATCTATTGCTTTATTTTAAAATTTAAAGTTGAAGTCAAAAGAACCCGAAAACAATTCTGCTTTATACAGGTTTCCGTCTTAGTATGCATAAGCATAATTGTTGGTCCTCTTTATGTTGGGAATAATATTCTCAATGTGAGATAGATTTACCATTAACGTAAACTTTGACTAACTAACAAAAATTTGTGTGACAAATTAATACAAATACGACAAACCAAATCTTCATTTTGCGCTCCCTTTGCCTTCCATTATGGCGCATGAAGCATACCACTTTCGGCCCTGTATAATCCTTTTCCCTTTTAAAATGTCTAAATTATATTTTATTTATCTTTGCAGTATTTTTTTATATTATTTTTAGCACTTAATTTTACTTTCGACTTCCGATTCTTAGCCCAAACTCTGGGCGGCGCCTATGTCTACCGAATACGTTTTTTGATTAACTTCACGCCCCCACTGCCCACTCCAACTAGTCTCCAATTACTTTTAATTGTACATACTATAATCAATTAATTGCTTCGTTTATTCAGTATCAAAAATTAAAGATCGTTTTTAAATTAGTGACTTGCCACTTGTCGGCCGGTATTTTCCTGTTTTAACCATAAATCGTGTGGTTCTGATGATTTTAAAGTCTGTTAGAGGTAATTAATGTTCTAATGAATAAAACTTGTAGGATATTTCATACTTTACAAAGTTTATTATGACACTTTTATCTCTAAAACGGAAAAATAAAAAATAAAAATGGGTTATTAAGGAAAAACTAACGTCATTTATTTTTTTCCCCACTTTTTGCAAATTGTACCCCATTTTCCCGGCTCCGTATCTCGCTTCCTATTTTGTCAATTCACAAACATGAATAGTGAATCTTGTAGAGAATTTTGTCCTCTACAAAATTGTAATTATAATTTTTTCTGTTAAATGCACTGGTACCGAGTTAATCAAGAAAAATCAAAAAAAGGGCCGAAAAATTTTGGTTTTTTTCGATATAGTAAAAAACGCATAAGGTCTAGAAGGTCGAAAACTTGATTTTCATTAGTGGGTCAACCTATAAGCAATACCCGAAAATCAGAGTTACCCGAATTTTTGCAAGGTAAGGCCCTTTTCTGAGCTATTTCTACTGGACTGTTGTATTCGATTTAAAAAGAAAAAAAAAAAATTTTGACGGACACTGGAGATTCCAAAAAACATTTTTAGAAAAAAAAATTTGTCTGTTCGTCTGTATGTGTGTGTGTCTGTAAACGCTTTATCTCCCGAACAAATTGAGATAGAGACTTGAAATTCGGTGTGTACGTAGAGAGTAATAATGGGAAGAAGCCTATTGAATATCAGTAACCTCGATTAACTGGAACTATTTTTTTCGGACTCTTGAAATATTCGTTCTGTTAAAAGGTATACAAAAATTTTCAAAATTGTTTATTTGAAGGAGTGAATATAAAAGAAAATAAAAAAAAATAAATTTTGCATCATGAATGAACTCGATCGGATAATTAGTTGCCGAGATATTTGTAATTCTATTTTTCACACTCTTCAATTTTTCATGACCCTGTATTTCATTCAAATTTCAATTCAAAGATATATTTTAATTGGAAATGAGACGCTTAATCCGGCGCAGTAAACTGTTAGTTAATAGGATTATAATTTTTCGAGTTATAAGGATGTTTCTTTAAGAAATTCGATACTACTCTATTATCCCTCCGACCAAAAAACTATCGCCAAACTATAAGATTGAATGCCAATAATGGCTTATCGTAAATGTCAAGCATTTAATGCCTCTCCATGCCTATAGGGGGTTTACCATAGGGGGGGGGGGGGCTGTTCTGTCGCCAAATACCACCAAGTTTGTCGCCAACTTGGTGGTGTATCGCCAAAATGAGTCACCAAATTGGCGGTATCTCTAATATTTCGCCAAATTCCCATAGACTTCCATTGTAAACCAATAGCGTTTACTTGCTTACAGAAAATAAACAAACTGAGATATTTTAATGCAACAAAAAGTAATATTAGCTTAAGGGGTGATATTAATTATATTTAAGGAAGTCCAAATAAATTAAATTATGAATAAAAGTAACATGGTACAATGCTTAGCAAATATCACATGTTTTATTTTCATATTTTATATTATCTATATCCAGACTTGTATAAAACCAAAAACTTTCTGCGCTCATAAATATTGGGTCAAAAACTTTCTGCAAATTAATTTGATGTTTAATAAAATAACGTAAATTACTTTCACGGTATGAATTTTAAACAGTAGTTTTAAAATCATTATCATTTAATTTAAAAATTAATATTAATTATACAATAATTATGTTGGCTAAAAAAATAATAAAGCTAAAAATCCATGATAAGAAGGGGTGAATTCTTATCAGTTATTTTGTCAATGCATTTAGAAACAGCCCAATCATTAATATTGTGACCTCTTCTCACAAAATGCCAGTAACTCTCTTCTCAGAAATAAAGGACATTGCTTCTGAAACAACTGAATCACATTTTGTCAGGAGAGGTATCATATTCATAGGTATCATCATTAAAGAGACCGATGAGTTTTTATTGCGGCCCTTTGACGAAATTCTCGTTTTTTTTCGCGATCATTTGGCAAAATTTCCGTTTTCCGCGATTTTTTTGACGAAATTTGCATTTTTTTCGCGATTCTTTGGACGAAAATTGCGTTTTTTCCCTCGATACTTTGGACGAAATTTGCATTTTTTTCGCGAATCTTTGACGAAATTCGTGCTTTTTTCCGGATTCTTTGACAAAATGTGCTTTTTTTTCTCCTATCCTTTGACAAAATTTGCATTTTTTCGCGATCTTTTGACGAAATTCACGCTTTTTCGCGATCTTTTGACGAAATTCATGCTTTTTTCGCGGCGTTTTGACGAAATTCGGGTTTTTTTTCGCAATCCTTTGACAGAATTAGTTTTTTCCGTGGTTCTTTGACGAAATTTTCATTTTTTTTCGCGATCTTTTGACAAAATTCGCACTTTTTCCGCTATGCTCTTACGAAATTCGTTTTCTTCCTGCGCTTCTTTGACGTAATTTGTTTTTTTTTCTGCGATTCTTTGACAAAATTATTTTTTTTCCACGATTCTTTAAAGAAATTCGCATTTTTTCCGCGATGTATTGAAAAATTGGATATTTTTTCTGCGAACGATTGACGGAATTGGTTTATTTTCGGCGACCATTTGTCAAAATCCGCAATATATTTCAGTGATATTTCTTTATGTCTGAATTTTCAGACTAATGGCCAATTTTTTTTTTTTTTTTTTTTTTTTTTTTTAATTTCGGAACCGAATGCCTTAAATTTTTGGAAAATTCGGAACGGAATCACCCAGCAATAAATAAATCGTATATAAAATTGGGGAACATTTTTAATTTTTCGGTATTTAAAAATGTAATTTTTTTTTTTCTAAGAAATTTTCCGCAAAGTTCCAAATTTTGTGGAAAATTTTCCAGTGTGCGCCTATATTATACAACTCTGTCTATATCCATGATGGGTAAGTATTATGGTGCCCCCCAATGACTAGTTTTCACTTTGTATTAATTAATTTTCAGAGTTTTTCACACTGAGTCACAATCACCCCTGTTTTATCAAATGACGTCATTTTCATCTGCTAAAGCATTCCACTTATGATCCAGTCTTAAACAACATCTGTAGAAAAATATGCATATGATGTTATTATTGGGGAATAATATACAAATCCAGAAAAAAACAATAATAGCTCCATGTTTAATCAGAAATCTTTCATGTATATTTTTTCAAAATTCGGAAAATGTTATTATACACAGAATAATAAAATAAATTGTAATCGTTCAGCTTTGTATCGTTTGTAAAGTAAGTTTGCAATAAACTACAATTTATTAAATTGATAAATAAAAACGAAATAAAACCAATATTCACCTGATTAATTAACAGACGATATTCTTGACATAGCACATATTTTAATTTCATATTTTTCTGTTTTTATGAGAAAATGGCAACAAAAAGATACAGTCATCTACTATTTTCTCTTTATTTTCAATATAAATGGAGTATTTCAGTTGCCACAATTACAAAATTTGTATTAAAAACTACAAAAAAATTAATATCTCAAAAATAAATTGAGATACAGCTTTCAAACAAATTGCATTTCAAAGCACATTTTTTTCCCTGTACGATGGTGTAAAAATTGAAAATGTGTGATGTTTGAAAGTTTAAAAATTTGCAGTAACAAAAATTGCAAAACCGAAATTTTATTTTAAATTTCAAAGTGATTCACAAAAGAACGCATGTGTTACGCACAGACATGTTTGTCCTTTACTACAATATAGATGTTAAGAGTCGAGGTCTGCATGGACCCAGGCTTGGCCTAAGGCCCGTACCCGGACCGGCAAAATGAGGCAAAAATTTCTAACAGGCTGGTCTGAAAGATTAAAGACATATTCTTTTAATGGTTCAGGCTGATGAAAAAAAATCAACAGGCCGGTTCGAGCCATTAAAAAAATTTGGCCGATATGAAAATTTAAGAGGATTGAACTAAGCTAATAAAATGTGAACCGTTTTTCAATGGACGTGACTGAGACAAGGATAAGTATAAATATGCTCCCTGAGCCGATGCTAGATTGATAATATCAGTGCAGAAATATAACATGTCTAGTGTAGAGATCAGCATTGGCAGTTGCATCATGTCTGAGCCAGTGCTTAATTATTTCAGGATTCGTTCGGGCCAGGAATAGGATTCTACTTTCTTTCTAAATACTGGGCCTACATGGCAGGCCAGTACTGATGCTATTCTGACTTCTATGACTTGCAAACGTATAGTAATCTAAAACATGTAGTAATCTATAATGTTAAATTTTCCTATAGATATGTATGCGTATTCTAGAAAAAAATCTTAATTGTATGTTAAGACAAATCGGTATTTTCTGTGTAAATTGAGTCAGGTCTAATTTTATTAATTTCTGAATGCTCTGGGGTGGGCTGGGCCTATTTTCACTAATTTTAGTTTGGGCTAGACCATAAACTGCAAAAATACAAACGTGCTAGACCGGCCTAGGCCTGGATATTCTGGCCCGTGCAGACCTCTAATTAAGAATTAGATGCATTTAAAAAATACAGTGTCAAAAGTTAGATAATAACTCTTGAGCCGGGCCTTGAATTTATTAAAATGTTTCATTTTTGCTTAATACACAAGATCACAAATTTATCGTTTTGTGTCAACATTGATAGTAAAGCCAGTTTTTGAAAGCCTATTTGATAGTTCGCTATCCTTAGTACTTACCTTCAAAAATTAAATTATATTTATTTGAAATCTTTTTGAATTTATTATTAATTTTTTGCTTGATTTTTTTCCCTTTCTAGCATAAAAATTTGGGAATTTTAACCACTGTAAGAATAGGTCATGATAACACAGGAATCTCACCTAAGTGGATGGTTGAGCATGTTCTAGTGAGGAATGAAATCTCTGGTCACACATATAAGTGAGTATAAATTTTTACTTAAATTTTTTATTGAATTGTTCAATGTGGTATTGTCATTGAATTTTTGAATTTTATATCTTTAATATGTTTGATGTGATTGAAAATTAATTATTTAGTTTTATAGGGGCACAATAGTTTTTGTATATTTAATTTTTATTATTCTTTTTATTTTCTTTGTTCATCTGATGGAACCCTATTTGTCTCACTCCTCTGTCTGTCTGTCACAGAGCCCGTTCTCAGATATGCTGAACATTTGCGATCGCACGACAAATCATAAACATTTCAAAAAGTCTTATATTTACCCCTTCGGTCTCTAACTTGTGTATTTTAAGCATTTTTTTCTAACTGAGCCCTAATTAAGTTGGAGACTTGAATTTTACATACTTATATAGCTGAACACTTGCAATCACATGACAAATTTTATTTACCCCTCTGGGCTCTAACTTGTGTATTTTAAGCAATTTTTCTAACTTCTCCCCTTTTCACCCAAGGAGCACTTTTCTAGCTTTTGCTGACACCTCTCACGTGATATGTCATTGCAAAGCCCTTTGAGCACACTTTCATATTATGCACCATAGCCTTACATATTTTAGTTCTACTTTTTACCGCCAGAGTATGCCTACCTATCTTGGGTGCTATGGGTCTGATCCCCTCGACTAATATATCTATGGATAGGTTGTAAAAGGGAATTTCGTTTGGATAGAGGTCTTTTTATAATAGAGTGCACCCCTTGGTTGTGAAATGTGGAACTAACAGATTTTGCCAAGGGATAAAGTGTTTTGAAAGAAATATTAAACAAAACCCTCTGTGCGATCTATGATCACACTTACCCACTTGTTTTTTAAGATTTGAACTTGCTCTAACAGATCCAGGATGTGATTCTAGAAAAAATATGGTCTCTCGGGACTGGCTTGTAAATGCCGTGTACCATCAAATTACAAAAAGAAATAAATTTTACCTCAAAGAGTGAGGTCTTGAATCAAATTATTTTAATTCTCCTGCTTTACCCAATTAGATTTACTCAATACACCTGAAGTTGTGACAAAAAAGAACCGTAAATAGACCATATTTTACATATATGGGGCACTGTCACAATCTTTTGACTTTTAGGGGAAAAAATCTGGCAAAATTAAACATGCTAAAATAACATTTTAATCTGATAGACGAATGCCTTAATGATTCAAAATAAAGAAAAAATGGTCAGCAGCAAAAATTTTTTTATTCAACTGAGGTTTATGTTAAACTTGCAAGTTTAATTTTCCTAACCATTTTACCCCTATAACTTTTTATTTTCTTCATAATTTTTACTTATAATGAATTTGCATAGTACCCACAGGACATTCAAATAAGAAATAATAACAATGTAGTACTTTTAATACAGAATTGTGTTAAAGAAGGGACAGTAAGGTAAAAAAGGGGATGGTATTGGAAAAAAGGGACGGTAAGGATGGAACGGTAAGGAAAATTACTGCCTATTTTTAGGAAAATCATGTTAAGACTAAGTGATAGCCACAATGTTCATTGATTTTTAGAAACAGTTGTTAACATTTTATTAAATTAATTTTTTTTTTTAATTTACCTCGAAAAGTGCAGGAATAAACCTTGGGGACGGTGAGACTACCAATAAAGCCACGATGCTTGAAATTGATATTTAAATGCTGATTTAAATTCTACAGTAAATTTCCTGCCCAAAGAATTTTAGACATTATTTCTCTAGCATACTTCTGCATGAGAAAAAACTTGAAAAAAATTCTGTGACAGCATCTGAAATGATTTTCTGTATGATTTTAGAAAAGGGATGGTAAGGAATCTAAAACCCAGGGACAGAGTTTAAAAATTAATAACAACCCTAAAAATGTGTGCAGGTTAATTTTTAGCTACATATTTATATAAAACAATAGTTCCAGTTTCAGAAAAAAATTACATCGAATTATTTTTATTGAAACAATTTTATCCAGACAGCTCCAAACTTAAAAATCAGCATCAGCGACACGGGACGGTATAGGAGTTTTCCATGTGTTTGGACCCCCAACATCGTTCAAAACTTATTTATCTCGTTAATATTGTTGTGCAATCATGCAATGGTGTGTTCCCCAGTATATGAAATAAAAAAAAATAAACACAAAAAAGTGTATTAATATAAAATTATTATTCAGTGACATGAAAGTCAAAAGATTGTGAGAATGCCCGTTATAATATATAAGTTGATATTCATAAAATATTCACACACACACACTTGTATGTACATATAAAAGTGTCCACCAGCATCAAATTTTTGCAAAGTTTGACAATACTTGGCAAATTTGGCAACAAAACTGACTTTTTTTTTTTTACTGATTGGAAATATTTGATGCTAGTCATTGAAATATTGCTTGAATATACAGTTCGTAAAATTACTGTGCATTTTTAATAGTATTTATTCAGTCTGTTTCATATGAAGAAATGATAGCAATAATTAGAAACAAAATAAAAAGGGCCCAAGCCTGACTAATGCTAAAGGAGGTCACTTACAGCATGTTTATAATTGTCATTCATATTTCCTCTCCTGTATTCTATATTGAAACATGTCTGTTAATAAATATGTAAGGTCTCAGTGACTTTCCAAGCACCTTTTATATGTCTCTCATTATTATTTTTTTTTAATTTCCAAAATCAATTTCTTTAACATACTCAGATGTATCAAATCACTTTTGTGATTCAAATGTGATCAATTAAAATATCTCCAAGTTTTTTTTGGTATTGAAAAATTAAGTATTTGTTTGCAATAGATAAATCATAAACATTTTGTTCATTTTGGTGAAACAGACCAAAAATGTTTTTAATTATTTTAATAATAAAATTTTCTCATTCAAAAAAAAAATCACATACATTGTAACAATTTGTTATTCTGATAACTTAAATAACTAAAGGCATTGACAGAAATTGTGAGGCCAATACAAGTTATATTTATTGGTCTCTCATACATGCCCTACATGGCTAAAAAAAATTTCATAGGACACTTTAGGGAAAAGGATAGATTTTCTGACCTTGCACAACTGTCCTTTTTGATACTCCTTATCCACCTCTTTATATTTTTTTTTCTTTCTCAGCCCCACCCTCCTTTTACTTCAGTAACTGTGTTTCAGTTTTAACTAGAAATATGTTTGTATTTGATAATTATTACATATTTAGTTATTTCAAAATTACTATTTTCTTAATTTTTATCATTCTTGTTTTCTTCTTTTAGATTCCCTTGTGGTAGATGGCTGGGTAAAGGAGTTGATGATGGTAGCACAGAGCGCTTACTTGTTGGAGAAATGGTTCCTAGAGATTATGATACAGATGGTAAGAACTAAAATTGTTTAGAAATAATGTTAGCAAAAATTGCATAGAAATAAAACTCATGTAATCAATAATTACATTTGAGAGAGAAAACTATTCCTTTTTTCATTAGGAAAGAATATCTTTTTATATGAATAAAAATAAAAGTTATTTGAATAATAATTATAAATAAATGTCATTAGCAACAGGTCTTTAACATTCTTTTTTATTGCAATTTTTATAAATTATTAAATGCGTAAAATTTTGCAGAAAAATTTATTACCTCTTTTTACAATATCAAACTTTTATTCTGAAGTTTCCATTCATTTTTGTATTAGTATTTATATAATACATAATTGTTTTTTTCTTAGTTGCTTAAATTATTAACTTTTTATATTACCATATAAAAAGTTTTATTTCAGTAATTTTTGTACATTTTTATACTTTTTCTTTTATACATACTATTTCTTTTATCATTTAACTTTGTTTGTTGTCTGTCTGTGTGAAATGTTGCAATTAATTTTTGACCCATTAAGTTATATGTCTTGTTATACTAACTTATTAATTTCAATTTTAATTTCTTGCCCTTAGAACTTATGGAAACTTGTCGAACTCCCCCTAGATGTAGGTCACCGAGTGTGCCACGAAGACCAAGTAAGTTTTCTGATGTAAAATTCAATTTTTTTCTTTCTCTTTTTTTCTTATCTATTGGCTGGATCTAACTATTTAACACACTTTTCAGAGTTAACTGTACCTGAAATTCAACAAATGTTGGGTGATGCCGTCAATAATATAGTGAAGTATTACTACAAGTCAGAAAAAGAAGTAAGATGTTACTTTTTTTGAATTTTTTCCTTTTCATTGAAGATTATAATTTCTTATTTCTTTCTTTTTGGAATTTGTGTATTTACTTTAAAAAAAGTGTTTAATATTAACCTCTTTCATTCACATAAAAATATAAAGAGAAGGAAAAATAATTTTTAAAATTTCAAATGCCTATTTTTAAAATTTTTTATGTATTATAGCAGCACAACAAACTAATAAACTTGTAAACCTGACCAGCTATTATGTCCATGTTAACCATAAGGAGGGGGGGGGGGGGGATTCCAAGTAAAATAAATAAAAATGCAATATTTTAAAATTATGCAGATCACATTATCAGAGCTTTGTTTATTTGCACCCATAAATCATGAAATGACAAAAAAAAACAAAAAAAAAACAGTGGCATTACTATGACACAATCGTAGTAAAATTCCTTAACTTCATAAAATACACAATGTGAACTTTGGAAAAACACACCGTTTTCTTTAAAGACAACGAAAATACAGTGAAACCTCCCTGTGCAACCACCTCCCTGAACGACCATTTTTTCATGGAACGAAATTTATTCCCATAGGCTCAATACTAATTTTACCTCCATTCAGAGACCATCCCAGTTAA
Source organism: Maratus speciosus (assembly GCA_963932465.1). Classification (NCBI taxonomy): domain Eukaryota; kingdom Metazoa; phylum Arthropoda; class Arachnida; order Araneae; family Salticidae; genus Maratus; species Maratus speciosus. Next base: position 398,756,239 of record OZ010786.1, read on the forward strand.
ACTCCCTCCATGAGCGACCAATTTCTTTAAAGAAAATGAAACAAATTCCGTTTTTTCCTGGTCACTTGAAGAAGGTTTTATTAGAAAAATAATTCTGGAGAGCGTATTATTCATCAAATTTCTAAACTAAGTTTAGAATTTTTTTTTTTATTCCGGTAACTTTTAAGTTGTTTAAACCCCTTTGTGCCTTTTTAGGCAATGAATTTAACTCTGATTACGAATTAAGAATGATGGTCAGTAAACTCCTCTGCCCTGTTCTGTCAGGAAACTCTCAAAGAAATAGATAAATTAATGAAATCGTCATTATTTGTTCCCATCCAAAAAAAAAAGTTGCATTTATTTACTGAATTTCGAAAGGACTTGGAAATAAAAGTTATACAAGATAAAACTGTAAAGTCAAAGCAAACGTCAATGTATTCATTTTTTAAAGTCTGCAGTAATTAACTTATGTAATTAACTTTTGTTTTGATACTTAAATGTTCATATTTTTTCCTAATGTGTAAAATAAATTTTAGTAACATTAATAATAGTAACATCTTTCTTCAACAATTAAAATCTAGATTTAAACATGGCCTCTATTAAGAGACCACCTCTCGGAGCGACCAATTTTTATTGGAATGGAACATGGTCGCTTTAGGGAGGTTTTACTGTAATAAAATAGAAGTTACAAGTTAAAAATATACATTTTATTTAAAATTTCTTAGTACTTTCCTTAGTACCTTAGTACTTCCCCTGCATTTCCTGCCTCTATCATTTTTATAATTAATTGCTGTTCCAATCATACAAATTCATTCATTATAAAAATATTCTCTGATGATGGTCACAGGAGATGCAGGCCGAAAGTACTGAGAAATTTTTAATAAATGTATATTTTAACTTGTAAAATCTATTTTATTATTTTTGCTAGCTTTTAAGTAAAACAGTGAGCTTTTTAAAGTTCATATTGTATATTTTATAACTGAATCAAGGTGAAATATTGCATTTTGTCTTATGATTTTATCCCTTAACTTTTTAAAATAAACGTGAACATAAACAACTTTTTCAAGAAGATTGTGTTAACACTTCTTCCTTGATGCAAGTAAGTTCCAATGAACCTGAGCACCATCCCCCCTCCCCTCACATTGCCTTGCGGCCTCACAACAACTCTATTCGGCACCTGGTGAAAAAATCACGTGTGATAACTGCTGAATAGGAATTACAATCCCGAGACTAATTTCCAATCCCGGGATTTCAGGATTGCTTAGATTCAATCCCGGGATTAGGAAAATTAGAATTTCTGTAATATCATCAATTTTTACAATAGCTAAATATCATAATACTGTAGAAAAGACAAAGCAAAATTACAGCCTAATTTACATATGAAAATATACCAAATTAAAAAAATTAACTTCAATTAATTATCAAAACTTATAGGATAAATTAGAACAATTGAAAATTAAAAGAAATACGCTGTTGATGTTTGAAAATGCAACAAAAAACATGAAATGCCTATGCTTCATCTTCTAGATAATTTCTTTTATTTCCTATTAAACAAGTTTTTGAATAGTTTAATATTTACAATATTAAAAACTAATTAATATCACGAATTAAATTATGATTTATTCTCATACCCACGTAATTAAAGTTTATAATTCTAGGATATTGCAATTGCAAGGTTTTCCCTAACATGAAGATTTTTTTCTTGAAATAAAAGAACTTAGCACGCACACACATAGAATAAAATAATACATACATGTATAGTTTAAATTTCTAAATAGCAATAGCTGTTAAAATTCGAAAACGTTGCATAATATAAAAAATTATTACGTACCTCGTGAAAAAAAAAAGATTATTTTGAATAGTTCACTGTTTCCTAACTAATCGGTATTCCTTTGAAAATCTGTTCTAAGAAATATGACGGCATCTAAAGTTTTATCTCCAAGTCCCAGTTGTGACATTGTCTGTTTTATGGGAAATGTCATATTCGTTTAAGCGCTCTGTTAGCATTTCAATGCACTTTTTTGCTGTAAAAAATCCATATATGTGCATAAGGCCTAAATTCCTGAATTTGCTCAAATTTAAATTTCTTGAATGGGCATTAATTAATATTCATAAATCGCTTGCTTGCAGTAAATATCCATTCGTCAAAAGTCAAACTAAATTTTTTTCCTGAATTTTTAAAAGTTTGTATTTCCCTTGTAATTAATTCTTTTATTATAGTTCACTACACGATTTCGAATTGATACTGCAGATTTTGGCAAATCATTATAGCCTTTAGCTATCAGTAGGTTTCTTAACTCAGTTGAAGTTAAATGAAAAACAGTCTTTAGCTGTCATTCGCAATAAAATTAAATCCAGTGCCTTATCACTACTAAAATAATCTTCTATTTTCCGCTTTTTAGAAAGCAATGCATGTTCTATGCAATCTTGACATGTGGAAGGAAGAGATGATGTATTAAATTCTTTCTAAACTTTAGTACTATATTTCGTCGATAAATGTGCATGCAACCCTTAGCCGATGCACCTAACGTTTTAAGCACTTGGCTACATCTTTTACGTTTAGCAATTTTTTCATCTTTTGACCTTAAATAGCAGTGCCATACTGAAGATGTATCATTATCTTTCCTATGAGCTACAAAATCCTTTTCATTAGACATCTTTAAAGCAAAATAGGTATAAACGTCCGTAAAGCGAAGAAGTTAGCACATAATAATGACTATGAAACTCAAATGCGACGCTTATCAGTAAACTCTAATTCGAAATTTTGTGATTCCCAGTTGCTGAAACGACCGGCTTTCTAAATGCGGCGAAATCGAAATAAACAAATGATTTCATTGTTCCCGAATAATAGCCGAGCAGGTTACATCTGTTTGCAAGTCAAAATGTTTTCATGTTAAATGATTTAATCGCTTTGAAATATGTAAAAAATACTTGAAATATGTATATTTTTTCAAGGATATATAAATTTCATAAAAATTCTTTTTCTTTCCAAAAGAAAAAGTCTATAAATATATATTTTTTATTTCAGCTGAATATTGTTCCATTTAAAAAAAAAGGACAATCCCGAAAATCCCGGGATTTGGCAGACAAGATCCCGGATTTTCGGGATTAAAAATGATGCGGGATCTCGGGATACAGAATCCCGGGATTGTAATCCCTACTGCCGAAGCACCCTGTGATAATAACTCAGCACCATTTGTACCAACTTGCTGCAACTCTGCCCCTCCCTTCTCAAAGAAGTGGTAAAAAGTCTGACACATATGCTTTAATTTAAAATAGAAGTTATGTAACATAAATTCTGTGCCCTGAGCACCTCCCCCCCCCACCCCCACCCCCCAAAAAATATTGGTTTTTGGCAAGAAGAATAATCAAATTACACAAATATGCATTTCTATAAGTTTACATAACTGTATAGGTTTAGGTATATGCTGTCAGACTCTAGAGAAATGATTTCTGGAAATCAGTCGAGCAGCGACAATGTCGAACATTCTTTTCATGAAAAAAGGAAAAGAAAGCAGGTGAAATTTTAACAGCATCAAAGTTGAAGGTGTGGTCAAACAATGTTTTAAAATGGTCAATTCATTGTTTTCTTGCTGATGAGTATATGATATGTATTTTTTAATTCAAAGCTAGCGGACCCACCTGGCATTGCTCGAGCCCGTGATAATATTCTTAAATCAACCTTAAATTTGTGTGGTTTTATATCTTTAACTCGATTTTGTCTGAAATATGTGCCTGCTAATAGTGTAAAAAATTGTATTAAAAAAAATCCCTGCCGGCTCGGGCCTACAGGCGGAGGTAGATTTCGAAGTTAAGTACTAAATTCTAATGTACACGAATACACACACGCATGCATATGGAATAGGTTTACAAAAATAGCTAAAGCAAATTCAGAGAACCTCAAAGTGATAAATAAGTTAATATTTCTATAGTCGGGTTTTTATCATGTTTTAATACGTTTCTTCAAACTCACATGACGTTACCTATTCACCTGCTGAGGTCCATTTTATTTCCAATAGGACGCAATATTTTGCTGTTGTTTTTTAATTCGTCAAACTATTTATTTCATTTTGAGTTTTCATGCAGAAATCTTGCTCTAGGAAACTTATGACGTAATATTCAATTTGTTTTCAATTCGTCAAACTATTTATTTTATTTAATTTTTCACGTGAAATTCTCACAAAAGAAAAGCAATTGTTGTGGTGAGAATTTTATTACTTTTTTTTTAATTGTTGGCAACTGCAATAACGAAAAATATTTATTTTTTTCTGTCATTGTTGTGTAAGAGCTGATTTTATCGGAATCATGTTAAGATGGTATTCAAATTTTTGAACCCTCCCCATTTCCATTCCCTTGGTCCGATTTGACCCATTTTCAATCCCCGCCGAGATATTAGCCATCTCAAAGTGGTTGGCGAGTTTGAAGACGATCCATGCATAATTGCGACTTTTATCGTGCGGACAAAATTTAGTACATACATACATACATATATATATATATATATATATATATATATAAACATTTTAGGTGGGGGTGGTTTTGGGTTCCTGGGGTCCTATAATGAAAAGTTATGAAGGAATTTTTCAAAAGTCGCACCATGGTAACGACTGCAATAGGTAGTATTTCTTACGAAATCTACCTAAAAAAACCTGATATTTAGCAGTACAAAGGCTCAAAATAACTGCCACAGAATACAAAAAGGAAGGGATATGTTTCCGATGACCGCATAATTTTTGTGCTAAAATATCGATAATTAATTGTAAAAATCGCTAACTTACATGTAACCATTTTTTTCACATTGAAATCCTGAGTGAAATTTTTTTATTATTTTTTTTATTTTCAAACTTATTATTGCCGGAAAATCTTGTATTTCCACTTTCCACCACCAGATATGCAATAATGTTCTAAATAAGCCTCCAACACATGTCCCTACTGCCTGCGGCACCATATAGTCGGCATGCTCTGCATACACTGCAAAATCTGTTTGGAAAGTGAAATCAATACATACAGTATTTCTGACAATGAATTTTCTTTAACTTTGCGTATTTTCATTAACTTTGTATGTCAAAAGGTTTTCGTTCTTCCAAGATACATTCTAATTTCGGAACTGATGGAAGTGACATCCTTTGGTGAACTTATACAAAAATGACTTTGTTTTGACAAATTTATTCAAAAGCGTTTTATATTTATGAATTAAAATAAATGCTTACAAAAATGTAATATTTTCACTAAAAATTTTGTTTAAATGCCCTTGTGAAAAGTTTAAATCGCCATCTTAAGGAAATAATTGAAAATCTGTTGTTTTTTTCCCTTTAAATTAATCTTTTCTAAATAGGGGGCAGCTCTAGTTATATGCAAGGAGATTAATTCAGTTTTTGTTTTCTGCTCTTGGTTGAATATAAGTTTTAAGAAAGCTACAATATATTTTTTATGTTAATTTGTCGACAGACTTTTTAATTTTTCTTTTTAAGATAAATTGATTGCTGAAGCTTAAATATATGAAAATAAGTTTTTATTTCTTCAAATTTCATTGAAAATATAATGTAATCATGATATTGTTTTCACCATCTATTAATTAAGTATATTTATTCTGACAAAATGATATGAATAAATAATAATCTCTATTAATTTTCCTTTTCTCCTTTCTTATCCACAAAAACATTTGCATAAATGACGTTATTTGGACGAATTTATTCAAAATATTTCCAGTTTAGCAAGATTTTGTAAGCTTTTATTTTAATTCATAAATTATTCAGGCCTTATAAGAGCCTTTGTGAAAAGTTTTAATCACCATCTATAAAAAATAATTACTTGAAAAGTTGTTTCTTCTTTAAATTCATTTCATGTAAGTAAGTGACAATAATTCCTTATATAAATGCAAGGAGCATAAATGTGTTTTTGTCAGTGTTCCAGTCAACAAACAATTTTTTGTTTTCAAAAATAAACTGATTCCTAAAGTTTGAATATGTGAAAATAAATTTATATCTTTAAATTTTCTTTAAAAATATCATTCTATCTCAACATTGTATTCATTATCTATTCAAATGACATCAAAAAAGAAATCTAATGATCCCTATTGTTTTTCGTTTTATCCACAAAAATGGACTAATTTAATTGCCATCATTACAAGAAATGTCATTTAAAATTACTAAATAAATAAATAAATTTCAGGAATTCTGTTTTTTCAGAATTTAATGTCGCCCCTGACTTCATTTTCTTCTGATGGACTGGTGGCTTCTATTATTATGAAATGTTAATATTAATATGAAATGTTATAAATGAAACATTAGGTCAAGATGAAAGAGCAGTCATAGAAAGTTAGAACTCAGATTTTCTGGTCAGAATGGGACGAAAAAAAATAGCTATATATATATATATTTTTTTTTTTTTTTTTTTTTTCAAAAAAAAATTATGGCCATTTTTTTTCCCCTTTCTGACCAGAAAATCCGAGTTCTAACTTTTTACGACTGCTTTTTCATCTTGACCTAACACTTCATTTATAATGGCTGTTTCATAATAATAGAAGCCACCAGTCCATCAGAAGAAAATAACTCGGTTGAGCGGGACTTGGATAATCGGACTGTACTGTAGTGCAAAACATATTTCAATTTTAAGACACGCTTTTATTTTATGTAAAATGAAGTCATTTGCTTTAATATAGATACTTAAAATTAAATATAGTTTATAATAGCTCCATGTTTTATCAGAAGTCATTCATTTATATTTTTCTCAAAATAGCATGTATTTTCATTACATTTTTTCAGTTTTTATGGGAAAATGGCAACAAGAAGATATAATTGCTATTTTTCTACTATTTTTTCTTTACTTTCTACAGAAATGGAGTACTTGAGTTGCCAAAATGAAGTAAATGGAGATGCAGTTTTTCAAACAAATTGCATTAAAAAGTACTTTTTTTTCCCCCAATACATATAAACATTAAAAATGTGTGATGCTTAGAAGTTTTAAGAAATGCTGTAGAGTATTTAATCGCACAATGAAACATCAGCTTTTGTTTTACAGCTGGCTTATACAAGGTAACGTTATTTATTGGAGATGACACAAAATAAGCTGAGAGAAAGAAATAGTATACCGGGGGCTAATAACATCTCTAAAACTAATTTAAAATTCTAAGACCGCTTTTGACATCCTCAGATCCATGTGGATAACTTCTGTTAATTTGATTGCCCAACATTCCATATTCTAGAAGGAGTAGCTGTGAAATACAAACAGACAATCACTTTTCAATATTATAGATTCAGAATCCTTTGGGGAATAAAAAATAGGATTAATTGCATATTTATACTTTTATGTTGCTGTGTCTGCCAAAATCTGTTGTTTAAACTTTAAAACAACACTCACTATTAATTATGTGATACATTTTAGAATAATTCTCTATTATTTGAATGACACAGTTTTGAATTAGTTACAATAACTTTACAGTTTTTTAAACAAAGAAATTGTAATTACCTGCAATATTATGTATTTATCTGTCAGGGTTATATATTTTTTAATCTTTGTGTTTGCTTTAATTATGCATCATTTTCTTTCAAAGCTCACTGTACTTTCTTGCAAAATAAATAAAATTAATAACAATATGCTTTTTATTATTATTATTATTATTTAACAATGTGCCCCCCCCCTTTTTTTTTTCTTTTAGCGTGGCAGTTTGACAATTTTGTTATGTGGTGAAATGGGACTAGTATATTGCTTAGAGCAAGTTTTTCTGTATGGATTCAAAGCAACACGTTTTTTCCGGCATGTTTATCTGTGGGATTTCTTTGGCAAGTATTTTATTTGATGTGTAAACATATTAATAATCTTCAATTTTTTGTTTACTAAGCATTTTGATATTTAGATTTCCAATAAAATATTATAATATGTAAGCTATAATTTTATGTATTCAAAAAAATTTTTGTTATCTGTTAAAATGATAAATTGCACAGATTTTTCTTTTCCAATTTTTATTATGATTCATTTAAGATTTTCCTTGTCTTCTCACAGAAGCCCATTCAAGCTATTACTATGAAAACATGCAAATTTTGCTTTCATAATGTTAGCTAGAATGTGTTTCAGTTTGAAGAATTATCCATTCCATAAAGAAAAGGTTTGATGTTTGCTTTTATAATATTTTGAAGATCTTTGTCTTATTACAAAGGTTTTTTAAAATTTCTTGTTGTAATCAAATGCCACTACATTCCATTGCCTGTCATTGGTTTAATATGAAGGCTAGAATTCATATTATCACAAGAAATTGTGCTCAAATTATGAATCAAACGCATAAAAAAAAGAATCACCCTAATATAATAGGACAAGCATGATTGCAATTATTTAAAGTCATTTTCTATTGTAAAAAAAAATCTTACATTCTTCCAAATTCATTCTAACAAATGTTTTACAATTCAATTTATAGCTCTGTGTTTAGGAGTTTTGAGTAAATCATCCTATATTATCTACAACTAGTAATATATTTGAAAATAATATTAAGTTCTGTGAAGTTCAGTTCTTTATCTATTTTTTAGTGGCAGAAAATCATCCTTCAGTACCAATTTTCCATCTGATTTTATTTTAATATCAATTCTGCTATTAATTATTTTTATATAAATATTAAACTAAATTTTTCATTATGATTTGTGAGAAAAGTTTCTTATGTTCTAAATTTTGAACAGTAATGAAAATTATCAAAGCTTTAAAATTTTTACGTACAAGGATCAAAATCTATCGTTCTCTTGAGGGTTATTTTCTCAAAAAAAATTCTGACAACTTTCACTAATGAAATGTAGTGATAGAAACAGATATCAATTCTGCCAATTTTGACAGAAGGCTGATATTTTTAATCATAATTTCTGTCCTACTTATTTTCAGCACCGTACGAAAGGGGGGGGGGGGGGCGAAGGGGGCGCTCGCCCTGGGGGCAGAGATTCAGGGGGCGCCAAATTTATACTATCAACTTGGTTTTTTATTTGTTAGTTTTGACCGTTGATTATTTTTCTGGATTTTTTTTCTTCAAGCTCATTCTTTTTTCTCTTTATACATATTATATGCAGATCTGGAATTCCCCCCCCCCCCCCCAATATAATTACGTACATTTTTATTTTCAAAGTTATTGCATTGTCTCCTACCCTAACTCCGAAAAGGAATTTCTGACTAAGGAAAGGACTTTTTCCATTTTAAAACTTGTTTTAGGTTTTTGTAAGTCTCTCTCTTTTTTAGTAGAACATTCTACTTCACTTATAAGAAAACTTTTTTATTGGATCTACATTTTTTCTTCGATTATATTAGTAAGTTCATATTTACTTGTCATTAAGTTCTTTAAATTTGATCGTTTTATGATGTACTTTTGTAATATCTTATTGCAGTGTTTCTCAAATTTTTGCACTCTGCGTCCCCCTCCCTTTTACATCATCTACGAAACTCACGCACCCTCCCACCCACCAATAATAATGAATTTTACCTAATTATGGGAGGCATTTTCTTTCTTTCTTTTTTTAATTTTCCTTTTTTGTTAAGAAATAAAATAAATTATTGAAAATATAATTTTCTCATTTTTGTAAATCTGCTATTTATTTATCTAAATTTACTCAAAAATGTAAAAAGTTGAAAATTAATTAGCATTTTCCACGTTTTGTATCTTATAATACATATTTTAAAAGAATATTTTTTGAGGGAATTTATTGATACATAAATGTAATTTTACTTTGAATTTTTTAAAGCACATTTTGAAATACCCATATATATATATATATATATATATATATATATATATATAAATATATAGTTTTGTAAAATAATAATAATAAAACGTTAACTCCTGTATGGTCACGTAACAGATTTGTTTTCTACTTCTGTTCATATACTGACGACTTTTGTAATGGGTTGAAATTTAGCCGATATCTCTTGCTGTTGGGGAATCATTCTGGATAACATGTAAAACTGCAGGTAACTGTAAATTTCAACACTGTCATATGTATAATATTAACAAACTTTAATCGAATTTATTATAAATTGAATATTGGTCTCAGAGATTTACACTTGCCTTTCTTTTTTCCTCTTCATAATAACACGAAACAATTTTAGGGCATTTCGTTTTCAGAAAGATAATTCATGTCATAGATTTTTTTTAAACAAAAATAAGTTTTGTCCTCTTCAAATATTGTATTGATTAATATCAAATCAATGATCAAGGAAAAAGAATAATGGATACATGTTTTCAAAATAACATATTATTTCAATTTTCATAAATAAATTAATGACTAATCTGGGTCTTCTTAGTATTTTTACGAACAACAAATAAAATTACAATAAAATAAGACGATGTTTCTCAAACTGTGGGGTGTGAGCACTAGGGGCGCATTATATGCTGAAGAGGACGCGAGATATTTCCGAAGAGTTAAAATGTAAAAACAGATTCCTTTACATTATTACTATAAATTTAGCAGCGTATAACTACCAAATTTAGCTATGTAGTTTAGCTGTATCAAGTTTAGTTATGAAGTATACTAAGAAGTATTTATTATTATTATTATTTTGTTATTCATTCTACTCAATTCAGTGTTATTAGATTTTCCTACTCGGTGGTATGACTCAACCGGTATGGGTAAACTGGTTGCTAAAACCTTTTTCTAATCATATTTCAATTTTTTCATAAAATAATCATTACATTCTTTTATGAAATTATCATAACTCTATAAAAGATTAATTTTTAACACAAATATTCAATTGGTAAATAAATCATAACAATTGTAAATTTCCAAGTGGGTGAAAAAGTCCGATCTAGGATTCGAATCAGGGATTCAGGTAGCTTATTAAGTTATCAGACCAGATGCTGTGTTCCATTAAGTTCAGTGGGTGAATTAGTCCTCCAGATTTGTTCGAAATGGCTCAGTTGATAGAGCATTGGTGGCTTCAGCCAAGACTTCCCTGGTTCGAATCCTTTTTCATCCACTTGAAAATTTATAACTGTTATCATACTCCTGCTTTATGGAAATTATTATATCCATATGTTAATTATTGGAGCATATTTGAGTTCCATTACTCTTCTGACCCGAAAATCTTGAAAAGAAGAAAGAAAATTCACTTTTTTCTGACAGATTTCAGTTTAACATTAACCTTAAAATAAAGTTATATAAAAATTTTTGAAAACTTTAGTTTGTTGCTTGTTTATATATGAAGTTTTGTTTTAAAGATTCCCCTTGCTCCCGATTTTTTTATTTTTGCTGCTCTACTGCACATGAGGTACAATAATATTTAAAACTGCCTGCAACCCCAAATGAGTTTGATACCTCTGAAGAATGGAGCTATTTAACAGAAATTAACAAGAGGAGACGAAAAGTGTAGTGTCTACCGGATGCGAGTGAATAACGGACGAGGTAGTTACAAGATGATTGTTGTTGTTTTTTAACATCAGAACAGAGCCTGATTAACGCAGGATTCAACTTCCACAAATAGAATTTTTTGCCTTTTTTAGCACAGAAATTCTGTATGAATAAGGCGAAAATTCTTATTCAAATTTACATGTGGAAATTTGCCCTAGCGGTAACCAAATTCGCTGACATTGACTGGAGGATTGTTTAGGTAGTCAAAATATGGCAGAACCACGGAGTCTGGCTATCGTGGGTGCAAACTTCCACCAGAAAAAACGAATCAATAATTTTGTGTTAATTATGATAGAAATTCTGCATGAAAAAGGCTTTTAAAAAAAGAAGGAAGTTTCTATTAAAATTTACTGGTGGAAGATTCCCGATTGTAATCTGACCCTGCGGAACCAGTTAGAGTTAAAGTTTCACCACTTTTAAGGTATGTCAATTCCTCTTTATTCATAGTTCCATGCTCTGAACTACTCTTAAGAGTTCAAGAGTGACTACGAAGCTCCTGATGTAAGTGACAATTTAAATTAAAGTGAAGGATTTTGTGTTACATAGATAGAGGCTATCGACACCATAATCGAGCGTGCTGAACTGGAAGATTCACCAAACTGCGAAATGTATCACAAGATTTTGAGTTTCTGACTGGTGCGAATCTAAAATCTGTTAACGAAAATCTATTAAGTAAATATTGCATGGATCTTGCAAATAAATATATTGCTGGTGTAAATGAACTCGATAAGCGCAAAATAATCATTTGCAACATCGGATGAAAATTTTTATAAAATAGATCGTCTAGAAATCCGTCAACTGCTCCATAATTTTGACTTAACAGGGCATTACAAAAACATGGCGACAGCGTACAGAATTTTTCTAAGCATTCCGTAACCACCGCATCAGCAGAAATATCTGGTTTTATTTTCAATCGAATTCAGTATTGCGCAATCTTTAGGTATTAAAAAAAATAACAGACGATTTCGCTACCCTAAAAGCGAGAAAAATAAAATGGTAGTAAATGTATCTGCCCGATATATTTTTTTATTTTATATTAATTAAAACATTGCATTTGCTTGTTAGCTATTTTTATCTTGCGAATTTTCTCATTTTCTCCAACGCAAATACTAACAACAAATGAAAACGGTTAGAAAAAAAACTGTGGCAAAACCTCTCCTCTTATGTTATTTAGTTTTTCGGAATTTTTAAATTAAAATTAAACCCTTTTAAAATTCCAAAATACACACGAAATATTTATTCAATGGAATTTATTTTTATTTCAGCTATTTATAAAGTTTGTGACATCTGTCACAAACAGAGGGAGGGGATGGGGGGGGGGGGGGGGCGCCAAATTGAGACTTCGCCCCGGGCACAGTTTTCTCTTTGCACGGCCCTGCTTGTTTTATAACCTATTTCTACTATTTTAAAAATATTTTTGCAGAAATTTAATATTTTTCTACTGTCTATTGCCGAAAGTCTTATCATTATTTGCTATCTACAGCCCTTCTATCCATTGCATGTATGTAAGTTTTGTAGTGATTATTCTTTTCTGTTACATTATCAAATGGGTGGTACAATTCATTACTAAACCCTTCACTTTGCTTTTTATGTATCAGTTTAGGTGAAATACACATTTCTAAAAGCATGCAGAACAAATTTGTATTATTAGGTTATTATTCTGTCATCTTAATAAAATATTAACAAATAAAAATGCATAAGTACATTTCTATCTACTTTTAGCCTTTTTTAAAACCTTTGCTTAATATCTTCTTTTTTGAAAGTTTCCCGTTTTAATCCTTTGAATCTCCTTTTCCATATCAACAAATAAAAAGTTGTATCATTTTACTGTTAATGTACAATGTTAGCTAAGATAGTTTTTCTGGTCTTTCTCTCTCTCTCTCTCTTTCTCTTCAAATTCTAAGTTTTATCAGTTTGCCAACATATCTTTGTAGAATTAAGATTTTTTATATCTTAAGTGGTAAATTAATATTGTTCTTTTACTAATAGCCAATATTTTTTTATGACAAGCTTTTTCACATTTTTCATTCACCTTCCTATCAACATTTTGTAATTATTAAAATCTGTTTTAAGATTACAAATTTTAAATTGGCATGGCAGAAATCCAAATTGACAGTTCATATTTTAATTTTTGTCTGTTTAATTGAGATATATTAGTTTGTGATCAACATTTTTTATCAATTGTTACTTTGATGTTTATTTCTAAATAAGGATTTTATTACTGATTCCTAATAGTCTGTAGTGATTTAGTTATACAATTTACAACTAAGATTTTCTTTTCAGTTAAAAATATTAATTTTATTTAGCTGTGCCATCAAAAACAGCTTTCAAACATTCATCTGTTTTCTCTCTGTTCATTTGAATGTTTTTATTAAAAATGTATGGATATATTATTTTCAAAATTGCATTATTTTGAACAAGTATAAACTATAACCAGTCATTTTTTATATAAATGATAATATTTTAAATTATGTCTTTTTAAAATCTAGTTAAAGTGAAAAATCACTTTGAAAACACTCTTCAGGAGGATGGAGGTCTCAGCAGTCCAGTGACCAGAGAATCATTGGAACATGTAGTTGTTATGCGCTCATATTGCAGTCTTGTGGATAAGATTGATAATGCATCATGTTCTGTGGGAAAAGATGGGAAATTTCAGCTTTTCATCTGTTTTGCTGCAAGGTATTCTTCATTTTCTGCATACGTGTGTTTGGTGTTTAGAGCTCACCATTTATTATTTGTTTTCTACTTATATTTATAACATAAAACATTGTGATACTTTTAGTTATCTCCTGTCACATTTTCTTATGCACAGCTATGCTGAAAAGTGACATTCATTCTAGACTTAAAGACACAATGATAAGTCTAAACCCAAAATGATGCAGGTAATTCCTTAAAACACGGGATAAATTCAGAGACAAGCAAGGCGTATCAGAAGCACAAGAAAATCTTTTTCTAACTAACATGTTGTTTATAAAAATTGTCTCCCTCAAGAGCTTTTTGGGAATAGGAGATACTATTATATTTTCATGTATTGATAAAATTTTATTGAAAGTATTAAATATGTTAATACATTTTTAAGTATTAAAAAAGTAGTTAAATGAATGGAATGCACACATTAGCTTTTTGAGAAATTAACTTAAAGATTTAAGAACTTTATCTGAAAAATAAAAATAGCATAATATTTCTCATAGAAAAAAATGAAATTTTAATATTCAAATCAATTCAAAATAAACCATTTAGAATGTAATAAAATTCAGTTGTAATTTTTTTAAAAAGTATTAATTCTTCTACAATTTTTGCTTTCTCTGAAGAATTCTATTTCATTATTTTACTCTCTAGAAGCAACATCTCGAGATGGTTATTTGGATCATGCTTTAAATAAATAAATAAACAGCAACACCAAGATGGCCATTGAATTTTGTCTATCATAACAGCATGAGTTTAAAAACAATACTTTTTCTTTCTTCATAATAAAGACCTAATTTCTTGAGAACAGGTGGGCATTACTAAAGCTATAGCATATATTATCTAGTGTATACCATCTGGTCATTTTACAGCTACAGCACTGGATAGAATGCTTTATACTGCAAGATGTAATGTATCTGTATATGTTTCTGTTTTTTCTTTTTTGACCATTTTTTTTTTTTTTTTGGGGGGGGGGGGGGGATGTGAAAGACATTAATTTATCTGTTTTGTCAATCAAAATTTTGCTTTCCCACCTCTCAGTAAAAGGTGTTTTCAAAATTTTATACCTTTGGTCCTCCAAATTTTTTATTTAGCAATGGGGGTATTGTGTGGAATCTCACATTATTTTAATGCTCCATCAGCATTTTTTTTTTTTTTTTTTTGGGGGGGGGGGGGTAGCACTGTATGCATATCCTAATTTCACTGACCGAGTCATCCTTCATCTGTGAGCAGCAGTTTCACTTTGCCATCTAGCGACATGGTGTGTCATTCTCTCAGAGAACACTTTCTGTTCTTGGGGTGAGCTATATGATGACATTCACAACTGGGGGTTTGGCTGTGCAACAAGATGCCATTATGCTTATGGATTATTTTGATTGATGGTTTAAAATTCCGCTGTTCACATTTTTTGTTAATGATTTTGAATTTCACCTTCATTTATTTTATTAAACCCTGTTTAAAAATATTTAAGTTCTGAATATGGAAATTAAAATTAGTTGGAGTTTGATGGGGATCGCTGTTGTTCTCTGATCAAGAAAAGTGCTGTTTTGATTTTTTAGCTAAAAAATGTTGCTCGAGTTCCCTTCATATTTTAATCTGCTGATATTTTTTTTTTTAATTATTTGATTCTGTGATTTAATTTTTAAAGATGGCTTAGATGAAAATCTTTCTTCATACTATTCCAAGATGAAAATAAAGAAGTTTGGTTCATCAAATATTTTTCATTATTCTTTTGCTTTGTCTCTATTTTTATTTACAAGAACATTAATAAGAAATTTTAAGTATGCTTTCTCTTACATGACCTAAAAAATATAAGTAAATTGCATGTGTTTGTTGCTCTTATTATAAAATTATCACAACCATAATCATAATTTCTATTTGGTCATCCATTCTTTATGATTGAATAATTGAAATATCTTTGGACTTAAAAAGAATAAACTGAGGTGCTCTTCTGTCTCTCTTCGTAGGTGGATGCTGAGGGTACTAAAACTGTAAATAAATAACTCTACTGATGCAGTTTTATAATAATTTATGACAATTCACTCTATGTTACATGCATTTCTAAGGGAATTTACTTTGCTGAAAATAAATTGTAAAAAAATTTCATAGTGGTAAATAAAAGGAGAATATTAAAGAGATAAATATAAAAAAATATATAAAAGGCTTTTTAGGTGTTAGAAATATAATTCTGATTATGACAAAGATATGTTTTATTGTTGCCCCCCCCCCCCACCACCACCAAAAAAAGGGGCTTATAGAAGATGTGATAGAAGATAGCTGAAAAGTACCAACATTTGAACAACAATACTATGGTGTTAATATGCTATAAATTCTTATTCTGTTTCCATATTTCATTTGTTTTTTAGGGATCATTTGCTTCATCGTATGCTTTTGCACATAGCATCCACATCCGTCACTTCAAGCATGTATGAAGAACAGTCATTTCTACGTGATCCAAATCTTGTCACATTTTTGGTGCAGATCTTAGAATCTCTTTCAGAATTCACAATTACATTAGAAACATCACTTACCAAAGGCATTGAAAGCTGAGTTACTCTGAATCTTTTGCTCATAAGATGGATCATAAATCATCTTCAGATGTATTTTAAAGAAAGTGATGTATTTTAGTTTTTATTTATGAAATGTCTTTAAACGAATGTAGTATTGCGATAAAAACGGGGTTGTAGTGTTTCATGTGTTGTTCTTTTTAAATTTATTTATTGCATTAAGAAGACGCTTCAGCAATTCTTGCTGACGTTCATAGGGAAATTTAAAAGCAGGATTAAATATTATATAATGTAATAATAAAAACTTAACTCTTTCATCATCATACAGTATATGACATCTGATGCCAACATACTTTTTTTTTTACTTTTATGTGTTTTTAAAATGACAATAAATTTTTAAATTTGTAAAAATTATTTTATTTCTGAAAACACAGTGCATTTATATTAGATATCTACTTTCTAATGCTGAAACCTTATTTTGATATTTATACTATGATAATAAGTAATCCTATGTTTAAATTTCTATATACATTAGGTTTTGCGATCTGCGAGAGAAAACCTATTTTTCTAAAGAGTCTTCTTAATGTATGCCCTTGTTTGCAAAAAGCTTTTTTTTTTTAATTAAAATTTTGTATTAAATAGAGAAGATCTTTGTACTTAGAGCTATTTTTTCTGCCTAAGTTCACAGATCTCTGTTTCAAAGTTGTTTAAAAGTATGTAGCGTGCAATATTTGATGACATAAGGAGAGTGAGCCAAAACAGTCAGTTACTGTATATGCATTCACTTACATTTCTTACCGCAACAACAAAAATACACTGGAATTAAATTCTATAGACAAAAAGTGTATATCCTCTCAACAAATATGAAAAATCTTTAAATTATATGATCAACTGTAAATTTTTGATTAGCATATTTTTAAATTGTAAAAAAAAAAAAAAAAAAAAAAAAGTTAATTAGTCATATAATGCAAAACATTTTATTATTCATACAACAATATTAAATTTATCTCATGATAAAAGTACATCCAAGGGACTCGTCCATCCAGAAAAATATATGTTGACTAAAAATAATTTCAATGAAGTAGACTTTTTTTTAAATACCTTCATAAATTTCGGATTTTTAAAAAAATTATCAATATTATTTTACTGTACTGTTTTAAATGCAAAACTTTTTAGTACAGGAGTGGTATTTATCTTGCAAAAATTACAATCTCTTAATATTTGTGGAAAGAATTCTTTGAAATTTGAATCATTTTATGATAATTATAGCATTTATATATTCTGCTATATAAAGTTGTGTATTTTTCTGAATTCAAAATATGTTTTGTAGATATATAAATTTATTTTATATTAAAATACTTGCCTTTAAAATTAATTTTCTATTTACATTTACTTTATTTAATTGCAGTTAAAATTGTTTTCTTAATGAATACACATTATTGTTGATTAATACAGTATGCAAAGTTTATTCTTATGAATATTATAGTATAATTTGTTAATAACTTTCAAATTAGTATTTGAAATATATATGTGTGTAAGTAGGAATATTGATGTAAATTGGGAAAATTAATTTGTACACTCTTGTTTTTTATTCATGTCCTATAGGGAGGCTTTGATCCTATTCAAAATTGTCATATTTTGACAGTTGCTCTGACATATAATGGATAA
This sequence comes from Maratus speciosus, assembly GCA_963932465.1. Classification (NCBI taxonomy): domain Eukaryota; kingdom Metazoa; phylum Arthropoda; class Arachnida; order Araneae; family Salticidae; genus Maratus; species Maratus speciosus. The sequence goes on from OZ010786.1 coordinate 398,774,450, forward strand.
AATTCAATGATAAGGGACAGATTATGACAATGGCTCAGAGCCTTAAATCTGTAGGTAAAATTTTAAACATAAACATTTACATAACTTTATATTGTATTATAGCAAGATATGAATGCTAGATCATGAAAATATATTCTTTTTAATCTTCAAGCTTGCCAAGTGTGTGTGATCTAAAATGCATTTGCTCTGGTTTTATTGTTATGATAAGTGTGTCCTGTTACTGCTTCTGTTGTAATCTTACATTAAACTTGGCATTTGGTTAATTAAAAAAACTTCATCTCTGAGACTTTTAAACTATATCTATATTAAATGAAATGCATTTTTATAAGCTGTATACAATAATCTTTTGCCAAAAATGTCTAATTTTATTTACACAGATACATGTTTAAAAGTTATTTATCTTACTACACAATATACGAATGGAGACCACATTTTAAGTCTAAACTGTCAAGGTCAAGTCTTGCATGGGTCAGCTAAATTCTTCTTCACGTCAACACGACACACTTCTTCAACCTGAACCCAAAGTGAAAGAAAATTAAGCCATATTTTCGTACAATTATAGAAAAGTAGTCTACTGTTATATTTCTAATATCAATTTTATATAAAAAAATTAACACATATACCCACATTAATATTCAAATATAGTTTTTTTAATTGAACAACATTCGGGACTTTCTTTTGAAAAATTAGATCAACCCAACCTCTATATCAACCAGAAACGGCATAAACACAAAACATTTAACGTCAACCTGACCCACAATAATAAAATTATGTCACGTTCAGATAAAATCAGGTTTCTTGACCTGATGCAGGACTCTAAAGTCAGATACTTCAAAAGTCATAGTCGGCCCTGCCAATGACTGAATTTATATTTGATCATATGAGTGTTCTATGTATAATCATTATAATCAAATTTTTATTTTGAATATTTAAAATATCAAAACTTCTATGGTTACCATAATTTAACATTAATTTTGATTTAATGCACAGTTCTGTGAAGTTTCTTGAGAAAAAAATTAAAATTCCATTAATTGATTGTAAGTTTGATTTTATCAGTGATTCATATACAGTCTTTGAATCAACTTTTTATTTGGAATTATTATAAAATATCTTCATGTTAATATTACTAAAAGTATATATCCTAATTCAAAATAAAGTTAATTGTTGTTTGAATGTAGTTTAACTGAATGAAATATGTGTTTCAATATTTAGTTATTTTTACAAGCATAGCCTGTATTTGTATAATTGTGCGTCTTTTGTAAAATTTATTTATTATGACTGCTATTAATAATAATATATTTATTTATTAATGTATTGCAAATCACTTGTTTGAAAAATTATTTTATAGTTGAAAATTTTTATATAACTGGCCACTAACTTTCTTGTTACAGAGCTATATAATGAAATTTTATTTACATACATTAACACAGTGTGTGCTCAGGGAGTTTTGGATGGGTTCTAGGAAAACATGTAAACAGTACCACATATTTAGCATTTATTTGTGTATAGTTTTTGCTAATTTTTTTAATTAATAATTTTTAAAACCTTTCTTCATAATTACTTGCTAATTTATCACTTTATTAATTAATTGTATATGTACAGTTTTTGTTGTATAATAGTTATTAAAATTTGTATAGAATCAATATATGTATAAGTCAAAGCTCATTATTACATTACTTGTAAAAATGTATCATTTATTTCATTTTGCATAGATGTGCTACAACCCTTTCTAGTGAAATGACTGCCATTGTACTAAATATAAATATTTTATCATCTCTATAGAATCTAACCAATGGTGATATAATTTTGTTTTAATTGTTTTTATACATAGTGAGTAGAAACTTGATTATCAACAGATATGTGATGAAACATTTTATTGAAAATATTGACAGTACTCTGTTTGTTTCACAAAAATTTAGATTACTTCTTTGTCTGTAGATACTTGCATAGCATTTATTTAACTTGTTAAATAAAATTCATAAAGTTATTTTCAATTTTCCATTATTAGGCATGTGTTTTTTTAGTATTTGGCAGATATCTGATGTTCGATATAAATACTTCCATCTTTATCATAAGGAACAAAAATGGTACATTCATGGGTGCCAACAGAAAAAATTTTAGGAAAGGTCAAGATTTTGGAGCATGTAGTCTACAGTCCAGATCATGTTTTTTTAAATGGAGAATATAAACATTAAACAAGCTAAAAAATAGGGCCTGGGGGGGATTTTTTGTTCAAGACAATTTTTTGACATATCAATATAAAAAGCAATATAGAAAAATTGGGAAATATTCAAAGGTAATTTTTTACCACCATTTTTAAAATAGAGAATTGAAACTGTTCATTCTTTTTTTCATCAGGGAAACCTTGTCTGCTTGAGCAACCCGTTTATGATAAATTTGAAAAATATGAATGTAAAATTTTAAAACAGAATTAAAAATTGTCTTGACAAAATATAAGTAGTGTTTTTGTTTTTTTTCCTTTCACTGTTTGTTTTATATCACTTGCATAAAATAAATTTTACTTTTTTTTTCAAAATCTTTAGGGATAAAGAAAGTAATTAAATTTCAAATGAAAGGTGATTCTTCCTCCCTTTTCTTGCTGGCACCTATGGGTATACATTTAATTTTATTAGTACTTTTTTTTCCTTCTAAGAGAAATTTTTTACTATTATGAACATGTTTTTTTTTTTTATTCTTTTCCTTAAATAATGTTCCATTTCTTCATAAAGTTTAACATTGAATCTCAATTTATTTATTTATGAATTATTTAAGAAGCTTAAATATACAAGTTGTTGAATTGAAATATGATTCACCAATTAACTTATATTAGATGAGAATTTTTGTGAACACTGCATGTAATACTTAAAGAATATTTCCTTTTTTGATAATCGTTACACATCGCTGCTTGTTTAAATATATATCCATCCATACTTTTCCATTTTTCAGAATTTTATAGATAAGCACAGTAAACTATCTTCTCTCTCTTGTTGGTTTCAAGGTAATTTCAGTTTTGGTTTAAGAGGCTACTTCACTCACGTGAAAACACCGGCTCATGTTAATCCTATGGAAGAAATTTTTTAATATATCGTTTGCATTTCAATATTTATTTTTTTTTTCTTCTTTGCATTGGCTAGCTGAGTTTAATCTCTACAAAGGCCTTTTTTACTTTTCGATTTTTTTTTTTACATGCTTTTAAATTAGAGTACTTTTACTTTTGGAACCAGTTTTGAAAGTGAAAATATCCTCATTAAAAAAACTTGCAAAGAAAATCGAAAAAGTAAAAAAAATGCCTCTATAGAGAAGAGATCAGCCTCAGTTCTTCAATGCAAAAAAAAATCATTTAAAAATATTGAAATGCAAACAAGATATCCTAAAAAGATTCTTCCGTAGGATTAACATTAACGAGCAAGTGTTTTTGCATGAGTGAAGTAACCCGTTAATGTTAATCAGTTGGCATTGAATTTTTACTTATTTGTGCAACAAGAAAATGTGAGGAGTGTGTTTAATCTAATGGTAATGAAAGAATAATTATGTGTTCCATTGACTTGATTGCATTTTTATGCAAAAAAAATAGTGATAAAAACTTAGTTCTTGCTGTTTAATACCATCTAATAAAATTAAATATTTTACCTGAATTATTTATTTATTTGAGGATATATGCATATTTACAAAAATGCAGTAATTTTGCATAAAATAATTTATTATTTTATTTTCATGGAAGAAGATCTGATCTTACTCTTTAAATCCTTTTTCGGAATTAATTGATGTAATTTAAATGAATGCCTTTAAAATAAAAATAGACTGTTAAAGTTTCTTTTTTTTTTTTAACTTTTCATATATCTAATTGTTTTTTCATGGTAGTGTATATAAAATAAGTATTCATTAACAAATGTTGTTTAATTATATATTAGTTGAACATAATTTTCAGGGGGGTAAAAAATCCTGTGATAAAAAATTAGAGAATGAAAAGCAATAAATCAGGAATAAGTTAAAAGTATTACTACAATGTTTAATAGGAATTATTTTAACTTTGATAATGAATAAATACCTTTGATGATTGTTTTTCTCCTTTTTCAGGTGTCTTTTTTAAATATACTCAATTTTTCTTCTTTTTTTTACTACTTAACATCTGTCCAATGGTAGGGAATCCCAGATAATCAAGTTCCTACGGTATTTAAAGGCCTTAGAAAGGAACTATATTGTGATATGTAATTCTTGTATATTTGTTTCTGTTTCAGATATGTAATATATGGTACGTCATTTTTTGTATAAAAAAGAAGCTACTTAAGTTAAACTTTGTTATTGATGTAAAAATACAATGTAAATAAGAAATGTTTTATTTGATTAAGTTTCTTTTATAAACAGGACAAAATAAAAATTATGAATAGTTTATACAAAATTTGTTTGCGTTTTTCTTGTCTTGTCATATGTGGTAGTTTTAACACTTCTGATTTAAATAATGTCAATTTTTATTAAGGGGTTGACAACAATTGCAAAATTACATATAAAACAGCTGTTGACATTGATGTATCTTTTACTCAGAAACTACTAAAGGAATTTTTATATATATATTTAATTTTGTCAGTAGTTAGCATTGAAATAACTGGAAAGTTTGCTCAATCTTTTAAAAATATTTTACACCAGAAGTTTTATTTAAAACTATTTAATTTGTTTCTGTGTCATTTTATATTTAACTTACTTTATAAAGAAATTTCTGGTTCGAATCGACACTTGATCAGAGTCTGATTGGCTCCTACTAAGCATTCTAGTGCTAAACTATAATTTGATTGTTCATTAAGGAATAAAAGTGAAAAAAGCAATAGTTATGTGATTTTGAAAACAAAAAAATCATAAGTAAAGTAAGTGACATTGCTTTTCCTTGGAAGTATTGGGGGGTTTTCCACATTTTTTTTTTACAATTTTGTCAGTAGTTAAACTATAAATTGATCATTCAGCGAGAAATTAAAATAAAAGAATTATGCAGTTTTGCAAACAAGAAAATCTAGGGTTCTTTTATTATTATTAATGTAGCTATTGCATTTTTCACTTTTCTTTCTAGCCAAATCGGTTTATAGTTTAGCTTCTGCAAAAACTACTTAAAAAAAAATACTTTTAAAAAAGTATTTAACTCCATTCCCTAGTTCCTAAGAAAAGGTACATTAATCTCTTCTGTTTTACATGTGACTGTTTTGTTTTTTGAAATCATGTAACTATGGTATTTTTATTCTTTGCTGAGTGATCAATTTAAATACAGTAGAATTTCGATTAATCGAGGTTTGTATTATCCGAGCCGATAACGAAGTCTAATTTATTTATTTTTTGTGAATGAGCCTTGAAAAAGACTAACACTTTTTAGTTCACTGTCCATGCTACAGGCTCCTCTGCCTCCAAAAGCACTCAACTTCCAAGAAACATTGCACCCCGAGAAGTCAACAGCGAACAATGCTTTGTTTCCAGTGGCAGTGTGGCCCTATTGAAGACCAGGTGCAATGTGTTATCGGACAATTACACCCCCAGCTGTGAAACATAACTTTATGTATGTTTATTTTTATCATTTAAAAAACGTTCTATTGTTTTTTATTCCAAGAGATGTTACATTCGCGATCACGGTGAGTTTTTATACTCAATTTCTATTAATCGAGATTTCAGATATCCGAGGTACTAGCAGTTCCAATTAACTCGGATAATCGAGGTTCCACTGTACTGACTTTTTTATTCATTCAATTCAAATAGTCTATCAATTTAAATACCGATCAATTTATAACTACTGACAAAACTTTTTTAAAATTTTTCTGAAATCTCTTTAGTTCCCAAGAAATACCCAAGTATAGCCATCAATCTGAGCTGTTTTGCATGTTATTTTGCAATTGCTGTCACAAATGTAAATGAGGTATTAAATGTTTGAAAGTAGACTTCATATAGTAAAAATGGGTATTTATTTATCTATTGTATTATAAAACACAAGTGTGTCAGTAATTATATTAAAGTAAAAAAAGCTGAAAAATATAACAATACATTGCAGATTATACTTTTCGTGCATGCATGTGCAAAATTGCCGCCAAATTTGATGATATTTGACAAAACATTGGCAAATTTGGTGTAAAAAATAAGGCCTAATACACATACAAGATTTTTAATTTATCCCTTCTTAAATCAAGATATCTGAAACCCTCATTTAAAAAACTATTCCATTGCTGAAGGGTTATTTTAGTTCATGGCACATTTTAAAACATGTTTTTATAAGAATAACATATGAATTTCGATGCTGTGGATCAGTAAAAGCTAGATGTAATGTGTATGTGGATCTGTAAAAACTACATGTACAAACTTTTGAATCTTAAAAAAATAATCCTCAGTGATAACAATTTGAATTTGTGATTGCTAAAATACAAAAAAAAAGTTTTTGTGCTTACACATATTTGATGTACATACCTTTGTATAAACAGGAATATTTATTTATTTTTTCTTTTACATATTTTAAGTTTAAGCAACATCTTGATTCTTATTTTTTGTGTTGTGATGCTATCATTTAAGCAATAATATGAGAAGCAGATGAATAATAATAATTTTTAAAAAATTGCGATGGATCCTTCAGGGTGCATAATTTTTCTCTTGTAAGAAAATTTTTTGTGGATGATCTTTAAAAAGGAGGCATATTCTGTATTAAACACATTGAATCTGTTTTTTTTTTTTTTTTTTTTTTTTAACTTCCCATTTTTGGAAGGATTGAAGTACCAGAGACCCAGAATAAGATAAAGTACTTTTAAATTAAAAGGCATACCTGCCAACATGTCAATTTTGAAATCCTTACAATTTTTATGACGTATTCTTGGGTGCTTAAAAATGCATAACATATGCACATGCAATGAAAAAAGTAATACTTCATAACATTTCCTATGCTATATTCATGTATAGTCTTTTTTTTTTTTTTTTTTTTCAAAATAAAAACGTGAGATATCAAAAGAAAATTTTTTTGCATGGGAAATTCTAAAAAAAAAAAATTCTGAAATTCACAGCAAATTTTCTGAAAGGTTACACAGCCAAAGGATTGGGGAGGAAAGGGGGGGGGGGGATTCCCTTCCAGTGCTAATTATGAGTTTTTTCGAGGCCCTTTGATGAAATTCGGGCTTTTTCCAAGATCCTGTGAAAAATTCAAGTTTTTTTTCACGATCTTTTGACGAAATTACTGTTTTTTCACGATCTTTTGACGAAATTTGCGGGTTTTTTCGCGATCTTTTGACGAAATTTGCGGGTTTTTTCGCGATCTTTTGACGAAATTTGCGGGTTTTTTCGCGATCTTTTGACGAAATTTGCGGTTTTCTTCGCGATCTTTTGACGAAATTTGTGTTATTTTCGTAATCTTTTAACGAAATTTGCATTTTCCCGCGATCTTTTGATAAAATTAGCGTTTTTTTCGCACTTTTTTGATAAGCGTTTTTTCTGCGATCTTTGACGAAATAAACATTTTTCTCGCAATCTTTTGACGAAATTCGCGTTTTTTACGCGATCTTTGACAAAATTCGCGTTCTTTTACGTGATCTTTGACAATATTCGCGTTTTTTTACGAGATCTTTGATGAAATTCGCGTTATTTCCCGCGATCTTTGACGGAATTAGCTTTGTTTCAAAGATTTTTGATCGAAATTAGCGTTTTTACGCGTTTTCTGACGAAATTCGCGTTCTTTTCACGACCCCTTGACGAAATTAGTGTTCTTTCCCCGCGATCTTTGACGAAATTCGCGTTCTTTTCACAATTCTTTGCCGAAATTAGTGTTTCTCCTGTGATTTTTGACAAAATTCGCGTTCTTTTCACGATCTTTCGACAAAAATAGTGTTTTTCTGCGCGATTTTTAACGAAATGCGCGTTTTTTTTCGCGATTCTTTGACAAAATTTGCTTTTTTTCAAATATCATTGATAAAATTCTTTTTTTTTTTTCCACGATCTTTGACGATATTCGCGTTTTTTCCCACGAACTTTGATGAAATTCGCGTTCATTTCACGATCCTTTGAACAAATTCGCGTTTTATCCCCACGATTTTTGACAAAACTAGCGTACTTTTCACAATCCCTTGTCGAAATTAGTGTTTTTTCCCGCGATCTTTGACGTAATTCGCGTTTTCTTTTTTCGAAAATTAGGGCTTTTTTCAAGATTCTTTGAGAAAATTGCCGTTTTTTCCGATCCTTTGACAAAAGTAGCGGTTTTTTTTCGCGATCCTTTGACAAAATTAGTGTTTTTTTCGCGATCCTTTGAAGAAATTAGCGTTTTTGAAGGAATCTTTGACGAAATTAGCATTTTTTCACGCAATCTTTGACAAAAGTAGCGTTTTTTCATGCGATCTTTGACAAAATTCGCATTTTTCAGCGATCGTTTTTCCCGCGCGCAAAACCGTACAATCGTACTGTTCATCCGTACAACCGTACAATTAGAACAAAATCCGTACATTGTACGGCCAATCCGTACAAGTTGGCAGCTATGAAAAGGAATTAAAAAATTAAATTTATTATTGTTTCCAAGGTTTTATTTCTAAATTTGCTTTATATATATATGATACAGATATTATGCAATATTTAATATATTCACAGTTTCTCGTAACTTTTTAGATTTAAATAAACTTGCCTAAAAATTTCATAATTCTTGCCTATTTCAAAACAACGATACTCACTCTTTTAAATTTCAGGAAGGGCACACATGCAATTAACCATGAAAGTTGATGATAGTAATGTAAAAGATTAAGGGACAGACTTCTCATTATTTATTTTACGTTTTATATGGGCAATGTCCTTCTGAAAATTTCCAGAGAAAAATCTGTCCCTTGCAGTCAGTGGCCGTGTTTAAAAAAGTTCTTAAATATTATCAATTATTACAATTTATTTACCTAATGACAGCATCTAGTGAACTTCTACTTTTTCACCAAACTTCTAACATTTTCCTAAACAATACACGAGGAAATTATTTATTTTTATGCATTAGTCTTAACAGTTCATGAGATCTCCTACATTAAAACATTCAACAATTCTTTTGTATGTATGATAAAAATCAATTTTGATTATTTAAAATAAAAAAAATTTAACATTTTGTCAGGTGACTTTATTAGGTACTTTATAGAATGGAAAAGATTATAGGTTCACCATATTCCTAAAAAAAGGAGGAGGAGAGGCTAATGTTTATAAATGGATTTTTATATTAAATAAATAAACTATTAAAACCAAAATAAAATTTATTTTTGCATCCTTGGTTACTATATATAATACATACATTTTAAACTATGTACACATTCACAAACATTTACATAGAACACTTTGGCAAAACATGCATTTATTGTATGAATACAATTGAACTGCATATGAAAGACTCAGAAAGTAGAAGTTTTAAGTGCTTTTTCTCTCTTTCAAACTGTAATTTATTGATTTCATTTTTAATTTATTCTGTATTGTCCTTTATGATAAAAAATATTTTGAGTATATGAGTATGGCACAGTTTTTCTCAGAGAGGTATTTACATTGATTTATCAGTTTCTTTGGCATTTGGCATGTCTTCTAAATAAAAATTTCCTTGACTAAATATAAGTTATGAGGGCAATTTGCATCATTTAAAGGCAGAGTGGTGTCAGTAAAATAATAATTTTAAAAAATGGAATTAAGTGTATGGAGGATATCTAGACATATTATTATAATAGGAATATCTATATAAATGATTGTCCCATGAAATATACCTCTAAATAGCACCCAAAGATATTTTGTCCTATAGGATATCATTGTAGACAGTTCATAAAATCCTTTTATGCATTTTAGAAAATGTGACAACACTACATAGTTATCAACCTTCTTGTTTTTGTTGTTGTTGTTGTTGTTGTTATTTTAAGTTAAATAAAATAATTTGAGCTAGAAAATTTATTTAATAAAGTATTTCTTATTCCTGTGTGGTTCAGTAATCAACATCTGTTATTTAATAAAGTTTCTGGTTTTATTTGGCTTCGGGTAGGGGATCTGGAGTTTGGCAGCTATGACACCACTATGCCTTTAAATCTCTCATTTATTGTAGCACACAATCTAAGTTATCAGATTTAATAGCTTCTTGTTTGATTTTCTCCCAATCTTTTAATCGTGGTGCACAACTCAGAAAGGGTATTCCTAGTTTCCATCTTCCTATGAACAGGAATTCACCACTCCCAACTTTAGTCCCACATTGTAGAGGTCTGTTCACAGTTCCAATATGAAAGGTATCATTTTTTTCATTTATTATTTTGTGTCTAAAGACTTTGGGTTCAGAGTCTCTTAGAACTTCATGACTGTGAATTGTCAATTCTGTTTGCTGAATGTCTTCATTTTGATTGAGAGAACTAATAAAACCTTGAGCCACTGTAAGTAAAAAGGAAACAAACATAAGTTATGAAACCATTTTAAAAATAACATACACATATTTAACTTGACTTAATTTTCAACAAAACCTGGTAGTAAAAAAAAAAAAAAAAAAAAGACTTGTTATTGGAAAATATATAGAAAAAAAGTTTAACTTTGAATTATTTTACAATCTTTTTTTATGAAACCTTGTTACTTATTATAATGAGTGATACATATGCATTTAATATTAATTTTTAGAGGAGGATATCACATTTTATTCATTTATAGAAATAATAAAGTGGCCTTAAACTTTTAGCTTCTGAGTCCCAGACCTGTTTCTAGCCTAATGAATAAAACAATGCCATACTTTAAATAAATATGACATTATATATGTCAAAAGATAAAATCCATACTTCAGCAAAAAAATAAATCAATAGAGAAAATGGAATAATCACGACTTTGAAAAAATATATATATAATGACAAAAAGTATTATTAGTATTCTAATTTCTTTATACCCAATTGTGCATGTCTGCATAAAGGAGGGTAATGTTTTTGACCGTGAATAATGCAAGATTCATTATACCTTCAGTAAAGGGAACGGATATGTAGATTTTAATAAATATGGTACCAAAATGTTTCTCTTCACCCTTGAAGTGTTACAGGCTGTAGTTGTATAGTCAATGTTGCCTGAAATAACTGGACATCTCTAAAATGTTTATAAATGGTAGTTCTGTTAAAAAGTATTGCCTGAAACAAGACTCTGGAGCTTAGCACTAGCATCTCCAAGTGGAAGGTTCTGAGTCCAAATCCAGTCATTTCCATTATAACAGAATCAATGAAACATGAAATCGTATGGCTCTAAATATTGAAATAATTTGATTGTATCATAAAAATATAATCTTTGTGCTTTTGCTTTTGTTTTGTTTTTGTTCAATTTGGAGTAGTTGAAGAAATAATGATCAAGAATGAGCTTGGTGCAATATAATAGAAGTGTAAAAATAACAACGTTAAAAGCACCAAAAATTTTAAATTTCATTCATACTGGTTTCGGTAGCACATAGCATACCTTCCTCAGTGCTAAGGATGTTGGAAATTTGCTCACATATATATAGGAGAGATGGGGATTCAAGTTAAAGGTTTATTGACCAAGAGGATTGTAGGAACAGCCAATAGGAAAATAGATGGGAAATGGAACTGAAGTAGTGAGAAATTGCTTTAAAAAAAAAAAAAAAGGCGAATTTACAATGAACAATATTTTTAAAATTTTTATAAATATGGAATGCTTTAAGGAAGTTAATTTCGTGTATAGAAGTTAGAGATGAGTTTGGGCTCATTTTTTGGAGCCCAGGCCCGCTTGAGCCCGATACCACCCTTTACCGATACATCTTTAACTATAATCGATTCCTTTCTCATAACAGTCTCCCGTGATTGACGTGAACCGGAAAATCAACGTAAATTACAAAATTGACACCGTTATCTTAAAGGTCAGATGCCTTTATATTAAAAGAAGAAACACTGACTGATTGCTTCCTATCGGAATAATAAAGTAATTATATTTACTTACGAAGCAAAGTGATCTTGTAAATCTACTACAGAGTCCTTAGCATGAGCAGAGTTCATGACAAATAGATATAATACCCAGTAAAGTTATTTTCATATGAAGAATGATTATGACTCATGTGCAAATATAAGATTAAATAATTTGCAAATCTCAAGCTAATTCTGGTCTACTAAAAATCGAAGAAAGCATTCTCTTTGTGTTAAATAACTAAATAAAAAATAAATAAACGATCGGATTAAAAAATATCTTCTGTCACAAACAAAAATCCTAATAAAAACAAATTCATTGCTTGTGTTTGTTTTGATTGGCGCCATATTAATTGATCATTGAAAAGACTTGAAATGTAATTTTAAACGGGGAAAAAAGTTCTTTCAATCTTTTCTATACATAAATAAATATAGTTTTCCGGTTTCAGAAAGAACGAGCCCGAGCCTGAGCCTGAAGGCTAGAATAAAAATAGAGCTTGTGCCCGTGTCGGGCCCAGGTTCAGGCTTTCGGACTCGGGCTGAGCCCGTCTCATCTCTAATAGAAGTAGGTTTAGAGATTATTTTAATCGAGTTTTAGTCAAAAGTATGATTCATCCTCCCAGCAATGTTTTGCAATAGAGGATTTATTGATTTCTTGTTTTTTAATATATTGTTGAAGTTCTTTGATACGAAATTTTAAGCAGCGTTTGGTTTGTCCAATATAGGAAAGGCCACACTGGCAATTAATATGATAGATACCCAATATACCTTTTCATCCCATTGTTTCAAACATTGGCACGGCCTCTTACTGCCTAGTGAAATATCTAAAAACTATATTTTCTCCTCTCCTGTCCGAAAATTTATATACTGTAAAGAATTCCATCACCTTTGCTAAAGTGGTTCAGAATTTATCCCCAATTAAATTTACTATGGTTTCCTTTAACGTTAAGTCACTTTTCACGAATGTCCTAATAAGTGGTGCCTTCGCTTGTCTTGAACAGAGACTTCGTGAATTTCATTATTCATATTTTGAAATTCGAGAACTTATATCCCTTACTCGCATATGTCTATCTCAAACTACATTTTCATTCCAAGGAAATTTTTACAAACAATCTAGCCACGGGCTCCCCCCCCCCCCCCCCCCTGTCACGCACCCTCACAGACATCTATATACATTATTTTGAATGCTCCCTTTTCAATAAATTATCTTTCCTTTTCTGGATTCGCTATGTTGATCATACATTCACCTTAATTGACACCTCTCTTCACAATATTGATAATATTCTTAACATTATGAACTCTATTGATAGCAATATTCAATTCACTTGTGAAACTGAAAATAATGGTTCTCTCCCATTTTTGGATACCCTTGTCACTCGCACTGTAACCAGTTTCACTACATCCGCCTATCGAAAAAGCTTCGCTGTTTCTCTGCCACCCCATACTCGTTCTTCTTATACTCCAAGCCAAAAAATGGCCACCTTTTATACCTTTATAAATCATGTCATGTTTGCTCTGATTCTCAGTCATTTAATAGTGAATACATTAAAGCCATAGAGATTGACAGAGGTTACAACACTTTTATAATTGATACTGCTCTATTTAAACTACAGCATCCTCGTTCCTCAAACTCTCCTCAGTCTTCTACTCTTTCCAATATTAGCATTGTGTTACCCTTCTTTCCTAAATCAAACTTTCCCATTGCTAAAATTCTCAGACAATATGACATCAAAGTAATTTTTGCCCCTACCAATACACTCACCCTCTCCAAACACAAAGACCCTATTGAATTATGCAATTCATGGGGTATCTACCATATTAATTGCCAGTGTGGTCTTTCCTATATTGGACAAACCAAATGCTGCTTAAAATTTCGTATCAAAGAACATCAACAATACATTAAAAAACAAGAAATCAATAAATCCTCTATTGCAAAACACTGCTGGGAGATAAATCATACTTTTGACTAAAACTCTGTTAAAATAATCTCCAAACCTACTTCTATACATGAACTTACTTTCCTTGAAGCATTTCATATTTATAAAAATTTCAAAATTATTGTTAATTGTAAATTCGCTATTTCCCCATTATCAGATTGTTGGAAATATTACATAAAAACTTCTTTCTCTTAATTTTGTTTTTTTAAGCAATTTCTCACTACTTCGGTTCCATTTCCCAACTATTTTCCTATTGGCTGTTCCTGCAATCCCCTGTTTTTCTATTAGTCGATAAACCTTTAACTTAAATCCCCCCCCCCCCCCCCCCCCAATCTCTCCTATGTCTGTGAGCAAATTTCCACCATCCTTAGCACTTAGGAAGGTATGCTATATGCAGACCTGCCAACCTTTGAAAATGAAAAATCATAGCACACAAAATTAAAATTAATCTGGAGGTTGGTTGGTTGGTTTTTCGTGTTTCGCAGCCATCTTTTGACATTCGTAAAAGGAATAAGGTTTCAGTCTTTCAACTCAATAGAGTAAATTTTTTATACGATATTTAAAGTTTCTTCTCGTTTCGCAGCATTTTTTTTTTTTTTTTTTTTTTTTTTTTTTTTTTTTTTTTACGTTTGTAAAAGGAGCCTAGTTCTAATTTTTTAGTCCCGTGCAGTAAATTTTGACGAAATTTTTTCCCACGGTCATTTCAGGATATTCACACTTTTTTTCCTGCAGTCATAATTCACATTTTTCTATCACAATTTTTTGTTGAAATCCGCTCTTTTTACCATGAACCTTTGACGAAATTCGCATTTTTTACTGCATTCCTTGACGAATTTTGCGTTTTTTACCATGCAAAATTGAAATGTTTAATAATAATTTGTAAAGTGAAATGTTTAATAATAAATCTTACAAATCGTGCAATTTTGCACATTATTTCAAATCTTGCCCGGCATCCCTGTTTCTAGGGAAGAGAATTCCTGTATAGATATTTACAGAAACACGATTAACTTGTGGTTGATATACATAAAGAGGGTTTTATGTTAAGAAGTTTGTTTTGCAGACCAGATTTTTTTTCCCTATGAGTATTTTTTAATGTCCGAATTTTCGGATTAATGACCAATTTTTTAAAACTTTCGGAAATGAATAGTTTGGAATTTTGGAAATTTCGGAACAGAATCTCTCCTGAAAATATGCTGTGCAGGATAAAAATCGCAACTAGAAACAAAAAATGCATTTGTGTTTTTTGCAAAAAATCGTAATTTAAGACTGATTTTCATAGCATCGTAGTTTATAGGTCCAAATCGTAGCAACTATGATTTTTTCGTAGCACTTGGCAGGTCTGTATATGCTACCAAAACCGGTATGCTTGAAATTTAAAATTTTTGGTGCTTTTAACGTTGTTATTTTTACACTTCTATTAGTTGATGTAATGTCATGTGTCATTTTTCACAGTTGAGATTTTTATTACTTTCAACTTGTTACT
Source organism: Maratus speciosus (assembly GCA_963932465.1). Taxonomy (NCBI): domain Eukaryota; kingdom Metazoa; phylum Arthropoda; class Arachnida; order Araneae; family Salticidae; genus Maratus; species Maratus speciosus. The sequence continues at coordinate 398,789,740 of OZ010786.1, forward strand.
TATTTTATTTTCTATAATTATAATAAAAATTTTAGTATACTAAGATTTAAAAAAAATAATAATAAAATAATGGTTTATTTCAATAATTAACTTGTTTTGCATAAGACTGGAAAGATCTACTCATTGAAAGGCATATTTTATCACAAGTTAAAAGTTATCATAGAAATGTACATGATTAATAATAATAATTTTTGATATCCAAAGTAATATCAAGTTTAAATAATATACAATAAATATAAACTACCTCTAATAGTAAAAGAATCACGACCAAAGAAATTAAAAACAATAAAAACTTACCAAAATCACTTGTGCAAAACAGGTACAAAAGTTCCTTTTCAGTACATGGGCGGCAATCTGAAACAGATTAAAAATTTATGACAGAACTGAAGTTGGTGCATATCTAGTAATAATCGTTTATTTAAAAACATTTTAAAAATTATTTATTTATATTTAAGAAGGGGGGTCTGCCCCCTATGAGCTACGCTTGCCAACCCCTGTTCAGGCACTACAGACTCTAGAAGCACGCTAATTTGATCGGCTTTAAAAAGATTACAGAAGATTGAATTATAATTTAAAAACCAGTGGTGCATTTCTGAAAAACAAGTAAAATAAATCAGATTGACAAAACCTCTTAACTGTTATCTGTCCATAAACTGTTTATTTATTTATTTTTTTTTTTTCTCTTTTTGGAGAAGTTTATTTTCTAGAGTGTTTCCAAAAGCTGACTTTTTCGTAAATACTTTTAGATTTTTTTTTAGATGTAAGCCTTTTTTTTTAAATATTGTTTATTTTATATTTTATTTTATTTTGAATTAAGCTACAGCTGTTATATTCTGTTGCTCTTTAAATAATTTGTTAGATAAGCTGATAAGAAAAAAATAATATTTTATAAAAATTTTAATATGGCTTGCTTCTGGGTCAAAATTATTCAAACTGTAGCAGTAATGGCGTTTAATACTGGAGCATATGATAAATTTTATCTTTAATTTATTTGAAATAAGTATATTTTATTATTGTAATCCTTTGTTTATAATTTATTTAGCTTTTGTTAATCAGAACAGGAACACAATTGAACCACTCTTTCAGCAGCGAAAGTATAACTTCACTAAGCTATTAGACATGTGATTGAAAAGATGTAAATGAGTTTCCATTAATTTCCCTTTGGGGAATTTTAAGGCCGAATCAGCTGTTGTTAAGAGATCCAATGGCTGTTTTCGTGTTTGATTAAATAAGATCAGTTAAACATTTGAAAATAAGCTAATATAAAATGAGTTAAGTAAATGGAGTCTTTGTTGGTGTTATTTAACAATGCTACAAGAAAGTTGTTTTAAATAAGACATTTTAAATGTATCATTTTAAATCTGACATAATTTTCACCAAAGTTTTCTTTCTCTTTTTAATGTTCACATGAAAATACTTTTCATGTTAGAAAGATAATATCATCTGCATTGCCTTAGAATTCACAATAGTTAAAAGATCATCTCAAAATATGAAATAAATATCATGTGTAAATATATTTTTTAATTTAAACTGTTTTGCAATAAGTTTTTGGTCATTTTAAATATGACGTGATTTCTCCTATTTACTGCTTTTAACTCATATTAATGAATTTATTATTTTAAAGTTTTCTTTTTCTTTTTAATATTCACGTGAAAATACTTTTGTTGCTAGAAAGGAAATATTTTTATTTGCATTGCCTTAGCATTGGTAACAATAGTTTGAAAGATCATCTAGAAATGTGAAATAAATGTCTGTAAATATATTTTTTAATTTAAAGTATTTGTCAATATTATTATTTGGCCATTTTAAATATGATGTAATTTCTTCATTTATCATTTATAACTTTTAACGTACATTAATGAATTTATTATTTTAAAATTTTCTTTCTCTTTTAAAATTCATGTGTAAATAGTTTTTATGACATAATTTTCAATATTTTCCTGCTTTTAATGCGTAATCATTTAATTTTAATTAAAAAGGAGTTTTTTTTGCTTATAACAGTCATGTGTAAATAGAAATATTATTCTTTGCACTGTTTTTACAATTGACAACAATTTAAAATAATAACCTTTCTAAAATATGTAAAAAATATCTTTTGAATGCTGAAAAGTTGAATTTAAAAACTCTCAAAAAATTAGTCAAATAAAAAAAATAAATGCAGTCTGCACACCGGGATCTTCTATTGTATATCCTTAGAAAAAATTATTAAATTCCTATGTATAGTTTTTGCTCCTATAAAACTTTTTTAATGAACGGTTTTGACCAACTTTAACATTGAATATCTTTTTAAATAATTATTCAATTTAAAACTGTCTGCATCAGCATTTTTATCAAACATTTCTCTATAATACTACCAATTTTCGTATTTATGTATGCAGTAGTTTTCTTAATATTAACAAAGAAAGAGAACCGGTCACAAAAAATTCATTTATTGTGGTGGTGACAGCATTAGTTACTTTTTTTTTAGAATAGAGAGATAATTGACTTTACTTTAGTCATAGTAGCAATAACAATAATAGTGTAATTTGCTGAAATTTAGCTGTTAGCAAACCATTATGATTTTTAAACAATATTATACTAATATGTGAGATGAGAATTAGATAACTCAAAACTTTTAAATAGCACATATCTAAATACAGAAAATAGAGAAAATGAAGGAGGTGCATATGTGTGCTTATTTAAGTGTATAACACTAATACTTTTTATTTGCCCTGCTCAACCAACACAAAATTTTCTGACACAATCACATACTCATTTTTTTTTTTTTTTTTTTTTAGTGTATGAAATTTTAAATCATTACTATTTAAGTGCCTACTATTTAGGAATTGAATAGTAAATATTATACCCCATAATTTATGCTTATTGCCTAATTTTGGACACCTTTGTCAGTTTTCAAGGCTATCCATTTCCAAGATACACAAGATTAATATTCTGTAAATAGTATAATATATCTTTGACTTTCAATCGATATCTCACTAATCAGAGTCATTTCTACCATTAGGCAAGACGAAAGTGGCCGAAACTGTGTTAGGATGGCAAAAAAATTGAATCAAACAACCTCACTAGTAATAGGAAGGAGACAGTATTTTCGATTCTCGTCTAGTGTTGCAAAATACCTAGAAATGGTCTTGTCGATCATTACGATCATTTCCGGAATGTTGCATCCTGAAAATTGGTTTAAAATGCCCTACATTAGTAACATTTTCTGAAAGATTCTTTGCTTATATACAAAATTAGAGAATGCTGTTCGATTGCTCGGTATGATCATTGCAACAATTGGGTTCATTGTTTTAAATCAGCTTGATTTTAATCAATTGATTTAAAAAAAAAAAAATCATTGATTTAAATCTTTTTTTTTTTTTTTTAATTATTTTTTATATAAATTCAAGATGTAAACAAACATAATAATGTACTTTAATATAATTTAGTTTTATATAATACAGATAATCAAACAGCTTTTAGAAAGATAAAGATTTTGTCAAAAAGTAAAATAGAATGTAAAGTTACGAAAAAAATGCTTTCAAATTTCATTTGAATGAAATTATAAAATAATCTTGCCACAGTAAGGAAATCTATGCCGGAATATATTAATTAAATACTGAAATATTTACTTGTTAGTGATTAGAAAAACTTCTTCTGCAAGTTGAGGTAAAATAAAATTGTATGGCTTTATGTGCCCTACTTTGGTGATGCCTATTACATTAAAGTTTGAGCAAAATCTGAACCATTCAATGAATTTTCGTCTTAATCTAATATAGTGGATCTCGCTCCTTTAGAATGAGAGAACATACTTGTTACAGTTGTTGGAAAGACTAATATTAAAAACTTATAGAATTCATGATCAAAAAGCTTTTTACTGCATTAGCTGCATCTGCTTCAGTAGAACAAATGTTTTCTGCCTTTGGTTTTGGTCATTCAAAAATTAGGAATCGACTGATAAAGCTGCTAAACTCGTTTTTCTGTACCAGCATTTTAACAAAAAAAAAAAAAAAAAAAAAAAAAAAAAAGAAAGAAAGAAAGAAAGAAAAGTTAACATCTTAGTTTGCTTCCAAATTTGTTTAAAATTTTTGTCCTGTAGATATTTTTGTCTTAACTAAAATACTTAAGGTTAAATTAATTTTTGACATCTGATTTGTAGTTTTCCACGCATTCTGTGTAATAAAGGTTTTTCCATAGCCTAAAATGTTACTATTTAATCATTTATGCAAACTGTGTAACATTATTAATATATGTTGGTAACAGTACTTATAACATGCATGTGTGTGTGCGTAATTTTATTTGATAAATTAAAGCCATATAAAAGAATAATATTGTGTGAGATTTAAAAAAACAAAATCCTATTTAAAAAAATTTTTAATCGATTCTTTTGATTTTTATTAAAAAAATTTAAAAAATCACGAACCCTGTTAATAAGAGTATCAGGAAGTTTTATACATTTAAGAATGAAAATGCTTTTAAAAATGTTTCAGAAAGTACCCGAATTGAATTTAAGAATAGTAGGGAAATGATGTAAATTCTCATTGTGAGGAAAACCTGATACAGATAACATACTTGGGCCCACAAACCTCATATTTGTGGCACTTACAGTCCTCACATAATAACATGGCTGATGATCTCGAAACAGTTTGTGATGCTGTTGGAAAAAGATCAAAATTGCTAACAAACACAAATGGTGCAGGAAATGCATTATTCAATTAAAAACTAGCTTCTGCTAGTTGCTAGTAGTAATTGTCACTTAAATTAACAAATAAATTCATTTAAATTTGCTTTACTTATTGCTCAAGTTATTGTATGAGAACTATAATCTAACCATGCTGCTAAGAGGCACATAAATGAAAGGGAAAGTCTTGGAGAGATTCATTTCAAAGAACCTAACATATTACTTATGAGAAAAAATAAAGATTTTAAGCATATATATATATATATATATATATATATATATATATTTCTCTACCTGAATATCCTTTTTTCATAGGTTCTAAATCATAAATTAACCGGAAAACTTCTTTCTTCAAAACACTGTGTGTTCCTCGGGCTTCCATATACAAGACAACATGTCCTCCACTAGATCTGAAACACATCTGATCTTTCTTGCCTTCATTTTCTTCAGAAACTCCATACAAATGCTTCAGACTGTGATGTTGTTCTCTATAAAGTGTGACCCCTGAAAAAAATGAGTCCACCTTGAGGCACACTTGAAATTCTTTGCCACTTTGTCCCATTCGGAGGATGACTCGTAGAGCACCATGGGGGTATTGCCATTCAATTACTCCTTCTCGGCAGCGCAAGTACACAGGCTGAATGACTTCTCTTCTTTGATTTTCCACACCACTAAAAACAAGCAAAAATTAATCTATGAAAAAGCTACAAGAGAGAGTACATAAAGTTTGTATTGCATTGCACTATTTTTCTGGATTAAATAAATTTACTTTTATTTTATATTAATGCTTATATTCATCATAGATTTTTTTAAATGTACATGATGTGTCTATTGAATTCCAGGACTGGGGCTAATACAACAGAATGAATAATAAAAAACAAACATACGTTTAATAGTCCTCAAAATAGTCACCTCTGGCGCTCACACACTTTTGTGCACGGCGGTACAAATTCTGGAAACACGCTTCGTAGTGTTCTCAACATATGCTTCGAAGTTGAGCGGTTATGTTTTTCTTTATGCCCTCAGATCGATGCCTTTCCAGAGCAGTCTTAAGTTTGGGGCACAAGTAAAAGTCAGGAATTGACAATTTTCAGTAACTCGTAGGTTTCACTTGGCGTTTTCACAATTTTGAAATAAAACTTGATATTCACTCTTTGCTCCATCACCGACCGTGACACCCACTCTAATGAACCACCTTCTCCAAATAGGAAATGCTGACACAATCACTGCACATTTGTTCCAACTTCGCTCCTCATTGGTTACGCCATCACATCCGCATAATGATGCATTCCTACACATTTTCATTCACTAACTACACATACAGTCCTGGAATTTAATGGACACACCTTGTACATATACAATAAAACTTGATAAAACGAATGGGATGCTACGAACCCGGAAGAAATTCGTTTTAGACAGTTTTCCATTTTAGCAGGTATACTTGTATGGTTTTTCTTTGATCAGGATCATTAATATTATTGGTGTTTAAAATAGGATTCTGCTACAAAGAGGACCCTTTTTGACTACAAACATGTGACTCACAAAGAGAAAACAAACTGCCTGTTAATTAATTTGTATCCACAAATCCATGAGCATTACTCATATAAGTTTCCTTTGAAGTTGGAACTCCATTTTGAAATCTCTAGTTTTGGATTTTGTCTATTGGATCAGATTTAGCAAAGGTGCTTAAGTAATTTAATTTCAATTTTCCTATCCAGCGAAAATGTTGAAAAATCCAACTGCTTTAGTTGCGAAACATTGATTTTACTAGGCGCCTTAACTGTTTACAACTTGTTCTTACGCAGAAAAACAAAATTCCACAACATTCCATAAACAGATTAATAATTCCTTTTAAAAAAACTAACCTAATGCACCAGTGGTGCCATTTCAGAACTTTTTTGGAGAGGGGAGGGGGGGCAAAGTTTTCTTTGAGAGCAGAAACATAAGATCCTGAGGGACTGGAACCTGGAACACAGCGCCCAAACGAGAAACGTTTACTGAACCATGGATATAAAAACAGTAAAAACTTCGAATACGGAATCGCAAGGGACCAATAAATTATTCCGTTTTACACAGGTCCGCCTTAGCAGGTATAATTTCACAATTTTGACTATGAAATTTTTCTGTTTAAGGCAGTATTTCGTTACAGACAATTTCCGTTTCACAGTTAACCTCTAAGACTGTTAAAACATCCACTCTATAATACACCTCTGAAGAGCATTGATGTATTACAGTAAAACTTGCGAAACGAAACCTGCCTATAAAAGAGCTTTTTTCTCAAACGAAAATAAATCTAGTTTTGAAGAAAAAAAAAATCATGCAATTATACTTGCTAAGACGGAGACCGGTCTAAAATGAAACTTTTCCCATTTCCTTTCGACTCCTTTTTTTGCAAGTTTTCGATAACTATTTTCGTCAGTCGGTAGCGGAAAAAAATCGCAGATAATAACAACCGGTCAAAGTAGAAAATCAAATTTGCCTATCGGTAGCGGAAAACCTCTGCAAATTTCGTCAAAAAGTTGCGTAAAAAAATCACGAATTTAGTTAAACAATCGCACAAATCCAGAGTTTCGTCAAAAAAAAAAAAAAAAAAAAAAAAAAAAGTCGATTTTGGAGGTGGGGGGGGGGGGGGATCACGAATTCAACAAACGGTCGTGGAAAAGAATCGCGAAAAAATATCGAATTTCGACAAATAGCCGCCGAAAAAAATCAATTTCGTCAATCGGTCGCAGAAAAAAACCCGGGAAATTTAGTAAGTGATACGGTAATTAACACACGAACGTCACCAGGTCACGAAATTTGCAATTTTCTTAATCCATAGGAATAAGAAAATTTTCGCTAACGATTTTCTGCCAATAATTTTTCCTAATCATTTTCTATTTTCCTCTTCAGACTATAATCTAAAATTCATACAATTCGGAAATCTGCAAAATCCTTGGTGGCAGATAGAGTCTTGCATTGGGTCGGATATACCCGATTTTACACGAACCCGATCCGCGTTACCGTTCGAGTCGGGTTGAGATTGCTTTTTTTCGTAGCGGGTCAGGTTGGCTTTCAGCCTTGTGACTACGGTCGGGACATATACGTCCAAATGGACTATTTTTTATTCTATTAGTACAACTTTTTGAAAAATAATCTCTGCCATATACTTATATTAGGATATTCTACCACAAAGAACCATTTTGGAAGTTGTACTACAATTATAAAAATAATCGTCAACCCTGGCCCGTAATCAATCTTGGTCTTTTTCGGGTCGAGTTCTTGTTGACCCGATTTTTCAGAGAAATACTGAAATTTTTTCAGATGAAAAAACTATATAATTGAACATTAATGAGTATATAAATGTTCATTTTTCTACATAAAAGATAAAATTGATATTAGATATACAATTGAAACTACTTTTCCGTAATTGTAATATGTATTACATTTTTTTTTCATTCGGTATGTCAGGTTCGGGGTCGATGTTTTTTTTTTTCTTTTTTTTTTTTTTTCGGCGAGTTTTAGGTTTACTTGAACTTACAGCCCTGCATCGGGTCATGTAACACGATTAATCCGAACAGCGGGTCGGATTGGCTTTTAAGATCTGTGGGTTGGGATTTTCCTCTTTCGGGTCGGGTTCGGGATGACCCTATTTTTCAAAAGCAAGTCCTGAATATTTTTCAAATGAAAAGATATATATACTATTTGAATATTAATGGGTGTATATGTCTTCATTTTTTGCACTTAAGCAATTAAATTGTAGACTACTTTTCCATAAATGTATTAAAATATGGATCCATATTCTTTAATTTCGAGTTCATGTTTGAAAATTTTGGTTAAATCTGTCGAGTTTTGGGTTGACGAAATTTTTTGTCGAGCTCGCATAGAACTCCAATCTAGGGATGCACCGGATATTGATTTTGCCGGATATCGGATACCGGATATCCGAAGCTCCTTCGTCTGCCGGATTCGGATATCCGGCCGGATATCCGATCGGATATCCGGCCATAGATATGTTTTTAGTTATATATTGAATTATTTCTCTATATAATGTCATTTCAAAACAATAAATTACAAACATGTTTCACACATCATTGAAACATTTTAAATGTATTGAAATATAATTTACAAAAACTATATCTCTTTGAATATCATGGCTTGAATTCAAGTTTTCCCAAGAGGGGAGTTTCGTACCCAAAATTTATAAATGCAGGGGAGATGAACTGTTAGAAAGGGAAAAAAAATCTTTACACCCCGTTATTTTTTATGTGCTACTTAAAGAATTACATTTATACAGACATGACAAAATACCATTGAAACAATTTAAATTAACAACTCAAGATAATTATTCAAAATTTTTATTTTATTAAAACAAAGGAACAGAATCAAGCGTTATATATACCATGTCTATTTTTCAATTTTCACCCAATGTTATGGGCAATTAACAATCGGGTTGCTAAATGAATTTCTTAATTTAGATTTTATTCCATTTTGCATACTTTAGCCTCTTTCAGAAGTTACACTTTTCACAAACAGTACAGAGCGATTTTATAACTTTAGAAATTATCGGAAACACATAGTTATGCTCTCTTAAAAAGTTTTAGAAAACTTTGTAAAATCTGATGTGCATTAATTTTTAACTTACATGAATAATGCACATCTGTGATAGTATGTCACTTCTGAACAATTTTTTTTATTATATCCTTAATGGAATTATAGTCAAAACTGTAATCACTGGTATTTTCGTTAATTGAACTATGTTCTACGCATTGGAATCTACGCTATGAAATCCATATCCAAAGTTTGAAAAGGGAATAGTCAATTGATTTCTTCTATTACACGAGAAAAGGTTGATTTAAAAAAGTCATGTCCTAATTTCTGTTAATTGCGAGAAACAACTAGTTTGTTGTTTCTAATTATGTTTTTTTTTAAGTTCATCAAAGTTTTTTTTTTTTCATGTGCATCACAAGTGTAATCTCATTTCGTTTAATGCTGACTATTGGCCAATTTGATAGAGCTTAGTCTCCAGTGGCCGTTGCTGCCCTTTTAGTTATTTGCTATTTTGGGCAGGCAGGTAAAACATCGCAAAATACGTAAAACGGTCATAGAAAAAACATTGCTGATTTCGTCAATCATGGTGAAAATAAATAAAATAATTTGTCGATTGGTTGCAAGAAAAAAACTGCAGTTCATGGGAAATCGACAGTGGGAAAATATCACAAAATTCGTCAATCGATCATGGAAAACTATCGTGAAATTTACCAGTCCGTCACGAGCAAATACTGTGAAATTCCTCAGCTGGTCGCAAAAAAAAATGCAAATTTTTTCAATCGGATGCAGAAAAACAATCGTTACTTTCATCAGTATATCACAAGAACAAACAGGGAAAATTGCCAATCGGTCACAGAATAAAATTTCTAAATTTGTCAATTGATTGCGAAAAAAAATTTATGAAATTCACCAATCTGTCTCCAGAAAAAAATCAAGAAATTCGTACAATCGGTCGCGGAGAAAAATCGCAAAATTTTTTTGTCAGATGCAGAAAAACAAACATGAATTTTGTCAATTTGTTGTAAGAAGAAACTGTGAAATCTGCCAATTGATAGTGGAAAATATCACGAAGTTTGTCAGCCGGTCCTGAGACTTCATCGTCGTTTTACAAAGAAACATTTTCGGAAAATGATTTTTTTGGAAACAGGAGTCTCCCGCCCCCCAATATTCTTTAGGGCACGAATCCTACCATCCCATCTCGAAATTCAAGACATGTATCTGCCATTCAAGCCATGTAATGTATTAATCTATTAATATATATTAATAATGTTGTATAAAAAATGCTATTTAAACATTAAAATATTCTGTTTATTTGTACAATGAAATGCTGATAATTGCTACTGGATTTGGATATGGGATTGAGTATATTGATAATTGCTAATAATTAATTTGTACAATGAAATGCTGATAATTTGTGTAACAAATTTTAACCAATTGAATATGCCTATAATTCTAGAGTATTTTCACAAAGAAATACATACATTCTTTTTATAATTTAAACATAAAATATCTACTAATATACCCATGATTAAAGAGTGATTTTCTCCAAATAAAGGTTTAGTTGATGCCTTTTTTCTGTTTTAATTATTTAATAGTGTTTTGCTTTGAATCACATTTAGTTTTATTTTAAGTTAAATTACTGTGATATTTATAAGTAAAAAGAAAATTACTTTTAATTTTAAATATTTTATTTATAATGAAGTTACAAACAGACTCGCATAAAACCAAAAACTTTCTGCGCACATAAATATTGGGTCAAAAATTTTCTGCAAATTTAATGTTTAATAAAATGACGTGTTATATTACTTTGACTGTATGAATTTTAAATAGTAGTTTTAAAATAATTACCGTTTAATTTAAAAATTAATTAATATTAATTACAGAATAATTATGTTGGCTAAAAAAATAATAAAACTAAAAATCCATGATATGAAGGGGTGAATTCTTATCAGTTATTTTGTCAATGCATTTAGAAACAGCCCAATCCTTAATATTGTGACCTCTTCTCACAAAATGCAATAATGGACATTGCTTCTGAAACAACAGAATCACATTTTGTAAGGAGAGGTCCATTCTTAGGTATCATCATTAAAGAGACCGATGAGTTTTTATTGCAGCCCTTTGACGTAATTTTCATTTTTTTCCGCGATCGTTTGGCGAAATTTCCGTTTTTCCGCGATATTTTGACGACATTTGCATTTTTTTTGACAAAATTCGCGTTTTTTTAGAGGTCCTTTGACAAAATGCGCTTTTTTTCTCCTATTCTTAGACGAAATTTGCATTTTTTCGCGATCTTTTGACGAAATTCAAGCTTTTTTCATGGCATTTTGATGAAATTCGCAATCCTTTGATGAAATTAGTTTTTTTCGCGGTTCTTTGCCGAAATTTTCATTTTTTTCATGATCTTTTGACAAAATTCGTGCTTTTTCCGCTATGCTTTTACGAAATTAGTTTTTTCCTGCGCTTTTACACAAAATTTGCTTTTTTCTGCGATTCTTTGATGAAATTCGCTTTTTTTTCGCAATCCTTTGACGATATTCGTGTTTTTTCTGTGGCCTTTTGAGAAAATTCATTTTTTTCGCGATCCCTTGACTAAATGCGTGCTTTTTCCGCGGCCCTTTTACCAAATTTGTGTTTCTTTCGCGATCCTTTAACGAAATTAGTTTTTTTCCGCGATTCTTTTATGAAATTTGCGGGATTTTTTTCACGATCCTTTGACAAAATTCGCACTTTTTCCGCTATGTTTTACGAAATTCATTTTTTTCCTGCACTTCTTTGACGTAATTTGTGTTTTTTCTGCTATTCTTTGACAAGAAATTTTTTTTTGTCCACGATTATTCTTTAGAGAAATTAGCGTTTTTCCTCGGTCCTTTAACGAAATTTTCATTTTTTTCCGTGATGCTTTGACAAAATTGGGTATTTTTTCTGCGAACGATTGACGGAATTGGTTTATTTTCGGCGATCATTTGTTGAAATCCGCAATATATTTCAGTTATTTTTTTTGTGTCTGAATTTTCAGACTGATGGGCGATTTTTTTTTTTAATTTTCGGAACCGAATGCCTTGAATTTTCGGAAAATTCGGAACAGAATCACCCCTATCAAACAATAAATAAATCGTACATAAAATTGGAGAACATTTTAAATTTTTCGGTATTTAAAAAAAAAATACAAGAACAAAAACTACTTTTCTTTTCTAAGAAATTTTCCGCAAAGTTCCGAATTTTGCGGAAAATTTTCCACGCACGGCATGCGGGAATGCGTCTATATTATACAACTCTGATTACAAATATAACTAATTGCATGTGCCAATCCCAAAACTTTCTTCTATCTCATACGTCTTAATATTTCTAAAAGTAATTTTAAATGTTAATACTTCGATATTATTAGTTCAATATTATACCAACTTTGATTTTGATCTAAGATTTCTGCTCGTCAATTAATCAAAATAAGAATAAGTTAATCTCAATCATGATATTTATTAAAATCAATAATTTTTTTCGTTATTCTGTTGTACATCAGCTGATTGTGAATAGACAGCTTAGCAGGATGCGAAGTTCCCATGACTTCACGAGCCACCAATATACAGTACAAAAACTGCAAAAAATCGAGAAAATTTTACAAAAAACGCTGTCACAGTGACACCTTCTGGCAGAATATTTCCAAATTCAAGGAAAAACTGATGGCCATAGCCAAAAATATACACAAAAAATTGGTTCAATTCTATGCTTAGTTTCATACACTTTTTGATGGTAAAATAATGGAAATAACACAAAAATCATTATTATAGCGCCCTCTTCCAGCAGACTATTTTCAAATTCAAGGAGGACCAGTTGGCCATAGCCAAAAATATACCCCTAAAAATTGGTTCAATTCTATGCATAACTTCATACAATTTTCGATGGTACATACAAGAATGAAAATGGCACAAAAATCACTGTTACAGCGCACCCTTCTGGTGGAATATTTCTAATTTAAAGGAGAACCTGCTGGACATACACTCTAAATAAAAAGGAGTGACTATTCACTCCGGAGGAGTGAATATTCACTCTATCGCAGAGTCAAAATATGCCCAACCTCTTTAGAGTGACTATTCACTCTGAGCAAAAGTGAAATTTTTGACTCTCTGAAAGAGTGAATAGTCACTCCTGGAAAGTGAATATTCACTCTAAACAGGAGTGGATAATCACTTTTTCGGAGGAGTGACTATTCACTCTTGCTAAAGGAGTGCGGTTTTTCACCCCTGGTAGGAGTGAATAGTCACTCTTTCATAAAAGTGAATGTTCATTTTTTATGTAGTCGTTTTTTTTTTTTTTTCGCTTTTATGGTCATTTTAAAAGAATCACATCTTTTACAGCATGCAATGAAAATAGATACAAGCGTATTAAAGATTGGAATAAAATACTTTATTAGCAATATTTATTTAATTCATAGTTTGTAACACTAATTGAACTTTTAGGGAAAAATTCAGTTAAAGTTACATACGAATTTAAATTAGATTACTAATAGTAATAAACTAAAATATTTTATTCCAATCTTATCCTTTGTGTTTGCTTTTATTGCATGCCCTATAAAGATATTACTTTTAAAGTTTTATTAATAACTTTTTAATCAGCGGATGTTATATGTTTAACAATGTTTGATTTGATTTTAATTTTTGTTTTAAATATAAAACCGTAGTTTTTCTTTAAATTATTGCTATTTTTGCAAAGTCCTATTGTTCTAAAATATTTTTAATTTTTCCATTTAAAAAACAATACTTATAAACTCACATCTTTTTTAAATAAGTTCTAAGCATGTTTTAAATATTAAGAATGTATATATATTTTTTATCCGCTGTCATTTGCTTTTGTTTTATTTAATATGAACATGGAGTCTAAAGTTAAACTTTTAAGTTCTCTGGAATATGTATATATTTTTCTTTTAAACATATTCCTTAACTTAATCATGATTTCTAATTTTCGTCCGTCATTGCTGAAAAATGAAATTAATACAATACTTATTAATGAAATGACGCGATAAGCCATGTTTAATTAATTTTTTTTATTCGCGTAGATATTGTATTTTGTGAATATGAGCAAAATAGATTTTATATGTTTTATAGGAAAAGATTGACCACGGAAATAGAAACAAGTTGGAAATTGCTCGTCAAACGTGGCAAATGAGGTGCGTTCGTACTATAACTAATTTTATAAATATTTTTTGCACCACATATTGTGCTGAATGTATATTTTGGTGAACTTTATAAGTGCATATCAATTTCATTCTATTCAAAAGACTGTAACATCATTAAAATGCACTTGAAATATTTTTTTCCCATTGACCTTAAAGTTAACGGAAAGCTTTTGACTCCCTGTAATTAAACTGTACATCCGATTTTCATAAAATCTGAAATGACTCGACAAAATTTTGCAACAATTAAATAGGGTAGATAAGCCAGTAATGGACACTCTTAAGGCATTTCTTTTAAAATTATTTTTTTATTAATAGTTATAATTATTACATTCCAGTTTTTTTAATATTACATTAATCTATCAACAATATTTAACCATTCTTATAGTCTCATTTCCCAATGTGAATCGAAATTTAATTTTAAATAACAGAAATATACCAAAACACACAAAAGCCCAGTAATAGACACCCTCTAGCCCAGTAATGGACACCCCATAAAAAGTAATAAATATAATTGTTTTTATGACTGTATTTAGAACCAGAATTTAATGAAAACATACTAATGAAACAAAATGGTTATTTTCAAATAAATTTAGCAATAAGGATACCAGTAATTAATAAAATATTTGTGATGATCATTTACTGTTTGCATCAATTATTGTAATTATCAGACGATCAATGTTTTAATTATTTTAGATGGATAGTTTAAAATACTAAATATCAGGAAATTACAGCTATTAAATTATTGAAACAGTGGGGGATTTAAAAGGTAATAATAATAAAAAAAATTTTTGGAATGTTAGTGATGTTTAGTTTTGTCTCGCTATTTTTAGCAATTAATCTTCCAGAGACTACTTGATATATCATTTATAATGATTAATATTGCAAATATGAAAGAAATGATATTGTGAGTTGAATATTTTAAATGCTAAGTAAAATAATTTCAAAATAAAACTGTAGAACTGATCTTTGAGGCCACTGATCTGCAGATTTACCAGTTTCATGAATATTGCCTATAAATTAAGGAATATTACTTTTCTTTTCCTTCTTTTTCTTTTTTTTTTTCAGATAAGAATAACCAAACATTTAACACAGAAAATAGATTTTTAATAGCTTCTGTAACTTAATTGCTTTTATTTAAAAGCCCTATGAGCCCGCCTTTGGCTGTTCTCTTAAACAATATTTTCTACTACCTAGCTGGTTTGATTGCCAGATTTTAAAATAGCAAAGTATATATACATAAAAAAAGAATAAAATATTGAAATTTTATTAATCACATAAACTAATTTAAAAGCAGCTATTTAAAAAGTTTTGGTGGAAAATGAATAATTAACCATTCTAGTAATAGACACCCTCTCTTAAAACCTTAAAAATAAATGAAATTTCGTAAATGACCGTTAGTATATAAAAGTCTAAGCTTTCTATTGCTACTCAAACAAAAGCATTCAAATTTTGCAAGAAAATAAATAATATATAAATTAATTAAATGAAGCCAGCTCTTAGCCTCTTCATTAAGATTTTCACAGAAAACAGCAAAACTTTGAAACATTATTTTCTACTTCCTAATTGGTTTGATTAAAAGTGTCAACAATAACATGCAAGGGGGAATTATAAAAAAAATAATTAAAGTTAAATATTTATTACTTATTTTTTTATGAACCAAAAACATCAAAGGGTGACCATTACTGGCACATCTGCCCTATTTAAAATTTCAGACCATTCGGAAGGCTGTAACAACATTAAAATGCACTTGCAATAATTTTTCCCATTGGCCGTAATGTAACAGAAAAATTTGACTGTCCCTGTAATTAAACCATACATCCGATTTTCATAAAATTTGAAATGACGCGACAGAATTATACAACAATTATATATTTTAAATTTCAAACGATTCGGTTGGGTAGTTTTTGCGCTGTTATATGCGGGCAGACGGACTGAACGACGACTATAGGTGCTACGTATTTATATAACTACGAACGCACCTAAAAAGCGATTTTTATTTTTTTATATCATTAAATAGTTTAAACTTTTGTCTTTCCAACGATGTGTCACACATGTTTATATATATAAAAAATAAGTGTTGAAATTATTCATTCTTTCTAAGAGTACTTCACAGCTTAATGGCAATAAATCTTTAATCGACTTTTTCTCAAAACATGTTTTCATGTTTATGTACCTTTTTTAGGTGCGTTCGTAATTATATAAATACGTAGCCCCTATATTCGTCGTTTAGTCTGCCTGTCAGTGTTGATTTCAGGGGGTGGCCCGGGGGGGGGGGGCATTTCCCCTCCGGAAGATTTGAGATTTTGTGTTTTCAATGGTCAAAAAGTGCAATCCCCCCCCCGGAACTGTATAATGCCCCCCACCCCCCCTCTGGAACCACAGAAATCCCTCCCGGAGATAAGGGTCTGAATTCAACACCCGCATATAACAGAGCAAAAACTACCCAACCGAATGGTCTGAAATTTTAAATATATAATTGTTGCAAACTTTTGTCGAGTCATTTCAAATTTCATAAAAATCGGATGTATAGTTTAATTACAGGGACAGTAAAAAGTTTTCCGTTACATTACGGCCAATGGGAATAAATTATTGCAAGTATATTTTAATGATGTTACAGCCTTCCGAATGATCTAAAATTTTAAATATATATTTGTTGCAAAATTTTGTAGACTCATTTCAAATTTCAGGAAAATCGGATGCATAGTTTAATTGCAAGGACAGTCAAAAGTTTTCCGTTACATGCATAGGCGTAGCGTGACCAGAAATTTTGGGGGGGCATGTAGGCCGTGAGAAGTGCACCCTTAGCGAATTTCAAATTTTGCGCCCCCCCCCCCCCCCCCAAAAAAAAAAAAAAAATCCTTGTAATGGGTGTAATAAAATTGACAAAGTGCAGAAACATAAATAAATGCTATAATATTTATAATATGAATAATTTTTTCGCGTTTATTTTGGAACTTTAAAATGTTTCATTTTAATTTAGAAATTTAGAACAACTAAATAACATAAGAGAAAATTGCACTTATTTGTTAGAGAGTTCATGATGTTTTGCGACAGGAAAAAAAATGATCAAGAAAGAAAAAAGAAATTCCCCGGAAAATGATCGGCGACCAAAAACTGAATAAATAACAAATAAAACCGTGGTTCGCAGCATAAATTTTGCGCCCGGGGCGACCGCTCCTTTAGCCCCTTCTTTGCACGGCCCTGAGGAGAGCACTAGAAGTCTGCACGGGCAGCAGTTTCCAGGCCGGCGTGAAAATTATAAGTTCCACCCGAGATCGGCCCGTTTATATTTTCACAGTTTACGGCCAAGCCCGGTTCGTAAAAAAATCAGTGAAAACAAGCCCGGCCCATAAAAAATCAATTAAATCAGGCCTCGTCCAGCCCGACTCAATTTCTCAAACATTCCGATTTTATTAACATGCAATTGCAGAGCTGCAACTTGCTACTAAAATGCTACTAAAAGTGACTATTTTCAGCATCCGGCGGCTATGGCGACTATTTTAGGCCGAAAACTGTTAAAAAGCGACTATTTCAAGAAAGCAGTAGGCGACTTTTTTTCGGATTTCAGCAACAATTTTTACTGAAAATATTCGGTCTTTTTCTTCAAAGCGCCTGTAAAGTCATCTTCCCAAACACGCTTTTCAACGGTTATTAGAGGAGTTCGCGATTTTTTCCTCGACGAATTCCAAAATTCGGGATTTCCGAACCCCCCAAACCATTGACGAAAATACCTATTTATTTCCGAGATCTTTTATAGTTGAAGGAGATTTTGAGATTTTTTCCGCGATTGTTTGCCAAATTTTGCAGATTTTTCTACTACAGATTGACGAAATTGATTTTTTTTCCTCCACCACTTGTCCAAATTCGCGATGTATATTTTCTGCGACCGATTGATGGCAGTAACTATTTGTTTCAGAGATCTTTTGACGAAATTTCGGATTCTTTTCCAGATCGTTTGTCAAAATTCGTGATTTTCTTTTCACGACCGATTTATAAAATTCGTGATTTTTTGCGCGATCATTTAGTTAAATTCCCTTTTTTTTTTTTTTTTTTTTTTTTTTTTTTTTAAATACCAAATTTGCATTGTTTTGTCCGCGACCATTTGACGAAATTTGCGATTTTTTTTCTTGTGATCGTTAAACGAAATTCGCAATTTTTGTGACGAAATTTGCGATGATTTTTCCGTGACCGTATGACGAAAATCGCCATTTGTTTCCGCGACCTTAGGTAAAATTCAAGATATTTTTACAGTTGTTTGAGGAGATTCGCGATTTTTCTCCGCGACGAATTGCAAAATTTGCGATTTTTTCCCCCAATCTATTGACGAAAATAGTTATTTCTTTTCGCCATCTTTTGCTACGATTGTTGAAGGAGATTTCACAATTTTCCCTATGACCTATTGCAAATTTCTCGATTTTTTTGGGGCGATCATCTCGCGGTACTCACAATTTTTTTTCCGTGATCTTTTGCCAAATTTCGCGTTTTGTTTCCGGCGATCGTTTCACGGAACTCACGATTTTTTTCCCGCGATCCTTTGCCAAAATTCGCGAATCTTTCTGCGACAGATTGGCGAAATTTTATTTCCGCCATCACTTGTCGAAATTCACAATATATATTTTTTCCGTGATCGATTGATGATATTTGCTCTTTGTTTCAGATATTATTTGACGAAATTCTCGATTCTTTTCCACGATAGTTTGTCGAAATTTGTGATTTTCTTTTAAAAACCGACTTACGAGATTCTTGATTTTTTGTGCAATCATTTGATTAAATTCCCGATTATTTACGTGATTATTTGACCAAATTCGTGTCTTTTCAAAAGTGATTCTCTTTTTAATTTTCCAAAAATTTAAGGCATCCGGTTCCGAAAATTTTAAAAATTCGGGCATATAAAATATCGCGACTTTCGGCAAATGGTCGCCGAAAACATCAATTTCGACAATCGTTCACAGAAAAAAATCGCCAATTTCTTCAAAGGATTGCAGAGAAAAACGAATTTCGCCAACGAATCGCGAATTTCTTCAAGGGATCGCGAAAAAACGTGAATTTCTTCGAGGGATCGCAAAAAACGCAAACTTCGTCTAGGGATAGCGAAAAAACACAAATTTCACTAAGGGATCGCAAATTTCATAAAAGAATCGTGAGAAAATGCTTATTTCGTCAAAGGATGGAGGAAAAAACGCATAATTGGCACCGGGAGGCGATTTCCACCCCTTTTCCTCCTTCTGCTGTAACTTTTTAGAAAATTTGCTGTGAATTTCAGTTTTTTTCCCTTTTACTCAGAATCACACCTGCCGTCTTTTTGTCCGTGACCATTTGGCGAAATTTGCAATTTTTTTCTCTTCATCGTTTGACGAAATTCGTAATATTTTGTATATTCTTTTGACGAAATTTGCTAGGATTCATCCGTGACCGAATAACGAAAATCGTTATTTGTTTCCACAACCTTTGGTAAAATTCAAGGTATTTTTCCACGGGCCTTTAAGGAGATTCGCGATTTTTTTCCCCGACGAATTACCAAAATTCGCATTTTTTCCCGCCAATCGTTTCGTGGAATTCACGATTTTCTTTACATAATCCTTTGCCAAATTTCGTGATTTTTTCTACGACCGGTTGACGAAAATGATATTCGGTATTTGTTTCAGGGATTTTTGACGAAATTCGCGATTCTTTTAAACGATCTTTTCTTTTGGCTACTGACTGAGGAAGTTCTTGATTTTTTGCTCGATTGTTTGCGCGAATATTTGACCAAATTCGGGGGTGTAATTTTTTTTCTGTTCGTGGCAGCTTGGCAAAATTTTTGATTTTCTTTCCGTTATCTTTAGGCGAAATTTAAAAGTTTTTTTTGGAAAACTTCTTTTTTTCTAAGGCCAAATGTTGATATCTGCGATTTATTTTTTTTTCGTTACCGAATGGCAAAATTCGCGACTGTTTGATGAATTGATTTTGTGGAATTCTCGAAGAAAAGAAAATCGTGGCTTTCACGAAATTAAAAAAAGTAAATCGTGTACGAATCCTATGCCTATGCAAGAAATAAATTTGGAAGATTCCATCCAAACAAATATTTTTATTATGCAGAATTTTCCTTTTTTGAGTGGGGTTTGCGATATCCCACACGTTATTTCTAACCCTGTCCCTCAAATAAAACTTTCTTCCTTCTCTCCAAGAAACTCTTGAAATGAAAGGCGATAGAAAGTAGTACCGGGGATGATCTGCAAGAAATTTTTACTGCTATGTTTCCTGGTGTTGTACATAATTTTTATTGTGGAAGATCCAAGTTACTTCGTAACTGAAACATTAGGGCCTTATTTTCTGGATAACTTTCTCACTTGATGAAATCACTCTATTCTTTATTCAGTGATTTGAGCAGAAGCATAAACTGTGAAATAAGATGTGGACATTCATAAAGTTCTTTGAATGTTATGGATACATTTTTTCTTCCTTTTTTTAAACAACTATATGCGAGTATTTTGGCTACTATTTTCGAACAAATGCTACTATTTTTTTTCGTTGGAAGCTACTAAAGCTACTATTTTCAGTGTCATTCGGCAGTGGCAGCCCTACAATTGAGATGCTTTTATGAAGTAGAATAAAGGGTTTTTTTTCTAAAAAACTCCGATTTTTTTTATAAAATAGCATCAAAGTTGGACTTTTGATTTCCAAATTCAAAGGCTGACAATTACAAGACGGATCCATTTAGTAATCTGCTTTAAATCAAGCTGCTTCGAATTAGGAAAAGCGTTAAGAAAAGGGGGAACGCTACTCGATTCTTAAGCACCTGAATGCTAACATCTGTAATTTTCAGGCAAATAGTAATAGAAATGAGTTTATGAAAGTGTCAAAAATAATCACATTTTTGAGTGGAGATTTTTGTTTTTTCTGAAAACGTTATTAATTTAATAAAACAAACAATTCTCTATGTTCTTACCTTCTATTCCATTTTCGTCCTTTTGAAGCCAGACTTGAATGAATTTAGAATATTGGCGTGCTTCGTGACATCACTTGTTATTGAGTTTTTTATAAAAAATTCCAGTTTTTTATCGCGTTTATTTTTACGTAGCTCATTCATTCCTGATCAGTTTAAGAAATAGTAATAACAACATTTAACTACGAGCACATTCCCACAAATATCCAGATCAGACCAAGCCAAGTTTGTGTAGGAGTGTGGGGTGGAATTAGGAAGGTAGAGACCTCCTATTATCTCACTTTGCACAAGAGGGAAACACAAGTTCAGAGGTCAAAGAAGTTCTTTGTGTGACCATGTTACTCACTGCAATTAAACTACTTGGGTGACTGGACACCAGCTTTGCAGTTGGGGAAAATTTTCCTTCTGCCGATCAAATTACAGCTACTGACCAAATATCAATGATTGACCAGCACCGTATTAATGGTTGAGAACTAAAGCGTTTTTGTTTTTGGGGAAGAGAGAGTGGGTGAAATGCTACATGCTAAAAAGTTTTAAATTTGAATGCATCTTAAAAAAAAAAAAAAAAAAGCAATTGAAAATCACTGCCATTTATCGTTTTTGTAAAAATTTCAATAAATCACAATCCTAAAATATGTGAATATAAATTTCACATTAATTTATCTGAAAATCCCATGTATAATACACAATCAAATATTCTTTTAAAACAGTGACAAATGAAGGTTTTTAATAATTTGCACAATAAGTACAACCTTAATATCTCGTACGTTCAAGCTGAAGCTAGCCTTTTTGCGCCAGGGAAAAACATGGATTTTGGCGACCACCCCTCCCTTCATCTCCTCACGCACAATAAATATTATCGACCTCAGGTACCCTATGCAAAATAAATAAATAAAAATCATTTAATAATTAAAATTAAAGCAAAAAATATGTAAACAACGCTCCCACAGGATTAACATTAGCTTGAGCATTAAGAGCCTACGTGAAGAAACTGCAACGCTAATGCTAAATGTATGGGAGCGATCTTTTTTAATTTATTCGCTTGCATATTAATAGTTTTAAATGATTTTTTTTTCCCTTAGAAAAGCTGAGGTTAAATTCTAACCGGTCAGTATTTACTTTTTAGATTTTGGTTGCAGATTATTTTTATAAAGTTACCTTCACTTCCAGTGCCGGTTTCAAAACCTAAAAGTATGGCAACGCGAAAGATCAATCTAAACTATCCTAAGAAAAAAAAATAATTTTAAAATATTAAAATCCAAACGAGAAATTTCAAAAGAACGTTCCCATAGGTTTAACATTAGCTTGCGAGTTTCTTTGCATTTCACGCACATATTTACATTTTTGTATGAATCGACAAACAAAATCTTCATTTGGCGTCCCCTTCACCTTTGTTCTGGCGCCTGGGGCACATGCTCCCTCTGCACCCCCCCCCCCCTAGTTTCGGCCCGGGCTATATTCTTTAAAAACATTAAAGAAGGAGTTACTATTCTATCTTGCATATATTTCAATCCTTAGTTTTTAATCGTAAACAGTTACTCGACCTCGCGCCCTTTGAGACCGGGTCTGCATGTAAAAAAAAAAGTAATTTTAGTAAAAGGCATGGGCGACATTTTTCAGTTGTCACCTACCTAGAAATGGCAAAAGGACGAGAAAGGTAAAAGCAGGGACGGCTGATGGCGCCCTGGGTGAGGGGTCTTTTTTTTTTTTAATCACAGGATGTCGCCCAAGCTCGCCTCCTTTCTCTAAGACTGGATTTGGTTGGTTGCAAAAAACAATTGCCCCAAAAGTAATGCAAAAAATAATGCACCAAGAGTAATGCAAAAAATAATTGCACCAAAAGGAACAGAGCGGCATTTTACAATTTCCGCCTAGGATGGCAAAACGCCTAGAAATGGCAAAAAGAAGAGAAAAATCATTTTGGGGGATAAAGGCAGGGGCGTCTTTATTAGCCATGGCGCCCTATGAGAGATTTTTTACTGCACCATTGCAAATGCTATACTCTTTTTTTTTTCTTTTAATAGGTTTTACTAAAACATTTTACTTTGTGCACTTTTTCCAGGGCCGTAACTAGCTATATTTTCACCGCGGGAAAACAACGATTTTGGCGCCCCCCCTTCCTCTGTAAAGTAAATTTACAAAGAGAAATTTACGAAAGTTTCTAGTAGCGGACTTATTTTAAAATTTAAAATGTGTAACAATAAAATACGTAATATTGAAATATATAACCAGCTTTGTCAAATATTTATTCATTAAAACCTGGGGAAAAAATCGAAAGGAAGCGGAAATAATTCCGCTTTATACATGTTTCCGTCTTAAGAGGTATAACTGTTGGTATTCTTTCTGTTGGAACCATGTAGTTTTTTTCATTTAAAACACGATTCCATTATAGATGGATTTCATTTTTCGAGATTTTACTGTTGTTGTAGCATTACAAATTATTACAATTGGGGCACTTTAATGTCATAGTGATATGAGTCACATTGTTTTAGGAGCTGAAAAAACCAGGATTTACTGTAGGTATAAAAATGAATTTCAGTATTGTAAAAATCATCAGTTTTGCGGAATTATCACTTATACCACTCTTCTTATTTATAGATTGATATGTCTAGATACTTTCCTGAATTTAATGCTAATTTTCAAATTTATGTCTGACTCAAAACAACAACAACAAAATTATTAAGTTTTTACTTTATATTTTGTGAATTTTCGACCGCTTGGTTTTTATTGTCCCAGTCGGCCACCTGACCTCGCCTCCTCTAAGGCCAGATATAGTGATATACATGTAAAAACGTAATTATAAGAAAAAGAATGGGGTTATTCATTTGCTGTCTTGTATATTGTACGCGAATCTTTTTATCTATTTGACATTTTTAATGCACCGTACTAAGCTTTTCTTTTTGACTTTTCGGCTAGAAAATATTTTTTACACAAATTTCACACGCACATATATATATTGTATAAAACGGCAAACCAAATTTTCATATGACGCCCCCTGCGCGAGGCGCCCAGACCACATGCGCTCTCTGCACCCCCCCCCCCTAGTTTCAAACCCTGACTCCTCCCCCCCCCTTTCTTTTTATTGTACCGGACAATCATTTGACGTCGCCCATAGCAAGACTGGAAAAAAGCAAGCTCCAAAAAGAATAGAACAGCCTTCCTTGAATCTTTTCAACAGAAAAGTCACAATCAAACAAAATCTTCATTTGGCGCCCTTTTCGCCTTTCGTTCTGACGTCCGGGGAACATGACTCTGCCCCCCCCCCCCCCCCCCCCGCCCAGGAAATCGGTTATCGGTGAGGGACAGTTTTACACAGAAGAGAGGAGTAAAGACTGACCTACTGGCCTTGGAAAATGTTAGTGATTATCCTATTTGCAGTCTTCTATTATAGATGAATCTTTTTATATATTTGTAAATTTTAATGCATTTGATTCAGTTTTCCTTTTGGGTTTTCCGGCTGCGGGACATTTTTATGCAAATTCGATATATATACATATTTGTATGTAAAGACAAAAAAAAATCTTCATTTGGCGCCCCCTACGCTTTCTGTTCTGGCACCCGGGGTACAGAAGATTGGGGGGGCACGTGCCCCCCCGACGCTACGCCTATGGTTACATGACGGCCAATGGGAAAAAAAAATATTTTAAGTGCATTTTAATGATGTTACAGCCTTTCAGAACAGAGTGAAATGGATATGCACTTATGTATTGCACTAAAATATACATTCAGTACAATATGCGGTGCAAAAAATATTTCTAAAACTAGTTATAGTACGAACGCACCTCATTTGCCACGTTTGGTGAGCAATTTCCAAATTGTTTCAATATCTATTAAACATAAGAACTCAGATTTTTTTTAAATACTTATACTATGTTATATTGTATACACAGTGATTTAATGATTTGTTGAGAATTATTTATTTTAGGCAGTGAAATCTTACCAAAAAGTGCTAATTTAAAAATGACTTTCAATAAATAATTAATAATTAATTTTGAATTTTACTTAGAACGAAAATGGTCTGTTAAAATACGTAAACCATGTTATTTAAACTACTCTAAAAAATCTAGACCTCTATCTTTCACCATTTCTGAGAAAAATGTACATAAAGTTGGTGAATTTAACATGGCGGAGATACGGCTTTCCCGGTCCCCTTAAAACAATTACATTTCAGTCCGCTACATGAAGAAATCTCACAATCACTTTAGAACGAAAATGGTCAGTTAAAAAACGTAAAGCATGTTATTCAAACTACTCTAAAAAATCTAGACCTCTATCTTTCACCATTTCTGAGAAAAAGGTACATAAAGTTGGTGAATTTAACATGGCGGAGATACGGCTTTCCCGGTCCCTTAAAACAATTACATTTCAGATCGCTACATGAAGAAATCTCACAATCACTTATGAATACTCCACGATCAATCTTTTGCTATACAAACATACAAATATTTAGCTCATAATCTGGACATTCCACATATCTACACGGATAAATGCTTAAAATTAAACAAGACTTACCTTCAGTTTATGTATTCCAAAGAATAATTTTAATGATATCCTAATCTGTTAAGCTTAAAATGGTGGACGAAAAAGTGATCATTTTTCTTATCTTTAAAGGGTGTCGTCGCCTTGCTGCTCTGATAGGTTAATAAGCAATGCACACGTAAGTCACTCTTCTTTCAGGAGTGAGACATCTCACTCCTTTCTAGAGAGTGGAAAACTCCACTCTTTAAGGAGTGTATTTTTATAAAACTCACTCCAAAAAGAGTAAAAATGCCTGTCACTCTTTCAAAAAGTGAACTTTTCACTCCTCCCAATTTTACAGTGTAGCCAAAAACATACACAAAAAATTTTGTTCGATTATATGGATAACTTATTACATATTTAACAGACACTTTTCGACAGTACAATAATGAAAATGGCACAAAAATCGCAATTACAGCAGCACTCCTTTCTGACAGAATGCTTCCATATTGAAGAAGGACCTGCTGGCCACAGCCAAAAACATACACAAAAATTTGGTTCAATTCTATGCAAAACTTCATACACTTTTTGATGGCACAAAAATCACGATTACAGCGCCCCCTTCCAGTGGAATGTTCCAATATTGAAGAAGGGCCAGCTGGCTATAGCCAAAAATATTCACAAAAAATTTGGTTCAATTCTATGCATAACTTCATACACATTTTGATGGTATGATGACAGACAAACAGACATTTTGTATAAGCATGTTTTGGGATCTCTGACCCCTAAAACGTCTAAGCCCACCGAAAACCAGAAATCGAAAAAAATCTCAGTTACAATACTTTCTTCTATTGAAGATAGAAGAAAGTAAAAATAGGCCTGTTTAATTGTTAAACTTAAAAGAGAGAAAGAAAATTAATAAAGTCATACTTTAATAAACAACTTCAGATTTTGTTTCACATTCTGAAAGTAAAGGTACAATTTTCTAAAAGATGTAAACATAAATTCTTAAATTTATTATAGAGAGTTCAAATACCAATGTTAGGAAAGCTGGTAATTCTTTAAACTTTTGGGAATTGCCTTTTACTCATAAATAGTGGACTTACTTTATTATTTTGTATTATAAACAAAAGTCGTTTGGCATTGTTTGGGTCAAACGATTTCTCTTATCCTTATATATTTGCTTTGTTACGCATTGCCGGATATCCGGCAGAGAAGTCGGATATCCGGTGATTGTGATTCGGATATCCGACGGTATTTCGGATATTGAAAAATCAGCCGGATATGCCGGATATCGGATATTTGCCGGATATCCGTTGCATCCCTACTCCAATCCCGGGCTGTGGAGTTTTTTGAGAGTGTGCAGTAATAAATATGATTTAATACAGCAAATGAAAATCTAATTGAGAACTCCTTAATGATAAACGTTGGAATAGCAAAACTTTAGGATTATTATTATTATTTTTTATATATATAATTATTAATTTGTGTGCTTCAAGTATTTGCTCCTGTAGGTTGTTGCGAATGCGAAAACTATGATCGTGTCTCACATTCATATCCTTGCTTTCGTCTGCATAAAGTGGTTTTCGTTTTGAAGAGAATTTCTTCGCTGGAATGTGCGATCCATGAAAGACCAAGCGCTCTGTGCTGATTTTTTTTTTTCGAATTTACGCTATTGCAATAACATTTTGTCATGGGCGCATCTAAAAGGATACATTCAGCGGTAGGGGAGAGGGGGGGGGGGGGGAGATCATCCAGGAAATTGAAAAAAAAAATTAGTAAAGGTGTTTTTTAATTACTTTACTTAAATTGTTAATTCGTTTGGCGGTTCATGTGTTCCAATAGAGGAGCCGCCACCGCATAAAAACTGACACAAAATGGACTAAAAGAACAAACTCCAGAAAAGCCCACAGAATACCAAAGAAATACAAATAGTCGCTTACCTCAATAGTAGGAAATAAAAAACAAAACAAGAATTAGTTCTAATATAAAAAAAAATAGAGAACAAATCCTAACTAGTACAAATTATGGGATCTAAAAAATATGCGAGCAAACGCTAACAGGTCACTACCACCCACGTGTTACACACGAAAAACACTCAACAACCTTCATCGACCAAAATAAAAGAAACAAGTAAGAAAAAATCATGCATCAAGCATAGATTATGAAACACTTTCCAACACATTCAGAATAATGTAACAAAACTGCACTGTTTAAAAAATTAAAACATTACGTCTAATTCAACCATATGGAAACACATAATACATTTCAAAACCCAATTTCAGCTGTTCCCATCCACAATCGTAAAATTATGCGAATTTTTTCAGCAGCCCTGTATATGATTTATAGATTTGAATCTATTAGCTACATGGAAGCCAAAATTTAGTTCACTTAAGAGATACATATACTTCAGTTGAAAATTTACCTTCCGCAATTTCCTCTAATAAGGAGAACGGTACGTGAATACCTTTGTGCAGCCCTGTATTTGAGGTATGGAATTTATATATAACGTGTAAAATTCAAAAAATTAATTAAATTTAAAAGCGCATACCGAATTTTAAACCGTGCACTCCAACAATTATTACTCAAACACAGTACAGTACTCTAACCGATTTCTTTTATGTGTCCCTGTAAATGAATAAAAAATGCTATGAATGTCCTGTTTTAACGTCATCGTAGTGAAATTCAGTAATTTATATCAGTTTCAATATATTTGAAATAGCATAATGTCATTAAAATACTCTGTAAACGATTTTCCCCATATACCATAATGTAATGGAATACTTTGTAGTGCCCCTGTAAATAAACGATTAATCCTACATACTTCATATACAATACCAAACATGCTTTGATGACCCTAAATAACCTTTATCAATTTCATGAAAATCCGACTGTATTTACGGGAGTTACAGCGAGGACAGACTTCCAGACAAACCGAAGGCATAAACACTTTTCAACTTTAGCCCAGTGGTAGGGGAGCAAAAAAAGGTCCAATTCTGAAATAATTAGGGGGAATCTGGAAATTGTTTTAATCCCTTCAGTTTATGTCTGGAATGAATCTGCTACATCCCCCCCCCCCCCCTCGTACTAGGTGAGCGTTAGGAATTATACACTGATTTATAGTCAAAAAACACGTTTTTTTTAAATGCCATAACACTATCTCGAAATCGCTAACTTTTCCGAAAACATTGTCAATATAAACGTTGTAGAGCTTAAAATTCTGAATAAAATGAGTACCTACACTTAATACTTTTGTTGAATATTAAGGTCACAATTCTACTTTAAAGTTTTAGCCCCATGGTCAGAGGGTTGAACTCAGAATTAATTAGGGGAAAACTGGAAATCGTTTTAATCCCTTCAGATTAGGTCTAAAATGAATATTCTATGTTTTCCCCTTCGTACTAAGTGAGCGTTAGGAAATATGTACACATTTATATTCGAAAAACACGTTTTTCTTTAATATTTTTAACAATATCTGAAATTGTGACCTCAATTTTGAACAAAAATATTAATGTGAGTATTCATTTTATTCAAAATTTTAAGCTCTACAACATCTGTATTGGCAATTTTTTGATATAGTTAGCTGTTTTGAGATATTGTTAAGATAATGTGGTGTCTCCTATCTTGAAGCTCTTGATTAGTGATTAAGGCAAAATTTTTAAATGGAATTGCGACCTTAATTTTGAACAAAAATATTAATGTGGGTACTCATTTTATTCAGAATTTTATGCTCTACAAAATTTGTATTGACAATGTTTTTGATAGAATTAACTATTTTGAGATACTGTTAAAAATATTAAGGAAAAACATGTTTTTCGAATGTAAATACGTACATATTTCCTAACGCTCACTTGGTACGAGGGGGGAAACATAGAATATTCATTTTAGACCTAATCTGAAGGGATTAAGGGTGTATTCCGATCTAAACTGCTTATTTTCTGATTCATTTTAAAATTCATTTTTGCTCTCAAACGCATCAAACTGGGAAATTCTCTTATTTAGAAACTATATAATGTGCCGTGCTTCTTAATTTTTTGATAACTGCAGAAAATACTGTAAAAAACGCTGTCAAAGTTGGTGTTTTGAACCGAATTTTCCGAAGCGGGCGATCTGGGAATGAAAAAAATGGTCATACTGAGAAAATAATTGTTTAAAAATCAAATTCTAATTAATTGAGCTGAAAATGAAATCACACGGCATGTTAAACATGTCTTCAGAAATCACACCAGCAAGTTTCATGTTTTTACTTTTAAAAATGAGTCTGAAAATGTCTCAGAAAATTTCGAGCTGTTGAGGGTGAAAAAATATTTTTTCGAATACACCCTTAAAACGATTTCCAGTTTTCCCTTAATTTATTCCGAGTTCAATCCTCTGACCACGGTGCTAAAACCTTAAAATAGAATTGTGACCTTAATATTCAACAAAAGTATTAAGTGTACGTACACATTTTATTCAAAATTTTAAACTCTACAACATTTGTATTGACAATATTTTTGAAAAAGTTTGATTTCGAGATAGTGTTATGGTATTTAAAATAAACGTGTTTTTTTTACTATAAATCAATGTATAATTCCTAACGCTCACCTAGTACGACGGGGAAAACGTAGCATATTCATTCTAGATCTAAAATGAAGGGGTTAAAACAATTTCCAGCTTTCCTATAATTATTTCCGAATTCAGCTCCCTAACCACTGGGCTACTTTGTTGGAAAGTGTTAAAAAGAATCTATTCTTCATCCATAGGGACGAATGGGACCAACTTTGGATTTAATAATATAATATTTAGACCACAAAAGTCGATTTAATAAAGAATAATAATAAAATAGATTTTCACCACCAGAACCCAAGGCATATAATGCATGATTTTCTATTCTTTTTTTTCTTTTGTTGAAGTACCTATATAATAAATATGCATAAAAAAATTATTTAATAAAATGTTAGACAACCACATGAAACTTTCCTTTCTGTAGTTCCTTTGCTTCGTATTTTACTGCTTAAAATCAGCCTTAAGTACCACTTTTGCTTTTGATGCTATAGAAGAAAATCTAAATTTTTTTAGGGGATAAGAGGGTATTAAATTTATTTCCCATGGCTTAAATACTAGTATTTATACCAAGTTTTGTTGCTTAAAAAAAGCTATATTAAATACAGGGTCTGACTAATGCAGGGTCATACGGGGCAACTGCCCTAGACCTAGAGCCGCATGGTCGCAACACAAAATTTTTGTTAAGAGGGTGCCAAATGGTTAAAAATGACCACAATTCTTACATTTTCAAAGACTTAGGAAGGGAGTGCGGTCTTCCCTTTCCGGGTCCGTGATTAATAGCCTTAATGTACCTAAATAAGAGTTGAATGATTTTATATTTTTAAATGAAAATCTAAGTTCATAAAAAATAATAATAATGTTTGAAAATTATAAAAAATAATAAAAATTGAGTAAACAGAGGCACAGTTTTCAAACGAATTGTATTTTAAATTAAGTTTTTTCCCTTTTCGACGATACAAAAATTGAAAATGTGCGACATTTAGAAGTTTTAAAAAATGCAGTAAAAGTTAAATTTAATCGTCTGCTGTTGCCACAGTCAAAATGACATCAGCGTTACGCACGAACACGTTAGTCCATTATAATATAGAGAGATAGATGAAAAGGTTAATTCGCACATTTCAATAAAAAGGAAAAAAATGTAATAGAATAAAATAGAAATCAACATCCATTACAAAAGATATAAGTTCATTCGTAATGTTTTAGATCCTCAAAGTAAGCTTCTTTCAAGTCGGTCTAACACTCCCCCCCCCAAATGTATTTTACTGAATGCAGCATTATTCAATACACCAGATTAAAAGCAGGTGGCCTGCTGCATCAATGTACTAAGCACAATAGTTCACCAGACAACTAACTCTATTCTATTGTTGCTGTAACACCGGTTCGTCAACTATTTCTGCAGTGCAGTTGGGAATCATAAAAAAAAATATACATGCTGGTAAAGGAAAAGATGAAATCACAATTAGCCCCTATTTGAAGATATTGTACACGTTTTTTTCAAATCGCGTAGATAACCGTTGGAATTCCAAATTACATACCAAATTCTTCTATTCGAATTCCAAATTTACAAATAAAAAGTATTTTTTTCTTTTTTTTTTTTAGTAAAAAATATTTTATTTATTAAAAATTATTGTCTAACTGTTTAAAATATAAATTCTTTAAATTGAACAACTTTCTTCAGTTGGAGACGGGGGAGGGAATCCATCTTTTAGTACTCTATTAAGGTTATCTATCTTAATCCATCTTTTAATCTTACTTTTAATCCTACTTTTAGTTATATACGTTTAGTACTACTTATAGTAGTTGGTTCATTTCGTTTATCCCAAGATTAATATATTATCTCCGTAGATACCGCTCTATTTTGCTTGCGACTCAATGTTTTAGTTTAACCCTTAACTGGTGAAGTGGGGTGCTTTGCACGCCAGAGAAATTTCAATATGACCTCTATATTTGCAAAAAAAAAGTTTTGTGGTATTTAGATACGTGAATTTATATGTATATGTATGTACACTTACAGTATTTTTTACACAAGTAAATAATGCAAAATTCATAGGAAATTTTCTTATTTTATTTCGCTAAATTTTGTGGAGTGCACAAGGAATCAAGTTTTGGGATTACATACACCCCATCTCATCACTTACGTTATAAAAAATTCACCTCACCAGGTTAAAAGAATGACAGACAAAAGGAAATCGATCTTCCCTTTCGAAATTGTGTAAAACCCCTTTTTTCATAAAAAATTTCATATCAATAAAAGCATCAACATACAAAAAACGTTTTGTGATGTAAAAACTAGTGACTGACCGAAACAACGCAAAACCAATTACGGTTCTTTCTTTAGTTTCAACCGAAAACGAACGCGAAACTATAACAAATTAAATTTTAAGCTATTAATATTATATAGTATATAAAACAACATAAATTATCATTTACAAATGTTAATATGAAGATAAAAAGTTTATCGTTTATAAAAGAAAGAAAAATCCAAAATACATTATAATTACAAGCGACATTAAAGAATTGAAAAAAAACAAAAAAAAAAAACAGTAAAACACTGAATTTTATAGAAACAATGGAAAATATTGCAAAAAATGAACTAAAATATTATTTATTAATTATTCACAAACACGCATACCCATCTACAGAGACACTTTTATTTATACATATGGTGAATGTGCATTTGTTTGTTTTCAGTAAAACAAAAACATTACTTATTTCATTTAATTTCAAAACCAAAAATTTGAGCCATTTATTCATTACGAGATAAAAGTTCTTCTTAAAACACCGTCAAAAACTTAAATGCGCTAAAAGCATATTATTAGCGCATTTAAGTTTTTGATGGTGTTTTAAGATCTTTTATTTCGTATTAAGGAACAGATGTCATATTCGCCCCATATTGGCGCGATTTTTTTCGGTTGCCAATTTGGCGAAAACATCAACAGCATAATCAACATAATCCGGGTTACCACATCAAGCCCTTTGGCGCAAGTTAAGTACCCGTTGCCTATATGATATTGGCGACAGAAAAAAATCGCGCCAATATGGGGCGAATATGACATCTGTACCAAAATGACTTGCAACCATAAAGAATTGATTTTAATTATAAGTAAAAGGTTGTAATAACAATAAAGATTCTTGGCGATTTATCATCTGCCGCCGGCTAATGGAAAATTGCCCTATAATTTATTATTTTATAATTAAATACAAAAATTGCAGGGTTCATACTCATTTTCCAAGAAAAAATCCCCTGTGAATCCCCTGATGTATTTTTCGGGAGGTACAAATTTTCCATGTCAACAATTAACGACTTTTTAAACCAGTATCATGACACTCACCTTTTAGAAATAAAATAAAAAGAAGATAATCTCAAAAATAGAGTTTATATATCACCTATATAAACAATCTGTATAATAAAAGCCGAAGTCATGTGACTGTCATCAATAGTTCCGGGCTGACTGCTTCACTTTTTATATGCCAAGCGACCATTTTGCTACTTTTAATTGAGCTGGACGCAGATGATTAAATCGCCAAATGGGGTTCCTTCGCCATCATTTCATTTAAAATACATAACTTTCATTTAAAATACACATCTTTCATTTACCTCATTTAAAATACAATAAATAAACAGATATTTTTTCAGTATAGGTTCTTGGCGAGAAAAAAAAATGGCATCGAATTTTCCGGCAATCTATATCCTATTTCATATGCATAAGCAATTTTTGGAACAGATGTCATATTCGCCCCATATTGGCACGATTTTTTTCTGTCGTCAATATCATATAGGCAACAGGTACTTAACTTGCGTCAAAGTGTCATTATTTTGTTTGATGTGGTAACCCGGATTATGTTGTTTATGCTGTTGTTGTTTTCGCCAAATTGGCAACCGAAAAAAATCGCGCCAATATGGGGCGAATATGACATCTGTACCCAATTTTTTCCATACGTATACCATGGACTTAATCTAAAGAAGCCAATAATCTATTTTTATATAGAAACAGAAGTAATTTATGTGTAAACAAATATTGTATATGTATGTGTAAATAAAATGTTTTATATGCAAATAAATACACATAAATAAAAGTAGAAGTTCACCAGGTTTGTTTTCATAGCTATTTATATATTTTATCAACGTATTTGACGTTCTGAAGCCCGAATTGCGCCAAGCTTAAAGAAAAATGCCAAGGCCCCTGTAATGGAAAAGTACCTAAATAAACAATTAATCGTAATAATATTTCATTTCAACATCAAAGTATTGTTTCTAATTTACATTCAAATAAATATATATTCCAAGATTTGATTTCAATTGAAATTAAGTTAACTGCTTTCTATTTCACTTCATAGAGTAAACAAACATAAGAGATTCATTCATCGTATAAACGGTAGAAAATATTAGACCATGGAGGTAATCATTCGCAAAGCAGGTTCTTCAACAATGAATGGACAAAATTCTTATGACGTCATAGTAGGTAAATTGGCGGCGCTAACGTTTATTAACGGCTTGCATTCACGAGGGTTTTATTTTGCTATTTCTCTTAGTTACGTTAGTATATTGTTATTGTCATATTTATGAACTCGGAAATCAAATCTATAAAAACAAAAGTATGTATATTTATTATTTAGTTATTAAGTAATGAAAAAAAATTATAAATGCATGATTTGTAAAATTTAAATAAATTTATTAATATTAAAAAATAACATCGAAGTAACAGCATGTAAGTTAGAATAAGTTTAATTTAGATAATTTATGAACAAATCTCAGTTTAAACACTTGAAGTTTCACTCCTTTTTACAACTACCGAAATTATGAGGTAATTGTCAAAAAAGACGAAATACGCATAACACCAAATATATATGAAATGTTATCAAGTTCGCAAGATCTTGATCGCAGATTCCTTGATTTCTCTATTAGAATCTTTGGACTCGGGGAAGGATTCAGAATGAATGTTAATTTCAGAATGAAAGTAATATGATACAATGCTTAGCATGCATTTAAGGGAGGCCAAACTGGTCGCCAGAGGCGGCTAGTATGACAAGAACGGTGCGATCGCAGTTTACTCTCCTTCTTGGCGCAATTTTCAAAAATCGCCAAATTGGCGCATTTTCGCGTACTAACTCCCGGAGCGCTGCAACATCCGGGAGAGAGTACGCAAAATTATTATTTGTTTTCTCTTCTCGTATCTCGTATGTTTTGAAACAAGTACCTATCTAGACAAATGCTTAAAATGTGAAAATAGATATTCGATCAGTCATTTTTCTCTTATTTTAACCTGTATTTTTGAGTAAAAATAATACATAAAATTTCAAATTTTTTCGAAATACATTAAAAAAATAATACATTTCATATTTTTAAAAATACATTTTATAAAATATACCTAAAAACAAAACTTTCACTTATCCAAATTATTAAAAAAGAGCGTTTGTTAACAGTAATGGGAGCAAAACAATGTTTTTTTTTTTATCAGAGGGGCCTTTTTTTTTTAATCAGGGGGGCTACCGCCCCCCTGAACCCCCCGTTTTTTTATTCATAATTTTACCTTGTGCTCTAGGATGTCATTCAAAAGCATCACTCAATCTGTCACTTTTAGTCATTCATAGCTTGGAACAATCAACCTTTCTTTCGTACATAATTCAATCAATGCTCAAAAATACAGGTAAAAATAAAAGAAAAATAACTGATCGAATATTTATTCTCACCTGTCAAGCATTTATCCAGATAAGTACTTGTTTCAAAATATACAAGATTGAGAAAACAAATAATAAAAACACGCGACTGCGACACAGAGTGACAACTCTTCAACGGAAAATCCACTGCAGCAATATCAACGTTTTTCCAAACAAATTCAAAATGTTCCTTGATTCTCCTCTTTGTCCAATAAGAAAGCCTTTTACAAACAAAATAAGCTTCCAATTAGAAAGCAGCTTAGAAAACAAGGAGTTTAACCATCAACTCTCTCCGGAGAAATCTTAGAGTTGCCATATTTTGTGACGTCCGAGGAGCAGCCCGATTGCCACATTGGCGCAGTTATCGAAGGAGATTGGCGAAGGAGAGTATATTGCGAATTACCCACAAGAACTTTAAAAGAAAAACATTAATTTGTGTATAATGGATGAAATCTGTATGCCTTGTGGGGCTGTCCTTAAAAACTTGGTAGCTTGGTTGCAAGAATTTAATGTCCACTTCACGATTTTGTTACTTCTTCAAAGTATTATGAATGAATAACATGAAGGCTACAAGCGTCAACATCAATTTTAAAACGTCCTTAAGTTTTTTTAAGTTCCTCTTGAATTGTTATCAAACCTCACGATGTTAGAAGGCGAATCTAGTGAATGAATGGATGGATGGATGTAGACAAGACAGATGCGATATCATAAAGCTCGCGAACAGCAGCAATTGCCCTTAATTTCCCAGAATAACCAGTCATTTTGCCAGGTTTTGGGAATTTTTTGCATTATCCCCTGAGATTCCCCTTATTTTTACAACCCAAAACTTATCCCCTGATTTCCCCACGAATCCCATATTTCCCTGATGAGTATGAACCCTGGATTGTCATCGGTAACACACATGTGTGAAGGACAATTGTTATAATTCCAGCCTATCAGGAAATGCGTGAAAAATCGATTACAAAATTCTATCTCTACTTGCAAAAACTAGACGGGTGTGGCAATCGCAAAACTTTCTTCTATCTCATACTTCCTGAAAAAAAAATGCAGCATTATCAGAGCCTCCGGTTAGGGCATTTACACATAAATCTAACCATGAACAACTTATATGAACTTCTAACTGAATCTGAAGTTTGATAAAAATCCGTGCATTAGTTTTCGAGACACAGCTATTGCGGAAATCGTAAAAAAAATCTGCATAGTAGCGCTACCTGTTGGACGATTTACACCAAAAACTAATTAGGATCCATTTATACCAGGGACTAACTGAATCTGAAGCTTGATGAAAATTCATGCAATGAAGTCTTGAGATACAGCTATTGTGGAAATCATGAATAATGCAGCATAGCAGCGCCACCTGTTGGGCGATTTTCACCAAAAAGTAATCAGCACCAAATTATGTCAAGGACTAACTGAATCTGAAGTTTTGTGAAAATCCATGCATTAGTTCTTGAGATATAGCTAATTAAATTCGGAAATCGTGAAACAGGCAGCATAGCAGCGCCACCTGTTGGACGATTTACACCAAAAAGTAATCAGCACCAGTTTATATCAAGGTCTAACTGAATCTAAAATGTTGTGAAATTCGGTGCATTAGTTCTTGAGAGAGAGCGCCACAAAATCTTTGTCACATACAGACTGACAGACAGATATTTTCTAAAAACCATCTAATTGTGTTCAGGACCTTCTAAAACGTATAAATCCGTCGAAAATCGGAAGTAGAAATTTTTCACGAATCCCATCCTTGTAGAAAAAAGTAAAAATTAAATAAAAGTTGTGTGTGTGTAAAATATGCAATTTCTTAAAAATAAGAATTATTAGAATTACCAAAGAATAAAAAAATTGTGGCATTATAGGTATTAGGAACAAAGTGGTGGGAAGAAAAGTCAGTAAAGTTATGAGGTCCATAATCTTTACTGTGACATTGTCAAATTAACATTGAGAAGTGACGCTGGAAATAAATAAGTATTGAGCTGCCGCGCAAGACTTAAATAAACTAAGATAAAATATTAACAAATACAAAATAACAACAAAATATACCTAATATTAATCAGAAGAATAAAATCGAAGGTATCTCCAACTTTCGAAAAGTACGTTGTAAAAAATTTTAGAAATGTTTACGAAAATTAAATGTAATTTCCTAAAAAGCCGGAATTACCCATGATTGCGAAAGCCTTTCCCTTATCTTTAGAAGTAATAAGAGAAGCACCAATCGGTAATTAAAAAAAAAAACTAGTTGGATGTGCCAATCCCAAAACTTTCTTCTATCTTATACATCTTAATATTTCAAAACCTAGTTACACATGTTAATACTTCAATATTATTAGTTCAATACTGTACCAACTTTGATTTTCATCTTAAATTTCTGCTCAAGTCAATTAAACGGACTAAAAACGAGTTAATCTATATCATGATATTTGTTAAAATTATTAATTTTTCCTTATTTTGTCGTTATCAGCTGTTTGCGAATAGCCGGCATAGCAGGAAGTGAGTTCACGCCGCTGCATGAGCCGCCGATGCACAATAGAACTACGAAAAATCAAGAAAAGTATACAAAAATCGCTAGCACGGAGCCCCTTTTCCGCGCAATATTTCCAAATTCAAGGAGAACCTGTTGGCCAAAGCCAAAAACAAGCACAAACATTTTGGTTCAATTGTATGCATAATTTTATACGCTGTTCGATGATACAATAATGAAAATGGCACAGAGATCGGAATTATAGCGCCCCCTTCTTTCGGAATTCTTTCAAGTTCAGGGAGGACTTGTTTGCCATAGCCAGAAATATGCACAAAAAATTTGGTTCAATTATATGGATAACTTCATACACTTTTCGATGGTACAATAATGAAAATGGTACAGACATCGCAATTATAGTGCCCCCTTCCGGCAGAATTTTTCCAAATTCAGGGAGGACCTTCGTGACATGACCAAAAATAAACACATAAAATTTGGTTCAATTCTATGCATAACTTCATACACTTTTCGGCGGTACAATATTCAAAATGGCACAAAAATTGTACAAAAATCGCTATTACAGCGCCCTCTACGAGCGATTTTTTTACAAATTAAGAGAGGACCTCCTTGCCATAGCCAAGAACTTAAAATTTTTTTTTGGTTTAATTCTATGCATAACTTCATACACTTTTGGATGGTACAATATTCAAAATCGCACAAAAATCGCTATTACAGCACCCCCTAACGGCGAAATTTTGCAAATTCATGGAGGACTTGCTTGCCATATCCAAAAACTTAAAATAAAAATTTGGTTTAATTCTATGCATAACTTCATACACTTTTGGACGGTACAATATTCAAAATCGCACAAAAATCGCTATTACAGCGCCCCCTACCGGCGAATTTTTTCCAAATTCAGGGAGGACCTGCTTGCCATAGCCAAAAACTTAAAATAAAAATTTGGTTTAATTCTATGCATAACTTCATACACTTTTGGACGGTACAATATTCAAAATCGCACAAAAATCGCTATTACAGCGCCCCCTA
This sequence comes from Maratus speciosus, assembly GCA_963932465.1. Lineage (NCBI taxonomy): Eukaryota > Metazoa > Arthropoda > Arachnida > Araneae > Salticidae > Maratus > Maratus speciosus. The sequence goes on from OZ010786.1 coordinate 398,829,191, forward strand.
CCGGCGAATTTTTTCCAAATTCAGGTAGGACCTGCTTGCCATAGCCAAAAACTTAAAATAAAAATTTGGTTCAATTCTATGCATAACTTCATACACTTTTCAATGGTACAATATTCAAAATCGCACAAAAAACGCATTTACAGCGCCCCCTACCGGCGAAATTTTTCCAAATTCAGGGAGGACCTGCTTGCCATAGCCAAAAACTTATAATAAAATTTTGGTTTAATTCTATACATAACTTCATACACTTTTGGATGGTACAATGGCGACAGACAGACGGACGGACGGACAGACGGACAGACGGACACACAGACAGACAGACATTTTCTATAAACATGTTTTTTGGAATCTCTGACCCCTAAAACATGCAAATCCGTCGAAAACCGGAAGTCGAAAAAAATTTCGATTACAATACTTTCTTCTATTGAAGATAGAAGAAAGTAAAAAATAGGTTTCCGAGCTATAAATTTTGTAAACGAGTGCACGCATATTAGCCAATTTCTTTCAATTTAATTTATTATGAGCAAATACAGGATGTCCCATAAGTCCGTTCACATTTAAAAAATTAAAAACTAGTATGTTGTGGCCATCACAAAACTTTCTTCTATATAAATCACGTCAATTAAATCGTACAAGAAATTACATGAATTTAGCACCTTCATATCAAAGTATATCTGAATTTGAAGTTGGATGAAAATTCGTGCATTAGTTCTTGAGATAGAGCTATAGTGGAAATTCTGTAAAATGTAGCATAGCAGCGCCACCAGTTGAGCGATTTACACCAAAAATAAACAGCACTAAATGATATCAAGGTATACCTGAATCTGAACTTTGTTGAAAATCTAAGCGTTAGTTCTTGAGATAAAGCTATTGCGGAAATCGCAAAAAATACAGCATAGCAGCGACACCTGTTGAGCGATTTACCCCAAAAATTAAGCAGCACTAATTTATACGTCAATTCATGTCAAGGCCTAACTAAATCTGAAGTTTGATGAAAATCCGTGAAATAGTTCTTGAGATACAGATCTTGCGGAAATCGTGAAAATGCAGCACAGCAGCGCCACCTGTTGGGCGATTTACACCAAAAATTAAACAGCACTAATTTATATCAGGGACTAACTAAATCTGAAGTTTGATGAAAATTCGTGCATTTTTTCTTGAGTTAGAGCTATTGCGATAATCATGAATAATACAGCATAGCAGCGCCACCTGTTGGGCGATTTTCACAAAAAAGTAATCAGCACCAAACTATATCCTGGACTAACTGAATCTGAAGTTTTATAAAAATCCGTGCAGTAGTTCTTGAGATATTGCTATTGAAGAAATCGTGAAAAATGCTGCGTAGCAGCGCCACCTGTTGGGCGATTTTCACCAAAAACTAATCAGGTCCAGTTTATATGAAAGTCTAACTAAATATGAAGTTTTGTGAAATTCCGTGCATTAGTTCTTGAGATAGAGCGCCCACAAAATTTTTGTCACATACAGACTCACAGACAGAGTGACAGACAGACTCACAGACAGACATTTTCTAAAAACCATCAAATCGTGTTCTGGGCATTCTAAAACGTATAAATCCGTCGAAAACCGGAAGTCAAAATTTTTCACGAATCCAATACTTTCTTCTTGCAAAGATAGAAGAAAGTAAAAATAATAATATTATCTGTTTGCGATTGCATCCGAATAGTTCGGATAAAATACACTAAAAATTGAGTAAAATGATGGCCATCCACGAAAATTTGGGAAGAACTTCGTTTTGGCACTAGAAATGAAGATCTGACGAGTCACAAAAAAATAAAGATGTTTTACCCTGCTGTGGGGTGTCAAAAGTGCTAAAATCGAAAATTTTTAAGTAGGTCAAGTGGGCTATCGTTTATCTATTTTTACTTTCTTCTATCTTTACAAGAAGAAAGTTTTGAATTCGTGAAAAATTTCGACTACCAGTTTTCGACGGATTTATACGCTTTAGAATGCCCAGAACACGATTTGATGGTTTTTAGAAAATGTCTGTCTGTGAGTCTGTTGGTCACTCTGTCACTCTGTGAGTCTGTATGTGACAAAAATTTTGTGGGCGCTCTATCTCAAGAACTAATGCACGGAATTTCACAAAACTTTATATTTAGTTAGACCTTCATATAAACTAGACTTGATTAGTTTTTGGTGAAAATCGCCCTACAGGAGGCGCTGCTATGCGACATTTTTCACGATTTCTGCAATAGCTATATCTCAAGAACTACTGTACGGATTTTCATAAAACTTCAGATTTAGTTAGTCCAGGACATAGTTTGGTGCTGATTACTTTTTTGTGAAAATCGCCCAACAGGTGGCGCTGCTATGCTGCATTATTCATGATTATCGCAATAGCTCTAACTCAAGAAAAAATGCACGAATTTTCATCAAACATCAGATCCTGTTAGTCCCTGATATAAATTAGTGCTGTTTAATTTTTGGTGTAAGTCGCCCAACAGGTTGCGCTGCTGTGCTGCATTTTTCACGATTCCCGCAAGAGCTATATCTCAAGAACTATTTCACGGATTTTCATCAAACTTCAGATTTAGTTAGTCCTTGACATGAATTGACGTATAAATTAGTGCTGCTTAATTTTTGGCGTAAATCGCTCAACAGGTGGCGCTGCTATGCTATATTTTTTGCGATTTCCGCAATAGCTTTATCTCGAGAACTAATGCTTGGATTTTCAACAAACTTCAGATTCAGGTATACCTTGATATCATATAGTGCTGCTTATTTTTGGTGTAAATTGTACAACAGGTGACGCTGCTATGCTACATTTTTCAGAATTTCCGCTATAGCTCTATCTCAAGAACTAATGCACGAATTTTCACCCAACTTCAAATTCAGATATACTTTGATATGAATTGGTGCTAAATCGTTGTTATTTCTTGTACTATTTAAATGATTTAATTGACGTGATTTATATAGAAGAAAGTTTTGTGATGACCACAACATACTAGTTTAATTCTGAATCGAATGACACCATCCGCAAGACGATACGATCATTTTTTTACTAAAAGTTCGTGGCTATGCACATATAACATTATCATTTTTTTGGAAATTTTGGACCCCTCCCCCCCTTACGATATCATTTCTCGAATCCCCCCCCCCTCCCCCGGTAATGATATCGTTATCAATGTATAAAAAATCTTTAGATTTTTGGAATTGTTTTTCTTTTGCTGGGAGTGATATACAGATATGGTTGCATTGATTTTTCGTATACTTTATTGATTCAAATTTCTTCAAACTTTATTGATCCAAATAGTTCATACTTTATTGATTCAAAATCATTCTTTATTGATTCAAAGAAAGGTCAATAAAATGTCACTTATTATATGAAATAACTTTATATAAATAATACTTAACAGAAATAGTTACTATTTAAAAGTATTCAATATATATATATATATATATATATATACATATATATATATATATACACAATGCATTCAACGTAATAATGTATTCTTGCAACTTTTCCGCACGAGAAGGGCAGACAGAAATTTTTATCAACAAAACAGGTGGACAACATTTTTTCTATTTTATTTAGTAGTAAACATGAGTACTATTTCAAACATACTTCGCGTATGGTTTATCGAACAGCGGATTATCTATGCATACAGAAGAATAGGAATTCCAAAAGTTGGGGTTTTCCATGTTTTGGAATTAAATAATTTTATAATCATATAAGGATTTTAGTAATAATTTTGTATTTTCATAAAACTAGATAATAGACTAAAAAAAGATAGTTGCAACATGTGTTTATGGCAATTGTAAAAGATAATCGTAATGAACATACTATTTTGATGTAAAGACCAGGTTACAAATAAAAAGAGAAAATTTTGGTTGGATAAGAAATGATAACGATATCAAAAGTTGAAACTCCCCTCAACCTAAAGATATCTTACGATATCATTTGCAGAACCCCCTTTCCCACTAAAATGATAACGTTATATATGCATAGCCCTTACGGCAGGTTTTATGAATACAAAGTCGACAATTACTACACTTTATGCAGGAAAAATAGGCATTCCCAGTAACAACTAACGGCGATTCACGAAAATTTGAGAAGAACATCGTTTTGGCACTAGAAATGAAGTTCCGATGAGTGCCCTTCCCCCCCCCCCCCCACACACACAAAAAAAAGTTGTTTTACCGTGTTTTGGACGGGGCAAAGGGGGCGTATATACACGTATTTTGACAACTTTAATGACCTTGAAGAAAACTCAGATGATCCTGATTTGGATTATTGCTATTTTGAGGACATTTAAAAAGTTTGAGGAGATTATTTGATGTGATATAAAGAACATATTTCGAAAGTCGAAAGTAACATAAATGTGACGAAGTTGTGCTCAATAATAAAGCACAATTTTCGTATTTGTATTCATAAAACCTGCCTAAATTTGTAATGAATGATCGTATCGACTTGCGGATGATGTCATTCGATTCAGAATTAAAAAATGCTTAGCAAATGACACTCCACTTGACTTAATTAAAAAAGGTTGAATTCCCCCCCCCCCCACCCGAGTTAAAATGCCACCATTTTGCACCCCCCACCAAAAAAAAAAAAAAAGTTAAAATAACTCTATTTTGGGGGGACTTATCGGATCTTCCATTTCTAGCGTCAAAACGATGTTCTTCCCAAATTAATAGTTACTTCAAAGTAATAAATGAAGTCGAAAAATTATTTTCAAAAAATAGAGTTTTAAGATTTTTTTTAAACGGGGTACTGGAAGAGCAAAAAAGAAACCAAAGTTTATTTTTATTTATTTATTTTATTTTATTTTATTTTATTTTTTTTACTTTCTTCTATCTTTACAAGAAGAAAGTATTGGATTCGTAAAAATTTTCGACTTCCGGTTTTCGACGGATTTACACGTTTTAGAGTTCAGAGATTCCAAAAAACATGTTTTTACGAAATGTCTGTCTGTGACTCTGTGAGTCTGTCTGTCTGTCTGTGTGTATGTGACACAAATTTTGTGGGCGCTCTACCTCAAGAACTAATGCACGAAATTTAATAAAAAATTATATTCCAATAGTCCCTAATATAAATTGGTGCTGATTAGTTTTTGGTGTAAATCGCCCAACAGGTGGCGCTGCTATGCTGCATTATTCATGATTATCGCAATAGCTCTAACTCAAGAAAAAATGCACGAATTTTCATCAAACATCAGATCCTGTTAGTCCCTGATATAAATTAGTGCTGTTTAATTTTTGGTGTAAGTCGCCCAACAGGTGGCGCTGCTGTGCTGCATTTTTCACGATTCCCGCAAGAGCTATATCTCAAGAACTATTTCACGGATTTTCATCAAACTTCAGATTTAGTTAGTCCTTGACATGAATTGACGTATAAATTAGTGCTGCTTAATTTTTGGCGTAAATCGCTCAACAGGTGGCGCTGCTATGCTATATTTTTTGCGATTTCCGCAATAGCTTTATCTCGAGAACTAATGCTTGGATTTTCAACAAACTTCAGATTCAGGTATACCTTGATATCATATAGTGCTGCTTATTTTTGGTGTAAATTGTACAACAGGTGACGCTGCTATGCTACATTTTTCAGAATTTCCGCTATAGCTCTATCTCAAGAACTAATGCACGAATTTTCACCCAACTTCAAATTCAGATATACTTTGATATGAATTGGTGCTAAATCGTTGTTATTTCTTGTACTATTTAAATGATTTAATTGACGTGATTTATATAGAAGAAAGTTTTGTGATGACCACAACATACTAGTTTAATTCTGAATCGAATGACACCATCCGCAAGACGATACGATCATTTTTTTACTAAAAGTTCGTGGCTATGCACATATAACATTATCATTTTTTTGGAAATTTTGGACCCCTCCCCCCCCTTACGATATCATTTCTCGAATCCCCCCCCTCCCCCGGTAATGATATCGTTATCAATGTATAAAAAATCTTTAGATTTTTGGAATTGTTTTTCTTTTGCTGGGAGTGATATACAGATATGGTTGCATTGATTTTTCGCATACTTTATTGATTCAAATTTCTTCAAACTTTATTGATCCAAATAGTTCATACTTTATTGATTCAAAATCATTCTTTATTGATTCAAAGAAAGGTCAATAAAATGTCACTTATTATATGAAATAACTTTATATAAATAATACTTAACAGAAATAGTTACTATTTAAAAGTATTCAATATATATATATATATATATATATATATATATATATATATATATACATAATACCAAAAACACACACTACACATCCAAACCCAAAACTACTGAACAATAGAGATAATTAACAAAATAACCATGGAAAAACTTACTAACTAAACCATGAACGAAAAGAAAACAACCAATGGAGACAGACCGCAAGGCTAAAGACTTGCATGCTGGGTTTTACCGGCTATTACTCATGAAACTTCCCCCATATCTGTCAAGACCATACTGGCCAAAGAAAACTTTAAAACTGGCCATCCAAAGCAGTAACCGAATTTGAAAAGAACACTTTAAAACTGTCCATCCAAAGCAGCAACCCAATTCAAAAAGAACGACACATCCAGACAGAGCTCCTTATAAAGCCTACGATTATTTGGCGATATTTTTAATCGCCAAAAGTAAAGCATCGCAGTAATCTTTATCCCTGACGAAATTGTTTGCCAAACTATTTAACAAACTAATAGGAAAATTCTGATCCATTGCATCTTGATAGAGATTTATAATGTCATTTATTATACTATTATGATTAGAATTTAACTTTGTGATCCTTATTAAACTATTGATAATGATATTTCTGAAAATGGAAATATGCACATTGGAATTAAAATTTAATATCTTAATAGTTTCAAAGTTGTAATCCTTTCTCTTATCATAAATGCAAGTCCGTAATCCACCCCTCTCAATGTCGATAGTGAGATCCAAATAATTTACATGCTTTTCGTCATATGCAGTTTTTTTTAATATCAAACCTTGGGGATAGTAGTCTAAATTTAAATCGCTATTGGAATCGTTAATCCTTACTAACAATATATCATCAATATATCTGAAACTTAAAAAATCCTTATCCGTAGTCTCTTTAACCTCGTATAAAAATAGATAAATATCTGCAAGTACCGAACTGCAACTACCCCCCATAGGTATACCCCTAATCTGCTGAAACACATGCTTACCATCGAATAAGTAATTTTCATTAACTACGAAATTAAATAAATTTGTCAAATGATCCAAATTTTTACCCAAAATATTGTACCTCTTAAAAAATTCGAATATTTTATTTTTAAGATCATTTAAATCAATGCTGTTATATAAATCTTCAAAATCATAAACATATAGACCTTTAATATTACTCAAACCTTTCAGTCTGTTAAGTAACTCAAAACTATTTTTTATAATACATGTGTAATTTTGTTTTAATGCCGCTTCATATGTATATATATATATATACATATATATATATATATATACACAATGCATTCAACGTAATAATGTATTCTTGCAACTTTTCCGCACGAGAAGGGCAGACAGAAATTTTTATCAACAAAACAGGTGGACAACATTTTTTCTATTTTATTTAGTAGTAAACATGAGTACTATTTCAAACATACTTCGCGTATGGTTTATCGAACAGCGGATTATCTATGCATACAGAAGAATAGGAATTCCAAAAGTTGGGGTTTTCCATGTTTTGGAATTAAATAATTTTATAATCATATAAGGATTTTAGTAATAATTTTGTATTTTCATAAAACTAGATAATAGACTAAAAAAAGATAGTTGCAACATGTGTTTATGGCAATTGTAAAAGATAATCGTAATGAACATACTATTTTGATGTAAAGACCAGGTTACAAATAAAAAGAGAAAATTTTGGTTGGATAAGAAATGATAACGATATCAAAAGTTGAAACTCCCCTCAACCTAAAGATATCTTACGATATCATTTGCAGAACCCCCTTTCCCACTAAAATGATAACGTTATATATGCATAGCCCTTACGGCAGGTTTTATGAATACAAAGTCGACAATTACTACACTTTATGCAGGAAAAATAGGCATTCCCAGTAACAACTAACGGCGATTCACGAAAATTTGAGAAGAACATCGTTTTGGCACTAGAAATGAAGTTCCGATGAGTGCCCTTCCCCCCCCCCCCCCCACACACACACAAAAAAGTTGTTTTACCGTGTTTTGGACGGGGCAAAGGGGGCGTATATACACGTATTTTGACAACTTTAATGACCTTGAAGAAAACTCAGATGATCCTGATTTGGATTATTGCTATTTTGAGGACATTTAAAAAGTTTGAGGAGATTATTTGATGTGATATAAAGAACATATTTCGAAAGTCGAAAGTAACATAAATGTGACGAAGTTGTGCTCAATAATAAAGCACAATTTTCGTATTTGTATTCATAAAACCTGCCTAAATTTGTAATGAATGATCGTATCGACTTGCGGATGATGTCATTCGATTCAGAATTAAAAAATGCTTAGCAAATGACACTCCACTTGACTTAATTAAAAAAGGTTGAATTCCCCCCCCCCCCCCCGAGTTAAAATGCCACCATTTTGCACCCCCCACCAAAAAAAAAAAAAGTTAAAATAACTCTATTTTGGGGGGACTTATCGGATCTTCCATTTCTAGCGTCAAAACGATGTTCTTCCCAAATTAATAGTTACTTCAAAGTAATAAATGAAGTCGAAAAATTATTTTCAAAAAATAGAGTTTTAAGATTTTTTTTAAACGGGGTACTGGAAGAGCAAAAAAGAAACCAAAGTTTATTTTTATTTATTTATTTTATTTTATTTTATTTTATTTTTTTTACTTTCTTCTATCTTTACAAGAAGAAAGTATTGGATTCGTAAAAATTTTCGACTTCCGGTTTTCGACGGATTTACACGTTTTAGAGTTCAGAGATTCCAAAAAACATGTTTTTACGAAATGTCTGTCTGTGACTCTGTGAGTCTGTCTGTCTGTCTGTGTGTATGTGACACAAATTTTGTGGGCGCTCTACCTCAAGAACTAATGCACGAAATTTAATAAAAAATTATATTCCAATAGTCCCTAATACAAATTGGTGCTGATTAGTTTTTGGTGTAAATCGCCCAACAGGTGGCGCTGCTATGCTGCATTTTTCGCGATTTCTGCACTAGCTCTATCTCAAGAACTAATGCACGAATTTTCATAAAACTTCAGATTCAATTAATCCTTGATATGAATTAGTGCTGGTAACGTTTTGGTGCAAATCGCCCAACAGATGGCGCTGCTATGCTGCATTTTGCAGCATTTACACGATTTTCGTAATAACTCTATCTCAAGAAATAATGCACGGATTTTCATTAAACTTCAGATTCTGTTAGTGCTTGACATGACGTTTTGCACCTTGTGGTGTAAATCGCTCAACAGGTGGCGCTGCTATGCTGCATTTTTTGTGATTTCCGCAGTAGCTCTATCTCAAGAACTAATGCTTGGGTTTTCAACAAACTTCAGATTCAGGTATACCTGGATATGAATTACTGCTGTTTATGTTTTGCTGTAAATCGCTCAACAGGTGGCGCTGCTATGCAGCATTTTTCTCGATTTCCACAATAGCTCAATGTCCAGAACTAATGCACGGATTTTTATCAAACTTCAGATTCAGTTAGTCCTTGACATGAATTGATGTTTTGTTCCTTTTGGTATAAATCGGTCAACAGGTGGAGCTGCTGTGCTGCATTTTTTGTGATTTCCACAGTAGCTCTAGCTCCATAACTAATACACGGATTTTCATCAAACTTCAGATTCCGGTATACCTTAATATGAATTAGTGCTGTTTGTGTTTTGGTGCAAATCGCTCAACAGATGGTGCTGCTATGCTGCATTTTTTAGAATTTCCCCTACAGCTCTATCTCAATAACTAATGCACGAATTTTCATCAAACTTCAAATTCAGGTATACTTTTATATGAATAAATTGATATAATTTATTTTACTATTTAAATGATTTAATTGACGTGGTTTATATAGAAGAAAGTTTTGTGATGGCCACAACATACTAGTTTTGAGGTGGAGGTATTTTTTTGAGCGGTGTTTAGATGGTTGAATATTTATTTATTTTTATACATCAAATTAGCAAAAGAAAAATAAATAAATATATAAATAAGAATTTTAAAGATTTTAAAACTTTGTGCACTGGAGGTGAAGGGAAACAGAGAAAAGAAAGTGGACATTTCAGGGTATATTTAGAAGTTATATTATTTAATTGCTGTTTCTGCAAAAAAGTAACAAATAATGTGTTGCCGCGATTCTGCCATGGGGTGGGAAATCTTGTATTAGCTTAAAATTATGCGGGTATAAACATAATATTCTTTTTCAGACCCCGATCATGGGGCCCTGGGCAAAGATAAATTAGGGGCCCCATTCGAATCGTTGCAACGTTATTCAGATAGAACTGATGGTCAGTCATATGTGTACGTATAACGGATAAACAATATTTTCGCACCTTGGATTTTAAATAGAAGAAAATTCTTAGCTCTGTCAATTCTAAATTAAGTACCTTAATTAATAAAAATACTCCTTTTTTCTTAGTACAGAACAAAACTCTTTTATATAACTTTAGCAACTTGTTATTACTTTAGGATGAATTTAATAACTTCAACATATGGAAGAGCTGGAATTGGAAAAAAAAAAAAAAAAGTTAATTAGAAAATAGAAATTCTGTTTTTTCAGAATTTAGTGTCGCCCCCGGGGAAAAAAATAGATATATCCCAGCAAAGAGGAAATTGCTAGCCAGCAGCAAGATAAGTGCTGGCAATGATGGAGAAGTGCTGGCTAATGGTCTACCACTGCTGGACAGCTTCAGTCAACTTTGCTGTTGGGAATCATCAGATAACATTCTGGTGGGCTGCCATTTGATTTCATGCGCTGGCCCACCACGACATAGAAGTGTACGAACTTTTGCAGTATTATTGCTAGGTGGCGTTGCGAATATCGAATACATTGAGTAATTGAACACAAATCTGAAATGAATATTTTAACACAATTTAAGCGGTGAAACTAATTTTTTTTTGAAACTTAAATAATATAGCACCACTGCCACCAACAAAATAAATAAGTAAATGAATAAATAAATAAATTCTTTATTTCAACGCGCTTTTTTTTTTCTCCTTAAATCTAGTTTTACTAAGTTAAAAAGGATTTCGGTTTTCATAATTTACACAGTTGAGAATCAATAATAAAAAAAAAGCGTATAAAATATATAGAATTTCTATACAATACAATAATTTCTATACTAGTTTAATGATTTGGAACGTAAATCACAAAAGAAACAAACTTGAAATAATGTAATGAGAGCTTGAAAACTACGAGCGGTCGTAGCATACGCTGAGAGTACTTGAAATCTAGTTTTACTAAGTTACAAAGGATTTCGGTTTTCATAATTTACACAGTTGAGAATCAATAATAAAAAAAAAGCGTATAAAATATATAGAATTTCTATACAATACAATAATTTCTATACTAGTTTAATGATTTGGAACGTAAATCACAAAAGAAACAAACTTGAAATAATGTAATGAGAGCTTGAAAACTACGAGCGGTCGTAGCGTGCGCTGAGAGTACTTGTTCATGTCCGATCACGAAAACCAAACAGCATCGAGCGTGGTTAGTACTTGGGTGGGTTACCACATGGAAACCGTTGCAAGTTCAGATATTTCAATAGACATTTCTATTATAGACAGACATCACTTCTATAGCTCTTGGTGAAAGTAGCTTATAGAAAAAAGAATCATACTAAATACTTTGTATTTTTATAGAATTCTATAAGAATTTTTTGTAAGGGAAAGTGCTGGGCCAGCAAAGGAATAGCAGTGGGATAGGTGCTAGCACTGCAGGAAAAGTGCCGGATTGAAGTAATGTGATGGCATACCAATCCTGGCCTGCTGTTGGCCATCACTGATGGGCCAGCTGCATTCCGCACGGACACTTTTTTACAGGTTTAAGTAATGGCACCACTGCACTTTACCGCTGATGGCAGTGCTGGCTGCCATCTTTTTTCCAGCAGATGGCCCACTGTTTCTTTGCTGGGATGTATATAAATATCGATAGTTCAGTTTTAAGGCTCCAAACACGCGCTTTTATTTCATATAAAATGACGTCGTCATCCGCATCCGCTAAAGAATTCCTCATTTACGATCCAGTCTTAAACAACATCTGCAGTAAAATATGCAGCTGAAAAATACACAAATCCAAAAAAAGAGATTTCGTCATTCAAGAAACTGGACAAAAAAATCGGCTATCTCATGATTCATATGCCTTCATTTGTTTGTAATAATTAGTATAAATACTTAAAATTAAATTTAGTTTATAATAACTCCATGTTTTATCAGAAATCATATTTTTTTCAAAATAGCACATATTTTAATTAAATCCCCCCCCCCTCCCCCAATTTTTATGAGAAAATGGCAGCAAAAAGATATAATTCCTATTTTTCAACTATTTTCCCATTACTTTCTACAGAAATGGAGTACTTGAGTTGCCAAAATTAAACAAATGGCGCTAAAAACTGCAAAAAAATTATCTCAAAAATAAATGGAGATGCAGTTTTCAAACAAATTGCATTTAAAAGTTTTTTTGTTTTTTTCCCCCCCAATACGACGGTATAAAAATTGAAAATGTGCGATGCTTAGAAGTTTAAAAAATTGCAGTAGAGATTATTCCTTACTATGATACATCTGCTTTGTTTTACGGCTGGCTTATACAACGTAACGGTATTTTTTGGAGACGACACATTAATAAGTAGGAGAAAGAAATAGCATACCGGGGGCTAATATTTTATCATTTAATATATGGACTTGGGGGGCTCCTTGGCAAAGTCCCGATTTGCCCATGTGATAATAAGGGCCTGTTTTCGGTTCCACCAGGAGTAAAAGGGATAACTTTTTTTTTTTTTTTTTTGGTGGGGTGGGGGGGGGGAGGCAGGGAGGGCAATATTTTGATAGTGATTCATTCCCTTCGTCTCAGGACACTGAGCTCCATATACTCTCCATTTATATATGGAGCTCAGGATTACCGCTCCCTATATCGGTTTAACTCGTATTTAGTTTGCCTCTCAATATTTTGATTTTTTTTTTTTTTTAAATCGATTTTTCGCTGCTTGACGCGGTTTATTTCCAAAAAGGTATAAAACCTGTAAAACTACTTTTACAGCAATAAGATCATCAATCCGGAGAAAACTTTCTGTAACGTAAAAAAGCCTAATGAGTGTCGCGTTTGACACGCATTTTACGCATAAATAAATACTGTTTTAACGATTTTGTCTCTATAACATTAAATTTAATTTAACCCCTTCACTACCATTTTTTTTTTTTGGGGGGGGGGGGGGTGGGGGGGGATATTTTAAATCAAATTTAGCACAGTGTTTTAATAAGGTCTAAAAAGCCACAGACTACGATCCCAAATAAACGTGAGAGACCAGTGGAACAAGCAGACATGGTTTTCCAATCGTTTCAGGAACTGCTAGTGGTAATTTTTGAAATTACACTGGGACATAGTGTCCTACTGGGAGTCTGAGGGTTAAACAGACAGCAAAATATAATTTATTTTCAGAATCGTTTCATACAAACAAAAACTATATTTTCCTTAACATTTTTTAAAAAGTTTTCGTGGGTAATCGATTTTCGTTCAACGGGAATAAATATAAACGAAGACATATGTTAGTTGACAAGTTTAATCGATAGAATTTTCATTGCTCATTCAGGGGATCAGTCAGTCAGTTCCTCGAACTCCCTTTGCTAATGTTAAAGCCACATTCGTATATTTAAGATATCAGGAAATTTATATTTTTAACTTTTTTTCTCTGTACTCTTCTTAAAGGATGTCTCTATTTTTCTTAATTGTAAAAATATTTCTAAAATAAGTATTTAATTCTATTTGAAGTGTTAAAATCTTACAGATCGTCAGATTTACACACATAAAATATTAAATTAAGCATATAAATAAAATTATTTATTTATTTATTTATATTAAATAAAATAATAAAATAAATATTAAATGAAAATATGATTTTTTTCAATACGTATATGTATTTTTTTTTATGTGTGTTTGATTTTTCCAATGTACTTTTACAGGAAGTATAATGGAGAAGAAATCTTATTTAAGTTGGTTCTCAAATCCAAATTGGCTACTTTCTAACAAATTTTAAATGTAATTTTTTCACAAAAGCATGAAATTCGCAGATGTTCTTATTCAAAAACTATATAATCGTACTCTCCCACAACCCACCTTTTTTCTTTTCTTTTCTTACTTTCTATTTTATTTTATTTATTATTTTTTTTTTTTTTTTTTGTAAAAGAAAATTTTTCAGAAAATGCGCCAAGTTGACGTTTTGAACTGAATTTTTAGACGCGACACCGTAGGAAAGGAAAACAACTGCCGTCCTGAGACAAAAATAACTTATTACTCAAGTTGTAATAATTTATAGTGTAACAAACTGTTCGATTATAAATCACTTCAATAATCATGCCGGCAAGTATCGTGTTTTTCTCTTTTAAAATCGGGTCAGAAAGTGTGTCAGAAAATTTCGATTTGTTGAGGGAGGGGAATTATTATTTATTTATTTATTTATTTGAAAACAGTTTTGCAGCAATTTTTTATAACGTTTTTCTCTCTCTCTTTTTTTTTTTTTTTTTTTATACCGTCATATGTGACGGGCTGTCCGCTACTTTCAAAAATGCTGATGAAAGTTGCTGAAAGTAACTGAAGAAACCAGAAAGAAAGTTGTTGAAAATCTCCTACCCCAAGACTCCCCTAAACCAACCGGATCTCCCCCTTTCACGACGAACAAACAACAGCAAGAATAAGAAAAGAAGGGGAATTTTGGTATGAAAAAACGTCTTTAGCAGCCTTTCACAGAATTATAATGTTTCGATTCTATGAGAATGACCGTAGATCCCCAGAGCCGTACGCTTTCACCTGGACAATGAGAATGACCACAAGTCATAAGTGCCATTTATACACAACAGTTGAGAGTGAAAAGATGAAAAATTATTATGTTATTAATATAAAATGGGACCGCTTACTGTCAGAATTGATGCATCTGTAGAGTCATGGAAAGGGGGGAAAATACCACCCGCTATTTACTTTGTTACAAATCTTCCTATAAAAAAGCGAGTGGTACCAATCGATTAGTAATAAAGGTTAACTAATTAATGCTGCACTTAAATTTTGCTTAGAGGGTCGTTTACATATAGAAATTGTAAGAAACTTTAAAAATTTTCAAAATTAACACCTAATTTTGATATATTTCATTCATCGGTTTGCTTTTGGGAAACAAACAGAAAGTCATTCGATTAAATAACTTACAAATTATGAAGTTCAAAGTTAACAATTCCTAACCTTTAATTGTTGCAAACCAAATTGCAATGTGGGTTATTTCCAAGTACAGTAGAACCTCTTTTATCCGAAACTCTTTTAATCAAAACTCTCGGTTAACCGAAATCCATTTTTTTTTTTTAACTGTCATATTTCTTGTGTGCAAGCAATCCTTTCTGAACTACGAGTACATATAAATATTTTCGATCCCCTTTCTTAGAGTTACTTTGAATTTAACTTGAGCTCCCGTAAGCTGCGGAGTGGAACGAAGAAAACGAACAAATTAGCCATTCTGAAGCTTTTGAATGTTTTGAAAAAGTTTTGGCATGGCTGGAGCAGCTGAAAGCCTGTAATACTGGTTAACTAATAATATTAAAAACCTCCGTGACAGAGCTTCAAAGCAAAGGCAATCGAAACTGCGACAAACGAAACATTTTCTCAAACCCTTGTGATGTATGTAAAACGTACTTAATTTCAAAATTAAAATTCAGATAATTTATTCTTGTTTCTATTTTGCTATTGCTTTATTTTTATTAAGCATTTGTTATCATAATAAGAAATATTGCATATTTTTATCCTTAATCTTAAAATGGAAGCATTCTCGATTATCCGAAAATTTCGATTTTCCGAAAGAGGGTCGGTCCCAATTACTTCGGATAATCGAGGTTCTACTGTATAACTGAAAAGCAATTTGTCTGAATGAGCTGTAATTTTGAATTCGCATATTTGAAGCTTCTAGAAATCTATTTCTGTTTTTAAAAACTTCATAGTTTTGTTTCATTTTTCTTTGGAAACAGCATTAGACACATTGCCGCCGGAAATTAAATTTTTTTATTCAATGTAAAAGTTCGGATAGGTAACCTCGTTAACGCGAACACTCAAGGGGAAACTTTTTTTGTTCGTGTTAAAAGTAGTTCGTATTATCCGAACTTAAATACATTACATACAAGAGGACGGGACAATCGGAAACAGTTCGTGCTAAAAGTAATTCGCGTCAGCGTGTTAGTGTCAACGAGGTTTGACTGTGCTAAAATTATTATAGTTTCTTAAAAATAATTCCTGTAGAACAAAATATATCAAATATGCACGTTTAATCAGACTTCAAATTAAAACAAACTATCATTTTTATATATTCAAAGGCATTTAAAATTGTGTTTTTTAAGTAGTAAGTTTCTGTTTCACCTATAAGATAACAATTTCAAATAAGATTTGTCTATCTCAGTAAATTTCAATCTCCTCTAATTGAAAATAATTCCAGATTGTTAGGACTAGAATAATTTGCTGCATTGAAAGAACACACATTATACATACATGATACATACAATAAATAAGTTTAGTGTAATAAGATTTTTTTCGAAAATATACATTATAACCGAGTGATTTTTTAACAGAAACCGATTTCTAAAAGCTTTAAATATGCGAATCCAAACTCATAGCTCATTCTATCAAATATTTGAGTGATTAAAAAGGAATTTCACATTGGGAGTTTCAACTTTTAAACCTGCGTAATTCATAAACTACTAAATAACTTCCTTTTCGGTATCCGAAGTTAAAATTTACAGGTGAATCCAAAAAGGATGTCAAAATTAGGTGTTAGCCTGGTAGCAGAAAGTTCGAGACGGGAGACGGGCGTCGCAGATTTTCTTTTCTCTTTTGCAGATTCTTTTCGATCGAACCTTTATTTTGCTTTGTATTATGTTTAGCTCTTTATTACTTAATACAAAAAGTTAAGATTATTATTAATAAAAATTTATGAAATGCCTAAAAACGCTACAGGTATGTGATTGTTTGATTAATTAACGCTTCAGTTATAAAAATATTTTACCTGCAGATTATTTTTTGCCCATGAATTATCTGTCGCAGACACTTGGAGAAATTTCTGCTTCTGGGGGTGTTAGTATTGGGATTTTTAAATTTCTATACGTATACGACCCCCTAAGTAAGGGAAATCTGGTTTAAGTCATATTAACCCTTTCCGGCACAGTGGTCCCACGTCGGGATCACAACTTACAGTCGGCACCAAGAATATTTTACTAAAATTTTGCTTTTACAATGAAAGTTTAAAAGTAAAAAGTTTTTAATTTCTAAAAAAGTCGTTTGTAAATTCCGGTGTCAGTGAATCATTTCATCATTTTACGAACAGAAAGCGTCCGAAAGGATTAATTATATCCTAACGAAACAAAATATAATTTAGATATTGAATTTCGTGAGGTTCTAATATTGAAACTTCTGAATCTTTAACTCCTTGAAAAGAATCACCAATCGCTATTATACATTGATAATGTCAATCAATTATAGAAACTTAACAAAGTTTTCATATTTCATTAAAACGCATCTGATCATAAATACATTTGTTTAAAATATGTCATATAATTAATAAACAATTAAAAAATTTCATCATTTTGTTGACTGTTTTATTATAATTCGAAAAATAGTGCAGAGTAGGGATCAATAAACAGCTGATAAACTTTTGAAGGAGTCGACGGTCAAAAATGTTTGGCGAGCTCTGGCCTAAGCAAAATTTAGATATAGCATTAATTGATAGACGTTTTTACTAATGAGTTATCCGATTTTTCGTTTAAGAGGTCTCAGGACTCTTAAAATTGGAAAAAAAGAAAAAAAAAAGGCCATTTTCGACATTTAATATATTAAAATATATTTGATTTTGAGACACAATTTTAATTGTAATAAAATATATAAGTATTTTCTTTCATTTCATGTATTTAAAAAACTATAAGATGCAGAATTAGCATTTACAGGGGGCTCCAAACTGTTAGACACTTGACGAGCAAAAAAAACGGCATAACAGCTTACGCGCACGATTACAAAATAAGTATTGCAACTAGAATGAAAATTTGGGGACTACTTACACTTCATATTGTAATAATTACCCTGAACCTAAAGAAATATGTATTTAAAGCTTTTTATATTTTTATTACAAAGTTGTATTTAGCTAATGCAAAATTAAGAAAATTTCAACAGTATAATCACATAAAAAAATATTGTTTTGAACAATAAAAAGGAAATTTTAGGTTCAGTTTATACAGACTAACCTGAAACATATGTTTTGAAAATTTCATGAAAAAATATTCATAAGTTTTTGAGATATCGTGCGCATTATGCCCAAAAACGTCATTTGGAGAAAAATGGCTTCAAAGTTTCCGAAACGAAGCTTCAACTATTGAACGTGTATAAATGGAAAAGCCATAACTTCAGTTCTAATAGGAATTTCAAGGAAACAATTCTATCAAAATGTTCAGAAAAGATAGGAGTTTAACATCTAAAAAAATTAAAATTTTGAAAATTTTAAAGCTTTAAGAGTCTTGAGACCCCTTAAAAAATGTCGAGTGTATCAGACTTTTCACTAGTGTTGCCAGGTGTCCCGCGTACATCGAAGCTACTAATGCTCACGACACCAGTATTTTAAAGTAATTTTCATCACCCTATCTAATGGTAGAATTATCTGCGATTAAAGATAACGAAAAAAACTGTAAGAAATTATTGGTGCCCAGAGCATTTGGAGTCCTGATTTACGCGGGATACCAGACTAAACTAGTTTCAACCCACAGGAAATATTAAGCCTCATCATATATAAAAGATGTCGACTTAACCCTTTGGGGACGAGCGACACGTATTCGTGCCGCAGGAAGCGCTCAGAATCCTTGTTTTTTCCCTCACCAGTAAAATTTTACTGCAAAATTTGCCTCATTTAATCAGCGCATTTTCTCGATTCAAGAAGACACAAACTTCTGTTTTTAAAAAACGGTGACAAAAGATTAAAAATTTCGTAAAAGGCTCCCGTCCCGAAGGGGTTAAGAGGAATATTGAGTATTTAAGTTTCATTATATAAAAATTCTAAGATTCTGTTTTTTATTTGAACATCAAATAGAGTTTGAGAAGAGATTTAATCTTTTTTTCTTTTTTTGTGTAAATAGCGACCAATTTCTTTCCTTTTTCTTTACTCTTTTATTTGGTAACTGGCGATTTTTCGTAAAAAAATGCGAGTTTTTCAGGGTTTTATTCCACAGGAAATATATATTAAGCCCAATCATTTATATAAAAGATATCGACTTATGATGAACATCCAGTTATCTAATAAGGAGACGGCTAGGGTGTGGGGTATTCAAATCCAAGTATGTGTGATCAGTACTGAGTAAGAGAACTCGTATAACCAAACAGTACAACTTAGTATTTGTTGAGAAAAAAAAATTAACTTTACTTTTTTTGTGTGTTCACACACAAAACACACCCTTTCAGGGGCAGGAGAACTCTGTTCGTAAAATGGTGAAATAATTGACTGACACCAGAGAATTTTCGAACGAATTTCTTAGAAAATAAAAACTCACTATTTTGCACTTTCATTACAAAAGCAAAGTTTTATTAAAATATGCTTGATGTCATTTGTCAGTTTTGGAATTAAGATTATACCGTGTAGCCACCGCCCTTTAAAGGGTTAAGGGGAGACATAAGTGACATTTTTGGAGAATTTTTTTTTTTTTCATTATTGTCTTAAAAATTTCTTTGAACCTTTCCTGAATCCATTAGTATGTCCAGTTTTTTTTCTGACCATTAGAAATGATTGTAAAAATTCATGGGGAGACAAAAATGAGACGCCACGCCCACTGACATGAATTTTACTCTAATATTTTATACTCATTTATTATATGCAACAAAATTTTATCCAAGAGTTTATATATACTATTATTCATGTGTTTGATAAAACTGTGCAACAACTTCACACAAGTTAGAAATGTCTAACTAACTGTAAGAGAATTAATCATAACGAATTATCGTATAGTAATAAAAAAAAATTCCAACTTAAATTCTTTTTTTCTCAATAACTACTCAGTAATCCGCCCTACGATTTGGCCATCTGAGTTTTCTTACTGAGTACTATTTACACACAAAATTTTGCTTTGATCTGGATACCCCACACCCTTGCCGTCTCCTTGCAAGTTTTCATTGTAATAAAAATTGTGTGATTCTCTTTTTTTTATTTGAACATCAAATATAGTTTGAGAATTGAAATTTAAAAGTTTATTTTCTATTTTATTTTTTAACGAAAATGAAATATTTTGTATTTAAGGGGGTCCAGGACTCGACTCTTAAAATCGGGAAAAAAAAGATCATTTTTAACATTTAATATCTTAAAATGTATATGATTTTTATTGGGATGAAAGATATAAATATGTTGTTTAATTTCATGTATTTAAAAAATTGCAAGATGCAGAATTAGCATTTATAGGGGGTGCCAAACTGTCAAACATTTGACGAGCAGAAAATTGGTATAACAGCTCCCGCGCAAAATTACAAAATAAATATTGCAACTAGAATGAAAATTTTCATGCCCACTTATACCTCAGATTGTAATAATTACCCTGAACCTAAGTAAATTTGTATTTAAAGCATTTTTATACTTTTAATGTAAAGTTGTATTTAGCTAATACAAAATTTTGAAATTTTCAACATAATCACATAAAAAAAAATATTTGTTTGAACAATAAAAAGGAAACTTTAGATTCAGTTTATACAAATTAACATGAAACATATGTTTTGAAAATTTCATGAAAAAAAAAAATTCGGAAGTTTTTGAGATATTCTGTGCGTTATGATCAAAAATATTATTGGGCGATTCCGTGCAGAGAGTCACACACGTAACGCAGGCTTTAATTTTCCTTTATTCAATTATTTATTAAATTTCAATTTTAATTGTGATTTTAGGTGGTATGGTAAATAAGTTATTACCATATTTTTTAAATTTAAATGTGTGGAAATAAAACTCACAGAAATATATCATTTAATTTTATTGCTCAAAATTTGCTTTTTTTCTAAGTCACACACGTAACGTGTGTGACTTAGACCTTTGAAAAAAGCTATTTAAAAAATAACTATTATATCAAAATGATAGGTTTTTGCATAAAAGTAAAGTGTATATTTTTTAAAGAACTTTTGTTTGAATTTTTAAATAAGAAATATATTTTTCAATATATTTTCAATATATATCCTTCAATATATATCCTTGATTAATTAGAAATTTTTTTGTTCAAAATGTCACACACGTAACATGGAATGGCTTTATTTGGAGAAAAATGACTTCAAAGTTTCGGAAACGCCGCTTCAGCTATTGAGCAGGTATAATTGTAAAAGACATAACTCATGTTCTAATGGGAATTTCGTGGAAACAATTATATCAAAATGTTCAGAAAAGATATGGGTTTAACAAAGCTTTCGAAAATTTTGGAGCTTTAAGAGTCCTGAGACCCCTTAAAAAGACCAATTTCTTTTCTTTTTCTTCTTCTTCTCTTTTACTTGACAGCCCAGTTCTCAAATTATTTAACTACATTCGTTTAGCACACCATTCTGAAAACAAATCAGTAAATTAAGCATTGTAAATAACAAATTAATGATAAATTCCTTACTGTCCATTAATCAACGTTTTAAACCTTAATGAAATATAAACTAAATTGCCGAACCTTACTTATAATTGAATTCATCATATTTGAGATAATTAACTCGTAATTAAAACGCAAAATAATAGAAAAAAATTAGAAGATAAAATAATATCAAATGATGAAAACATCCAGGAATGGAAAATACAACTGCTCAATGTGTTTACAACATGCTCGTTAAAGAATTTTAGTACATGATGTAAAAGTAATAAAACACGACGAATGCATACCTTTACTTCTGTACTGATCCAAAATGGAGTTATAAGAAAGAATAGAGAGGAAAATTATAAGGAAACTATTTTTCATCTTGTAGAATAAAGACCAACGAAAAAGAAATTAAAATACAAAATAATAAGCATTTTTTAAAAAAGAAAATAATATCAAATGATGACAACACCCAGGAATGGAAAATACAACTGCTCAATGTGTTTACAACATGCTCGTTAAAGAATCTTAGTACATGTAAAGTAATAATATACGACAAATGCATACCTTTACGTTTGTACTGATCTAAAATGGAATTATAAGAAAGAATAGAGGGGAAAATTATATGGAAACTATTTTTCATCTTCTAGAATAAAGACCAACAAAGAAGAAAAATGATCCACACCCTGAAAGGCGGGAAAAGGTGAAAACAGATTGTTGAACTGAAAAAGCTTTAAAGATCTATTGTAATTATTATTCCATAGTACTATTTCTAGAGTTCATAACAGAATAACTTGTTGCTGTAGAAATCATGTTTAGGGCGTGTCTCACAAACTATCCTTTACAGTCCTCCTCCGCTCTCCTACCACCCCCCCACTCCCCTTCGACTTAAAAAAAAAAAAAAAATAATAAAATAAAGACTGGCAAGACTTACATAGTAGGAAAGTTTTTTTTTTCTTTTTTAACCAGCAACAAAGGAAAGGCCACGGATAAAAATTAGGAGTGCCTGAAAAGGACCTTCACGGGTGTCCATAAAGTTCAACTAAATAAACCCTTTCTTCTCATCGTCGAGTTAATGGTAAAAAACATATCCAAATCCGGGTATGAACTGAGGTGGCCCTTAGCAGATAATCAATTTAATTTTCCTTGAAATTAACCACTTCGGGACACGTGGGACGTATGCGTCCCATATAGGGTCCATATTGTTTTATTCTTTTACTACCAGAATATTGTGACAATGTCACGTAAGTTTGATTCCAAAAGTCTAGATTATATAATTAGTCAAGTTAACGTTTCTCAATATCCAAGCGGTTGTAACTAAATTCACATGTACGATAAATCATAGAATTCCTTGGACATGAGAAGTCTTGCGATTTTAGACGTTTTCTTAAATATCTAGAAAAATACATGAGGAATTGCCTTGAAACTCCAGGTGTGAAAACAGAATAGTACAGGTCATATATTTCGTGACGATTTTTTTCCGAAACCCTATAGGGGGCCGTCAACAAATTGAAAAAGAACGAATATCTTTTGGATAACCCTGTAAAAACTAACATAGCAAAAGCGTTCAACACAGTAGATTATGGTTAAGTGTCTTATTGCAATAAACTGTGTTCATTTTTATGAGAATAGCATGTATATCCGTAGGGAAATTAAAGTTTTATAAAAAGAGTCCCAAATTTTGTCAAGTTTTGCTTATAATTTGTAGAGTTCTTAATATAAAAAAAAAAAAGTTCTTTTCAGAAAATATGACAAACAACATTGTACACAATACCCTGCAATCAGAATTAAAAAATATTAAAAATTGGATGAAAAATGAGCAGGTTTACTAAAAAATGTTTCACAGCGCATGCGCGAATGCAATCAAAATATAATGTGCATAATATATTAGCTAAGTGTATAGAGCAACCTTTGTGTAAGTCTCAAAAACATAGCTTGAAAATTCTGAAAATATTCTTTGATAGAATAAGCTCGAAATCCGCTGTTCTCAAAATGAAGCAAAAATATGAGGGGCTGTATCCAAATACAGTAGTACGTGCAATATTGTGTATGCTATATTGGCACTTAATGGATATATCGATACAACCCCTCATCTTTTTGCTTCATTTTGGAAACAACGGATTTCGAGCTTATTTTATCAACGAATATTTTCAGAATTTTCAAGCTATGTTTTTGAGACTTTCACAAAAGTTGCTCTATACACTTAGCTAATAGTTAATACATTATGCACATTATATTTTGATTGCATTCGCGCATGCGCTGTGAAACATTTTTTAGTAAACCTGCTCATTTTTCATCCAATTTTTAATATTTTTTAATTTTGATTGCAGGGTATTGTGTACAATGTTGTTTGTCATATTTTCTGAAAAGAACTTTTTTTTATATTAAGAACGCTACAAATTATTAGCAAAAAACTTGGCAAAATTTGGGACTATTTTTATAAAAACTTTAATTTCTCTACGAATATACATGCTATTCTCATACAAATGAACACAGTTTATTGCAATAAGACACTTAATCATAATCTACTGTATTGAACGCTTTTGATGCGTTAGTTTTTACAGGGTTATCCAAAATATATTCGTTCTTTTTCAATTTGTTGTCGGTCCCCTATAGGGTTTCGGGAAAAAATCTTCACGGAAATATATGACCTGTACTATTCTGTTTACACACCTGGAGTTTCAAGGCAATTCCTCATGTATTTTTTCTAGATATTTAAGAAAACGTCTAAAATCGCAAGTGACTGGTCACCTTTGGCCATATAGTGTATTAATCAGAGTTTACATTCAGATATAAAGTTCACCTACATCTTAAGAATAAACGAGATAACCCCTTTCTCACTTGATATTACCTCGAGTGTAATTAAGATTAGAGAAATCATGAATGTTAATCAATAAGAAGCAACCAGCCACAGATCATTAAAATACGACCCTTTTTAGATAAGCCATTATATATCTATATCTATATCTATATCTATATATATATATATATACATATATATATATATATATATATATATATATATATATATATATATATATTAATTACACGAGGCAACGAGGCAGAATCAGCTATTAAGAATTAGGATTTAGTATAGAGAATAGGAATTGTGAATTAGTATGAAAAATTAACAATTAAAAATTTAAAAATGAAGAATTATAAATAAAGTTAAAATTAGAAGATGCTCCCCTTCCCTCTAAGTGAGAACTACTCATCTCCTGTGTAAAGTGCATTTACAAGACTCCGTCTCTCTCTAAAGTTTAATATACAGTAGAACCTCTTTTATTCGAAACTCTTTTAACCGAAACTCTCAGTTAACCAAAATCTAATTTTATTTTTCATTTATTTATTTATTTATTTATTTTTTACACAATCACATTTCTTGTGTGAAAAATCCATTTTGAAAGCTTATTTTAACTATCATATTCCTTGTGTGCAAGCGGTTCTTTCCGAACTACGAGTACATATAAATTATTTTCGATCCCCTTTCTTAGAGTTCCTTTTGATTTAACTTGAGCTCATGTAAGCTGCGGAGTGGAACGAAGAAAACGAACAAATTAGCAATTCTGAAGCTTTTGAATGTTTTCAAAAGGTTTGGCATGGCTGGAGCAGCAGAAAGATTGGGATACTGGTGAACTAATAATAATAAAAACTACGCGATAGAACTTCAAAGCAAAGGCAAGCGACCAACCAAACATTTTTTTAAACCGTTGAGATCTATGTAAAAGGTACTTAATTTCAAAATTAAAATTCAGATAATTTATTCTCGTTTCTATTTTGCTATTGCTTTATTTTTATTAAGCACTTGTTACCATAATAAGAAATATTGCACACAACTCTCCTTAATCTTAAAGTGGAAGCATTCTCGATTATCCGAAAATTTCGATTTTCCGAAAGAGGGTCGGTCCCAATTACTTCGGATAATCGAGGTTCTACTGTAATTGAATCTGATTTAGTTTATGTTTTAAGTTTTAATAAAATGTTTTGTTATAGTTAATATCTAGGCCTTATTACACACAGCAGAGCACCATAACAATATATTAGTCGTAAACTTTGGCGTAGAATTCTTGGAAAATAAAGCTAAAAATAATATACAGGATTTCTGGGATTAGAAATTTAAATGTGGTTAAATGACCCTCGTCCTGAAAAAGGTAAAGAAAACACCAAAAAATTATTTTAGCAAATGAGCAGCGAACTTTTTAAACATTATTTAAAAAATAAAATGCACGGCATTAAATATACTTCAATTTTGGATAAACCATAATTATTGAAATTCCTCTGGAATAGGGTCTTCAAACCGAGGCCCGACGTGTCATTTAGAATATTAAGAAATAAAAGTTTCTCGCAACTTCGAAAAAGACTTTCGGAACGTCTTATAATGGCAAATCTTTTGTTTAGATAAAAACATTGCAGAAAAAGCAGGAGAAAATCCACTTGGTGCGCATCATTTTCTTTCACATCAACAACAAATTCCAGAGAAGTTAATTTGGTAATTCCGTGTCGTACAAAACTGGAACTTTGCGAGAAGCACAGCGCCGCTTTATGTTAATTTCCCAGACGTTTAAAAGTTATTGTGAAAGCTAAAGAATACCCTACTAAGTACTAATTTAACGAAATATTACAATATTTATTAATATATAGAGTTTTCTTTTAAGTGTACGAAAGCTTTTGTGAGGTAACTTTTCTGCTATTTTTTGATTATTTATTTCTTCAAAATAACATTTTACTATGTTTTTAAAATATTTTTACCCGACTGCCAAGAAGGGTTATGTGTTTCCCGCGTATCTGGGTATGTGGATTTTTTTATACCCTCGAAACATCCCAACGGCTGTATGGATTTTAATGAATGAGGTCACTATCGATTCGTCTTAACCGTCCGATGGTTATAAGCTAGGTTTTGTTTTTATAAATTCAAAATGGCGGCCGTAAAATACAAAATGGCGATAGACACGAAAAAAAAAATTACGCATATTGAGTGGCATATCATTGGATAGGTCTTTCAAAATGAAGACGATGTTTCATTGGCTATTTTACAGTCAGAAACCTCGTTTAAATATTACACAACCTGAAAGTTGTGTAAGTAGGACCTCTAGCTTTACTGCAACTCTAACCATCATAGAAATCTATAGGCCTCATCAAAACAGTGCTTATAGATAGGAACTAACAATTAAACACAACTTAAAAGTCATCAATACAAGTAAATAAAAAAATAGGTAAGTAATATAAAAAATAGTTTATGATTGATGAGAAATAATTAGTTCTCTTTTTACGCAGTCGGGTTTTTTGATTTTTTAAATTTAATTGCTTTATATGTAATTTTGTTTAGAATGAGTTATAGATCGTATTATTATATGCCCATTCTGAAATATTAATTTTAATTAATGGATAGAGCATTATTTCATTGAAATTCGTAAGTGTACGAACACTTTTGGAGTCACTGTCTATCAAATTTCGTGCAAATCGGTCAAAAATTGTAGATTTGTATAAGGTACAAACAAACCAACAATGACTTTTATATAGAGATATATATTGGGAAAGGGAGGGGTGACAAAAGGATTTTATCAAGATATTCAGCGAATAAATAGATGAGAAAAGCAAATTTCTTAATGGATTAGATTCGGAAGGGGGGATTCTCAACTTTTCAAAGGAACCACCTAAAACCACCGGAAATGCCATGACGTAAATCCTAGGGGAACATACCAAGTTTCTATGCCAAGTCGTAAACAAGTTATTATGGCGCGCGAGGTTTCTATCTGGTAAGTACGTTTCAAGACGAAAAAGGAAAAGAAGGGGAGGTATAATCTGTGTAGAGCTCAGTGGAATACTACATCAAACATCAACCGCTAAGAAACATTTAAAAAAATATATTTCCTTTGAAAGATTTTTTTTTCTTTTAAATAAACTAAATGTGAAGTATTGTTGTACATGCAAAAGCTGAGTTTTTTGATAATTGAGTAAATAGGGAAAATACAGTTAAAAAAATGAAGTTGTTCATTATTAAAGAAAGCCAGAAAAACACGGGAAAGCATCGGAAAAATATTCTCAGTTTAAATTTCAAACAAGAAAGGAAAGTCATGTGCTGAACGAAACACTTTTCAAAATGCACTTAAAAATAACTTGGAAAAATAAAGTTATTCGTTGTTAAAAAAGAAAAAAAAAATCAGAAACAAAGAGAAAGTATTGTAAAAATACGCTCAGTTTTAATTTTAAACAAGAAAGAAAAATCATGTGTCAAGTATTGATTATGAAACGCTTTCCGCCAGATTACTGTAATGAAATTTCACTGTTAAATAAGGTAAAAAATGACGGCTAAGTAAAAATTTGGAAAATGCATGACACGTCTGAAAACCCAATTTAAGCAATTACCATCTATAGTTGGAAAAATATCCGAATTCTTTTGTGCTGCCTTGTATATGATCTGTAGATTTGTATTTGCATCTTAACTTAAGATGCAAAAACTTAGTTGTGTTAGGTAACCCATACAGGGTGTCTACAGAAATTACAAAAAAAAGTTCCCTGATTTTTCCATGATTTCCCTGACTATCTTTACCAGACTTCCCTGATTTACATTATTAACAATACACATATAGTACTTTTTTCGTGTATTCCGATTCCTCGTATAACACACTTAACTAGCCTGCTAATCTCATTTGGGCGAAAAAAGAAGAGAAAATATAAAAAATTGCCTAATATTCATTAAGTATTAGTTGACAGTTTTATAAATCCGATCTCAAAATTTAGTCCAACAAATTCATAGAGTGGCCAACGGATATAAGGTGACCAGAAAATTTCCTCATTTTCCGAAAAAATATTCAATTCTAAGACTTATCTACATCTGACGGGATAGCTAATTGGATTAAGTTGGCCACCTGGTCAGGTTATGCTAATGTATCATTTAAAAAAATTTTAAAAATGGGTAATTGCCTTCAATATAAGCACTATCTACAGAAAATGAGGACATCTGATACCTTAATTTGCGTTAAAGATCAAAAACTCATATCTTGTGCATCTTTTAAAAAATATTGGGAAAGACTACTCAGCATGTGAAAAAAATATGGTACAGTCTGCCCCGCTTAATTGCATGCAGTTGGTTCCACTGAATTGTATGCATTTAAGCGGATTATGCGTTTAAGCGAGGACAACAATTAATGTTATCAGTATACGTTATCATTTGATTATATATCACAGATATGATAAATATTAATGGACATTTATCTAATAATTTAAAGAATATTCTAATTATAATTTTAATAATTTAGATTTTAATTATTAATTTTAAATAATTTATTATTACTCTATATATAACATTATATGGAATAAGGTATAATGTATTATTACACTATTTACGTTACATGGTTTAATTTTTCATTATAATTTATGTAAAATTAAAATGAAAGTAAAAAAAAAAAAAAAATGTTTTAAATCATACCTTTGAAAGTAAATAAATTCTGCATAAATTCATTTTATTTTTCAATTATTGTCAATTTATCACTTTTTTTCTTGTTGTTGTTGCCTACACAAAAAAATCCTTTAGCGAAATTTGTTTTTTCCTACCTCGGACACTGCATTTCTCAATTTCCGGCGCTAAATATTGTTCCTTTATTCTCTTGACGGTCCCGATTGTATTTTCTCCCCCAATTCCAAGATTTTCCAAAAAGTACTCCCAGCATCTTGAGTCACTGTAAAAACGACAAGCTTTAAAAGACAAGAAAAACATAATTGTCTAAATTCAACACTCCTATGCGTTTCCTAGAATTAAGATAATAAAGTCTTCTCTCACGACGGTTTCTGTTCTTCGATCGTAAATATTACAAACCATTGTTACAATAACAACAAAAAAAGTTCTTCTTTTCTCCCCATTCATCACTATAACAGGAATTCATAAAATGCGGATTACTAGATTGGAGATATTTATGCGATTAACCGGGGAGTGTTATGCGATAAAACGGGTATATTTAACATTAACCTTATGGGGAGTGATTTTGTTCCACGGCATTCTATGCATATAAGCGGGGTATGCAATTATCCGTTACCCGATTAAGTGGGGCCGACTGTATATAAAATAGACCAATCAGTCTCATTGGCAAGGTAAATATGCAAATATTTGAAATATAGACAAATTTCCCTGATTTTCGAGTATTTTTGCAAAGTTCCCTGACATTTCCCTGATTTTTCCATGATTCCCTAATTTCCAGATTCTGTAGACACCCTGCAACACAGTTGAAAATTCCCCTTCAGCAGTTTTCGTTAATAAGCGAAAATGTACTTGAATTTTTTATGCAGCCCTGCACATGATCTGCAGAATTTATGCACACTAAATAATGTGCAAAAAAAAAAAAAAAAAAAAAAAAAAAAAAAAGTTACATTTAAAAACGCATACCATAATTAAAAACGCATTTCCAGCAATTATTGCCCATGGACATTCATTACTGCAACCGAATTCTTTTGAGTGATTCTGTAAAAGAACAATGCATGCTGCACACTTCCTTTTCAATACCGAACATTACCATGGTAAACCTGAATAACATATATTAATTAAACAGCAACCCGAGTATATTTACGCGAGTTTTAGAGCTCGGAGGACAGAAGGCCAAACAGACGGAGAGACAGACCGAATTCATAAACACTACAGTGTTAGACAATATTAAAGTGAAATTTATATATGTAAATAAATGAGTAAATAAAGTTTTAGAAATTTTGAAAATAAAAATCTTTGTTGATTCATACTATAATAATCATAATGTGTCTTTTCAATTTACAACTTTATTCTCGCTACCTCAATTATGTTTTCGAACTTAAGCGATAATTGAAATATTTATGGATGTTTTTATCAAGTGAAGTACTCATACATTTCTCCCTCAAATTATTTTTCTGGATTAGCGCTTATAATTAAGAATTTCTATATCATAACTTTCTAATTGTATATTTCTCCTTTTTTAGCGTTTCGTTAATCTGACGAAACCCTATTCGTCTCACTCCTCTGTCTGTCTGTCCGTCACAGAGTCCGTTCTCAGAAACTATATATGTTGGAAACTTGAAATTTTGCATACTTATAGCTGAACACCTCGCATCAAACGACAAATCATAAAATTTTGAAAAAGTCTTATAATTACCCTTCTGGGCTCTAACTTGTGTATTTTAAGCTTTTTTTTTTTTTTCTAACTGAGCCCCTATTTAAGTTGGAGACTTGAAATTTTGCCTACTTATAGCAGAACACTTGCGACCACACGAAAAATCATAAAAAATTCAAAAAGTCTTATATTATTTACCCCTCCGGGCTCTAGCTTGTGTATTTAAAGCAATTATTCTAACCTCCCCCCATTGTACCCGGTGGGTACTTTTGTAACTTTTGCCGACACACCTTTGACCACTCTTTTATATTATGCACATAGCCTTACATATTTTAGTTCCACTTTTTACCGCCAGGGTGCGCGTACCTATCTCAGGTGCTATGAGCCCGATCCCCTCGACTATATCTATGGATAAGTTGTAAAATGGAGTTTCGTTCGGATAGAAGTTTGTGTAGAATAGAGTGCGTCCCCTGGTTGCGAAATGTGGAACTAACAGATTTTGTAAAAGGATAAGCGTTTTGAAAGGAATATTAAACGAAACCCTCTGTGCGATCTGTGATCACACTTACCCACTTGTTTATGTATCGAATAAATATTTAAATATATGTTCCAAAAAAAAGAAAAATAATTATATTAACCTTTAAAAAACATAAATAAACGGAAAAAAATAAAATAAATTAAAATTTTTTTCTATCGGTTGAAATGTTTGACTGCTTTTAAATGGAATAGTATTCGTAGCCAAATAATAATAATAACATAAAAAAAAAATTCTGATTTCATAGTAAAAGTAATTGGAGGAAAAAATCCAATCTATTTAAATAATTCTTTAGGTTTAGCAGTTTTTAAAAATCGGGAAAATATCGGAAGTATAAGAAATATATAAAAAAAAATCTCAAAACCCCCATAAGAAACATTAAGAAGAAACACACATAAAAATCAAACTTTCAGATTGTCAGAGATTAGGAAATATTAATACAGTCGAACCTCATTAATTTGAATACGCTGAAAATGAATCATTTTTAACATTGTTTTCGCATTCCCTGTAAAATCGAATACAAGAATTTAGTTATTGATAACGTGATTTTTCTTTTTTCTTTCTTTTCTTTTCTTTTTTTTTTTTTTTTTTTTTTTTTTTTTTGCTTCACTTTAACGAGATTCGACTGCATTGCGTTTAGACATTTAAATGAGAGAGAAAATTTTACTTTCCCATTGAGGGTTAATAATACATTTTTAACTTTTTTTTCAATGAAGTCATGTCCTGACACTAACGGGCTTTTAATGACGGGGTTCATGCACCGGAATTTGAGGTCAGGGCCGAAACTAGGGGGTGCAGACGGGATATGTGCCCAGGGCGCCAGAACGAAAGGCGAAAGAGGCGCCAAATAAAGATTTCGTTTGTCGTTTCATATAAAAATGTATATATATATGAAATACAAATAAACTTGCAAACTAATTTAAACCTATGAGAGCGTTCTTTTCAAATTTGTGAAAGTGAAAATAACTTTATATAAAAAAAAATCTGCAACCAAAATCGAAAAAGTAAACACTAACCCGGTTAGAATTCAGTCTCAGCTATTATTCTCTAAGCAAGAAAAAAAAAATAATTTAAAACTATTAATATGAAAGGGAGAAATTTTTAAAAGAACGTTCCCATAGGTTTAACATTAGCGATTCAGTTTCTTCGCGTGACTAGTGTAGACTCTTAAGAGGCTACTGCAGTCAAATGAAAAGACGCATTCGTTAATGCTAATCCTATGGAAGAAATTTATAAAGATATCTCTCGGTCGCATTTCAATATTTTTAAATGATTTCTTTTGCATTGAATAGTTTAGATCAACCTGTACAAAGGCCGTTGCTTACTTTTTCGATTTTGTTTATAGGTATTTTTAATGAGGGCACTCATTTTCGGAACCGGTTTCGAAAGTAAAAGCATCCTCATAAAAAATATTTGCAATCAAAATCGAAAAAGTAAAAAACGGCCTGCATACAGATCGATCTCAACTATTCAATGCAAAAGAAATCATTTAAAAATATTGAAATGTGACCAAGATATCTTCATAAATTTTTTCCACAGGATTAGCATTAGCGAATGCGTCTTTTCGTTTGACTGAAGCAGGCTCTTAACGCTCAAGCTAATGTTAATCCTATGGGAGCGTTGTTTACATATCTCTTGCTAGCATTTTAATTATTATTGAATGTTTATTATTTTTTAAGAAATTTTTTTTTCTTTTTTTGCATAGGGTACCAGCGGTCGATAACTTTTATTGTGCGTGAGGAGGAGATGCGCCAAAATACATGTTTGCCCCGAGCGCAAAAAAGGCTAGTTTCGGCCCTGTTTTGGGTGCCACCAAATCAAATTAGATTTTCTCTCTTAATGCACTCACATAACAATGATAGAATGCTGATTTGGGAACTGCATTATCTTACACAACGAAATTATTTATAACAACAATTATCACCACTCATCACTAAATTGTGACAGTAAAAATCTCATTAAAATTACAATGAATATCTGATATATATTAATTATGTAAGAAATAATTATTGAAGGAATTATAATAATGCATATTGAGCGTACAAGATAAATAATTTTATGACTATCCGGACAAGTAAAATTCATTATTTTTTACATATATGTGTATATTGTGTAACTTTACTACTATATTCAGTAGAATTTTCTTTTCAATTATCATTGTTTTGCCCTTGCGTGTTAAATAAGTACAGTACAGAAAATAAATAAATAAATGTGTCTTTTTATTTTTCAATGACGTCTTTTATTTTATTTCTTCTATCCTGTCTTGTTTATTGGTTTTCAAAATAAAATTGCACATAACACACAATTTATTTTAAATATTAAAAAAAAAAAATCTTATGTATATATTTATTATAATTAAACCGTTATATTTGTTTATATATACATTAAAAAATACGCCTTAGTTATACTTTAAATATAATTTCTAAATAACAGAAATGTTCAAGTACACGAGATTGGTGTAAACAGAAATTCATGATCTGTCTTATCTCAAAATTGTATAAACCGGCCTATGAGTGAAGGTTCGGAGTTCGGATCCCTGAGCTAGGGCCGGCTGAAGTCATAAGGCACATTTAACCGATCACGAAATCTAATGGGAAAACCTAGAAGTGCGATTGCTCATTACTATAATTATTAAAATACATGTTTTCACAATCAGAAAGTAGACGTCAGATGCCGACGTTATGCGTTTTTAAAAATCGTCTCCTTAAACTTTATTTAAAAAATCCCTACAAACTTTGAAATTTCCACTTTATGAAATTTTATCATCTTCTTAAAAATACTCAAAATTTACGGAGACAGTTTTTAAAAACGCACATCATCGGCATCTGTCGTTTACTTTCTGATGTTGAAAACATGTATTTTAATAAATATATTTGGTAATGAGTGATCACGCTTCTAAATTTTTCCATAAGTTAACATGTGACTTAGCAAATGGGGACTTTCAGTGAAGCGGCTCCTCACTCCTCGCAATGCACTAAAAACTAATATTTTTCTTCCGATTATTTTTCAGGGAAAGATGTAAAGGAGCGCCAATGAAAGAAAGCACCCGGGGGCGCCACATAACCTGTAGCTGATATCTATATAAACAGTGCCTGATTATCGGCAGGGCATTCGGGGCACGGGCCCCTGTTTTTCAGGGGCCCCCAAATGCTACTGAATGTCATTCAATTATTGTCCAAAATCTGATGTAGTTTTGATATCTAATGAAATTCTATTGAGTTCATATTGTATTTTTATAACGTTGTATATTTTTTCTGAAACATCCCTTTATAATCACTTTATTATAGTGAATATTCTCTTTCATTGCTATCACTTTAAAAATATATTGCATTTTTAATTCTTATTTAATCCTGTTCCTGTTCTCGTCAGATTATTTGGGGGTTAGTGGGTGTCGATTGCAGGCAGTACAGCCCCCTAATATTTAAAAAAATTGTAGCTTGTTGTTGTCGAAAATTATTGTTAATTGTTGCATACTTTATTAGTCCAGATATATAGACCTGTATAGGAAAAGATAATCAACACCACCCAATTTATTATAAAATGTCTACTCATTTAAATTTCACAATTGTAAAATAATTATTTAAAAGTAAATTAATGATTATCGTATTAATTTTTTAATGGATATTTAAAAGTAATTATTGAAGTCAATAATGGTTATGATAGTAAGTACCTTTTTCTCACTTTTTTTTTTCTCAATCCCCCTGTAAGTATCCGTGCCAGGAGGCCCCGTAAGCATTTGTGCCCAGGGCCCCCAAATTTATAAATCGGTCCCTGTATATAAATAATAATAATAAAACATACCTTCCAATCCAATCACACTCATCGCTGACAGAGTAATATCTCCAGGGGACTGCATCCACAGGCGTCACAGTGATTGAAATAAAACACAATATAGCAGCCACACTTGTTAGCCGATGCCTCTCTCTAACAGCGTACAGTTCCATTTGTTGAACATTAGAATCAAAAATAGTAGAACGAAGTAAACACAGAATCTAAGATGTCCTTTAACATATGTATCTGCCACCGGACATCAATCACGTGCATGACAAACCCAATCAGTTAAAATAAATATTACTAGTGAGTCACGCTCGCCGCCATGCATTCCACCACATGTAAATAAAGCTAAAAACGCTAAAAGCAGCTAACAAGTGCTACGTGCTGCCCAGACTGTCTGTCAAGCTAAGCTTGCTTTTTTCTCTCTGCTTTCCCCGCCATTCTAGTATTTCTCTGTGTTCCCCATCCCCGCTTTTTCGCGTCTTCCATTCCAGCTTCACGATTGGACCGAAGAAATTGGATGCTTCTTCCCTCTGGGTTGCCATTTTCTGTGGCTTGAGGTTAAAGGGAATCACGATCTGCTATAAAAATGTGGCATCATTATAGAATTCTCCATTTCCATTTTCGTTTCCTTTTTTTTTCTTTCAGTATGGGTTTGGGTTGCTCTCATGGGCGCCGATAGGACTTGGGGGGAGGCGATGCGAGGGCAAGGCCATAACTAGAGAGGTGGGCCAGGGCCAGGGTCAGTATCCGTAGTTCCCCCGCTCCGAAATAAGTTGAAAATGGTCCATTCATATACTACTTCCATTTAAAAGAAAGGCATCTAGCTAAAAGAAAGCTTAAAATCTATAAGGTTTCTAACCCTCCATCCCCCCCCCCCCGAAATAAGATGTCTGGCTAGGGTCTCGAGGAAGGGCGGACAATGGAGCCCGTGGCCCTCCCTGAATTTTGCCATTTTGTACTGTACTTTAAATTTTTTACTAAAAAACAAGAACAGTGATTTTTTTCCCAAGGTGACTTGAAATGGTTGTTAGTCAGACAACTCCCCAATTTCCCCCTCGCTAATGTTATTAAACCTATGGACGGAGAATGCATTCGTATATTTAAAATATCTCCTTACGAAATTAATATTTAAAAAAAAAAAAAAAAAAAAAAAATTCTTTGTATTCTTCTCAGGGGATGTCTCTTTTTCTTCTCAGTTGTCAAAACAACTAAGAAAAAGAGAGACATCCTTTAAGAAGAGGACATAGGAAAAAGAAGTTAAAAATATTTATTCCGCGTATATTTATTTTAAATATACGAATGCATTTCACGACCACAGATTTAACATTAACAAGGAGAATTGGAGAGTTGACTGTCTAACAGCCTTAAAAGGCACTAAAATTGAAAAAGCATGATTGAAAATATAAGAGTTTTAATTTATTATAATAAAACACCGGTTTATCACATAACATTTCTAAGAAAATCTTGACCTATAGCCCCTCACTCCTCTTCACTTTAAATAAATATAAATTAAGTTCTAAAACCATGCGACAAAATTTTCTGCATAGAAATATATATTTC
Source organism: Maratus speciosus (assembly GCA_963932465.1). NCBI lineage: Eukaryota > Metazoa > Arthropoda > Arachnida > Araneae > Salticidae > Maratus > Maratus speciosus. Next base: position 398,865,844 of record OZ010786.1, read on the forward strand.
ATTTCAAAAGGATCAATTATTTAATAAACTTAAAAAAAAAAAAACTAGTAATCATTAAATATATATATATTAATTCTGTCTGATTTTATCTGCACAGTATGTTGTCTTTCTTTAAAACTTTTTTTTTTTAATGCAAAATATGCGGGTTTTTTTTTCTTAATATATTTACATAATTTACAACATTTTCATTGGAATATGACAGTACGCATACTGACATTATGTTCATAATAGTCCAGAAGTAAATAATCGATATTATTTACTTAACTATTTCATATATTGCTTAATCAATCGTGAAAACAGCTGTCAGCTACCTTAGGGCTGTACTTATATAACGTTATCAACTTATTGGTAATTTTGGACCCCCTCCTCCCCCTTTCGATATCATACGTTATCATAACGCATCTTCACTATGAATTAAACCTGCAAGCTCCTCTGATGATTCTGTGGGTTATTCATAGTTTCTTATTTTACATACTGGTCTCCTATGTTCATATCTTGCTCATCTTAGGAATTTTATCATTTGTTCATATATTTGTGATTTCATCTTTATTATATATATAAATTTTCACGACGAATAAAGAGTGCATAAGGGATCTATTGAAAGAAAGTGTATAGGGCGGGATATACTCTTGAGTCGGCTCTGTTTGGAGGCTCCCCATGAGATTTGAAGACTTTTTTTAAGTCACAGGAAAAGCAAAGAGAGCCCAGTTTTGAACCCTATTCCGCATTTGGCTCCTGTGATTTAGCAAGCACTTGAGACACCCCTCCCTTCTCACTTTTTTTTAAAAAATCCAACCCTTAAAAAAATGCTAGTCCTATTTCTAAGCATTGCTACTAAGCTAAATTCTATAGTAAAACCTATCAAACCGGGCTCTGTATATAACGAAAATCAGTTTTAAGGGGGACAAGCGACCTTCAAAATCAACAAAATCGCTGAAATTCTAGAAATAAATTCCCCCCTCCCCCCCAAAAAAATAAATAAATAAAAATAATAACTCTATGTAAGCTTTTATCTCCAAGTCGAATTCTTTCAATCGGATGATTTTTTCGTACTTTATTTAAATTTTTATAATTAATTAAAGGACCCTCGTTACCAGCTGATCTTCGTTAACACATGTTTGTAACTGCATTTCTTCTCCTAATTAACGGTTTATTTTTATATTTCTATAGCTGTTTATTATTATATATGTCATAAAACTGCGCATGGTTTTTTTAAAACTAAATATAATTGCAAAAATTAAAGGTAGCTAATTGCAGCAAAATGAAGCGAAAATGCTGAAAATTTCATAAAATTTAGAATATATGTATATATTTTTACCTGTATATTAAAATAGGTAAAATTCGATGCACAGTTTCATTGGTATATATAAACCAAACTTGCATTAAAAATATTGGTGATTTTAATTGATATGGAATGTGCATGGAACATCTCGAAAAGTTTTTCGTATCGCTGCGAAACGAACGATTTCTTATGTTCTTTATGTTTCTTAAAACATAAATTTAAAATGTATATAAACCATTAATTTGATTAAATTACTCAATAATCTTACAGAAGCTATGGTTATATTTGAATTTAGCTGATTAGCGGGTATATTTTAATGTTTCTGCTTGTACTAAATCTTAAAATACTTTTTTCTCAGTTTAAAAATTTCGTCGGTATCCATTATTTTAAAATGCTCCATGCACATAATTTTTCCTCTGAATGCTTGACAATTTTCTATAGCTGTTTGTCATTATATATGTCATAAAACTAGTGCATGGTTTTTTAAAACTAATTATAATTGCAAAAGTTACAGGTAGATAATTGCAGCAATATGATGCAAAAATGATGAAAATTTCATAAAATTTTGAAAAAAAAAATTTTTTCTTACCTTTATATTCAAATATATTAAATTAGATGCACAGTTTTATTTGTAAATATAAACTAAACTTGCATAAAAAATATTGGTGATTTTAACTGATATAGAATGTGCATGGTTTATTTTTAAAATTTCTTCGTAGTGCTTAAAATATTCAGGAAAATAACTTATTTTTCTTTCCCCCCGCAAAAAAAGTAAGTTCTTGTGTGTTAACCCTTTAAGACCTGAAGATTTTTGGAAAAAATTAAAAGTCTTAGTGGTTAACCCTAATTAATATGATCATAATTGATTAAAAAATATATTTAAAAAAATTTTCGAAGTCAGTTTACGTCAAGAGAGGATCCACACAATTGTGTGGATGTAAAAAAGGAAATTGTTTTTTTTTTTTTTTTTTTTTCTCCTTAGGATCACCTACACAATTGTTTAGGCAGGGTTGAAACTAAAGGGGGGGGGGGTGGGGGGGTCAGATGGGGCGTGTGTCCCGGGCGTCAGAAAGAAGGGGCGCCAAATGAAGGATTATACCTTTGGAATGGATCCTTTTCTTCTGATGGACTAAAAAAAAATGTGGCCATATTTTTTCCACATTCTGACCAGAAAATCAGACTGCTCTTTCATCTTCACCTAACACTTCATTTATAATGGCTGTTTCATAATAATGGAAGCCATCAGTCCATCAGAAGAAAATAACTCAGTAAAGCGGAAACTCGGTTAAGCGAGACTCGGATAATCGGGACTCTACTGTATATATTTCATTTTTAAAATGATCTTTAGACTAATTTTGTTGGTGTTCAGAGGGGGGTCATAACCCCGTGACCTCCCCCTTGGATCCGCCATTGTAGATTTCGTAATCCAGTGTTACATATTTTATGATTACGTATTTTAAATTTTAAAATAAGTCGGCTATTAGAAAATTAGTAAAATTCTTTTTGTAAATATAGTTTGCGGAAGAGATGAGGGCGGGGCGCCAAAATCCATGTTTGCCCCGGGCGCAAAAAAAGCTAGTTTCGGCTCTGGAGGATTCACACAATTGTGTGGATGAAAGATCGGCATTAAATCATCCAAAAAGAGGAAATTGTTTTTTTTTTTTTTTCCTGATGATCACCTACACAATTGTGTAGGTCAGGTCTTAAAGAGTTAAATATATACCATAATGCATATAGTGTGTCCTTGAATAATACTTAAAGCGAAATTCAAAAATAAAATAAAATGAGTTTGAAGGTCCCTTGTCCCCTCAAATGAAAGATTGTCATGGTCCCAGAGAAAAAAAAAAACTTATTCATAGCAGATGGTGATGCAATGCACCTGCTAAGGTGAAAATTTGAAAACCTGTCTAAAATTGAATTTCCCTCCCGATGTCTTGTCCCGATGACTTTCTTAGAAAGTTTTTTACAGTATTTGCGTAAAAGGGGACAGTTTACTGAAAGCACTGTGTAAGGACAGGATAATTATTTTTGCTATGTTTATGTTAACGGTTATATGTTATTATTATTGTTATATTTTTATTCACTTAATCTTGATAATTTCAGTTCTATACTTTGTAAGGATATGAAGGCTCGAACATTGAGATACGTGCAAGTAAAATTCCTTCGAAAATACGGAGAAAAGGAGAAAACTGATTCATAGCAGATGGTGATGCACCTGCTATGACGAAAATTTGAAAAACTGTCTAAAATTGAATTTCCCTCCCGATCTCTGCAATTCTTTCTTAGAAAGTTTTACAGTATTTACATAAAAGGGGACAGTTTACTGAAAGCACTGTGTAAGGACAGGATAATTATTTTTGCTATATTTATGTTAACGGTTATATTATTATTATTGTTATATTTTTATGTTTATTCACTTAATCTTTATTTTGATAATTTCAGTTCCATACTAGGATATGGAGGCTCGAACATTGAGATACGTGCAAGTAAAATTCCTTCGAGATACGGAGAAAGGAGAAAACTGATTCATAGCAGATGGTGATGCAATGTACCTGCAATGACGAAAATCTGAAAACCTGTCTAAAATTGAATTTCCCTCCCGATCTCTGCAATTCTTTCTTAGAAAGTTTTACAGTATTTACATAAAAGGGGACAGTTTAATGAAAGCACTGTGTAAGGACAGGATAATTATTTTTGCTATGTTTATGCTATGTTACGCTATTATTATTATTATTGTTACATTTCTATTTTTATTCACTTAATCTTTATTTTGATAATTTCAGTTCTGTATATGAAACGATAAAAGCTAAGCCCCTTTTTAAAATCCCCTGTTTGTTCCTTTTAAAATTTGAAATCCCCGTTTTAAAAATTAGAAATTTAAATTTAGAAATTAAAATTAAAACTTTCTAAATGCTTTATACGTTTGCTTTTTTAATTGTATTAAATGTATTTATGTAATTTTTACTTGTATATCATTTAGTCTACTGTTTAACCCGGGGAAGTCGCGCTTATCCAGAGTGTGAATGGTTTTTACATTGTCACCAATAAATACAAATAGTAATCATAACCTTATAAATGCTATAAATTCTGAAATAAATTAAGTTGAAGAATACTTTTTGAAAAAATAGTGGTGACAGTTGTAAAAACACCCGGGGTATGTTACAACCCATGCGACTGCCCCCGGGTTAAATGATTGCAAACCGATTATTGAAAAATTGACCCCATCTGATGAATTAAGTGTTTTCTTGTTCCTTAAGGAGACCATAGATATTGACAGGGAAAAATCAAATTGTTCGTCTGTGTCAAATATTTATAGTAAGATCGTGAAAGAAATCGAGACGAACCGTGGAGAGATTAGCATTATGGAAAGTGGGAACGATTCCATCATTGAGCATGACCCCAAAAAAGGGTCTAAAATGAAGTCAGGCAATCAGAGACATATTTGATCAGTTTAGGTACGTATCAGCGTATATCCGATAAATGGTTCCATCCCGGAACATAAACAGCGACATTCCAACAGCGCTTGGTACAAAAGAGCATCTGTTTTTGGAATATAGCACATAGAACTTAAAAGAAGTTCGCACAACATTTCTCTTCCAACTTCCACCAAATTTTCTATTTCCTTTCCTATTTGTCAGTTTATGATGACGCATAATCATTTACTCGACGAGAGCAAACGCAAACAGATTATTCTGGAAGAGCAAATGCAACATCTTGCCTTCAGCACAGAAATTGCGGAAATCTTAATGGACGGACATTACGTGAATGCTTAATGGACAAGGTCTGGTTTGTGGAAATGACAAAGACGAAAATGGAAACTTTTGAAAAATTGTAAAATTAATTTCCAGACATAACTCACAACTTATGAAAATTTTCAGGACACACGTTTCAGCCCATACCATATATAACTTACCTTTTCGCTTCATCCCAAAACGAGATGATTGAGTTTTTTGCTACAGCAATGTGCAAAACGATAGTCAGGGATATTCAAGAAGCATAATTTTATGGAATTATGGCAGATACGACACCAGATGCTTCGCACATGATCTATCAGCTGTTGGGTTGAATTATGTCGACAAAGATGGAAAAACTCAAATCGGCTTTTGGAAGTTTTAAAAGAAGTCATCAAAACCAATCTCGACCTTGCATGCTAGATATCGCACATCCGTAAAAAGAATGAGCTCGAAATAGAACAGATAGTTTTCCAGTTTTACAAGCAGCATGTCTGGAGAATTCAGCGGCACTTAGGAGATGTTTTCAGAAATCGTGGGTTGAATTATTCTCTATATTCCTTGTCAATGTCACAGACTCAACAATTTCGTTTCGCATACCTGCAATGCCAGCAATGTTGCAGGTGATGTGTTCGACGTGCTGGAAGATGTTTGTATTTTTCACAGCAAGTACTAAACGAAAGAAGCCATTAGCAGACAAGCTCAAAGAAATAGAAAATGCTCTTCTGCTGCGGAATTTTTCTAAGGCGAGATGGACTGCTCGAGCGGAATCATTGAAAGCGGTTTGGATCTCATATGAATGTATCCTACAAATTTTGAAAAAGTTTATTTCTCTACTTCTGTTAGCAAAACAGTGATCAAGCCACGAGGTTTAAGAAAGAAAATATTTCTCGACTTCATTGCTTCACCATGAGATTTCTCAGAAACGTACAAGTGCAAGCTAGTTACTGAAAAAATAAAGTTGAAGACTCTTAAAATAGGCGCTACGAAAATATTGAAGACTTGTATCAAATCATTGGAAAGAATCAACAATGGCAATGAAAATGGGAAATATAGAGTACAGTTCCCTTTTAAACCAAGTAAGGTGTTGATCCGTTAAATGAATTTGCTATGCAGTATCGACGAAGATTAGCACCAAAGAAGTTAGACGGTAATTGAAACAATCTCTTTGCTCCTGAACTTCTAATGTTCTAACGCATGGAGTTTCAGAAGGTACTGGATGCTCTTACAGTGGTGGTAGCTGAAAGTCTTAATTCTTACATCAGCATAATCTCACCACTGGATAAAATAATGTATCCTCCCATTACAAGAAAGAAATAAGCGCTAAATCTGGTTAAGAAAGCGGTAAATGTCTTTCGTGAAACACTGGCAATTCCTGATATGGAAGCATTACACATAGAGCTGAAAGTTTTGTCAGACTTCTGAGCAGAGGCTGAAAGAATGGATGATATTTACATAAAAACAGAACATTTGAGATACATTCTGCCACTTGCGAACCATGTCAGTCGTCTGGCTCTAACTTCTCCAGTCTCAGTTGCCTCGAATGAAAGAACATTGTTAATTAAAAATTGTGAAAAAATATATAAGAACAACAATAACCTATCCATGTTTGAATGCACTCCATGATGCTTACATTTGAGAAGGATATTTTGAAATACCTAGATTTGGGTGCCGTCGTGAATAGATGGGCTTGTCTAAAAAAAATGGTGGGTTAAAATGCATGTTATGCAATGAATGAACAAAGATGTAATTAAAATAAGTTTTGATTTAATCCTTTTTAATGTAAATATAAATAAGCGGATTCCGTATAAGTTTCAAGTAGCATCTTACTAAAAATTTCAACTTGTTTAATTAATCTGAATTGCAGATTTCCATCTGCACATTCAGCAAAAAATATCAAAATACTTCACTAGAACATTTACAACAATGTAACGTAAGTGAAGGGATGGTGTATCCCAGAGCATAAAATAACATTTAAAGTAGGCGACACTAGTGTCGCCTAGTACCACGGTATTGTCGCCCAGTGATAGGGTATGGTGCCGGCAACTTTTTTTTTAAACAGGTGAACAATATAAGCTGGACTCTTTGACTGAGGAGATGATAAAAATGGCAACAGATGTCATAGCAGTAAAAGAAAACACCGTATCACAGTTACAAAATGCTGTTTATTTTGCTATCCAAGTAGATGGTTCTGATAAGAAATATGGAGTTGATAACAAATTTGTTAGAGCACGATTTTTGTCAAAAGAACAGGACATAGAACAATGTAACTGACTAGGACAATGTAAATTCAGTAAGCGAGGAGCAGAACGCTTCGTGGATTTTGTGAAGGTTGCATATGATAACTTGCGCACTGAGAATATCGCAAAAAATAAGTTGACAGGTTTAAGGGTGCATTCGAAAAAGTATTTTTCCACCCTCAACAGCTCGAAATTTTCTGAGACATTTTCAGACTCATTTTTAAAAGTAAAAACATGAAACTTGCTGGGGTGATTTCTGAAGACATGTTTAACGTGCCGTGTGATTTCATTTTCAGCTCAATTAATTAGAATTTGATTTTTAAACAATTATTTTCTCAGTATGACCATTTTTTTCATTCCCAGATCGCCCGCTTCGGAAAATTCGGTTCAAAACGCCAACTTTGACAGCGGTTTTTTACATTATTTTCTGCATTTATCAAAAAATTAAGAAGCATGGCACATTATATAGTTTCTAAATAAGAGAATTTCCCAGTTTGATGCGTTTGAGAGCAAAAATGAATTTTAAAATGAATCAGAAAATAAGCAGTTTGGATCGGAATACACCCTTAACTATAAGTGTGTAAAGGAAAATACAGGCAAAAACAGTGGTCTCGTTGCTCTTATGAAACGGTACTTGGGTAAAGACTAACTTTGCGTTTGATACTTTGCTCAGGTTTGACTTAACTGTGTCAGAGTTGGAATCATCAAGCAACATTTTATCGAGTTTCTGCTCTACACGTTAAACAGGGTTCGTACGGGTGCTTGAATTTCCAGACTAAGAAATTTTTCGGTACCAGTATTTTGTTATAGAAAATCTCTCCTGAAATAAGGCGAAATTTCGTCCGTTTAAACTACATTTATTTTTCTATAAACAAATTCTGATATTTGCCTTGAAAATAACGGTATCCGTACGAACCCTGTTAAAGTGCTGGAAGAAATATCTGGAACAGAAAATCAAAGTGCCCTTTGTTTCTCTGCATATTTTGAAGTCCAGTTCGCGAAACACTTAAAAAACTTGGCAAAAGCAGTACGGCACAATTTTTCTCTCATGCAAAAACATTGAGAAAACATTGTGATAACATTACATCAATCCTACTCATCAAAAACTGAACAAACTTCTGCTTGTGGGTTCATTCGATTATAAATAGATTAAAAATAAGTGAACAACATCTGACTTGCCTAAAGCTAGATGTTCCGATACACTTTGAAAAACTTAGACAGTCAGTCAAAGGTCTTTTATTACCACTGCCTGATAAAGAATTGATATAGAATTTATCAAAGAAATTTTTTTACAAATTATTTGATACTTATCAAAGATGGGTAAGTCCTGAGGGTTACGAAGAACAGTTGATGGAAATAAATGAAGGCACTTAGGAATCTGAAAGTAATTAGTAAATTCAAGAAAATCCTCACAGGTGTATTCTACCAATAGATGCTGGTCTGCAGTGAGAAAAGAAACTGTATTGAATTGTAAAGAATTTGTTTCTCAAAGATTGGAAGAGGATAAATCGAGCATCTCCTACAAGATAGATGCTTTGTGAAATGCACGAAGACCAACAGAGGTTGCTAGTGCAGCCCACCTTGATGTTGAGAGCTTTTTTGGACTCTGTTTTAAACAAATTGGAGCTGTCATATGTTTCTTTGACACTTCTTTGTTAGCAAATAAAGTTGTTGGCACATGGGGTTGTGTCCATACATACAATGCTTAAATAAAAAAAAAAACAGTCGGAACTAGTATAAACAGAAGCCTTAAACTCAAGGTTGTTTATTGCTTTTAATGGAATTGGAACAACTTTTTATGATCCAAAATCTGTTATTGCAAGGTTCCTAGAGAGCAAAGTAAAAAGTAGAACACTTCCAGATAAAGAAAACTATGAGAAACATGAGTTTGCTAAAAAAATGCTTTGCTAAAGACAGTTACGTGTAAAATAACTTAACGAAAATAATTATTATTGTAGGATTTTGCAAACATTATAAATAATTAATAAAGTTTTAAAATTTTAAAACATGAACAAAATCGTTTTCTCTACCTGCTTAATTCTACTATTTGCATAAGACAGTCCCAGACTTGTATAAAACCAAAAACTTTCTGTGCACATAAATATTGGGTCAAAAACTTTCTACGAATTAATTTAACGTTTAATGAAATAACGTGTTTTATTATTTTGACGATGAGAATTAAAAACAGTAGTTTAAAAATAATTACCATTTAAATTAAAAATTAATTAATATTAATTAAAGAATAATTATTTTGGTTAACAAATAATAAACCTAAAAATCCATGGTAAGAAGGGTGAATTCTTATCAATTATTTTGTCAGTGCTTTTAGAAACAGCCCAATCCTTAATATTATGACCTCTTCGCACAAAATGCCAGTCACTCTGTTCACAGAAATAATGTGACATTGCTTCTGAAACAACTGAATCACATTTTGTAGGGAGGGGTCAATTCATAAGTATTATCATTAAAGAGACCGATGAGTTTTTTTCCGCGATCCTTTGATGAAATTTGCGTTTTTTCTGTGATTCTTTGATGAAATCCGTTTTTTACTCGCAATCTTTTAACGAAATTCGTGCTTTTTTCGCGGCGTTTTGACGAAATTCGCGATCTTTTGACGATATCCACACTTTTCCCGGCTACGCTTTTCGAAATACTTTTTTTCTGCACTCCTTTGGCGAAATTTGCGATCTTTTGATGAAATTCGCGCTTTTTCCGCGGCCCTTTGACGAAATTCGTGTTGTCTTTCGCGATCCTTTGAGGGATTAGTTTTCTTCCGCGGTAATTTAAAGAAATTTGCGTTTTTTTTTTCGCAATCCTTTTACAAAATTCGGCCTCTTTCCGCTACGCTTTTACGAAATTTGTTTTTTCCCTACACTCCTTTCACAAAATTTCAGTTTTTTCTACGATTCTTTGACGAAAATATCTTTTTTTACGATTCTTTGAAGAAATTAGCGTTTGGTCCACGGTCCTTTGACAAAATTCGCGTATTTTTCGCGATGCTTTGACGAAATTGGTGATTTTTTTCTGCGAACGATTGGCGAAATTCATCTTTTTTCGTCGACAATTTGTTGAAATTCGCAATATTTTTCAGTGATATTTTTTTATGTCTGAATTTTTGGACTGATGGCCGATTTTTTTTTTTTTTTTTTTTCATTTTCGGAACCGAATGCCTTAAATTTTCGGAACAAAATCACCCCTGGCAAACAATAATAAATCATACATAAAATTTTGCTATTCTTTAACGAAATTATCTTTTTTTACGATTCTTTGACGAAATTCACGTTTTTTCCGTGGTCCTTTGACGAAATTACCTTTTTTTTCGCGATGTTTTTATGAAATTGGTTTTTCTTTTGACGACCATTTGTTGAAATTCGCAATATTTTTCAGTGATTTTTTTTATGTCTGAGTTTTCGGACTAATGGCTGATTTTTTTAAATTTTCGGAACCGAATGCCTTAAATTTTTGGAACAGAATCACAACTGCCAAACAATAAATAAATCGTACATAAAATTGTGGAATATTTTTAATTTTTCGATATTAAAAAAAAAGTTACAAGAACAAAAATTACGTTTTCCTTTCTAAAAATGTCTGCAAAGTTCCGAATTTTGCAGAAAATTTTCCGCGCACGGCATGCGTCTATATTATACAACTCTGGACAGTCCTTTGTATAAAAATTCTAAACCATTGCAACTGTTATTGTAGCATTTTGGAAATATTTTATTGATGCAGTTTGATTTTTTAAAACATAAAGAGTAAAATCTGATTCCTTGTTTAGTTCCAGTCTTTGCAAAATATAGTAACTTGTAAAAGTCAAAATATGTTTAACCACTACAATTATTATTCATTTTAGATTTTGAAAACATGTTATAAAATTTAACATAGTAATTTTATATTATTTTTAAATGTAATGATTTTCATCCATCAAGAGGAAAGTATGTTTTTTTGATTAGTTGAACTTTGGGTCTAAAACTATAGTTAAGGTACTATTTCACGAACTATTTAACGATTCAAGTCAAATTTATTTTTGAATTTCAGAATTTATTCTAGGCTCCAATTACCTAATTAGTCAGATATATTACGGTTATGAACAAAAGCAAATTGTACAAACTAATAAAAGGTAAGCAATATTTTAACGTGAATTTAAATGATAATTTTCTTACATAAAGTTTTAATTAGGCATACGAATTTGGTAGGTTAGTTGTTATGTTTGGTCCATTATAAATAACATAACAATTAAAAATTTGTATGAAACGAGAATGTAGCCTCTTTAATTTTACCTAACTATAAATAAAGCGGTGTACATGCTTCAATGACGATTTTCTAGTTTACTAACCAGCAACAGGAAAAGTATAATAGACATAACTAATAAGATATAAAAGTTTGTCAGCCAGTCGATATTCTTATTATTTGGTTTGCTGTTATCAGGGGTAGGGGTTGATTTATGAACATTTATTTGGGACAACAGACTAAACCGTTTGTCGCCCAGTGAAAATTCCTTAAAATATGCTCTGGTGTATCCATCTTTAAATCTACCTTATATTCTCCTGAGTATTCTAAAGTGTTAAGTATTCGACGTTCTAAAGTGAAAAATTTGATCTCGATGGGTTAATAATATTGAATCTTATATACAACTTACCGGTTGTCCTAAAATGGATCGACTCGTTTTGAAATTCAATAACTTGCAAATGGTGGCAGCTATTTAAAAAAATAAAATCTTGCAGGAGGGTTATGTAAGATGTCAGGAGTTTTTTAGAGCTAGTCTCGATTTTAGTTTAAAACAGCAGCGATACATGGCACTGATAGCAATAGGTGCTAAATCGGGGCCTGATTTTTTTTTTGTTTCTCTTCTCTCTCAGTATTGATGCGAAAAAAGGAGATTAAATATATGGGATGGTTCTCAGTCACCAATGCAATTTTGCTCTTAGGGGCTCACTGCATATATTTAATCTCCTTCTTTCGCATTAATATTGAGAAAAGAGAGAGGCCAAAAATCGGGCCCCGATTTAGCGCCTATTGCAAGCAGCTCCATCTACAACCACTACTTTAAACTAAAATCGAGAATCGCAGTAAAAAAAAAATTCCCGACATCTTACATAACACACCTGCAAAAATTTAATTTTATAGCTGTCATCATTTGCAAGTTATTGAATTTTAAAATCAGTCAGTCCATTTTAGGACTCCGGGTAGATGCATATATACAGACATAGAAACGTACTTTTAAAGATATACATATTTTTTAATTTAGTCGGCAGAATCGTCATATACGCCCCCCTAATGAATTCTGCTTAAATAAGCTCCTGACGACCCCTAGCAGGAATAATGCAAAATATCTCATACTTATACCGCTGCACGGGTCGCAAGAGAGGCCTTTTTACCATCTAAATAATGCCTTAAGTTCACGCTCTCCAGGGATCGCCTCGCGATACAACTCCCGATGTCCAGAAAGGATTAAAGTAGCACTCTCATGCCAACGGGGCCTGCTTTCTCAAAAGGATGTACATAAGACCAATAAATCAGGTCCCCGAAAAAACTGTGTCTTCCTTTAAATGGCCCTACACTTTATCATAGACTTTTATTAGCTACCGGATCAACACTTACACACTGCGACTACAGAAATGCTAGAAATTCAGACGGAGCGAACCACCAGCCCGGCAACGATCGAGACCGCGACAGAGGACCCACAACGGGAGCCCCCATATCTTTACACATATACTTTGTAGGGATATGAAGGCTCGAACATTGAGATACGTGAAAGTAAAGTTCCTTCGAAAATACGGAGAAAAGGAGAAAACTGATTCATAGCAGATGGTGATGAAATGCACCTGCTATGACGAAAATTTGATAACCTGCCTAAAATTGAATTCCCCCGATCTTTTGCAATTCTTTCTTAGAAAATTTTACAGTATTTGCATAAAAGGGCACAGTTTACTGAAAGCACTGTGTAAGGACAGGATAATTATTTTTGCTACATTTATGTTAACGGTTATATTATTATTGTTGTTATATTTTTATTCACTTAATCTTTATTTTGATAATTTCAGTTCTATTCTTTCTAAGGATATGAACAGGCTCGAACATTGAGATACGTGCAAGTAAAATTCCTTCGAAAATACGGAGAAAAAGAGAAAACTGATTCATAGCAGATAGTGATGCAATGTACCTGCTATGACGAAAATCTGAAAACCTGTCTGAAATTGAATTTCCTTCACGATCTCTGCAATTCTTTCTTAGAAAGTTTTACAGTATTTACATAAAAGGGGACAGTTTACTGAAACCACTGTGTAAGGGCAGGATAATTATTTTTGCTATGTTTATGTTAACGGTTATGTTATTATTATTGTTATATTTTTACTCACTTAATCTTTATTTTGATAATTTCAGTTCTAAACTTTGTAAGGATATGAAGGCTCGAACATTGAGATACATGCAAATAAAATTCCTTCGAAAATATGGAGAAAAGGAGAAAACTGATTCATAGCAGATGGTGCTGATGCAATGTACCTGCTATGACGAAAATTTGAAAACCTGTCTAAAATTGAATTTCCCTCCCGATCTCTGCAATTCTTTCTTAGAATGTTTTACAGTATTTGCATAAAAGGGGACACTTTACTAAAACCACTGTGTAAGGGCAGGATAATTATTTTTGCCCTGTTTATGTGTTATTATTATTATTTTACTAGTATATAACCCCCGTCAAAAATGACGAAATGTTAATCATAAATCTTCATAACAATATTAAAAAATATATTTTTCTGACTTTAAAAAAAATGATGCCTCATGCATATTCTTAATAAAAACGTTTTATCCTTTGATTTTTGATGATTAAAACAAAGAAATTACGTAAACTATAGTTTAGTCACCAGTGCTTAAACGCGCCATTTACAGTTATACATTTTATGACGAAAATGCTTGTTTAGGTTCCCTGTATACAGTGTTGCCAGATTGGGGGGGTTTTAAATTCAGATTATCTGACTGTCACCATTTTTTTAAATAGTATAATTCGCCTTATCTTTCAGAATTTTTAATTTATTTTTAAATAGGCCGAATATTTCTATTTCAAAAAAATCGGTGACAATCAACAATCTGGGGACAAAAAAGTCCCCAATCTGGCAACACTGCCTCTACATTTAAAATTTGCTGTTTAGCGTGACTTTTTTTTCGCTACAAACTATGTTAAAATTCATAATTTTATCTGTAAGATAATTAAAATATGTTGTACCGATAAGAAATATTCATTTTATTTGGAATGTCTTCAAATCTGATAAAATGCATTAAAAATAAAATATGTTGCACCGATAAGAATTATTCATTTTATTTGCAATGTCTTCATATCTGATATAATGCATTAAAAATAAAAATAAAAATCCCTGCCGGCCCGGCCTACTGGCGGAGGTAGATTTCGAAGTTAAGTATACTAATTTCACAAACAAAAATCAAATCATGATTAGAGATAACCCACTTTAACAATTTTATCTGGCCGCTTTTGACGAGTTTTTATTTCATTTTTATATAATAACTGGTTTTATCAGAATCATGTTAGGGCGGTATTCAAAAAAATACTTTTCCATGCTCAACAGCTCGAAATTTTCTGGCATAACTCCAGATTCATTTTTAATAGGAAAAACATGAAACTTGTTGACGTGATTTTTGAAGAGATTTATAAGCGACCTGTGTTTGTAATTTTCGTTCAATTAATTAAAACTTGATATATAAACAGTTATTTTCTCAGTAAGACAATATTTTTCGTTTCTAACACAATCGCTTCGGGAAATTCCGTTCAAAATGCCCACTTTGATATCATTTTTTGAAATATATTCTGCCTCTGTCAAAAAATCGATCATTACGGTACGTTATATAGTTTCTGAATAAGCGAATCTACCAATTGGATGCGTTTGAGAGTAAAAATGAATTTAAAAATGAGTCAGAAAATAAGCAGTTTGGATTTGAATACTCCCTTAATACGATGATTTTCCCAACACAATCCGCTTCGGGAAATTCGGTTCAAAAGGCCCACTTTGACAGCATGTTTTAAAATATATTCTGCCTCTATCAAAAAATTGACCATTACGGTACATTATATAGTTTCTGAGTAAGAAAATGTATCAATTGGAAGCCTTTGAGAGTAAAAATGAATTGTAAAATGAGTCAGAAAATAAGCAGTTTGGATTTGAATACACCCTTACTAAGATGATTTTTTTCTTCAACCACTATGTACTTTTAATTTGTTTTTGCTGTAAGAATTGGTCCTATCCAAAACTTGTCTATATAGATGTTGTAGACAATATTAAGAAGATATATGATAAATTCATGGGGATTTTATATCTTTTGAATTGACGGAGTTATGGATTTTATTCTTCTTCAAACGCCCTTTTTGTTTTCGTTTTTATTTTATTTTATTTTTTTTTTTTGCGGTACGAATTAGTCCTATCAAAAACTTGTGAATATAAAAGTTGTAGATAATGTTAATGAGATTCATGATAAAATTAATTGGATTCGATATCTTGAGAATTGACGAAGTTATGAATTTTTTTCTCCCAAAAACCCTATTTTTTGCGCCCCTTGAGCCCATTTTTAACTTTATCAAAAATCTGTGATACATAAATTTTTGGCCCTATTTTTAGAAGTAATAAAAACTTTAAACTGATTCGATATGTACAAAATTTAAGAAGTTATGGGGTTTTTCGGTTTTCACAAAACCCCTCCCTATTTCCATCCCCTTGGTCCGATTTTGCCCATTAACGAACTTAACCGAGATTTTATGCCCCTTGATTTTATGTATCAGGTTGGAAGAGATTGGTGCAGAATTGTGGAAGTTATCGTGTCCAGAAGAAAGTGATATATATAGATAGATACATAGATAGATAGATAGATAGATAGATATAAAATTTTTTACTGAGGGTGGTTTTGGGCTCTAGGGGTCATGATCGGTGTAAATCTGCAAAATTTTTTCAGAAATTCCAACATAGGAACGACGACAATAGGTAGTATTTCATACGAAATCTACTTAAAAATTACAACAGAAAGTTTCTTTGTTTATATTAATTGCTGATAGATGACGCCAAAACAATTTACAAGAAACATAAGCTCCTGATTTATTGGGAATTAAAATGGTCTACAGAAGCGCTGCTTGCAGCCTTCGGTGCAGAAAAAAAATGTCCCTTTAATTTCCCTTTAACAAATGCTAAAGTGCCATTGAAATATTTTTTTTATTGTAAATGCATTTGAAAGTTTTCGATATTTAAAATCGTATAATTTTTACTTTGTCATATAAGACAGAACACAAATGTCACAGGAAATCTGAAATTTTGCAAAAGAACAATCATTCTGAACAAATTAAAAATACATGTAATGCAATGTGCTTGCACGATTGTGAAAGTTATATCTTTTCTCCACCAGATGGCGATAGTTATCCGTTATTTTTAATTTAGAACTTGTTGTTCGTTGTTGATTTGGCCCTTAAATTTAGAACTTATGGATAGTTTTTGAAGGTTTTAAACAAAGTTAAAATATTTAAAGGTTTTAAAATACTTTAAAAAATATTTTAAGCATCGACATTAACCTGTTTTTTTTCTTTCTTTTAATGAAACGTTCAAAGAATCATTCATTTGTTTGTAGATTTGTTGGAATTTGATTCTGAATGGCAACGGTATCGTTTGTTTAGATCTTATTTCTATGGTTATAGCTTAATTTTAATTTAGAGCTTAATACATTATAAACGGATATGATACGCATGTTTTATGTGAAAAGATGCTGAACAGACATGATTTCAAGTAGAAGAAATTATCATTTAGCAAGCGTATGTTTTTCATTAAGCCTAACATGGCGTTTAGCTACGGTCGATTCGTAGACCAGAGTGGTTAGCACCGGCATGGTTCCGACACTTTCCTGCGCTCGGATTTTATTATAAGTAGATTTTTATTTTTATTCCCCCACTCCCAATCTTGATTTTGATAATTTCAGGCCTATACTTTGTACGGATATGAAGGCTCGAACATTGAGATACGTGCAAGTAAAGTTTCGTTCGAAAATACGCTGTAATATATGTTTATTTATTTATTTTTTTTAATTATTATTTTAGTTTATGCATTTTTTATTATTGTAGTTGTGTTTATATATATTTCTTTCTTTTCCTGACATATTCTCATGCGTACTGATGTCATGATGCATGTTAAACGAGAAGAATATACGGGGATCATACCACATACTGGCCTCCAAAAGTTAAGGAACAGGGACTGGATGCTTTCTACTGTGCATGGTTTGTCAAATATCTACCAAAATTATTGGGGAATTGTTCTTGAACTTCTGGGATGTAAAGAACATGTTTGATTTCATATTTCTCGGTGACGATAAAGACGGTGTCGGGAGGACAATTAGGGGGCTAATAATAAATTTAATAATAAAATTATATTTGCGATCACCTATGTAACAGAAAATGCTGAAAATGGTTTGCCACTGTGTTAAATGACTAGTTAGGTCCTGTTCAAAATTTGTGTGCATTTGTGTAAGCATAGCACTCATATTCGTGAAGATGTTATGGTGTCTGTGAAAAATCGTTAGTTTCCTTTCTTCTTGTCCTATCTTAAAAAGAAACAAAACCAAAATGATATATTTTTTAATAAATTAATTTGCTTGCTCTTTCTAAAAAGCGTAAAAAAAAGCAGTGAATTTTTCATAATCAAGTTCGATGCCCACGCCACGTCAAATTTATGTATTGTAAAGGAAATTTTTTGGAAAAAAATATGAATTACAATAAAAAAATAAACGGCCAAGTGCGAGAATTACTCGCGCACAGAGGGTTCCGTAGAATAAATATATAAATTTGTAATTGTATTATAAAAAAAAAAAAAAAAACGTTGCTAAAAGAATACTAAGACTTTGTAAAAAACTATACAACGTAGGGTTGGGTATAACCAGTAGCGGGATTCAAATAATTTAACAACCGGTTCGCTACCCGAATGATTTTTTGACGTATAAACATGAAAGTAAAATGAAGCATCACACATAGATTATGAAACACTTTCCAATATTATAAGAACATTCCTAAAAAAATCTCTTTTGGTATAGGGAAAAAAAAGAAGTTCCTAAAACATGTTTGCCTATAAAAAGGCGTGGTTTATTTAATAAATATTCGGCAATCATGAAACCGACCAAAATTACATGCATCAAAACAGAAAACAAAAGAATATACAATAAGGATAACATAAAAATAGCAGAAATTTAAGCTTAAGAATCAACACATGTCCATGATCTAAAAATGGAACCAGTTAGATATTAAAAACACTAACAGTCTCTAATCTCACGAGAATACTAACTCACTGAATGTCGAGAATTCTTATTTACATCGTTGCTTTGGTGATAAATGTTTAACTTCTTCAAAGTTGATGTCGATAAATCGGCTCTAGTGAGTGGTAAGATTCTTGATTCCTGGAGGTTTTTAATGCGTGTTTTATGCTGGATTTTGACACTAAATTTCACCGAGATAATTGTCAATGTCGTCTTCTGTAATTAGATTCAAATGACTCTAAAATTGCTTTTGTAATTAAAAAAAATGCGCCCAATCGCCAATGCTCTTGGTAAAGTATCGGCGGCTTGAGCTTAGACATCCCTGGTTCGAATCCCCGAACTTTTCCCCCCCATTTGGAAATTTACAACTGTTATGATTTATTTACCAATTGAATAATTGTGTTAAAAAATAATCTAATATGATTACGCATGCGGCATTTACTGCAGTTCCAAAAGTAACGTTCGATTTATTCTGTTGAACTGATTCAGATATCAGACCAGATGCTGTGGTCGTTAAATGTTAGTTTGGTGAATTAATCTTCCAGATTCGTCCGGGGTGGCTCAGTTGATAGCGCATTGCCAGCTTCAGCCAAGACATCCCTGGTTCGAATCCCCGAACTTTTTTCACCCACTTCTAAATTTACAACTGTTATGATTTATTTACCAATTGAATAATTGTGTTAAAAAATAATCTAATATGATTACGCATGCAGCATTTACTGCAGTTCCAAAAGTAACCTTCGATTTATTCTGTTGGGCTGATTCAGATATCAGACCAGATGCTGTGGTCGTTAAAGGTTAGTTGGGTGAATTAATCCTCCAGATTCGTCCGGGGTGGCTCAGTTGATAGCGCATTGCCAGCTTCAGCCAACACATCCCTAGTTCGAATCCCCGAAATTGTTTCACCCACTTCTAAATTTACAACTGTTATGATTTATTTACCAATTGAATAATTACGTTAAAAAATAATCTAATATGATTACGCATGCAGCATTTACTGCAGTTCCAAAAGTAACCTTCGATTTATTCTGTTGGGCTGATTCAGATATCAGACCAGATGCTGTGGTCGTTAAAGGTTAGTTGGGTGAATTAATCCTCCAGATTCGTCCGGGGTGGCTCAGTTGATAGCGCATTGCCAGCTTCAGCCAACACATCCCTAGTTCGAATCCCCGAAATTGTTTCACCCACTTCTAAATTTACAACTGTTATGATTTATTTACCAATTGAATAATTACGTTAAAAAATAATCTAATATGATTACGCATGCAGCATTTACTGCAGTTCCAAAAGTAACCTTCGATTTATTCTGTTGAGCTGATTCAGATATCAGACCAGATGCTGTGGTCGTTAAAGGTTAGTTGGGTGAATTAATCCTCCAGATTCGTCCGGGGTGGCTCAGTTGATAGCGCATTGCCAGCTTCAGCCAAGACATCCCTGGTTCGAAACCCCAAAATTGTTTCACCCACTTGGAAATTTACAACTGTTATGATTTATTTACTAATTGAATAATTGCGTTAAAAAATAATCTAATATGATTACGCATGCAGCATTTACTGCAGTTTCAAAAGTAACCTTCGATTTATTCTGTTGAGCTGATTCAGATATCAGACCAGATGCTGTGGTCGTTAAAGGTTAGTTGGGTGAATTAATCCTCCAGATTCGTCCGGGGTGGCTCAGTTGATAGCGCATTGCCAGCTTCAGCCAACACATCCCTAGTTCGAATCCCCGAAATTGTTTCACCCACTTCTAAATTTACAACTGTTATGATTTATTTACCAATTGAATAATTACGTTAAAAAATAATCTAATATGATTACGCATGCAGCATTTACTGCAGTTCCAAAAGTAACCTTCGATTTATTCTGTTGAGCTGATTCAGATATCAGACCAGATGCTGTGGTCGTTAAAGGTTAGTTGGGTGAATTAATCCTCCAGATTCGTCCGGGGTGGCTCAGTTGATAGCGCATTGCCAGCTTCAGCCAAGACATCCCTGGTTCGAAACCCCGAAATTGTTTCACCCACTTGGAAATTTACAACTGTTATGATTTATTTACTAATTGAATAATTGCGTTAAAAAATAATCTAATATGATTACGCATGCAGCATTTACTGCAGTTTCAAAAGTAACCTTCGATTTATTCTGTTGAGCTGATTCAGATATCAGACCAGATGCTGTGGTCGTTAAAGGTTAGTTGGGTGAATTAATCCTCCAGATTCGTCCGGGGTGGCTGAGTTGATAGAGCATTGCCAGCTTCAGCCAAGACATACCTGATTCGAATCCTGGGCCGGACTTTTTTTACCACTTGGAAATTTACAACTGTAGTGATTTATTTACCAATTGAACAGCTGTATTAAATTTGATCTAATATAATTACACATGCAGCGTTTACTGAAGTTCGAAATATAACCTTGGATTTATTCGGTTGAGCTGATTCAGATATCAGACCAGATGGTGCGGTCTTTAAAGGTTAGTTGGGTGAATTAGTCCTCCAGATTCGTCCGGGATGGCTCAGTTGGTAGAGCATTGGTGGTTTCAGCCAAGACTTCCCTGGTTCGAAACCTGGGCCGGACTTTTTTCACTCACTTGTAAATTTACAACTGAAAGTCCTGTTTGTAACAATGTAGATTCCGATTGTTGCGATCCATTATAAGTTTATGAGACAGTTAAAATTTTAACAAGATCTTGTGTGCTTTTATCTTAACATATATTCACTATAAAAGTGGGAACCCATTCTTTTAGAGGTAGGCCAATTAGACTAATCGTCATTATGTTTGATACATTAGAAATAGTTAGTAGACTTCTTTTCTTTATGTTTATCTTCGAAAACCTCTTTTTGATTTCTGCTGAACTTGGAGAAACTTCTGACAATGAACTTGCAGAACTTCTGACAACATTTTTGGTCTTTTGAATACTTTCAAAAACTACATAATTTTAGAAAAATATTTAAAATATAGTAAAAAAAAATCCGAAATAGTTAATATAAGTGTCACTAACTATAAATAATAGTTCTTTCGCTGTTTTAACTGGAAATGTTACTTCTCCAATATTCCTGTAATGTGACGGGGGGGAAGGGGGGGGGAAGTAGATTATCCCTGTATTCAACATAAATGCAGCTTGGTTTCAAATGTTTAAAATTCAATAGTCTAAGATTTTTTTTTTTCTTTTCGGTATATTGTTTTAATAAAACATGTCCCCGAGTTCTCTAAAACATTTATGATCTTCTACAAATTTGATATTTTTTCAAATTTTTGACGTAATAAAACCATCACTGTCTTTCTTTTGAATGGTCTTTTTTCTTCCGTAACGTTTGGAACATTTAATAAATTTTTTTAATAAGTTTTCATCCTTTACGATGCTTAATACTTCTTGTTCGCAGTACTTTTAAAAGACGAGCAATATCACTTAAATTGTACAATAATAAAGGAAATATCAGTTATAAAGTATGTAGGGCATCACTTGTTATGGATGTACAAGAGCAAATTCCTAAATTTAGAATACTTCGAATTACAAAAATATTTCAATTGTTGTTCTTCACCATCTTAGAAACAGTTTTTACTTTCGAAAAAAGTTGTAAAATTTAAATTCGTATGCGGTCATTTAGAATTTATAACATACTTAGAAAAACATCATACATGCTATAACA
Organism: Maratus speciosus; assembly: GCA_963932465.1. Lineage (NCBI taxonomy): Eukaryota > Metazoa > Arthropoda > Arachnida > Araneae > Salticidae > Maratus > Maratus speciosus. The sequence continues at coordinate 398,888,024 of OZ010786.1, forward strand.
AAAGAGATAAATTTTTGCACGATGAAAATTTCTCGATAGTTAGAATTTTAGGGATTTATACAATTTCTTGGTACAAAAAACAGGCCAGATAACGCTAAAAATTCGTAAAATAAAAAGTATCTGAGGACTCGGCAACTTTAGATAATAATATGTTCTTAAATTATGTTAGAGCGTGGAAAAAACTTTCATAAATATAACTTATTAGCAATACTCGCGGCTTTGATCATGCAATAGTTGAATTATGCCAAGTGGTTTTAATGTGCCTATTTTTATTAGACGAAATTGGGTCATTTTCAATAAATGCATACAATTCAGAAAAACATTAAAAAAAATTACTTTTAAATTTCCCATTAAAAATGAAATAAGTGATAATGTATAAGTTAGATGTGTCTGTAAATATAATTAATTAAGCACTTTAGCTTTTGGTATAATTTTTATACGCTATTTTACTATATTTTATACACTATTTACCAGTAACATGGTAACAGACTTGACTGGTAACAGACTTGACATTAACAGCAAAATATCTTCCAAAACCTACATGCTAATTATTAACACTAAGAAACAAAACAAAATCTTTAATATATTAACTAGATAATAATATTCAAGCAAAAGAAAGTACTAAACTTATATTTTTAACATAAAAAATTAGGTAACAGACTCGACATTGAATAAAAATACTCACCTTTATAAAAAAATTCTTTACTCCACTTCACTGTTGTTTTTCAACTGCAAAAGAAAATGGCTACAAGTAAATATTTAACTAGTATAAGTGTTTTTATTGCAAATGTGCTGCTATCTCTTGGTGAAATTGTCAACCTTTATTTCATGAAATTGTAGCTTGGTAACAGACTTGACAAAATATGAAGGACAAAATGTTTTGTAGATTTTCTTTAAAAAAATTTTTTTTTTGCTGGGATAATGTCAGAAATTTAAAATAATGATGATTTATCTCATTAAATGTCCCAATTACTTTCCTTTTAAAGTGAAAAATGAAATGAAAAAATATTACAGAATTATAAAATACAGAAGAGGGACAGCTATTTTTTTCTTCTACTAGATGCAAAAATCTGCATATTTAGGGGAAAAAAAATATGAAAGTGATTATTTTTATATTTTAGAAATATGTTGTGTAGTGTAATTATTTATAGTCAGTTTTAAATAATATATTATGAGTACAATTTTTTTTTTTTTTTTTTTTTTTTTACTGTGGGACAGCATATGTATGCATATTTTGAAAATGACCCAATTATACTGCTACGAATAATTCAAAAATTAAAATAAAGAATAATTTAGAATGTATTTTGAAACTTATGTTCATTTCAGTTTTCCTTTGAAGTTTTGAACTTTTTAGAAACCGTTCTTAGAAAGCATTTACATCTTAAAAGTAGCCATCAAGTCATATTTCAAGCTTCTAGTTTAATGCTCTACCACCCCCTGGTGGTAGTGGCACCAACACCAAATATAGCCTTTGTTTGAACAGGGATTGTCACCATCATTTTGCCAAATTCAATTTTGAAATCAGTTTGGTATTTCCTGAGACTTCATAGAAATCTTAATATAGAACGTTTTGAGCTCATTTCATCCTTTTAAATTTTGAATTTTTTAGAAACTGTTTTTAGAGAGCTTTTACATCTCATAAGTAATTAGCATGCCAAATTTCATGTTTCTATCTGTAACAATTGCGTAGAAATCATAATTTAGAACATCTTTAGAACACTTTTCAATCTTTTCATCCATTTTTATATTTCGAAGTTTTTAGAAACTGCCATTAGAGAGCATTTATTTAAGTATTGCGCGGCAGCGCAATACTTATTTATTTCCAGTGTCACTTCTCAATGTTAATTTAACATAGAAAACCCTATGGAGATCATAATTTTTTCATTTTTTCTTCCCACCTTTTTGTCCCTGATGCCACTCATTTTTTATTCTTTACTAATTCTAATGATATTATAAATTTAAAGTGTAAAAACGTTTGCCTGACGTCAGGATCAAAACGAATGGTAAAATACCTTTGCATACGGGTGAATTATAACCCAGAGAGAAACATGGGCCAATTTTTTTTTATATTATTCAAATATTTTTCTTAATAATTCCAATTTTCGCTTTTTTCATTGAAAATCAACGGTGACTTTTCATAGAAAATGTAACTTTTTTACTTCATTGTTGCAAAATTTCAAAAGCCATAACAATAATTTATTTCTTTTTAGTTGAAAGATTTTCACGTGAAATATTAAATTGAGCTAATTTTTTTTTTCAAAAATAAAAAAGGTGAATATGGCGTCATAGTGGAAATAAAAAGGATATTTTCAGAATAAGTTTTTGCTTTGGTCAAGTTTATATTTTAGTAAAATGTTTCTAATGGATAGCTATTTTTACGCAGGTATCGAACTTAGTGGGGAATTACATAAATTTTAAAATGTATTTTTTTTTCGAGATGAGAACAATTTATACCCCAAATTAAACTTAGTTAATAATTTTCTGATGTGTTTTACATCACCTCTTGGGAGAGAATAAGGTTTAAAAATCTAAGTAAAACTTTTATTTTTTATTTTTTACTGTATCACAGCTATAATATTGTTAAATATTAGCAGTAAGGATTCAACACAATTTACATTTACATTCATAGCGTTCTTGAGTGGGAAATAGAGTATCTAAATTTAAGTGAAGTTAATTTTTTATGTTTTGATTATGTATTTTTTACGTTCAGATTGGAAGTTTTTGAACAAACTACCGCAACCTGCATTACTACAGTGGTGAAACATTTTGAATTACACATTGGTAAACTGCATCCCACATTGTGATGCAATACCACATACATCAAAGCCTGATGATGATACTCTCTATTAATTTTGAAATGCGTTCGTCTGAGTGCAGTAGTTATTTAAAAACTTGACATATTAAACAAAAACATAATTTGAAGAACAAATTAAAAAAAAAAAAAAAAAAAATTATTTCCTATATTGTTTAAGCCCGAGAAGGGACAGATATTAATTTATTTCATTCAATTAATTCTACATTTAATGTTAAATTTTTGTAACAAATTAGTTAAGCCAATTGAAGATTAAAAAATAAAAATAAAATTCATACAATATGATACTTAAAACACCCTAAAAAATTAGATTCCGTTCAAATGAAATCGAAATAAATAATTAGACTTTTTTTTTGTTCTAGTGGTAACTAGTATGTTGTGGCCATCACAAAACTTTCTTCTATCTCATACATGTCAATACTTCAAAATTCACTATCTCAGTGCCAAATTAAATGACAATCTGTGTTCATCATGAGAATTCTAAAAATATGAAATTCCGTCCATTAGTTCTCGAGGTATGATCGTCACTGAAATCGTGTAAATCCAGCAAAATGCACCCTAGCAGCACCACCTATTGGGTTATTTACACCAGAACCTAATTATCACCAACTTATGTCAACGTCTAACTGAATATGAAGTTTGAGGAAAATTCGTGCATTAGTTCTTGAGATAGAGGTATTGCGCAAATCATGACAAATGCAGCATAGAAGCGCCACCTGTTGAGCGATTTGCAATAACACATAATCAGCAGCAATATTAATCAAGTTATACTTAAATCTGAAGTTTCATGAAAATTCGTGCATTAGTTCTTGAGATAGAGCTATTGGGGAAATAGTTCAAAATGCAACACAACAGCGCCACCTATTGGGCGATTTACACCAACACGTAGTCAGCATCATTTCATATGAAGGACTAACTAAATCCGAAGTTTGATGAAAATGTGTGCATTAGTTCTTGAGATGGAGCTACTGCGAAAATAGAGTAAATCCTGCAAAATGCAGCATAGCAGCGCCACCTGACGGGCGATTTGCACCAAAAACTAATCAGCACCAATCTATATCAGGGATTACCTGAATATAAACTTTTATTAAATTCCGTGTATTAGTTCTTGAGATAGAGCGCCCACAAAATTTGTGTCACATACAGACAGACAGACGGACAGACAGACTCACAGACAGACATTTTGTAAAAACATGTTTTTTTTTTTAATCTCCGACCCATAAAACGTGTAAATCCGTCGAAAACTGGAATTCGAAAATTTTCATGAAACCAATACTTTCTTCTTGTAAAGATAGAAGAAAGTAAAAATACAAATTTATTTCCTAGATTGTTTAAGCCCGAGAAGGGACAGATATTAAGATATTTCACTCAATTAGTTCTACATTTAATGTTAAATTTTTGTAACAAATTAGTTAAACCAATTGAAGATTAAAAAATAAAAATAAAATTCATACAATATTATACTTAAAACACCCTAAAAAATTAGATTCCGTTCAAATGAAATCGAAATAGATCTTAGTCTTTTTTTTTTAAGTTTTGTATTTTGCATGCATCTTATCATTTTATGCACAATTGTCATAAACATAATACAAAATCTGCAATACAAATATTTTCAATTAAAAATGGAAGAAGCCTAAGATTTATTTCGATTTCCCTTGAACGGAATCTAATTTTTTAGGGTGTTTTAAGTATCATATTGTATGAATTTTATTTTTATTTTTTAATCTTCAATTGGCTTAACTAATTTGTTACTAAAATTTAACATTAAATGTAGAACTAATTGAATGAAATATTTTAATATATGTCCCTTCTCGGGCTTAAACAATCTAGGAAATAAATTTGTATTTTTTAATTTGTTCTTCAAATTATGTTTTTGTTTAATATGTTATAATCAGCTAAAATTCCAAATTTCAAGTTTCTAGGCTCTTCGGTAAAACAAAAATCATATTTTTAGACAGTTTTCTGCTCCTCATCCCCCCTGTGTCTAGGCCAACGACATAAAATATAGCCTATTTTGGAACAAGGTCTGTCACCATCAGTTTGCACAATTACTTTTGAAATCGGTTCGGTATTTCCAGAGATTACCCCCTTACAAAGGCACAAACAAACAAATTTACATCTTTATAATATTACTATAGATAAAATTCACAGATCTTATGAAAGTTAAAAATTTGTTACGTTTACGAAAATAACTAGTTAATTTAAATTATTTATAAGATATGAGGAACAACATTTTTTTAAAACTCAGTGGGAAACACATTACTAAATCTAACTATCTAGCTATTAGCTATTGATCAGTGATAAGTGGAAACATTACGTATATTTCTAAGTACCTTTTATTCGAATATAAGTAGTTGATACAGCGTTGCATAATCATGCCATATAACTAGGGTTAGCCTTGGCTGCCGATTTGGATCCCGAAATTCTTCAAATCGCCAAAAATTTTTTTTTTTTTTTTTTTTTTTAAGTTAAATTTGTTTCTTACATGACTGATGAAGAAAAAAATATTTTTGTGAAAATGAAGCATGATTTTATTAAATGAAAAAAAAATTTCCTTTTATCATGTACGTGAAAATAAGCAAGTTCGCATTTTCTAATAAATTCGTTTATAAATTCTGGTGTCAGTTCATTATTTCATAAGTTTATAAATAGAATTACTCCGTGCGGGAAAGGCTTAAGTGGTCGCAGGACTCTTAAAGCTTAAAAATTTAAGAAATTTTAATTTTTTTAGATGTTAAACTCCTATCTTTTCTGAATATTTTGATATAATTGTTTCTTTGAAATTCTCATTATAACAGAAGTTTTGGCTTTTAGAATTATACCCGTTCAATAGCTGAAGCGGCGTTTCCGAAACTTTCAGGTCATTATTTTCCAAATGGCGTTTTTTGGGAATAACGCGCAGGATACCTCAAAAACTTCTGAATATTTTTTCATGAAATTTTCAAAACATATATTTATTGTTAGTCTGTATAAACTGAACCTAAAATTTCCTTTTTATTGTTCAAAGAAATACTTTTTTAGGTGATTTTACTGTTGAAAATTTCAAAATTTTGTATTGGATAAATGCAACATTGCATTAAAAATATAAAAATGCTTTAAATACAAATTTATTTAAGTTCAGGGAAATTATTATACTCTGAAGTATAAGGAAGCACCAAAATTTTCATTCTAGTTGCAATATTTATTTTGTAATCCTGCGCGTAATCTGTTATGCCAATTTTTTGTTCGACAAATGTCTAACAGTTTCGAGCCCCCTATAAATACTAATTCTGTATCTTGCAATTTTTTAAATACATGAAACGAAAGAACATACTTATATCTTTCATTCCAATTAAAATTGTGTTTTAAAATCATATACATTTTAAGACATCAAATGTTGAAAATGGTCTTTTTTTCATTTTTTCCACTTTTTAGAGTCCCGAGACCCCTTAAATTAGTATGTTTTTAACAATTTGACGTTTATTGCTTTTATACTGTTACTGGACATTACATTACACATATATATCATTAAAAGTTGTTAACTAGGTATAGAGTACGCCGACCCTGTCGTTGTGTATGTCCAAACTGACCGTACCTTTAAGGGTTAATATCTCGGCTAATTACCGAGGATTTTTTTTCGAAAATCGTTATCAACAATGCTTTTATTCTTCTGAAACGATAAGTATATTCAGCGATGCTCAACAATTTTTCTGAATGCCCGTAAATCGAAATTTGTGTATAACAGAAAAATGCTAATTACTCAAAAACTATGTGACCTAGGGTAATCGCTATAATTTTCCGGCAAGGTTTAAATTAACGTCTACTACCTCTAATTTTTGCATAATTTTAGTTTCAGTAGATTCGGAATTAGATGGAGGGGGGGGGGGGACATATTTTTGCGCTACATTTTCAACAATATCTTTGAAAATATAATACCTAAAATTAAAAGGAATGTATTTTTGAGTTCAGCGTTACAAAAGCTTTCACAGGATACCCCATATGATATACAAAGAAAATATTTTTTTTTCTTCAAGTAGCATACTTAGTCCCTCTACTTTTTTACTAAATATATTTACGAATGTTTATTAATCTGAAAATATGTGGGTCAATGGTCTTTATTACTTCCCCGAATTTGAACTTTCCACGTTCCATAGTTTACGAGTAAAATGGCTGTGACAGACAGACAGACGGACAGACACAGGAGTGATCTTATAATGGTTCCGTTTTTACTTTTTAAATACGGAACCCTAAAAATTAGGCGTGCTTTTGAAGATGAACATTAAATACTTATAAAAAAGTGTTTTATAAAATACTATTTTTAGTTTTATACTTATTATTATAATTATTATTATTATTATTATCATTTTCAAACACACAATACACAAAGATTGCCTGTCAATATGCACAAAGATATCAATTCACTATCTCGAATCTTTTCTTCTTCTTCTTTTCTCGGATTCATACGCCTCTGGAATTAAAAAGACCCTCTGCACTTCTTTTCTTCAGGGGCAGAAAAATTCTATTCGTAAAATGATAAAATAGTCAACGGACACCAGAATTCACAAACGAATTTCTTAGAAAATAAAAACCTGCTTTTCTACACTTTCATTATAAAAGCAAAATTTTATTAAAATATTCTTGGCGCCATTTGTCAGCTTTGGAATTAAAATTACGCAGTCACGCCGTGTGACCACCGCCCTTGAAAGATTTAAACATTAAATCAATAAAATTTCCCATAACTATCTCGTAAATTCTCTCTTGAAAGCTTTGCTATTTCGAATTGCTGATTCTAGGACATTGTTAAAAAGAATATAAGTCATCAAATTTCATTCGAGATGATTATTATTATTTTACTATTATTATTATTATTTATTTATTTATTTATTTTATTTTATTTATTTATTTATTTATTTTATTTTATTTTTTTGAGCGACCTGCAGAATTTTAAGAGATGCTGATGTTAATGCATTACATATATTTTAGAATAAACTGAAAATCTTAATTTTGAAATAGAGGTTATTTGTTCATTATTTTCTATGAATGAATTTTTAATTATTAATTAAGGTAAGCTGTTATAGAAGCACTGCGGTTCTTTTATTTGATTCAATTTTTTTTAAACTTAAATTTTAATAAATCTAATATTTTCATGTTAAAATTTAAAATAATTAATATTAAGCTTTTATTATACTTCTTACTTTTATTATAAAGTTTTTCATATCTTCCATTTTGTATGCAGTTGCTCTAAAATTTATTTTAAATTAAAATTTGATATCTCAAAGATCTTTTGTTAACCATTTGGAAAAATGGTTATTGTCCTCGTCAGGGTAGGAAATCAGAAACATATCTGAAGCTTTTTATTGGTTGAATCCGTATTTTATTCGTTTTCTGATTGGTCTATACAGTAATCTGTATTTCCATTTACTTTCAACAGAGATGGATACTTATGTTGCCACTATGACAAAAAAGTAATAAAAACTACAAAAAATTAATTAATTAATTAATTAATTAATAACTCAGAAACAAATTGAGATACAGCTTTCAAACAAATTGCATTTAAAAGTACATTTTTTTTATCTCTCTACGACGGTGTAAAAAGTAATATTGTGGGATGTTTAGAAGTTTAAGAATGTAATTTAATTTAAAATTGGTCGTCAGATTTCTTGGAAATCTGACGCTGGAAAAGCCTTTTCCCGAACAGCCAATGCTTGGATAATACGTAAGTTTCAGGTGGATAATACGTAAGTTTCAGGATATCTGACGAGTCACAGGCGATTTTTGTCGCTTGCAATTTTTACGTGTAATAACACTATTAATGTTTAATTCATGGCGTACGTAATGTATGATCAACTCCGTGCGATTTTTTATGTCTTAAATTTTAGTCTTTGAAAAAAATCATTTTCCAAATGGTTGTTGTAATTTGTTAAATTGCTTTTTTTTTTATCGAATTGTTTTCTTCCCATAAAATTCGAAATATCGAAGAATGACTAAATATATTTGAAATTCGTGGGTAGCCCTGTCCAAAACCAGTATAGCATTCTTAATGCATTGCCGCCAGGTGGTTCTTTTTCCAACGAAAATCCCTCAGTGGTAAATGCAGATTTATCTCTTACATAAAGAACATGTAACTCTACGCAAATTACTATCTACAAGATTCCGACTTGCCGGTTCATGTTTTAAGAAAAAGCCCGATCTCTCCAATGAACTTCGCGGACAGGTATGAAAAAATTCTGAAGAGGGGACTGACCGGAGGCTACCAACAGTTTAAACGTAATGCAGGTGTTTAGCCTCATTAAACCACCTACATGCATTACGATTGTGGGATATTAAAAAACTTTGGGGGTATTTTTGACATGCAGATTTATTTGGCAATTAATTTTTATCTGATAGGCGAATTATGAGCATATTTTGTCTCTGTCATTTCTTATCAGTTTCGTTTCTAGGGGTTTAGACAAGAAATCTCCAAACTACGGCCTGCCGGATAAAACCGACCCTCAATTGCCATGAATTCATGAATTTAGCCGGTAATTGTTGGCTGAAATGTTTTGAATGCAACATTTTTTTGAGGGGGGGGGGGATTCATATTTGAAGATACGAATGGACAGATAACAAAATTAAATTTGTAAAAAATTGAAGTGAACTGTTTTTTGTTGTAATTTTTTTATTTAGTTTCTTCTCAATAGCATATGTATACGGTATTAATACAGATAGCGCTAAAAGCTCTCAGTAAAACTTTTAAACCTTAATTTGAAACATATTAAGCCTGTTAATAATCCGTACCACCTTCCTACATTCAAATGTTAAACAAAAATACGAATATAGCTTGTTCATTCCTTCTTATATCTCCAAAAATAATTACAATCTTAGTATTGTAGCTTAAGGCTGTTCTCAACTGCCCTGCTCAGCATGCGCAAAACCTTTTGACACATTTACAAATTCATTTTTTAACAGAAAGATATAAAATTGGAAAGCCTGACCATGGAAGCGATTTGGAATCGAACTGTGTTTTCCATTTTTTGATAAATAAATTATCTATATAAGTGATTTTGATCACGTGACAAACACGTTTTTCGCACTTTCTTGAGTAGTTATTCAACTTTCGCACGGAAATTCAGTTCAAAACGCCCACTTTGGCACTGTTTTCTGAAAGATCTATTGCATTTACCAAAAAACGAAAAAAAAACAAACAAAAACAGCTCGCTTACGTAGTTTCTGAACAACAACACCTGCTAGTTTCATGCATTTCCGAGCAAAAATAAATTAAAACTTATGTCATAAAGTTGCCCTCTTGGATTTGAGAACAGCCTTAAGCATATGTGATAGATTACTTCATCTTCATAACACCTTCATCCATGAAATAAAACAATTTTTCATGAAAACATGGCGTAACACCTTCTTCCACTTGTGTCTTCTATTATAATCTAATATTTTTACTTCTTTTACTTAAAAATAAAAATTGGGGGGGGGGGGACACTCAAAACCTTTCATTTACATTACCTCTTTTTTAAAAAAAGCAAATTTACATTATTATAACAAGGTGGCATAGCAACTCGATGGGTTGCATTTAAATTACATGAGATCTTACGATTTATTTATTTATTTATTTATTTATTTTTAGTGTAAATATAGTTTTATTGTACGTTTAAGAAAAAAACATAATATTAATTTGATTAAATACTAAATTTCAAGCAATAAGCCATATTACAATGTAGGTTAAAAGTTTATTCAATAAAAAAGCCCATTTTCAGTGCTTCATCAGAAAAGGAAAACATCGCCTCCTTTTAAGATTTAATTTTTTATTTCAGGGCTTGTGACATGAAAATGAAATGACTTTGATGAAATTATATAAATATGGCGTCGTTTGGACGAACTAGGGACGGGCATTATTTAATATATTAGAATTAAAAAAAAAAAAAAAAACCACTGTTACTATGCTGGAACCTATTATTGCATTAATATGTTACCGAAAAGTCTCTCTTAATTAAATAACATATGGTTTTAAATGTCAGTGTCTCTATTGATTTGCCGTAATCAAGAATTCAATTTCGTGCCTCTAAAATAGAGCAATATTCACTAAAAACGTCCCGAATCGTTTCTTTTAAGACGTGCGCCCCTAGTTTGGCCCATCATCACCCTCTAGTTATGGGCAACTCTGTTAGGTGTGAGGTGCTAAAAATTTATTTAATTAAACGCTTTTTCGGCTTGGTGCCTGGTGCTGGGTCATCAGCATCACCATAACATACATTCACCGATTCTGATGGCGCAAAGTAGAGCATAAACGAAACACTGGCACAAATAGTAAATAAGGAAAACATCTGACTATTTCTAAGAAAAAAGCTCATGCTTGACGTTTCGTACTCATGAATCGCATATATTGTCTTCATTTAGCATTTCCATAACAAAAAGTAAAGTTTGACTTATAAAACCCAGCAAAGTTTTGTGTAATTTTTGATCTGAGCAATTTTTTTCAACTTAAAATATATTTTCGTACTTTTTTTTTTTTTTTGCTTGCTTCTAATTTTCAACGAGTGACTTTAAAAATCTATATCTGAATTATATTACCAAACATATAGCTCAGTTACACATTAACAATTAGGAATAGTAATTGCAATGCATGGATGTGCTTAGGACATCCTAAAACTTTAGTCACTGAAAAATTACTCCAAAAGCAAAATTTGTAGAAAAAAAAATTACAAACTGTTGTAAAGAATGTTGTTGCTTGTTATTTTCTAATCGATATAAATGTAGACAATATTCACAGTGTATTGTTTAAATGACTATAATATTTTTTGTCTGTAGATATCTATGCGTTTATTTTTATAAAACCTACTTCATTATTGAAATATATTGTAAGATTTTTAGCTTTCAATTTCTACATGCTAGCTAAGCTAATAACTAACTTTACTTTACGGAAGACTTGGAATATATCTCTTAACTTTTACTACGAAACAACATTTTTATTAATGGATACCCAATTTACACGCATACATATGAAAATCAGCTTTTGAAAATTCTAAGCAACAAAAGAAGGAAAAAATATGCAAGTTAGCAAAATAATTTCAAAGTTCTCTATAAATATTTACAAATAGTTTTTAAAAGTTCACAATTTTTTTTTAATAACAAAAAAGTTTAAAAAAGTACAAAAAAGCTTTTAAAAAATTACAAAAAAGTTTTAAAAATTACAAATTAGTAAAAAAAATTATCAATGTTTTAAGAAAATGTACAAGTTAGTGAAAAAAATTCATAAAAATCAATAAAATAAACAGGTGAATGAAAAAATATGCAAGTTAGAAAATAATTTCAAAGTTTTCTATAAATACTTACAAATAGTTTTTAAAATTTCACAATTTTTTTAAATTACAAAAAAAATTTAAAAAATTACAAAAAAATTTAAAAATTTACAAAATTAAAAAAAAAATACAAAAAAGTTTTAAAAATGACAAAAAAAGTTTTAAAAATTACAAATTAGTAAAAAAAAATATATCAATGTTTTAAGAAAATGTACAAGTTAGTCAAAAAAATTCATAAAAATCAATAAAATGAACAGGTGAATGAAAAAATATGCAAGTTAGCAAATAATTTCAAAGTTTTCTATAAATATTTACAAATAGTTTTTAAAATTTCACAATTCTTTTAAATTACAAAAAAAGTTTAAAAAGTTACAAAAAATGTAAAAAATGTACAAAAAAGTTTATAAAAAATTACAAAAAAGTTTTAAAAATGACAAAAAAAGTTTTAAAAATTACAAATTAGTAAAAAAAAAAAAAAATTATCAGTGTTTTAAGAAAATACACAAGTTAGTGAAAAAAATTCATAAAAATCAATAAAATGAACAGGTGAATAAAAAAATATGCAAGTTAGCAAACTAATTTCAAAGTTTTCGTTATTTACAAACATTTTTAAATAATTCACAAAATAACAAAAAATTAAAAAAAAAATTGCAAAAAGTTTAAAAATTGACAAAATTGGCAAATAAATAAATAAAGTTACGAAAATAAAAAAAAAATACAAAATAACAAAAAAAAATTAAAATAAAATTATATAGTCGTAAGATAATTATCAATCTTTTCTAAAAACGTTTTGAAAAATGGACAAGTTAGTGAAAATAACTTCATAAGAACCCACAAAAATTAACCGATGAATGAAAAATATGCAAGTCGACACAATAATTTCAAAGTTATCTGTAAATATTTACAAAAATTTGCCAAAAGTTTTTAAAAAATCACAAAATTACAAAAATTACAAAAAAGTTTTTAAAAAATTACAAATTTTTTAAAGAAAATTACAATTTTTTTTTAAAATACAGAAAAATAAAAAAAATTATAAAAAAAATTAAAAAATTACAAAAACGTTAAAAATCTTACAAAAAGTTTAAAAAAATTGCAACACAGCAAAATTTCTTTTAAAAAATTACAAATTAGTGAAAAAAATAGGAAGAATCGACCATAGAAATCGACTACATAAATAAGTAAAATAAGTAAATTTATCAACTCTATATACTCATACATCCTCTTCCAAACGTTCGCAGACAGAAATAAAAGCTAGCGCTTAACTTTCCAAAATTCATTTGAAGAAAATCAATTACTAAGACTGATCATGCACACATACATGTTTCATAAAACCTGCTATACAATAAATGTTTTCACTTTACTTATAGAAATTCACCTCATCACCAATATTAAATTCACCTCATCACCAATATTCTCAGTTGATCCCATGATCTTCGTTGAACAGCAAGTTCACGCAGAGTTAAAGGATTTTAAAAAAGTGTATATATTGGTTAGCTAACCACTATACTGCTGTTTTTGTAAATATTTATAGATAACTTCGAAATTATTTTGTCGACTTGCATATTTTTTTATTTATCTGTTAATTTTTGTGGGCTCTTGAAGATTTTTTTTTTTTCACTAACTTGAACATTTTTCAAAAATATTTTAGAAAACATTGATAATTTTTTCTTATTATTATTTTGCATTTTTTCTTTTTAACTTTTGTAATTTTTTAAAACTTTTTGTAACTTTTTTTTTATTTTTTTCGAATTTTTTTTTAAAAATTTTGCTTGAGAATTTTTTTAAAAATTTTTGTAAATATTTAATGGAAAACTGAAATTATTTTGCTAACTTGCATATTTTTTCATTCATCTGTTAATTTTGTGGGTTCTTATGATTTTTTTTCACTAACTTCTACATTTTTTAAAACATTTTTAGAAAATATTGATAATTTTTTTACTAATTTGCAATTTTTTAAATTTTTGTTTGCAATTTTTTTAAATTTTTTTCTTTTTTTTTTTTACTTTTTTTTTTTTTTTACTTTTTTGAAATTTTCTTAAACTTTTTTGTAAATTTTGTAAACTTTTTTGTAAATTTTTTAACATTTTTTCGCTAGTCTTTTTTAAAACTTTTTGTAAATATTTATAAAAAACTCTGAGATTATTTTGCTAACTTGTATATTTTTTCATCCATCTTTTACTTAATATTATCAAAAGCTGATTTTCATATGTATGTGTGTAAATTGGATATTCGTTGGTGAAAATGTTCCGTTGTAAAAGTTAAGAGATGTATTACAAGTCTTCCGTAAAGTAAAATTAGTTATTAGCTATCATGTAGAAATTGAAAGCTAAAAATCTTACAATATATTTCAATAATTAATAGATTTTATAAAAATAAACGCCTAGATATGTATAAAGCACTGTGAATGTTGCATTGTGAATGTTGTCTACATTTATATTAATTAGAAAATAACAAGCAACAAAATTCTTTACAACAGTTTTTAATTTTTTTTTTTTTTTGGAATAATTTAATTCACTGATTAAAGATCATATCTTTTTAATGATGTAGAATCAATTTTTAGCTAAGGGGTTATACTTCGAAATATTGAATTCTATACAGTAAATTTCTGGAAGTCTCCAATCTGATCCTTGACTGTTAAATTCTTCAAACGATAAGTTAATTTTTGAATATCCCTCATCAATATGATTTGCAATACTATTTTCAAGATCAATATAACAGTGACTTCTAAAATAAGATGTGATTGTTTCAATATCACCTTCACCTCTTTTGCCTTCAAATAAGATTTTGCTAACCACAAACCATTTAATTGCTTTTTTTTTCTCTTATCTCGCTTTGAAGATTGTATTGTAACTCAAGTTTCAAATTAGTTTGAAAAGTAACTAAGCAGCCTTCTTCGTCTTTCTCAGGATGAAAAGTTAAGAGTTTTAAACACTTCGAAAGCCGATGCTTAATGTCTTAACCTTTTAAATACTACACCGGGTATATTTCATCTGTAACAGGAAAAAGAGGTTTTTTTAATATGGTGTGTACATAAATGTTGATTTAAATTTGATTTTTGACTAAATGTTAGTTTACACTGATCACATATCTATCTATATTATAAAGGACAAACATATCTGTGCGTAACGCATACGTCATTTTGCTAATGGCAACACTTTCAAATTTAAAATGAAAATTCGGTTTACAATTTCCACTACTGCAATTTTTTAACTTCTAAACATCGCACATTTTCAATTTTTACATCGCCGTATACGAAAAAAAATGTGCTTTTAAATGCAATTTGTTTGAAAGCTGTATCTCAATTTATTTTTGAGATATTAAATTTTTTTATAGTTTTTAATACTGTTTTTGTAATCGTGGCACCAAAAGTACTCCATTCCTATTGAAAGTAATAGTACAGGCAATAGAGACCGTATAGGGGCTCTACCTAGCAAAGTTCATGGTAGTTCTGGAAAAAGGCTTACTATATGTTTTTTGGGTCGCTGAATCCGAATTTTTAACTTCCCACCAAAATTTCCCCCGGCAACACCCCAAATTTTGGTAAAATGCCCCCCAAAAAGGTTTTTATTAAAAAAATCAATTTTTTTATTGTTTTAGGGAAAACGTATCTAGAAATTCAGAAAGTAGACAAAATTTGCAACAAATCAGATACATGACATTATGACTTAGGATGAAGGGGTAGGGGGGATCAGCCGCGCGCGGTGCTGCGTGAACTAAGTTGCGCAATTCCACTTAACCACTCACACGTTTACATTCGCCCTCCCATCTCCCCTCCGAACTTTCTCTATAAGGTTTACTTTAAATTTTTTGGGTCGCTGAATCCGAATTTTTAACTCCCCCCCCCCCCTCCTCTAGGTAAATTTCCCTATTGCCTGGACATATAAAGGGAAAATTGTACATTACTGTATCTTTTTGTTGCCATTTTCTAATAAAAACTGAAAAAAAAAACTGAAATTAAAATACGTGCTTTGTGAAGAATATCATTTGTTATAAAAACCCGGTGAATTTTGGTTTTATTTCGTTTTTATTTATTAATTAAATGATGTTTAGTTTATTGAAACTTAATTTACAAAAACTACAACACTTTTCCTTTATAAAAATGTATTTTAAAGGATATCTGTGTGCCTTTTTTTTCTACGCATTTACTTAATTCGTGTCAAAAAGCTGAAAGAATGTAATTTTATTAATCGTGTGTAATAACAGATTCCGAATTTTGAAAAAATATTAATAAATGATTTCGGATAAAACATGGAGCTATAAAACAAGCAAATGAAGGCATATGAATTATTAGACACCCGATTTCTTTTGCTGAGCTTCTTGAATGACAACATTGCTTTTTGTTTGGTTTGTGTATTATTCCGCGATAATGAAGTCATATTCATCCTTTCCTACAGGTGTTGTTTAAAACTGGGTCAAAAAAGTCGAATGCTTTAGCGGATGCAAATGACGCCATTTTATATGAAAAAAAAACGTGCGTTTTAATTCTTATTAATTATAGAAAACTGAAATATGTTTTGTAGAAGTGTGCCAATTTAACCCCAGCTGCTTTGAAGTTCTTCGCAGGGGAAAATGCTCCACTTGATCGAAATCACACACTGATAAAATGCTTTGATAATACTTTACTTTTTGAAAATAACGCAATCGGAATCACACACTGATAAAACGCAATGTTTTACAAAAATATAGAGCGTCTTTATAGAAGAGCACTGACATACAGCGTTCATGCTCGGATCGGATGATTCTCGCCTGGATGAATTCGCTTCGTGAGTTAGACAAGTAAACAAAGAAGATATTAGCATTGGCAATAATTCCAGGTTTAAAATAATATGAGGTTTCCCAAGTTTTTGTCCAAAATTCTCTCGACTGATATAATTTTATTGCTAATCTTTAAGACATTCTACTATAATTTTATGAAATAACACAATTTGTTTAATTTAGTTTTTCATAATTTTATATAATCTGTACATTTAAAACACAAGGCAGTTTTCTAGTCATCTGTCCTGAGCTTTCTGCTGAACTAATTTTACTAATAATTGTTTTAACTGAAAGATCTTCATTTGCAGATGTACCCAAACTGGCTGTTTTTTTTTTTTATATCCCCATTTTTATTTTTTTTTATTTTTAAAGCATTTTATGGAATTTCTTCATAATGGTGGTAATTAGATTGCTTTCATTATTGCAGAGAAGAGAGAGAAAAAAAATGAGGTTTATTTATCTTTATTCATGCCATTTTCTGATAAAAATTCAAAATTGTTGATACAAATTGTTGTATAGGGTTTACTGGTGCAAAATCCCATTAGGGACGTAATGTTTTGAACGGAAAATGACGTACTTCTTTTGAAAACATGCGTTTTTCCTCATAAAGTTTTTATATTTGTTTCCATCTTCATGTGTACTGATACTAAGTTTCAGACACTAGGCGAAATGCTTAAGTAAGTGAATATGACGTCATATTTGAAAGAAAACGATCATTTTCTAGGATAAAACTAAACATTTTTACAAAATACATAAATTACGTCCATTTTTACTCTCCGGTACTGAGATTAGAATCTCGAGTTAAGAGTGCGACTGTTCACAGTTCACCTGCAAAGATATTGTTGACAATCGCGGCTTCAAGTTTTGAGTTAAAATGATAAAATTAAAATACAAATTTTTTAAAAATGGTGAATACGGAAATGAGAAGTGTGTATGTAAATTTTGAGAGGAAGAAAATGATGTTGGGTTTAGATTTCATAGGAAAAATTTCTATGATCGTGAAAAAGTTAAATACATTTTGCTGTTTTACAATCCGGAATACTAAGCATAAGAGCCTCAATTGATAACTTCATCATAATAACTGATCTTTATTATATTTTACGGATTACGTGTCTTAATTATAAAGAAAAAACGTATCTATGCATAACGCTGACGTCATTTTGCGATTGACTACACTTCACGATCAAATTTCGGTTTTGAAATTACGGCAATTTTTTAATCTTATGACCACCGTAAATTTTCAATTTTTAGAACATTGTATAAGGAAAAAAATCTACTTTCAAATGCAATTTGTTAAAAAACTGTATCATAACTGTCTGACTTATTATGTCCTTTAGAATAATTTTCAAGCATGATTTTTTGTAATTTATCTTATCACGTGCCGGCTTCAATACATAATAATAATAATAAACATTTTGCACATAAAGCAACAACAATTGTTCAGCAGCCAAATAGGGGGGGAGGGGGAATCTTTCAAATGGAATTTGATTTGTTTGCAAAGTGCATCTCAGTTTACAGATCGTCTATGAATTTAAAAATAATTTTCAGGCATGAAATATTTTTTAATTTATCTCTTTCACTTGGAGCTCGATTACGAAAGATTAATCCGTTTGCCCTTAAAACAACATAGAGTTCATCATTTTCTTACAGCTAATATTCCATTAAAAAAAATGAAAACTTCCTCTATGAATAAATAAATAAAATAATATAAATAAACACAAATTTAACAAACATATAATTGACGCGCTTAAAGCTCTGAAATTATCAGAATATAAAAGGATGCCGTAAGTAGAAAAATCTTGGGCTAATAACTCTTAGCATACGGCTAATACGAAAATATCGCTTTTGATAAATTTCAAAACTTTATTTGATTGTATAATTGATATTTTTCATGTGAAAAATGCTTTTTTATTGTTTGTGGGCAATCTAAAAATATATTGCATGTAAAATGTAAAAAAAAAAAAAAATATTAGTTTTCAATTTTAAAATATATGGTTTTCACCTATATTCTGTAACCCGGAGAGCCCGGGTACGATACCCTAATGTTTATAATGTAGGTTTTGGTGCACTTTCAAACGATGGCTCAACCTACGTTCACTTGAAAACGTTTTCTCACATTCATTGCAAGCTAATTGTGGACGAGTACGATTTGATGAGCTTTCAAATGGTGGCTCAACCTATCTTCACTTGAAAACGATTTCCCACATTCATTACAATCTAATTGTGGTCGACTGTGAATAACCATATGCTTGTTCAATCTATAATGATAGCAATAGCCGAAGATTTTCTCACACTTTGCACACTTACACAATTTTTTCTCTGAATGTGTTTTCATATGAGTTATTAGAAAACATTTTCTAGTAAAAGATGATTTTCAAACTTCACATACAACAGGTGATACACTATCATACGCCAACATGTGCCTTTTTAACTCACGCTGTCTTGTAAACAGCTTTTCACAGGCTTCACAAGTAAATGGTTTTTCATTGGTATGGATCTGTGTATGTTATTTTAAATTCCATTTAGATGAAAAGTATTTATCACAAATAGAACACAACTGCAAGAGAAATAAATGTAAACAGTTAGAATTCAATTCAATGTTACAAATAAAAAACATTTCTTAAAGAATACAGGTTAATATATTTTAATGTAAATTTGGTCTAATTATGTTTACAGTATGCATTCTAATATTTTACATAAAACTACTCACGTGTTTATGATTCTTTAACTCTATATGTGTCAACGATGAATCATTCAGAGTGTCCATTTCTGATATATCCTTTAAGACCTGAAGATTTTTAGTAGAAATGAAAAGTTTTGGAGGTTTCTCCTAGTTAATAGGATAACATTTGATTAAAAAAATATTTAAAAATACTCGGTTTCAGGTTATGCCAAGGGAGGATCCACGTAATTTTGTGGGTGCGGGCTGGATTTTAAATCGCACAAAAAAGAGGAACATGTTTCTTTTTTCTTTTTCTTTAGGATCACCCACACAATTGTGTAGGTCAGGTCTTAAAGTGTTATAGTATTTCTGCTGGTTTGATTTGTCTTATTGCAACATCTACACAACAAAATAAATATATTAATACTAGGGGCCTCAGCCCCCTGCGAGCTTCGCCCGCCAACCCCTCATTTAGACTTCCCGTTCCCAGCCTATTAAAACATACTAATATGTCCTGTTTAAAAAATACAGGGTAAGTCAAAATGAATATAGCTTTACAAATGGCTATAACTATTTAATGAAAAAGAATTTGTGGATAAGATTAACACAGAATGTAGACGGAACTTCAAAATTTCCTTACGTAAGGCGCAGGTGCAGTGAAGCTGAAACTTTGCAACAGTTCACACATTTTTAAACCAACATCTTCCAAAGCGTTGGATCAGTCGAAGTGAAGATGCCGACGATGTCTTCTGCTCTTGGCCACTGAGATCTCCGGACTTGACACACTGCGATTTTTTTCTATGGTGTATATGCCTCCCATGGTGAAAACAATTGAAGAACTCAAAGAATGCATTTGTAATGCGCTTGCGTCGGCGACTGAACAAATGCTTCAGAATGTATGGTGTGAAATGGACTACTGCCTAGATGTTGTCCGTGTGACCAAGAGGGAAGTCAGATAGAACATCTATGACGCATATATAGAAAATTTTGAAGTTCCGTCTACATTCTGTGTTAATCTTATCAATAAATTCTCTTCCAATAAATAGTTATAGCCATTTGTAATCGCTATATTCATTTTGACTTACCCTATATTACCAGGTTACGGAAGATTTAATGATGTTATCAGTATAACAGCGCGGCTATCTTCTGTAATCGCGTTGTCATGCTTTTCAGTTTGAATGGGCATTTTTCGGTTCCCTTGGCCTCATCCATTGTTGTCGTAATAAATGACATCAGTTTTCGGGATTAATGAGTAAGACCAATTACACATTTGAAAATCAGCTGGTATAAAATGGTTGGGTTAAAAAATGACGCTATCTTCCTGAGTTTTATAACGTTACAATATTGTTTCTTTAGGTTTGAGGTTAAAAAGCTGGATTAGCTTTCAGATCCACGTATTTAAAAGCATTGTGTTTTAAAATTTTAAACTTATATTTTATGTCTTGATCGAGTTTTAGGTATTTCAAGAACAGGTATAGCTTATTCATAAATTCTTTTCTCTATTTTAATACGACATCCTGCATATTTTCAGGTTATTTTTACAATGTATTTTGTTTGTATTAATTAATAAGAATATCCAAATTTTCTAATATGTATTTATTTAATAGTCATTCGTACAAAAGAAATCGAAAGTATTTTGCGCATACATTTGTCTGTATTTATGCTGCATCAAGTGATATCTACCCTATATATATAAAATCCTAATGAAACGAATTTATGAAACGGATATATGAAACGACTGAAATGAAACGAATTTATCAAACGATTGATTAAACAACTGATTATGTTTCACGGCGATTTCTCCTAAAATATGAAATACTTTGCGATGAAATTAACACCAAAAATCCGTACTGATCCGCAGATCTCAAAACTCGTATTAGAATTTTTAAATTCGAATTAGTTTTCGAAATATTAAGTTTTTTCTAATTTTAAATACTTTTTTCTAATGATGACAACTCAAATTTTAATCAAAACACATATTTTTTTCACATTTTTGAAAAGGTTATTATTTTAAACTAATTTGGCGACCAGTTTGGCCTCCCTTAAATCTATGCTAAGAACAATGCTTTTTTTTTTTTTTTTTTTTTTTTTTTTTTTTTTTTTTTTTTTTTTTTTGGTATTTCGTTATCATTTTATTTAATACAAAACTTTCATTTAAGACTGAAACATTTAAAATTAATGGCTTTCACTTCTTTCTTTTTTTTTTTTTAAACGAAAAGAAAAGAAAAATATTAGGCGCAGATGACATATACGCACCGGAATACTGGCGCCAAAATGGCGTTATATTGCCTGACATGGTAACCCGGCTGTTGTTGCTTATTTATTAATAAATGTTTATTTATATTTATTTTCTTTTATTAAAAAAATGTTATAAATTGTTTTGTTCTATAGTTATTAATTAATTTTTTATTTATTTATTGTTATTTCATTTTTGAAACAATAGAAAATAATTTAAAAATACATATGTAACTGGTATTCGAAAACGAGGTTTTCACTTTTAATGTTACGACTTAGTTATCCCGCCGACCAATTACGCCAAATTATATAAATCGCCAAACCACTCACCAAATTATACAAATTGACGTAATTTTTATTTTAAATAACAAAAGAACAAATAAATTAGTAAAACATTAATAAAAATACAAATAAAACGTCGAAATAAAAATCACTTGATGGCGCAAACATGTGTAACTTCATTAGAGTCAAGTGAATGTGACATTTACGATAAACCATTATTGGCATTTAATCTTATAGTCTGGCGATAGATTTTTGGTCGATGGGATAACCAAGTACTACCGTTTTAATTTACCACTCGAAAAATAAAAAAAGGCTAACTGGCGAGTTAAAAAAAAAAAAACTATTGGCGAGATTTGCACCCGGCTAACATAAAAGTACCAAGAATTCTTTGCGATCATGGCAACTTTTATATAGTTTTATTCGAAAAAACAACTTTGATTCTTTAATCAAAATGGAAACCTTTCTTATGAAAAGCGAAGGGATCAGCTCGTAACTGTTTATGGCAGTTACATGACTTGGACTATTATAATATAACTGAAATGATGGCAATAGAATAATATTTGGCGACTTATCGCCTGTAGCTGGCTAACATTAAAGTACCAAAAGGGCCACCTGGAATATAAAAAGCGAAGGGATCAGCCCGTAATTGTTTATGGGACTTACATGATTTCGACTATTATAATATAGGTGAAATGATGGCGATAGAATAATATTTGGCGACTTATCACCTGTGGCTGGCTAACATTAAAGTACCAAAATGGCCACCTGGCATATAAAAAGCGAAGGAATCAGCCCGTAATTTTTTATTACAGTTACATGATTTGGACTATTATAATATAGGGATGGGCATTATTTAACGTATTAGGATAAAAAAATCCTGTTACTATGTTGGAACCTAATATTGAATTAATATGTTACCGAAATGTCCCTGTTAATTAAATAACATATGGTTTTAAATGGCAGCGTTTTCATTCATTTTCCTTAATCAAGAATTCAAATTCGTGCCTCTAAAATAGAACAATATTCACTAAAAACGTCCTCAATCGTTTCATTTCAGACGTGCGCCTGTAGTTTGGCCCACATTGGCCCATCTTCACCCTCTAGTTATGGGCAACTCTGTTAGGCGTGTGGGGCTAAAAATTTATTTTGCATTTCGTCAATCCCTAATGCATGAATAGTAATGCCTTGCAGCACTAATTAAACATTTTTTCTGCTGGGTGCTGGTGCTGGGTCATCAACATCACCATCACATACTTTCACCGATTCTGATGGCGCAAAGTAGATCATAAACGAAAAACTGGCACAAATAGTAAATCAGGAAAACCTCTGAAAATTTCTAAGAAAAAAGCTCATGGCTGACATATTTTGTACTCATGAATCGTTTATATTGTCTTCATTTAGCATTTCCATAACAATAAGTCAAGTTTGATTTATAAAACCCAGCAAAGTTTTGTGTAATTTTTGATCTGAGCAATTTTTTTCAACTTAAAATATATTTTCGTACTTTTTTTTTTTGGCTTGCTTCTAATTTTCAACGAGTGATTGTTGTTGAATTTTGCAGTATATTTCATTTATGTTATGTAAATGAAAAAAGCATTGATCCCCCCCCCCCCCTTAAAATAATTCAGCGAAACACGAGTTCAATTTCATTAAATTTATAAAAAGTACCTTTTTGCAACATTTAAGTAAAATACATTTATTCATAATTTTATCTCTTAAAAATTTTAATTCTCGATTTTGAATAGAAAATCTATTTCCAAAAATAAGAAAACATTGGTTTGCTACATTCAGATAAAATCCATGAATTTATAATTTTTTAATTCATTAGCGCATTTAAAACGTGTACATTAAAACGTCAATTGATTTCAACTGAAAGCAGGTGCAACAGTTGAAACCAACCGCAGATAATTCCTTAATTCATTCTGAATTACGCTGTCAGGAAATCTAGTTCTTAACATATAAAAGTTCTTTTATCGTTTAATAAGCTTCTGAATAAAAAGAGTTACTAGAACATCTTTGCAATTATTTATCTGTTAAAATTTTCTGCGGTCATTATAACATTTGCTTATTTTGAAACATTTGTTACGAAAATGTTTTAAATTTAAAAGATACGCTAAAGGATAAATTTGTCTCAGTGATTACATTTGATTAAACGTGTTTATTTATTCCATGTTTTTGGAAGGAATAGAGTGTTTTGCGTTGGGCGGTTTATTTGAATACTTAAAAGAGTTTACTACGTACTTATGGAGTTTTTTTCAGGGGGTGGGGTAGGGGCGAGGAGGATTCTCGCCCTATAAATTTTGTTTTTTGGGCAAGTTTTTTTTTTTTTCATTGTTTTAATTTGCTGAAAAAAAAGAAAGAAAATAGTCTCCTATAATTTGTGAGAAAATTTAATTTTAGTACAGTTGTAATTAATTTGAAAAACATTTGTACGAACGAAATTTGTTTGGATGAATTGCATCAAATTTCTCTTTTTAATACTTTCCAACGTAGTTGAAAAGTGTTTATGATTTCAGTTTGTCTGTCCATCTTTCTGTCCTTGCTTTAACTCGCGTAAATATAGTCCGATTGCCATGAAATGGATATATCTTATTTGGGTTTAGTATGGCATGTTCGATATTGTAAAGGAAGTGCGTATAGCATTTTTGGTTCATTCACAGGGCCACTCAAAAGAATTCCGTTACATTACGGTCTATGGGGGAAAATCGCTTGCTGTAAAAATGTGTATTTTAATGATATTACAGTATTTAAAACATATTGAAATTGATATAAATCATTGAGGTGTACTACAAGGTTCTTGCTATAGAATAGGTATAGTGCATATAGGTGGGTGAGCATAGAACTTATCGTTTATTTACAGGAACACACAAAAGTATTTGGATGTAGAAGAAAATGAGCAATAATTGAACTATTGAAGACACGAACAATAATTGCTGGAAGAGCGTTTTCAATTGTGGTATGCGTTTTTAAGTTTAACTATTTTTTAAATATTACTTGGCGTGTATAAATTCTAGATCATATACAAGGTGGAACAACAGTTCTCAACAACATTCGTTTATTGGCTGAAATTGCTGAGCGGAAATTTTAAAATGTATTATGCGTTTAACTGAACTCACTTTTTGCATACTATATAGCATGCATACCTATCTGTAGATCATATACAGGGCTGCAAAAAAATCGTATATTTTAACGACTCTTCATGCTAATGGGAGAAATCGTGTTTTCAAATGCATTATGCGATTTTCAAATTGTTCATTAAGATATGTCATCTTCCACCTTAGTAAATTGTGATGTTTTGTTATGGTATTCTAATTCTGAATGTGTTGGAAAGTGATTTATTTCATAATCTATGCTGTATTCATGTTTTTTTTTTTTTGGGGGGGGGGGGTGTTAGAAATCGTGTTGTTAAAACTCTGTGTTAATTATTATACAGGGTGTCTATTATCGTTTACCAACAACTAATTTCTAAACCGTTAGTTTTAGAGGTATAGTTCCAATTGCAAAAATGTTTCACATTTTGTTCTGCATCACATAAAAATCGATTTACATTACATCAATTACTTTTTAAATAGATAACTAAATTACAAATTTTATACAATGCCTGGGTCCTATAAGTTTTACTTAGAAAAAGTTTTTCCATGTTCTAACAAGGAAAACAGCAAAAAATTATTCTTTTATGGTCAAAACTTACTGAGTTATGATACTTAGAATTTTTTGAAAATTTTTAATGTTTTAATCCCCATAAATGGAAAAACACGTTTTTAGTGTCAGAAAACGCTAAAAATGCATGAAATTCAAAGTATCATAACTAGGTAAGTTTTTGTTTTGAAAAAATTAAGTTTTTAATCACAAACTAATTTTGATTCATCTCAATAGAAAACAGCATTTATAATTATGTCAAAAAACTATTCTAAACATTTTGTTTAAAAGGCCTTCTAATTAAAACATCCGTTGACCATTAGTTATATGTTATAAAAATAACAGGTTGTTGGAACCTGTTACCCGTACAAGTGTGGAACGATGTAACCTGTTAACCAAAAGTAACTAAATTTCCCATCTCTATTATAATATAGGTGAAATGATGGCGATAGAATAATATTTGGCGACTTATCACCTGTGGCTGGCTAACATTAAAGTACCAAAATGGCCGCCTGGAATATAAAAAGCGAAGGGATCCGCCCGGAACTGTTGATAATAGTCACATGACTCAGGCTATTATTATAGAGATTGTTTTCAATTCTAAAAACAGCGCAAAGAATAATATTTCCTAACGATTAAAAATTTATTTACACGTGACTATTAAAAACAGAACACCCCCTCCCCTTTAAAATTACTATTAAATGAGTACGTGTTAAAATCAGGAAAATGTTGAAAATTATGTCTTGAAAATTGTATTTACACGTGAATATTAAAAGAGAAAGGAAACTTTAAAATAATAAATGCATTAATATGCGTTTAACCCTTTCAGAGGCAAGGTACTTCTATACGTAAAATGTTGAAATCAGTGAATGGCACCAGAATTTACAAAAAAATTTCGAAATACGAAAATGCTTTTGTTCACTTACTTAATAAAAGGAAATTTTTTATTCCAATATTCTGGTGCCAATGTGGCATTTAAGAATTTAAATTAAGTGGTCCAAAAAAGAACCACCGCCCTTGAAGGGGTTAAAGCAGTAAATTGTAGTAATTGTAGTAAATTATATTATGTCAATCGTTTTATAACGCTGTTAAAAAATACCGGTAGGCAAAGACTCTGATTACTTAATTCATTTTATTTTAGCTTCTTTTCAAATGTTTAATTGACCTTCTTTAATTAAACACGAAAACGACCATTGAATGTCTTAACAGCAACTGATTCGGCTTTAAATTTTCGCAATCAAAGGGAATTGAATGGAAATCCGTTGACAGGGAGATCGCTATAGGTTTTTTCATTATAATTCAATCTTCTCTAATCTTTTTAAAACCGATCAAATTAGCGTGCTTTTAGATTCTGCGGTATCTGAACGAGGGTTGGCGAGCGTAGCTTGCAGGTGATAGAGCCCTCTAGTAATATATAAACAAATTTGCTTGCCGCATTACTTTTGTACCATATGACGTCAGATTAAGTCTCCGTAATGAAAATCGCTTTAAATGTATTGTTTTAATATATGACGTAATTTTCTCTATTAAATGTATTTCTCATGTAATAGTTTATTTATTTCAAATTTGTTTCCTCTTTTAAGATTCGCGGGTACATATATTATTTAATTTTAAAATATTTGAGAATTGAGCTTTTTCAATATGATCTAATATTCACCATTAAAAGTTTTTGACGTGTAATAATTTAATTATTTTAGACACTTTAAATATTACTATATGGACCGTATTCTTCCTTTCGGTTCGAGACTATAAAAATTGCCATTTTATCCTATGTGACGTCACAGGAATATTCTCTATCGTACTTATTGAATGAAGATGATTATATAAAATTTCGTTTACACTTAAATATATAAATATTTTTGCATTTGGTTCCACCTAATAATCCACAAAGAAATGGAACCTATTCACCCTTTCGGTTCGAGGGTATAAAAATCGTCATTTTACCTTATGTTACGTCACAGGAATACTGTCCATTTAATGTTTGGGCCTTTTACATATGACGTAATTATCACCTTTAAATGCGTTTCGCGCGCGTGATAATTTTATTTTAAAGTATTCGTATTTTTTAAATATTTATGTAGATTTTGATGTACTTTCCTTATTTTCTGCTTCTAATACATGATCATTTAATTCTTATTTTAAAATTTGCTTTCTGTTTTTAAGATCATTGATGTCATTTTCTTTTTTAAATTGAAAAGAAAACCCCTTTTTTTTTACGTCTACGTTAATTTGGGAGTGACAGATGATTTTTAGTTTCTAAAATAAACTGATTCTAGATGATCGAAATGTGAAAAAATGTTTTATTTTCCAGAAAAATATAATTTAATCACAATATTGTCTTTGGTATCGATTGAAATAAAAGATAATTTCAGTTTCAATTCAAAAATGACGAAAAAGAAATTTAATAATCCCTGTGTTTTCCCCTTTTTCCCCCCACAAAAATGGAGTAATCCAGTTGCCATCATTATACAAATATCACTAAAATTAGAAAAAAAAATTAATATCTCGGAAACTAATTCAAATTTTAAATTATAATACCAATTTTGAAACCTGTGGATCAAAATGGGTAATCGGAGTTAATTTCACCGCCAAACGTTCCATACTTCAGGAGAAATAACTGTAAAACATAATCAGTCATTTAATCAATCGTTGCATAAAGCCGTTTTATAAATTCATTTCATAAAATCGTTTCATTATGTATTATATATATATATATATATATATATCAGGTCCAATTCATAAACGTATCAATCATCATCGTTCAGACTCTAATAATAACAAAGCAAAAAATATACAATCTACAGCTGAAATTCAACATTTTCATATACATCAATTTAAAAATACGACAATTGAAATTCTTCAAATTCTAAAAAATAAATCAGAACGTCTTTATATGGAATCATCATTTATGAAATATTACAACACAATTTATCCTTATGGACTTAACAGTGAAGTATTTAACAGACCTGTCAAAGTCTTCACATCTATAAATAACAATATTGATTATTCTCCAATTTATCCTACTCTTAATCATAATTTAAATGGTAAAACAACACGTAATAAACGAGGAAAGGGTTCATCATCAGTTGTAGTTTCCAAAAAATCTATCACTAAACATATAAATGATCTTCAAAGAAAATATTTAGAGAATTATAACTGGTTGTTAATTCGAAAACACATCTTTGCTATTAAAAAGAAACAGATTGTACAACATTTAAATGTATTTCTAAGTAAATCTTTCTCTAAACATTTCTCAGATATTTATTTTGACCTCATTATGTCTAGGGTTAATCTTTTAAATATTAATTTACAAAAAAAACATAAAATTCAAAACATGAATACTCAAATGTTAATTACTTTTTCAAATCACATATTTAATAAAATTAATATCAATTCTATAATTAATGATAAAAATTGTTTTTTTTTCCTATTAATAATCTTTATATCTCAAAAACCTTTAAATATCCTAATACAATTGGTAGAAAGATTTTTAACTACAATACATTTTCAAAAAATACATCTGCTGCAAGTAATTTTCCGTGTAAATGCAATGACCCCACTCTAAAAAAATACATAAACAATGATCATGGACATATAATCACTGGAAATCTTGATATTGTTAATGATTTTAAATTGAAACAACTAATGGGTTATGGTACTAAATATAGACTTCCATCTAAATTTAATGTTAAATCTATTATCAAACAGTTTACACATGATATTGATATTTTTATTTATAAAATTTCTATCTCTTATAATAAGCCTATAGAATATTTTAATCAGTGGAAAATATTAGTAATTGAAAAATTAACTGTGGCTTTAAAAAATAATATGGCTGATTTGGTTTCTATTAATACACAGCATTTTTTCCAACAAATTACTAAATTACAAAAAAACTACGTTATTACATATGTAGACAAATCTCCTAATAATTATGCTATTATTTGTAAATCTTATTATCACCAACTTCTTACAAATTGTATTTCTTCTAATAAGTCATTTCAAAAAACTAATGAAAATGTAATTGTAAATAATCGTAAAATTCGAAGTTATTATAAACTATTAAATATTTTATCTACTAACTTTAATTATCCATATTTAGTTCTTATTCCCAAATTTCATAAAACTCCAATTAAATTTAGGACTGTAACTATTGGTTGCAATACATATAATAATAAAGCCAATAAACTTCTCTTAAAAATTCTTAATCAATTATATGTACTTACTACAAACAATGATAATACACATTGTATAAAAAATAGCTATCAACTTGTCAATATTTTAAAAAATCTTCATTGTGTATATAATATAACGACATACGACTTCAAAGATCTTTTTAATAATATAGACCTATTAGATTTACATAAAATTATAAATGCATTATTTAAAAAGTATTATAAAAAACTGGAATTACCATCTAATATTGATATTGCATATTTTAAATCTTTAACTAACTTCATTATCTATAATAATTATATCTTGCAAGATAACACTTTATATTTACAGCATGTCGGTATACCACAAGGCGGTTGTACATCCAGTTTACTCTCAGACTTATACTTCTATCATTATGAACGTAATTTTACTAATAATAGTCTACATTTATATCGTTATATTGATGACATAATTTTAATTGATACTGATCATTCTGAAATTACTCAATTTCCAGTAGATTATCCCACTAATTTGGAATTAACGGAAAACCTTTTATCTAACAATACAATTAACTTCTTAGATCTTAAAATTGCAATAAAAGACAACAAAACAATCACAGATTTATATGACAAACGTAAAGAATTTAAATTCAAAGTTAGTACATTTACAAATTTTAAATCTTGTCTACATCATTCTGTATTTCGAAATATAATACTTAATCATTTATATAGAATAAAATGTTTATGTTCTTCTTCTCTAATTAACAATAATATTAAAAAACTAATTTATGATGCATTAAATCATGGTTTTCCAAAAAAAATTCATATATTCATTAATATACAATTAGTATTTTTCTTACATGATCTTTTAAAACAAATTAACACATGCGTAAACAAAATTACAAAAAAATTATAAAATAAAATAATCTCTATAAAAAAATAAAAATTGTAAAATAACATAAAAAAATTATTATAGGTTGGATGGGTGGGTAGATGTTAGAGTACGGAGGAGGGTGGTGTTGTCTGGATAATACGCAATGGTTAATTTATAAAAAAAAAAAAAAAAAAAAAATTGGGGGCTTTTGTATTATTACTTTATTTTTGATACGTATTTTATAAGGATGTTGATTTGATATTTTATATGTAATTGGTGAATTTCATTAATAATTAGCTTAATTAATGTTTAATCTTATTTACAATTATTTGTTATAAATTTTAATTTAATTAGGACAATATCATATTAATTACTAATAGTATGCCATTTTTATAGTGATTAATATACATATAAGTATATTTAATATAAATAAAGTTATACTGTATGTATTAAAATTGGGTAATTATTTTTATTATTATTCCTCTATTCTTATTAATATTATAATATTTATTTATTTTCACTTAGTGTTATAAAATTTATTATCGGTTTAATGTTTTTGAATGTCCCACATTCATACTTTTAGGATTTTTATGGATGTATAAAATAATCCACACACTATATTTGTGCTTTTTAGGTAATCGGAATTTAAGTATCTGTTCACCTTCTTTATACTACCATATGTTTTTTATTTCCTGTTCATTTTATAATTATCTTATATATAATAGTTTTTATTAAAGATTTTTATATTTTTAATAATTATTTATATTAATTATTAATGAATTTATTTTGTTTTATAACATTTAACTATATGCTATATATTATCGATGTTCTAGAATTATTTAAATTCTTAGTGTAGTTTAAATAAGTTAGCTAATAGAATATTTTGTATGCTTTTTAAATTTTATTAACAATAGTTTTTTAAAAATACATTGTGTGGTTTATATTCTGTTTATAATTATCTATATATAAGGATATGTTTGGTTTTGCTGTTAATAAAACAATTGTTACATTCAATTGCTTACAACTGTTTGTCTTTTGACAATTAAATCATAAAAGTAATACTAGATGGCAGCACCACTATTTGTGTTTTTTTTTTTTTTCGATAAGTTCTATATTTACTTTTTCCAGCTACATTTCAGTTATAATTTACTACACCAGGGGGAATTTTTAGCTAAATTTTGACGATATTGTTTAACGGTTTTTAATTAATTTAATAGTGCATTTTAATTATGTAATTACTTTCTATTTATATTATTTTATATTATATTAACAGTTATTTAACATTTATTTCAATATGTATTAACTGCATCCTATGGTATCAATTACTGTGATTTCTTAACTGTTTTATTCACCTTAATCTTTACGATATTATGGGTGTCATGTGCGCGTGGTTTTATTCTAAAACGGTATGGTGTTTATTATTTCATTTTATATCCTATAAATATTTAAATAGGTTTTATTGATTTTTCCATTTCATATTATTTGTTTCTATTCTGTTTTCATTTTTAATCAATTTACTTGATTTTAATGGTTGTTTGGGCACAGGGGAAAATAACTTTTAGCTTTAGCTTATTTTTCCCACAGAAAACAACCATTTTGCTTATATCATTGAATTCTGTGCCCTTGAAAATGTAATTCAATATATAAGCATTTCCATTATTTGTCGGTGTCCACTTTCTTATTTTTCTTCCATAATAATTCTTATAATTAATTTAATCTCTATATACTTACAGCTTTAATTCATAATATTACGGTTTTTGATGATGGTAGGTTATGTTTAATTATTGGTTATATATATATATATATATATATATATATATATATATATATATATATATATATACAGGGTGATTCATAAAAGATGGGCAGAACTTTAAGGGGTTATAGTACACTTAAAGACAAATAATATTAAATAGGAGACTAAGGGTCCCAGACGTATTCCCAAGGAGATAGGGGGCATTAAAGTTTAGGGTCCAAAATTTCAAATGATTATAAAACATGGAAAAATTGGTCGATTCGTTTGCGGTTTTTGCAAAAAATTTTCTTTATGCCAGTATTTTCTTGAAATAAAATTTTAAAGTTCAATTTCAAAAAATGCCGATACGGGGCGCTTTAGACTTTGGAGTAACAAACAACTATTTTTTAACGTTATTTTTTGTATTTCTTTAAATGATTTCGAAAGCTTAGACTTAAACTTAAATTTTGATCTAAAAATCTGAGTCCTAACGAGTAGTTAAGTAGCGTAAACTGAAATTTAAAATTTGAAACCCTTCTCCCCCCAGAACAAAAATCAGTTATTCCCGATCTTTGTGTCGTAGATTAGGCTCTAACTACTGCCGCGTTTTGCTAAAATTATTCTTTATGTCAGTATTTTCTTAAAAATAAATTTTAAAGAAAATTTTCAAAAAATTCCGATAGAGGGCGCTTTAGACTTTGGAGTAACGAACAACTATTTTATACCGTTATTTTTTGTGTCTCATTAAATGCTTTCTAAAGCTTAGACTTAAATTTTCAGCCCAAAATCTGAATCGTTAGACGTGGTTAAGTTTCTGGGGAGAGGGGTTTGAAATTTCTACTCCTGAGCACAGTTCAGTTTACCATGTCCACACATTGTGTGCTGTGATACGAGGTAAAAAGACACAAATTAGGATTATGTTACCAAAGCATATTTATTAACATGTAATTACAATAAATGTTCAAAATTGTGACCACCAGAGGTTATGCACGCAGAACAACGGCGAAGAATGGAACGGCGAACATTCGCGAAAACATCAGGCTTTTCGAGCACTTCCCCTACAGCGGCGGAAAGTCTGGCGACCAGTTCCTCGGGGGATTCAATGGGTGTCTCATACATAAGAGCCTTCAATCGTCCCCAAAAAAAGAAATCGAGGGGTGAAAGATCTGGCGAGCGAGCAGGCCAAGCAACAGGACCACCTCGACCAATCCATCTGTTCGGAAATGTGATGTCCAGATAGTTGCGGACGTCTCGTACGTAATGGGCTGGCGCTCCATCGTGCTGGAACCACATGACCCGCCGGATGCGTGGAGGAACAACGTTTAACAGGTCTGGCAGCACATGTTGCAGAAATGTGAGGTATGTTTTACCGTTGAGGCGTTCAGGAAGAAGGTACGGTCCGATTAGGTGGTCTCCGAGGATTCCTGCCCAAACATTGATGGAAAAGCGTCTCTGATGAGCATGTGGATACGTAGCATGTGGATTGACATCCGCCCATACATGTGCATTGTGTGTGTTAAATGTACCTTCACGTGTGAAGGTACATTCATCGGTGAAAAGCACAGTTCGTCCAAAATGTGGATTTAGCGCGTTCTGCTGCAGAAACCAGCGGGCGAATTCAATACGATTTGGATAATCCCCTGGAGACAGTTTCTGGACTCGTTGCACATGAAACGGGAGCAAATGTTCATCCTTCAGTACCCTCCAAGTCATGGACTGTGAGGTATCCACCTGCCTAGCCACTGTTCGTGTACTTGTACTTGGCTGCGCCGCTACTACATCCAGAATGGCTTCTGCAACAACTACTGATTCGTCCTTTTTTGCACGACCTGCATTCGACCGGGAAGCGAGAAATGATCCCGTCTCACACAACTGTCTGTGCAAGCGCTCGAAAGTTTTGCGGTTAGGCCGCCTGTTGGGAAATCGCTCTCCGTACATTCGTTGTGCCTCTGCACCATTTCCATCTGCCGCTCCGTAAATTAAATGCATCTCAGCCTTTTCCTTATTCGTGAAGGGCACCATCTTCCGATTCATTACTACAGCGACTTACACTTGACTCACCGTTCAGTGGTTTTTATGCCTGAATCGTGTCGAAATTTTGCATACGTGTTCTTCTTCTTTCCCATTTGACATTTGCATACTTTCTGTTTCCTTCTTCACCCGGTGACTAGCGTCAGGAATGGAGCTTTAACGTTTGCATGAGCGACGTTTCCAACTGTGCCAGTGCCTTTATGAGTGAATTCCGACTATGCAGTCCTTGACGAAAGTTGTATTTTTGCCTCGTATCACAGCACAGAATCGTTGGGCATGGTTAAGTAGTGCAAACTGAACTATGTTCAGAAGTTGAAATTTGAACCCCCTCCCCTCGCTACTGAACCACGCTCAGCGATTCAGATTTTGAGCTGAAAATTTAAGTTTAAGTCTAAGCTTTAGAAAGCATTTAATGAGACACAAAAAATAACGGTATAAAATAGTTGTTCGTTACTCCAAAGTCTAAAGCGCCCTCTATCGGAATTTTTTGAAAATTTTCTTTAAAATTTATTTTCAAGAAAATACTGACATAAAGAATAATTTTAGCAAAACGCGGCAGTAGTTAGAGCCTAATCTACGACACAAAGATCGGGAATAACTGATTTTTGTTCTGGGGGGAGAAGGGTTTCAAATTTCAAATTTCAGTTTATGCTACTTAACTACTCGTTAGGACTCAGATTTTTAGATCAAAATTTAAGTTTAAGTCTAAGCTTTCGAAATCATTTAAAGAAATACAAAAAATAACGTTAAAAAATAGTTGTTTGTTACTCCAAAGTCTAAAGCGCCCCCTATCGGCATTTTTTGAACTTGAACTTTAAAATTTTATTTCAAGAAAATACTGGCATAAAGAAAATTTTTTGCAAAAACCGCAAACGAATCGACCAATTTTTCCATGTTTTATAATCATTTGAAATTTCGGACCCTAAACTTTAATGCCCCCTATCTCCTTGGGAATACGTCTGGGACCCTTAGTCTCCTATTTAATATTATTTGTCTTTAAGTGTACTATAACCCCTTAAAGTTCTGCCCATCTTTTATGAATCACCCTGTATATAGGGTAGATATTTAGAAAACACTTAATGAATATATAATCTTTTATTGATTTTTACAATGATACATTAAAACTTACTTTATTTACTAATGAAGCAATCGATTCCCCACTTGAATTAAATTTTGGAAATTTATCGGAACTGCACATTTAAATTTACCTTCCTTAGGGAGTCTACACTGGAAATGAGAAATGCTGCACTGCTTTTCGAAAATTTGTATTATTGTAAATCGTGTTGATCACGTGACAATCCACGCATGCGTACAAATCAGTGGTATAATAAACGTTGCCAAGAAATTTTGTTGTAATAAATCATAGATTATTACATTCCGAGAAATGATAGAGGTAATGGTGATTAAGGTAGCAGTTAAACTTGTAATTTTGTAAAATTTTTTCAGAAAATATCAAATTTTTCATTAACTTGTAAAGTTTTTAATTTTTTTTTAACTTTTTGCAAATTCTTTAAAATTTTTTGTGAAAAATTTGAAATTGCTTGAGAACTTTTATTGTATTTTTTCATTCATCAGCTAATTTTTTTTAACTTTTTTAGTAAAACGATGCAATTTTTCACTGACTTGTATATTTTTTATTCAGTAGTTAAAGTTTTATATCTAATAGATTGAATTTTGCGTGATAGTTAGTTGTTTTAATTGATTAGTGTTGTCACTCAGAAGTAAGTTTCGTGTATGGGGTTATTTAATATGTATTATTTTTTGCTGTGTACTTTCCTGAACGCCATATATGGTTAAACCTACAGTAACTTTATACCGCCAGAAAAGAAGAGGGTAAATAAATTAAGTGCTCAAAAACAGATGTTAATCCATTAAATCTTATTGGCAGGATTTCCTGCAAACATATATTTTCAGCATTCGTACCACTATTTTCAAAAAAGTAATATTTTTCTTATTTTACCAGAAATTTGTTATATTAACTAAGGGAAAGATTACCATTTCAAAAAAGTGATATTCAAAAATTAAAAAAGTACGAATCGTGTTTTTGTTTGTACGTCAGATACATAGAACATAGAAGCAACATCATTTCATTTTTCTACTTACTTGTAACTATCCACTTTTACACTTAATTTTTGTTTACTACATAAAGTCTAATTGCTAGATTCATTGTTGCCCCATGAATTTTCACTTCAGTTTACTGTTTTCTTTCCTTCTGGGAAGTTATTCTGCCAGAATTCAACAATACAGTAATACCTCGACTTATGTCAGTAATTCGTTCCAAGACTAGTGACGTAAGTCGAGGTACATTTAGATATGCAACTAGTTGGAGATGCCAATCCCAAAACTTTCTTCTATTTCATGTATATTAATATTTCAAAATGTTGTTACAAATAACAATAATTCATTTTTATTAGTTTTAATAGTATTTTTATTAGAATTATGCATAACTTCATACACTTTTCGATGGTACAATATGGAAAATTGCTCAAAAATCGCTATTACAAGCGCCTTCCGGTGGAAAATTTACAATATTTAGGGTGAACTTTCTTGCCATGGTCAAAAGCATACACAAAAAATTTGGTTCAATTCTATGCATAACTTCATACACTTTTCGATGGTACAATATTGAAAATGACACAAAAATCGCTATTACAGCGCCCCTACCGTCAGCATTTTCCCAAATTCAGGGAGGACCATTTTTGCCATGGCTAAAAACATATACAAAAAATTTGGTTCAATTCTATGCATAACTTCATACACTTTTCGATGGTACAATATTCAAAATGCATAAAAATCGCACAAAACTCGTATTACAGCGCCCCTACCGGCGGGATTTTTCCAAATTCAGGGAGGACCTTCTTGCCATGGCCAAAAACATACACAAAAAATTTGGTTCAATTCTATGCATAACTGCATACACTTTTCGATGGTACAATATTCAAAATGCACAAAAATCGCTATTACAGCGCCCCCCTACCGGCGGATTTTTTCAAAATTAATAGAGGACCTGCTTGCCATAGCCAGAAACTTTTTAAAAAAATTTTGTTCAATTCTATGCATAACTTCATACACTTTTTGATGGTACAATGGCGGCATACGGTCACACAGACATTTTCTATAAACATGTTTTTTAGGATATCTGACCCCTAAAACGTGTAGATCCGTCGAAAACCGGAAGTCGAAAAAAATTTCGATTACAATACTTTCTTCTATTGAAGATAGAAGAAAGTAAAAATGGATAAGTGACAAAAATTCTCCAAAATCTATTGAACATATTCTATTGTATTTAAGGATTATGTTACATACATTTAACATTAGAAAAAAAAATGCATTTGCAATACAAGAATGTGAAATCAATAAGTTGTTATCTTACAATTTATTGTTCTTCTAGCCGCCCCGTTCGAGCTTTTGTGGATGTGAAAAGATCTTGCAATGAAGATTGAACCGAATTTTTGTTCTCTTTTAGAAGCACTTTGTAACAACAGAGTGAAAGTTATAAGCTATTTCTAGTGACTTTTTTATTTGTTAGTCACTATCACGTAACTCTCGCAAGAAAATCTCCCTTCATAGAACCAAAAGTCCTCAAAAAATTTCAAAGTGCGTTTTAATTAAGGATTTTTTTTTTTTTTTTTTTTTTTCCAGGCCAGACGATGTAAATGCGGGATGACGTAAGTCGGAGTACTACTATAAATGTAAAATATCTCCCTGCGGTTTGAGTCTTGTCGGATTCAGTGCTGTAACCAGAAGATACACTATATAGCCATTTAATCACCGGACACTTTCAATCTTAGACATTTTGTCGAATATTTAAAAATGTTCTTGTCGGATTCTCCTGGAACTTCAGAATTATAAAGAATATGTTTGACCACATATTTATTAACGTCGATTCGATAAGGAGGACAGTTACAAGGCCAAAAAAAAAAAAAAAAAAAAAAAAAAAAGAAAAATAATGATATTTGGGATCACCCTGTAAACTAAAATGCACAAAATTATTTATCGCTACAGCACAACATGTGTACTAATTTGTGTAAGAATAGCACAAATATTCATGGATATATAGCGACTTTTTTAAGTTCAAAAAATTCTTGCATGTTTTTGCGTATATATGCAGAGTTTTCAACCAAATTTAATGCCAGTTTAAAAAAAATTGCAAAATGTAGTGATAACAATATAGTGTAATTGGTATATAAATACAGTAAAACCTCCCTGTGCGACCACCTCCATTAAGCGACCACCTCCCTGAACGACCATTTTTTTTATGGAACAAAATTTATTCCCATAGGCTCAATACTAATTTTACCTCTATTCAGAGACCATCCTAGTTGAACTCCCTCCATGAGCGACCCATTTCTTTGACGAAAATGAAACAAATTCCGCTTTCTTCTGGTCGCTTGAAGATGGTTTTATTAGAAAAATAATTCCGGAGAGCGCATTATTCATCAAACTTCTAAACTAAATTTAGAATTTTTATTTATTCCGGCAAATTTTAAGTGTTTAAACCCCTTTGTGCCTTTTTAGCCAATGAATGTAACTGATGACAAATTAAGGATGACTGTCAATAAACTCCCCTGCCCTATTCTGTCAGGAAACTCTCAAAGAAATAGATAAATTAATGAACTTGTCATTATTTATTCCCGTCCAAAAAAAAAAAAAAAAAAAAAAAATTAAATTTATTTACTGAACTTCGAAAGGACTTGGAAATAAAACATATAAAAGATAAAACAGTAAAATAAAGCAAACGTCAATGTATTCATTTTTTTTAACTCTGCAGTAATTAACTTTTGTTTTGATACTTAAATTTTCATATTTTTTTCCTAATGTGAAAAATAAATTTTAGTAACATTAATTGTTACCTTTTTTTCAAGAATTAAAATCTAGATTTAAACATGACCTCCATTAAGAGACCACCTCTCGAAGCGACCAATTTTTATTGGAACGGAACGTGGTCGCTTTAGGGAGGTTTTACTGTATATTAAATATTTTATGAAATACGAGCAGTTGTAATAAATAATTTTCATCTGCGCATGCGCTAGCGATAACAAAGATTTTTTTACTTAATTTAATAGTAAACTCTATGGAGCAACTCATTAAAAAAAAATCCAGTCAAATATCGGGAAAATTCGAAAAGATATCGTCAATAGAGTGAGCTGGTTTTTAGTTGCTCTCTAAAAGCAGCTGAATCATAAGGGATTTTCCATAAATTGTTAATTTTAATTTTAATTTTTTTATTTTCATTTTTTATTGATGCGTTAGTTTTTCTTGGATAACCACCAAAACGAGCCTATTCCAAGATAAAAAGCAGTATCAAAATCAAAGCATTTGTTCCAAATCTACTTGTTGATGTTCATTAAATACTAACTTTTTTTGAAAGTCAGTCAATAAAAAATGACAATTTGAGGAAAATCCTTTGTCATTCAGTTGTTTTTAGAGATCAACTAAAAATCAGCTCACTCTATCGCCGATATCTTTCTGAATTTTCACGATATTTGACTGGATTTTTTTTTATGAGTTGCGCCATAGAGTTGACTATTAAATTATGTAAAAAAAAATTTTCATCGTTCGTTCATGCGCAGGAAAAAATTATTTCATACAACTGCTCACATTTTATAACATATTTATATTTATATTTCAATTGCACTATATTGTTTCTACTACATTTTGCTAATTTTTCTGAAAGTGGTGTTAAATTTGGTTTAAACCTTTATATCCCTAATTATGAATTAAAAAAATTATCTCCTCGAAACTTTTCCCCCTTGCATTACTATGATAGATTAGAAGATATATGCACGAAAAATAAAAGATTTATTTTTTTTGTTAATTATGGCAAATTAATTAATGTGGTACTTTAAAGTACCATTGGGTCATAACGCTTGAACAAAAATCGAGACAGAAAAAACAAACAAAATTTCTTATTATTTTAATATGACTAATCATGCATATATCTGTGTATATATGTCTATGATGTATATATGGCTAGACGATGATGCTGTTGGTGTATCATCAGTACGCATTTCGCCATCAGAATAATATTCTACAGTTGTAACT
The DNA here is from genome assembly GCA_963932465.1 of Maratus speciosus. NCBI lineage: Eukaryota > Metazoa > Arthropoda > Arachnida > Araneae > Salticidae > Maratus > Maratus speciosus. The sequence goes on from OZ010786.1 coordinate 398,928,514, forward strand.
CTATCGTCCGATAGAAAGCATATTCGAAAGAAATTTCCAAATTTTTAGTTGTAGAAAACTGAAAAGGATTCATAAAAATGCTAAAAGATATTTTTAGATTTTTTTCTAATTTGTAATTCTTTTCCATTTTGTTTTTATATAAAAAAAAGAAACAATAGTTTTTCTAGGGATAAAAATAACATATTTTTTGCTTTATGATTCATCAATGTCATACATAAATCATACAATATCTTCCCCTACATATCATCAAAATTCAGCTGTTTAGCACCCACGCATACCTAATAAATACATGCGTTTTTATGCACCATGTGTATTCAAACGATAAAAATCTAAGTAAAAATCCTGTTCAACATAGTCCCGACGGTACTCAAAAGTACCGCTTTGAAAAGGGCTCCGTAAAATAAACAAATTGAAAATTAAGTTTTTTTTAGCATAACATATTATAAAGCGTAACATATTATCAAATAATTATATTTCTATTTAAAAACAAGAAAAAAAAAGATAGCCATATCTTTAAAATTTGAGATTTTTCCAAGCAAAAGTTAGGGATACCATGTCAGACAAGAAAATGGAAGCAAAATTGACACACACAAGCGTCAAAATAGCTTCGTGAACAATTTTCAGCTTTCTGGAACAGCTAATGCTTATCTGGTGATGTTCAAGGAAAGTATTTACTGTTGTTTGCTAAAAGTATCATCGCGAATGCAGTGGCGTAGCCAAGGGGGGGGGGCGGTCCAGGGGGTCCCCCCCCGAAAGAAGAACTGGTTTACTGAATCATGGATACAACAGTAAAAACAGCTAAGACAGAATCACAAAGAATCTATGAAAAATTCCGCTTTAGACAGGTCTTCGTCTTAGAAGGTATAATTCAGAGGTAAGTCTTTCTTCGGGACTATGAACTTTTCCGTTTTAGGAAGATTTTCGTTATAAACACTTTCCGTTTCCACAGTATCCCTTAAAACTGCTGAAACGTACTCACTTCCCAAACTTTTTCTTTCACGTACCCCTTTCTTAGGTTTTTCATTTAGCCCATTTCTCATAAACACTCCCCCCTTTCCCCCCTCCCCTCAAGGAGGTAACGTAAACATGCTTTTTTCATTAGTAATCTTCTTATCACAACGATATAATAAATCGATGCAAATTACATTGACATTTCTAACATTTTTGTGACTTCCGCCATTACCGATATTATTTTCACATACCCCCAGTAGACCCGACACGTACCCCCAGGGGTACGCGTACCCCAGATTAAAAACCGCTGCTATAACACACCTCTGAAGAGCATAAATCTATTACAGCAAAATCTGTGAAGATGACCTATCTCAAAGGAAAACAATTCAAGGTTCGACGAAAACAACACTATATATTTATGCTTGCTAACGTTTGAAACCTATCTGAAATGAAACTTGCTCCAATTGTGTTTCCTTCTTGGCAAGTTTTCTGTAAACACGGAATCCTCTCATAAACAAAAATATTTTAATGTCCCAAGACGGAAGGATAACTATGCAAGTATACCTACTATTCCGTTTACACAAATTTATTGTAACTAGATTAAACATAAAACTTCTTTATCTTGAACTTCGATGTGGCCAACTGTTTCCGACACTTATGGGAAAGAACGAGTTTTTACGAACGCAATAACGGTACATTGGTTGAGTTTCGTGACCTTTATCTTTGCTCACTTTATAACGGACAATATTAACAATTACTTTAAATCTGCTGCCTGCAATTAATAAAAGTAACTTTCTTTTTGGACTGGTTATTTGTTACCACTTTCAAACTACACTGGCGAGAAAAATTAAAGAACAACCATAAAAAGGTGCTTTATGTTAATTCTATTAAGGGAACTTCCAGAAATGTTATTGGATGGTAACTCAATGTCAACGTCATCACGTAGTCCAATGGAATTAACATTCACTACAGAAAAATATGCAAATTTTTTGGTCTCAGCCAGTTCTTTCGGTTCACTTGTGAAAAGGAGTGCACGCGGGTATTTGAAGTCTAATTTTAAGGATTGTACGTGTAATTAGGTAAAACTTTCGCTTCTAGTAGGTGGAATATGTCGACCAGAAGACATTTGACCGATTGTGAGAAATTGAGTGCGATAAGGGGAATGGAAGCAGGACAGACACTCTAAGGGGTCTGTAAAGACTTTAAAATAGCCAAAAGCGTCATGTCAAGAATCTGGAAACGGCTTAAAGACACTAGTATAATGTGCACAGACAACCAGGTCAATGTAGAAAACGTGCCACAATAGGCTCTCAGGACCGTTATTTGCCAACGATTGCTAAAAGAAATAGGCAATTGGCGTCAATTCAGATTGCAAGGGAGTTTGCTGCAGCAACAGGAACTCGACTATCCTGGTTTACTGTGAGTGACAGGCTGCATGCAAGGAAACCCATGATTTGTGTTCCACTAACTCCGGTAGCGAAAGGCGCCGGGTTAAAGTGGTGCAGAGATCATCGTCATTGGAGTACCACGGACTGAAGCCGAGTTCTCAGTACCGATGAATCCCGTTTTGTTGAGAGAGTTACTATAGACGTGTTACCATATGGAAGGAGAAAATCACACGCAATAAGGCTGCAAACATCCGTGAAAGGCATCGATACAAAGGTCGTGGAATCATGGTATGGACGGGCATAATTTTGAATGGCCGCAGTGACCGACGCATTTTTACCAGTGTAACTGTGAATGCTGAAATATACGGAGATGAGGTTCTTGATCCTTATGTCAAGTTGTTTAAGGGTGCAATCGGAAGATTCGGGATTTTATGCTTATTAATGGTCTAGAAGTGCGCTACCCCTTCCACGGAACTCCAAATTGTCCCTTCCAGAGCTGCATAAATCCCACCCGAAAAAAAATGTCTGGATTCAACATTACCTTTGAATCCAATAACTATTTGTGAAAGCTCAGTTTAACATTACTTCAAGAAATTACATGGTGGTAATAAGAGTTCTGTGTATGGAATAGGTCTTGGGTGGCATTTCGCCTTTAAGAATGAGAAATCGAAAGCATAAATTGAAGCTAATCAACTTGCCAAAGCCGGAAGCTTATTGCTGAACTTGGAGAATGCTCTAAAACTGTTTCGAACCATCTAAAATAAATTGGTTGGGAAGTGCAAAAACAGAAAACACCATTATTTTTTACACATCCTAATACTTCCAAAAAAATGCTAATCCATCACAAGTAAACTTATTACAAAAATTTAACTTCCTTAAAGACGACCAGATATCGGAAGCAACTAATAGATCGAATATGGTATCAAAAATGGCGAGACATGAAACATGGAAACCCAAAAGAATTATGGCTGAATTAGAGAATTGTAACAAAACTACTTTTTCCAGCATGAACTATATTTGATGTGTATGCTTCTTACATTACTAGTTTCTGTAGCTGAAAAGGCAAGATCATTTTCTTAAAGTTAAAACCTTATCTCAAAATCTTCCATGGGGAGCGCGACGGATCGCGTGAACGGCTCATACGATTGACACATGTGAAATCATTATCCAATATCTATTACAGCACAAGTTCTTAATTCAATGGCAAGAAATTAAACATGGAAATTGCTGTTTTAAACTTAACCACTTGATCCTAACTTTATTGTAGGCAAAATGCTATGTAATATGAAACTTGATTTAACCCATTTGCTGCCAAAACTATAAAGTAAGAATTTTCAAATTTCTTGTTGAATGTCGTTTGCCACCACAAATTCAGAAAGGTAAATTTCGCTTTACTAATGCAGCGAAATTTCTGCCAATAAATGAGGCAATTTTTTTAATTCTACAATAGTGGTGACAAAGTAACTAATAAATTACAGCCACGGGTATACTCGTGGATGACAGCAAATGGGTTAATTAAATTTAACTCTTCAGTAAGCGCTCAGCTTTTTATATCATAGTGAATCTTTTTTACTGGTAAATATTTGGCCTTATATTTTTTATCCATGCATTTTTTTAAATTAAGAAATTAAATAAGGATATACCTAAATTCTTAAAGTTACTCGAAATACTCCTATTATACATACACAGTCAAAGACAAGGTTGCAAGGGACTGGTAAAAAGCTCCATTTTAGACAGGATTCCATGTAAAGAAGTGTAATTAATTATGCTTCTAAGATACACTACCTCAATAAGATCTATTGTTCGTTTCGTCGGGATTCTGAAACTCTTCCGTTTGAGACAGGATTTCGTTATAGAAAGATTCCGCTTTCACAGGTTTCACTAAAGAACGATGGAAATCCCCTTTCAGACAAGTTTTTAGCAAATTTAATTGTATCGCAATTCATATTAAGACCACGTAATGCTTCCGTTAAAGACAGGATTTTGTTATATATAATTACTATTTTGACAAGTTTTGTTATTCATATGACATAAGTAAGTATATTTATATAAATACACAAAACTTATAAAAATGAAACCTGCCTATAACGGAATTCTGTCTAAAACAGAAATATTCCATTGTGCTGCCGAAAAGAATACTATACAAATATACCTAGTAACACGAAAACCTGTGAAAAATGGAATTTTCCACCAATCATTTCGTGCATTTTATTTTACAAGGTGATCCCAAATATTATTATTTTTCTTTGATTTTTTGGTGATCAACCTAATTGTCCTCCTTATCAGATCGTCGTTCATAAAGATGAGGTGAAACATATTCTTTATAATTCTGGAGTTCCAGAAGAATCCGACAAGTATATTTTTAAATATTCGACAGAATGTCTAAAATTGAAAGTGTCCGGTGATGAATAACTATATAGTGTATGCGCTATAGGCAAAGGATATACAACAGGGAATATAAGCTATAACTACGGTAGTTAGCCGGACAGTATACGGTGTTGTATACCACCGTATATCCTCCACTACGTGGAAGTGGTCCTAATTTTGTTATTGGCGGTTTGATTCTACAATAATACCTCGACTTAAGTCAGCAATTCGTTACAAGGCTAGCGACGTAAGTCGAAAATGACGTAAATCGAGGTACATTTAGATAAGCAAAAAATGATAAGTAATAAAAATTCTCCAAAATGTAATGAACATATTCTATTGTATTTAGGGATTACATTATGTACCTTTAATATCTCTCTATTCTTAAAAAAAGTAACTACCGCTGTCGCCGCCGCCGCCGCCGGTTTTGAATTTTTTGTGACCGGAGGTCTTTCTTCGTTAATATTAAGAAACATAATGCATACAAAAATATGAAAATCGGTAGTGTTATACAGAAATGTTTGATAAACACGCTGATGCAGACAGTTTTCAAATCGAAGAATTATTTTAAGAGATATTTAATGCTAAAGTTGGACAAAATCGTTCCACTAAAAAAGTTTTATAGTAGCAAAAACTATACATCGGAATTTAATAATTTTTAGTTCATTTTATACGTTATAATTTCCCGGTGTGCAGAATTGATTTATTTTTTTAATTTGACTCATTTTTCGAGGTTTTATATCTATTTTAAATTCAAATTTTCAGCATTTCGAGAGATATTTTTTACAGATTTTAGAAAGTGATATTAATTTAAACTGTTGCCAACTGTATAAACAGCGGAAACAATAATGTTTGCTTAAAAATATATATATATATATATACGTGTAATAAATTAAAAATTTATTTACACGTGACTATTATAAACAGAAAAAAAAACATTTGGAATTAGAATTAAATAATTATGTACAAAAAGCAGGAACTTATTAAAAATTACGTCATAAAAACTATAATTACACGTGAATTTTAAGAGAGAAAGGAATTTGTAAAATAATAAATTTATTAACATGCGTTAGAAGTCTTAAATAGGAGAAATTACGTCATATTTACGTCACATTACAGTTATTACATAAAATGAACACAAAATAATATTGCAAAACGGTTTAAATTTACAAATTGCGCTAGACATTTATTTGATATTTTGAGAGGATACTTTTCAACTATGTTTCTTAGGAAAGCGCAAATAATATTTTATTTCTAACACAAGTATTTTCAGGTGAATATTAAAAAGAGAAAGAATAGTTTGGTCAAAATTACGTCAGATTAAAAACGATTAATTTAAAATGTCTCATTTAAAAGAACTTTCTTTTCGCTTTGTTAAAAAATACCGGGAGACAAAGATTCTGTTTACTTAATTCCTTTTATATTAGCTTATTTTGAAATGTTGTTACACGTGTCTACGTCATCAAGTTATTTTGATTTCGACGTTTTGTTTGTATTTTTATTAATGTTGTACTAATTTATTTGTTCTTTCGTTATTTAAAATAAAAATTATGTCAATTTGTATGATTTAGCGAGTGGTTTGGCGATTTATATAATTTGGCGAAATTAGTCGACGGGATAATCAAGTAATACCGCAGCGGATTTGGCGTTAAAATTTCCCCAATCAAAGAGAAATGAATAGAAATCCGTTTATAGGGAGATCGCCACTGTTTTTTAAATTATAATTCAATCTTTCGAAATCTTTTTAAAGCCGATCACATTAGCGTGCATTTAGAGTCTGCGGTGTCTGGATGGGGGTTGGCGAGCGTAGCTCGTAGGGGGCCGAGCCCCCTAGTTAACAAAAAAATGCGTTTGCAATACAAGAATTTGAAATAAATCAATAATCTTTTAACTTGTATTTTATTGTTCTTCTAGCTGTCCTGTTCGAGTCTTTGAGGATGTGAAAAAATCTTGCAATGAAGTTTGAACCGACAAATTTTTCTTTTTTTACTTTTAGAAGCTCTTTGTAACAAAAAAGTGATTTTTCTAAGCTTTTCAAAGTGACTTTTTTAATTTGTTTGTCACTATCACTTGGCAGGCGCGCGAAAGTTCATCTTCATGGAACCAAAAATCTTGAAAAAAAGTTCAAAGTGCGGCTTAATTAAGAAAATTTTCTTTCTAGGCCAGACGACGTAAATGCGGGGTGTCGTAAGTCGAGGGGATGTAAGTCGAGGGGACGCATGTCGGGGTACTACTGTAATTGTGCTTGGGGTTCGGGACAGTTTCGCGTTTGATTTTATTGTTGTGGGTCAGGTTTGATTTAATCCGATTTTTCGGAAAAAAATCACAATATTGTTTACATTTTAAAAGCACATATTCGAATATGAAGGAGTGTATACTATATACTTATTGTTCAACATTAATTATAAAATTGATATTAGAAATGAAGTAATAAATTATTTTCCATAATTGTACTTAAAAAAAAATATTGATTTTCTTTCCTTTCGAGTTTTGTGTGGTATTGTGTCAGGTTTCGGGACGGCGATAATTATTTTGTCTATTCTAGGGTGGTTGGGTTAGGGTAGACCTCATATAGAATGTTCAGGTTCTAGTTGGGTTCGTGCAGGACTCTAGTCCGACACTGAATACACGTATGTGTGCGTGTGTGTAGCAGCTATTTTTTTAGGACCGAGGTATCAAACTAATATAATGTATTATATCATTACATGGTAAGCCAACTCGCTGTCATAAATATTTAGTTAAAAGGAAATGCCGAGAATGCGCTAAAGGGACCCACTCTAACAGATTATAATTTAGCAAAGATGCTTTTACTAACTCGGTCCCCGATTTCTTGTTCAGAAAGTGGATATTTTAACTTTAATTTTTCTTTCTATTTTTCGTGAACAATCTCAATATTTCTTTAATACAACGTCAGCGTGAAAATTTAGGTTTGGTGAAAAAATATTCCATATCAGAAATATTTTACTCGACAAATCACAATTTCTCACCGATGGAGAGGGGTAATATTTTTTTGCGGACCCCCACCCACCCACACACACACAAACACACGCAAAAAAAAAAAAAAAAAAAAAAAAAAATTACGCCACCCGCCTTGGTTCTAACGGTGTGGTCGTTAAAAAAGAAAAAGAAAAAAACAAACAAACAACAACAACAGAAAAAAAAAAAACAGAAGGTATACACCAGAGACCAAAGACCGCTATATGGAGGGTATACGTATTCCTGTTTGTATCTATTCTGAAACGGAATATTGAGCATCTAACATGCTAAGAGCAGAGGAGAGGCAGACAGAAAGAAGAATTTACAGGAAAATATTTAAATACAGAAAAATAATTTTATCAAATTACTTTAAGTTAATGCCCACTCAAAACATTTTCTTTGAAGTCACTTTCTCTTTTCATCAAAAATGTTTACTATAGAATTTCCAGTTTCACCAGTAAACAGTGCCGGTTTTCAGTTCAACGGTCGATGAATCAAGTATGCTTATGTCAGTGCCCTAGCTGCCTAATTAAAGTCATCGTTCCTCTGAATGCCGCCAAATAAAACGCTTGAGCACCAAATATGGTCGGTCGACGAATCATTTTTTATTAATAATCTACTTGTTGGCCACATATTACTGAGCTCGTAAGTAAATAAGTAAATTGCTAAGAGGCTTCTCACGAGGTTTATATTATATTTCGGGTTCAATTCGCTTTTGATGTCGGAATGTCTTTAAATGGCGGCATACATGTTTCTTAATGATGGAGGCAAAGTTACAGTCAATCTAAATGTTTCTCGCCCTCAGTTGCACGACTGTTAATTACATATAAATGGTCTTTTCAGCTCCTAATGAAGTATCAATTACGGCGTGTAATGACAAATGTAGCTTTTTAAAATATGTCTTTTGATGTTCTCTTTTTAATTATTTATTGCTTTCTAATATTTCTTAGGGACATGTTAAATTAATAATATTAGTCTTAACTTAATATATATTTTTTCATTGTAAGTTACAGTAATTAACTTAGCTCATAAATGTTTCAACACTTCATAAAAATCCCTTCGTTCTTAAATTAGGTGAAATCAATATGCAACCACAGTGGCTATCAGTGTTGAATTCAGGGGTTGGCCCATCGCGACATCCCCCCCCCCCCCCGGAACATTGAAATGTCCTCCCCGGAAGGTTTGAGATTTTTTGTATTTTAATCGACAAAACTGCAATTTCTCCACCGGATCTCTAAAATACCCCACCCCCCTCCCTCCGGAACCGCAGAAATCCCTCCCGGAGAAAAACGTCTGAATACAACACTAAACAATTGCATTTTCCATTCTGTCTCTGTCTTTCTTCTATTTATTTTTCAATGAAGTAAGTGTTCCTTTATTAACTTTGAAACAGTTGCCTGCTAAATTATTTCCAGTTATTTATATACTATTTATTTATGTTGTTTTTCTAGATCGTACCCAAGGCCGTAGCCAATGGGGGATCACTAGGTTTGATCCCCCTCCGAAATTTTTGCCAGAAAATGACCATAAATATGCCATTAACTATCAGACAAGACGGTTTGAAAATCTACTACAGTCAAGGGGCATATACAGTGTGACTTCAAAAATCCGGCATCAAAACCATCTTTTCCCTTCCTATTTCTTTTGCAATTTCAAGTTATGGGAGAAGAAAAACATCAATTCTTTATGAATTGAAAAATTCAAGATCGAAAGTAAAAATGCAAAATTTGACTTTTTTTTTTTTTTTTTCATTTGTCAGAGGCAATTTTTTTAACAGGTTTTCTTGGAGTTTTTCCATTGCTTAGCAATGTGAACAACTTTGGCAAATACATGGCGCAATATATGGTCGGAACAAATTTTCGGCAACGGCGTCATCAATGATGAGGAAGAATTTTCAGGCTTTCGCATTTCCCGTGAAAAGGCAGTAATTTATGACCTGATTGATTACGCAAAATCTGTGTATCGAATAAATGTATATAGATGATTGGATAAGCAATGGCAAAAAGGCATCAACAACGAACAATTTGACGGACAGCGAGATCACTGACGCTGTGCTAAATAGAACCGCCGATCATGCTAGTAGAAGCTAGTACACGCTAGTAGCTCAGATGACAAGGATGAACAACCGGCAGAAGAACAGATGTCACTAGGAAAATGCACAAATTTGACTGGAGAATTAATATTTGCTGTAGAGAACCAAGACTGTATTTCCGAAAAGGCATTCCTCATTTGTAAAAAAAAAAAAAAAAAAAAAAAAAAAAAAAAAAAAAAAAAAAAACTTGTTAAAGAACTTTCAAAAAAATTGAAGCAAACAAAGTTGACATCGATGTTTTCGAAATTACAACTGAAGAAATAATTTCACTTTATTAGATTTTTTATAGTTCTCTAACATAGAAAATATCAAGAGTTTTTTTTTTTAATTTAATTTTCTCTTTTTCTTACATAATTATCACTTAATAATGAATTAAATTATAGATAAAGGCACCATTAAGAATATAGTACTACTTTTGATAATCCTAGTTACTACCTTTGATATTCCTTCAAAAATCCGGCACAGTCTCGGTCCCAATGATGCCGGATTTTTAAAGTTATGCTGTATAACGTTATCAACATTTTTCTAATTTTGGACCCCTCCCACCCGATGATATCGTTATCAATGTCTAAAAATTCTTTTATTTTTTAGCCCCCCGGTACGGTATGCTATTTCTTTCTCCCAGCTTATTTTGTGTCGTCTTCAAAAAATAACGTTACTTTACAGAAGCCACCAGTAAAGCAAAGCAGTACGATTAAATACTCTATAGCAATTTTTTTAACTTCTAAGCATCGCACATTTTCGACTTTTATACCGTCGTATTGGGAAAAAAAGTACTTTTAAATGCAATTTTTTTGAAAACTGCATCTCCATTTCTTTTTGAAATATTAATTTTTTTGTAGTTTTTGGAGTCATTTGTTTAAATTCTGATAAAACATGGAGCTATTAGAAACTATATTTAATTTTAAGTATCTTATATTAATGTTACAAACAAATGAAGGCCTATGAATCATTAGACAGCTGTTTTTTTTTTATGGAGTTTCTTTAATGACGGCATCTTTTTGCTGCAATTGTGTATTATTTGGCGATAGTGACGTCCTATGCCTACTTTACTGTAGATGTTTAAGAGTGGATCGTAAATGTGGAATTCTTAAGCGGATGCGAATGACGTCATTTTACATAAAATAAAAGCGTGTGCTGTAAGTCTTAAAATTGAAATATGTTTTGTACTATTTATATATAGTACATATATTTTTTTTCATCGGGGGCGACACTAAATTCTGAAAAAGCAGAATTCCTGTTTTCTATTTTATATCTTTTTGTTTCTGACGATCAAAATGGACAAGAACATTTTTGGTTACCGTTTTTGCACCCTTTTCTCAAAGCAAGTTATTAAAAAATAATTCGCAGTCTCCAGCATAAATGGCTATTAAAAATTTTGTGACTTTTGTAGTGTGCAGATATAATATCGAGATTGTTTGAAAAAAGTATAATTATTGTTGGAGAGAAGTTTTCCTTTTCAGAAATTGTCGTAAGAAATCCTCTGAGATTGCAGAAATTTTAGTTACAAACAGGTTTATAGTTTTTGATAGTATCGTTATAAACAGGTTTTACTCTATTTTCAATAAGTAACTCTTTAGTAATATATTTGCTGAAAAGAAACCGCTTTTTATGTTGACAAAAACATACACTATTTTAATGCTACATTTATTTTATTTTTAGATTATTTAGCCCCCAGTATGCTATTTCTTTCTCCCAGCTTATTTTGCCTCCAATAAATAACGTTACCTTGTATACGCCAGCCATAAAACAAAAGCCGATGTTTCATTGTGCGATTAAATACTCTACGGCATTTTTTTTTAAACTACTAAATATCGCACATTTTCAATGTTTATACCGTCGTATTGGGAAAAAAAAGTACTTTTTAATGCAATTTGTTTGAAAACTGCATCTCCATTTGTTTTTGAAATATTAATTTTTTTGTAGTTTTTAGCGACATTTGTTCATTTTGGCAACTCAAGTACTCCATTTCTGTAGAAAGTAAAGAAAAAATTGTTGAAAAATAGCAATTATATCTTTTTGTTGCCATTTTCTCATAAAAATGGAAGAAAAAAAAATTAAAATACGTGCTATTTTGAGAAAAATATAAATGAAGGATTTATGACAAAGCATGGAGCTATTATAAAGTATATTTAATTTTAAGTATACATATTAATGCAAATGACGTCATTTTACATAAAATAAAAGCGTGTGCTTTAAGTCTTAAAATTGAAATATGTTTTGCAGTAGAGTCCCGATTATCCGAGTCCCGCTTAACCGAGTTATTTTCTTCTGGTGGACTGGTGGTTTCTATTATTATGAAACAGCCATTATAAATGAAGCGTTAGGTGAAGATGAAAGAACAGCCATAAAAAGTTAGAACTCTGATTTTCTGGGCAGAATGGGAAAAAAAAATGGCTATAATTTTTTTTAATAGAAACCACCTGTCCACCAGAAGAAAATGAAGTCATGGAAATGCCGGGGGCGACACTAAATTCTGAAAAAGCAGAATTCTTGTTCTCTAGTTTTCTTTCTTTTTATGCTCTTGCAGTGACACACACATATGATTATACATTTATTAGTTGCATACCTTACGGATTCAAGAAGTCAATAAAATATCAATACATGAAACAAATTTATGTCAAATAACATCTAAAAGTATTACTTACTATTTAAAAATACTTAATAATAGCTGATTGTTACATAATGCATTCAAAAGTATTATTGTCTTCTTGCACTTGCCCCCTGCCTAGGGAGGTTAAAAGCAGAATTCATCAACAAAACAGTGGACAACATTCTTTGTTTTTCTTTACTGGTAAGCGCAAGTATCACTTCCTACATATTATGCTCCCAATTTCTATAACAGAAAATTATATGAGCATAAAGCAGAAGAACAGGAATGCTAAACGTTGGGGTATTCCAAATTTTGGAATGAAAGGAATTTATAAACACTTTATGGCTTTAATAATAGCTTTGTATTTTCATAAAAACATATAACAATAGTAATAATAAAAAAGGCAACAGACTATTTGGATGTTAAGAAAAAGGTTACTGAAAAAAAGAAAAGTTTGGTTGGATAAAAAATGATAACGATATCAAAAAGCAACCCCCCCCCCTCACCCCAGAGATATCTTATGATATCAAGTGCCAGCCCCCCCTCCCCCCTAAAGTGATAACGTTATCTATGTACAGCCCCCAAGATTCAAAACTCAAAATTCTATGCTAGCATAACGTTATTGTTTGATTCCATTAATATGTTACGTCGAAAAAATAAATGCAAGTTCTAAGAAATCGTTCAAAATATTTGAATTTTTCTGGAATGGAACTCTGTAAAGGCAGAATGTCATATCAAAATGACTACAACAGGCTGATACAGATGATAGTCATACTTGTTTACAGGGGCGCTATTTCAGAACTTTCTTGTGCTTGTGCGGGGGGGGGGGGGGAGTTTTTTTTAGGGCAGTGGCATAGACAAGGGTGAAGTTCGGGGGCTGGGGCTCGGAGGTCCCCTGACGAATGTCTTAATTTTTTCGTTGGTGGCAGCTTCAACCGGACACTACTGGCTCTCCCATCGGCCGTTCGTTAAACAATAGTATAGAGACGCTGAAATCGCCATTTTTGTGTTAGTTGTGAAGTTTTGATTGTTTACCGCTGCCACATTATAATTTTTATGCATGTGTAAATAAGCTCTGCTACAGATACAGGTAAAATATATCGTTTATCTTTAATATTTATGAGTAACTTAGTTTAAATACTACCTATTACCATGAATAAATGTCAATTAATCACCTTCCTTCATGGCAATGAAAACGAATATTTTTAAACAGGCAGTCCGGGGCAAGATGGCGAGCTCCTCATTCTCAGACCCTGGTAGTAGAAAACCAACGTATAAACCCTCCAGAAGAACCAGAACTTATGGCAAATGCTCATTCCGATGCACCAAAGAAGCCTGTTAGTGTTTTTGATTTCAAACCAATTCCTAAAACAACAGAATGTGAGAAAATTGAAAAAGCAAAACACTGAGCTCAAGCATTCTTACAAGCACACCCATCAAAGAAATGTTAGAACAAAGGGAAAAGCAGAAGGAAGAACAGGAACGTTTAAAAAAACAGAGAAAAGAAGCTCGTGAAGATAAAAAGAGAGTAAAAAAACTCAAACTAAGTTCAGTTCCTGTAGGCCTAAGTCTATTATATTAAATCCAGCCCAAACAGTCCAGTTGCATCAACTTCAAAGGATGGCGTTTTCAGATGTCCTGCTTGTGACGAGGAATATTGTGACCCACCAACAGAAGAATGGATATAGTGCTGTAAATGCCAAGAGTGGTGGCATGAGGAATGTTCCAATTATGAAAATGGCATTTTTAGTTGTGACTATTGTTAGGTGCACAACTAAACACTTCAACATTACATTACAATGCGTTATGCTTAGTTTGATACTTTGTAAGATGTAAAAACACAGTTATCATTTGTTAAACCATGTAACATATTCAAAAGATGAAATATGTTCAACCTTTTTCAGTGTTGTCATCTTGCCCTACTGGGGCAAGATGACGATTTGTTAATGTTACGAAAAAAAAAATTATCCATTATTTTTTTTATTTGAAAAATTAAATGGTAATATATTTAATATTACAATGGAATACTCTAACAGTTCATGTAAAATTAATTTTACTATACTTAAAAATAAATTAATAAACAACAAAAATTGTTAATATAGTCATCTTGCCCCGGTCTCCACTACAAAGGCCGTTTTTTTTTTTTTTTACTTTTTCGATTTTGTTTACAGATATTTTTAATTAGGACACTTTCATTTTCGGAACCGGTTTCAAAGCTGAAAGCATCCCATAAAAAAAAAATCTGCAATCGAAATCGAAAAAGTAAAAAAACGGCCTTATACAGGTCGATTTCAGCTATCCAATGCAATAAAAAAAAAAAAAAAAAAAAAAAAAAAAATCATTTAAAGATATTAAAGTGCAATCGAGATATCTTTATAAATTTCTTCCATACAATTAGCATTAGCGAACAGCTCTTTTCACTTGATTGAAGTAGCCTCTTAAGGCAGGATTCCGTTATAGACAGGTTCCATTTTTACAAATTCTAAGGCTTTTAAAACATCCTTCCTATAGCAAAACTCTGAAGAGCATGGGTATGTTACATTTACTGTAAAACTTGTGAAAACGAAACCTGTCAAACAAAGAATTTTTTCGCCAACGGAAAAAAAATAATCAAGTTTCTATGAAAAAAACACCATATAATTATTACACTTGCTAAGATGGAGATCTATGATGGTTAGCCAAAATTTTTGAAGAATGCAAAGAAATTCATTTAAAATACCTACAAACTAAGTTGTTCCGTCATACGCTACTGGAAAGACATTTTTGGCAATAAAACGTTTGAAAACATATTGCATAAAAACTTCAAATATTAATTTGATTGATACTACGTCAATATGTTGCCAAAAAAGCATCAAAATGAGATTATAATTTTACTTGTAATGTAAGAAATTTATTTTTGTAAGCATTTTAAATTGAATTATTGGAATTCACGACAAAGCTTAACCCATTTATGCCTGAATTTTTGTTTTCTCAAATTTGTTGGTAAAATCATTTTAAAATGTAGCAAAATGAACTGGAAAAATACTTAAAAAAATACGCTAAAATATTTTTGTATTTATTTGATAAAATGTAAACGTACTAAACATGGTTATATCCATATGTGTAAATATGCTTAAGTATATGTTTTGTCTAAATTTATATAAATTAAGCTTTTAAATTGTATATTATATACTATAATTAGTATTTTTATGAACTACTGAAAAAATATATTGATTTTTATACAGAGACTAATAACATTATAAGTATTACTAGGGGGCTCTGCCCCCTGCAAGATACGCCCGCCAACCCCCGTTCAGACACCGCAGAATCTAAAAATCTAATGGGTTTTAAAAATATTAGAGAAGATTAAATTATACTGAAAAAGGTGTGCAGATCTCCCTGTAAACGGGTTTCCATTCAATTCCCTTTGATTGCAAAAATTTAACGGAGAATCAGTTGCTGTTAAGACATCCAATGGTTGTTTTCGTTTTTTATTAAAGAGGATCAGTTAAACATTTGAAAAGAAGCAAAAATAAAATGAATTAAGTATTCAGAGTCTTTGTCAACCGATATTTTAAAACAATCTCTATAACAATAGCCTAAATCATGTGACTATCATCAACAGTTCCGGGCGGAACACTTTGCTTTTTATACTCTAGGTGCCATTTTGATACTTTAATGTTATCCAGGCACAGGTGATAAGTCGCCAAATATTATTCTATCCCCATCATTTCATCTATATTATAATAGTTCAAGTCATTAAATGCCATAAACAAATACGATCTGATCCCTTCGCCTTTCATATGAAGGTTTGGAACAAATGTCATATACGCCCCATATTGGCGCGATTTTTTTCCAACGCGAATTTGGGGAACGCATTAACAGCATAAACAACATCCGACTTACCATATCAAGCAAAGTAACGATACTTTGGCGCCAGTTAAGTACCCGTTGCGTATATGACATTGGCGTCAGAAAAAAATCACGCCAATATGGGGCCGTATGTGACATCTGTGCCGAAAGAAAAAAAAGCCGAGTGCAAATCTCGCCAATATCTTTTTTTCAATTCGCCAGTTAGCATTTTTAGGTTAGATTTCGTAAGAAATACTACCTATTGCAGTCGTTACCATGGTGCGACTTTTGAAAAATTCCTTCATAACTTTTCATTATAGGACCCCAGGAACCCAAAACCACCCCCACCTAAAAAGTTTATATATATATATATATATATATATATATATGTATGTATGTATGTATGTACTAAATTTTGTCCGCACGATAAAAGTCGCAATTATGCACGGATCGTCTTCAAACTCGCCAACAACTTTGAGATGGTTAATATCTCGGCGGGGATTGAAAATGGGCAAAATCGGCCCAAGGGAATGGAAATGGGGAGGGCTCAAAATTTTGAATACCGTCTTAACATGATTCTGATAGAATCAGCTCTTATACAACAATGACAGGAAAAAATATTTTGCTTTATAGTAGTTGCCAACAATTAAAAAAAATATTTTGCTTTATAGTAGTTGCCAACAATTAAAAAAAAAGCAGTAAAATTCTCACCACAACAATTGCTTTTCTATTGCAAGATTTCACGTGAAAAAATAAATTAAATAAACAGTTTCACGAATTGAAAACAAATTGAATATTACGTCATAAGTTTTCTAGAGCAAGATTTCTGCATGAAAACTCAAAACGAAATAAATAGTTTGACGAATTAAAAAATAATAATAAATATTGCGTCATATTGGAAATATAATGGACTTCAGCAGGCGAATATGTAACGTCATGTGAGTTTGAAGAAACTTATTAAAACATGATAAAAATCCGAGTATAGAAATATTAACATTTTTTAACACTTTGAGGTTCTCTGAATTTGCTTTAGCCATTTTTAAACCTATTCCATATACATGCGTGTGGGTATTCGTATATATTAGAATTTTCACAAAATGTTTAGCTCCCTTAGAGTTCATTCTTAGTGGAGGAACTGGGTTTATCTCTAATCTTGATTTAAGTTTTGTTGGTGAATTTAGTACTTAACTTCGAAATCTACCTCCGCCTGTAGGCCCGAGCCGGCAGGGATTTTTTTAGGTAGATTTCGTAAGAAATACTACCTATTGCAGTCGTTACCATGGTGCGACTTTTGAAAAATTCCTTCATAACTTTTCATTACATGACCCCGGGAACCCAAAACCACCCCCACCTAAAAAGTTTATATATATATATATATCTATATATATATATATATAGATATATATATATATGTATATATATATATATATATGTATGTATGTATGTACTAAATTTTGTCCGCACGATAAAAGTCGCAATTATGCACGGAACGTCTCCAAACTCGCCAACAACTTTAAGATGGCTAATTTCTCGGCGGGATTGAAAATGAGCAAAATCGGTCCATGGGAATGGGGAAGGTTTAAAATTTTGAATACCGTCTTAACATGATTCTGATAAAACCAGCTTTTACACAACAATGGCAGGAAAAAATAAATATTTTTCGTTATAGCTGTTGCCAACAATTAAAAAAAAGCAATAAAATTCTCACCACAACAATTGCTTTTCTAATGCAATGTTTTCACGTGAAAAATTAAATTAGATAAACAGTTTGACGAATTGAAAACAAATTGAATATTACGTCATAAGTTTTCTCGAGCAAGATTTCTGCATGAAAATTCAAAATGAAATAAATAGTTTGACGAATTAAAAAACAACAACAAAATATTGCGTCATATTGAAAATATAATGGACCAACAGCAGGTGAATATGTAACGTCATTGAGTTTGAAGAAACGTATTAAAACATAATAAAAACCCGACTGTGGAAATATTAACATAATTTAACACTTTGAGGTTCTCTGAATTTGATTTAGTCATTTTTAAACCTATTCCATATACATGCGTGTGTGTATATTAGAATTTTCACAAAATGTTTAGCTCCTTAGAGCTCATTCTTAGCAAAGGAACTGGGTTTATCTTTAACCCTGATTTAAGTTTTGTTGGTGAATTTAGTACTTAATTTCGAAATCTACCTACGCCTGTAGGCCCGAGACGGCAGGGATTTTTTTTTTATTGTTCGAGTGGTAAATTAAAACATTGATTTGAAGTTGAAATTAAATGTCATTGGTTTGTTACATAATTTAATATTTCGCCAGATGTCATATACAAGTATGTTTGGCATGATTTTTTTTTTCTTTTACGAAAATTTGACGATAACCTCTTTTTCGAATACCAGTTATATATGTATTTTTGGTACTACTTAGACAAAAATCCCGTCGACAAAAAGTCTATCACCAAACTATAAGATGAAATGCCAATAATGGTTGATGGTAAATGTCACATTCACTTGACTTTTAGCAAGTTACACGTGTTTACGTCATCAAGTGATTTTTCTTTCGACGTTTTATTTTTACTTTCTTCTATCTTCAATAGAAGAAAGTATTGTAATCGAAATTTTTTTCGACTTCCGGTTTTCGACGGATTTGCATGTTTTAGGGGTCAGAGATTCCAAAAAACATGTTTATAGAAAATGTCTGTCTGTCTGTGTGTCCGTCTGTCCGTCTGTCAGTCCGTCCGTCTGTCCGTCTGTCTGTCGCCATTGTACCATCAAAAAGTGTATGAAGTTATGTATAGAATTAAACCAAAATTTTATTATAAGTTTTTGGCTATGGCAAGCAGGTCCTCCCGGAATTTGGAAAAAATTCGCCGGTAGGGGGCGCTGATATAACAATTTTTGTGCGATTTTGAATATTGTACCATCCAAAAGTGTATGGAGTTATGCATAGAATTGAACCAAATTTTTAGTTTAAGTTCTTGGATATGACAAGCAGGTCCTCCCTGAATTTGGAAAAAATTCGCCGGTAGGGGGCGCTGTAAATGTGTTTTTAGTGCGATTTTGAATATTGTACCATCGAAAAGTGTATGAAGTTATGCATAGAATTGAACCAAATTTTTATTTTAAGTTTTTGGCTATGGCAAGCAGGTCCTCCCTGAATTTGGAAAAAATTCGCCGGTAGGGAGCGCTGTAATAGCGATTTTTGTGCGATTTTGAATATTGTACCGTCCAAAAGTGTATGAAGTTATGCATAGAATTGAACCAAACAAAAATTTTAAGTTCTTGGCTATGGCAAGGAAGTCCTCCCTTAATTTGTAAAAAAATCGCTCGTAGAGGGCGCTGTAATAGCGATTTTTGTACAATTTTTGTGCCATTTTGAATATTGTACCGCCGAAAAGTGTATGAAGTTATGCATAGAATTGAACCAAATTTTATGTGTTTATTTTTAGTCATGTCACGAAGGTCCTCCCTGAATTTGGAAAAATTCTGCCGGAAGGGGGCACTATAATTGCGATGTCTGTACCATTTTCATTATTGTATCATCGAAAAGTGTATGAAGTTATCCATATAATTGAACCAAATTTTTTGTGCATGTTTCTGTCTATGGCAAACAAGTCTTCCCTGAACTTGAAAAAATTCCGAAAGAAGGGGGCGCTATAATTCCGATCTCTGTGCCATTTTCATTATTGTACCATCGAACAGCGTATAAAATTGTGCATACAATTGAACCAAAATGTTTGTGCTTGTTTTTGGCTTTGGCCAACAGGTTCTCCTTGAATTTGGAAATATTGCGCGGTAAAGGGGCTCCGTGCTAGCGATTTTTGTATACTTTTGTTGATTTTTCGTAGTTCTATTGTGCATCGGCGGCTCATGCAGCGGCGGGAACTCACTTCCTGCTATGCCGGCTATTCGCAAACAGCTGACAACGACAGAATAAGGAAAAATTAATAATTTTAACAAATATCATGATATAGATTAACTCGTTTTTAGTCCGTTTAATTGACTTGAGCAGAAATTTAAGATGAAAATCAAAGTTGGTATAGTATTGAACTAATAATATTGCAGTATTAACATGTGTAACTAGGTTTTGAAATATTAAGATGTATAAGATAGAAGAAAGTTTTGGGATTGGCACATCCAACTAGTTATATTTATTAATGTTATACTAATTTACTTGTTCTTTCATTATTTAAAATAAAAATTTTGTCAATCTGTACAATTTGGCGAGTGGTTTGGCGATTTATATAATTTGCGAAATTGGGTGACGGAATAACTACTACATTGTACCGTATTTTTTAATTATTTTCTATTATTTCCAAAAAGAAATAGCAAAAAAAAAATTAATTACTATAGAACAAAATAATTTATATAAATTTAAAAAAGAAATAAAAGTAAATATATATTTATTATTAAATAAACAACAATAGCCGGGTTACCATGTCTATCAAAATAATGCCATTTGTGCGCCAATTGGCAGTGGTGTTGTCGTAAAAAAAAACAGAGGGTATACGTTCTAAGCAGAGGGTATACCCTAGTGTATATATACTATAGCGTTCTTGAGAAACAGAGGGTATACGGTGTTCCTTAAAAAAATCCAGAGGGTATACGGCGTATACCCCCGTATACCCTCCACTACATCCCTGCCAATTGGGTACCCCGGTGCGTATATGACATCTGTGCCTAATATTTTTCTTTTCGTTTTGTTTTTTTTTTTAAAAAAAAAGAAGTGAAAGCCATCAATTTAAATGTTTCATTTTTAAATGAAATTTTTGTATTTAATAAAATGATAATGAAATACAAAAAAAGCATTGTTCTTAGCATAGATTTAAAGGAGGCCAAACTGTCGCCAAATTAATTTAAAATAGTAACCTTTTCTGAATTATGAAAAAAAAAAAAAATTCTGTTATGATTAAAATTTGAGTTGCCATCATTAGAAAAAATGTATTTAAAATTAGAAAAAATTAATATTTCGAAAACTAATTCGAATTTAAAAATTCTAATACCAGTTTTGAGATCTGTGGATCAACACGGATTTTTGGTGTTAATTTCATCGCAAAGTATACCATATTTTAGGAGAAATCGCCGTGAAACAAAGTCAGTTGTTTAATCAGTCGATTCAAAGAATCGATACATTTCAGGCGTTTCATATATTCGTTTCATAAATTCGTTTCATTAGGATTTTATATATATAGGGTAGATTAATAATAAATTAAGAATAATCGTATTTGAGGCTAAAAAACAAATTTATTTAAAAATCATCTTGAAAAGGGCTTTACATAAATAACTGGTCCCTAAATGTCTAATAGAAATATGTACCCATTTGCGCCTTGCGCCCTCTATTTTGTACGTTACAAACATGCATAAATAAAACAAGTTGGAAATTGCTCGTCAAACGTGGCGAATGAGGTGCGTTCGTACTATAACTAGTTTTATAAGTATTTTTTGCACCACATATTGTACTGAATGTATATTTTAGTACACTTCAATAAGTGCATATCAATTTCATTCCGTTCAAAAGGCTGTAACAGCATTAAAATGCACTTGAAATAATTTTTTTCTCCATTGGCCGTCATGCAGCGGAAAATTTTTGACTGTTCCTGTCATTAAACTATACATCCGATTTTCATAAAATTGGAAATTACTCGACAAAATGTTGCAACAATTACATATTTAAAATTTCAGACCATTCGGAAGGCTGTAACAGCATTAAAATGCACTTGCAATAATTTATTCCCATTGGCCGTAATGTAACTGAAAACTTTTGACTGTCCCTGTCATTAAACTATGCATCCGAATTTCATAAAATTGGAAATGACTCGACTAAATTTTGCAACAATTATATATTTAAAATTTCAGACCATTCGGTTGAGTAGTTTCTGCTCAGTTATATGCGGACAGACAGACGGACTGAACGGCGACTATAGGTGCTACGTATTTATATAATTACGAACGTACCTAAAAAGCTTGAACATAGTTTCGCAATTAAAAAAAATACGTGTTTCAAAGATGACTACAAGCTAAGAGTATCACTTATTTATTTGGATCCTTGATACAAAAAATACAAATAACTTACTTTTTACGTTTCGCTATCTTGAAAAATGAAAAATCTATAAACTCCGAAAGAAGGACTTCATTTAAGCAAATAAATATCAATCTTACGCTGTCATCTCTCGGTAATGGATAAAGACATTTATAGACAATTACTTCATACTATTTTCATGTTTTAAAGAAGGAGAAAATTTTAAAAATTTATTAAAATCCGAAACGTCCCAAAAATGGGACGCTAGGCATAAATGCGTTAATAAGACTCTTAATACGCCCCTCTTTTCAATTAGTAACAAGTCGGATGTGGCAATCCCAAAACTTTCTTCTATCTCATACATGTTAATACTTCCTGATGAATGCAGCACAGCAGCCCTACCGGTTATGTGATTTACACCAAAATCTAATCAGCAACAGTTTATGTCAACTTCTAACTGAAACTGAAGTTAGATGAAAATCCGTGTATTAGTTTTTGAGGTAGAGCAACTGCGGAAATCGTAAAAAAAAAAAAAAAAAAAAAAAAAAAAAAAATTGCATAGCAGCGCCACATGTACGGCAATTTACACCAAAAATTAATCAGAACCAATTTATATCAGGAACTAACTGAATTTGAAGTATGAAAATTCGTCCATTAGTCCTTGAGATAGAGCTATTGCAATTATCATGAATAATGCAGCATAGCAGCGCCACTTGTAGGGCGATTTACACCAAAAAGTAATCAGCATCAAACTATATCAAGAATTAACTGAATCTGAAGTTTTATAAAAATCCGTGTATTGGTTCTTGACATATAGCTATTGCGAAAATCGTGAAAAATGCAGCATAGCAACACCACCTGTTGGGCAATTTGCACCAAAAAGTAATCAGCACCCATTTATATCAGGGATTAACTGAATCTAAAGTTTTATTAAATTCCGTTGATTAGTTTTTGAGATAGAGTGCCCACAAAATTTGTGTCACATACAGAGAGACTTACAGACATACATTTTGTAAAAACAATGTTTTTCGGAATCTCTGATCCCTAAAATGTGTAGCTCCGTCGGAAACCGAAATTCGAAAAATTTCGCGAATCCAATACTTTCTTCTACAAGAAGAAAGTAAAAATAATAAATTTTCATTTTTTAAGATTCTTACGCCTGAAGAAACTTTATAAAAATATCTTATTATCTATACTATAGGGTCAGGTGGGGTGGAATGGGTATAAAAATACAAGTTTTTAGAAAGATTATGTAATCATTCCTAATTGGAAAGGAATTTATAGAAAGCAATGATTCGGTGTTTGCATTGCATTTATAAACATCACATTTTCATTGTAATTGTTTTTCAAAAGATTATTTATTAATGTTAAAAAAAAGTTTTTCTGGTGGCTGTTTTTATACCCATTCCACCCCATAGGGTGGGGTGGAATGGGTAACCAAGTTTATAAGGCATTTAAAGCAACCAATAACCCAAATTTCAGTGTATTATATATTTTATTACGCCAAATTATTTATTGACAATTATATTGGCCAATTTTTTTCTCATTAAAAACGTAATGTCCCCTGATTATTAAGTGTTAGTTGGTTAAGCTTTCTGAAAGTTTGTGAGCTTATGTGAATATCTCATCTTTTTTTTAGTGAATTTAGTTTTCATCGTTTAAATTTAGAATTTAAAAGTAAAATCTAGGATGATAATAAGTATTTTAAAACTGAGTACGCGAGCGTTGTATGAACCTCTTGCATAGAAATTTTAAAGTGTATTAGATTTTCAAGTGCTTAGGTGTTGTGACCTCTCAGATTTAGTGTGTAGGGAATGAGGGGCTCAATGCCGTGTTTCAGCTCTACATTTTCATAGGTGTATGCACCATATGAACATTTTTTAGGGCGAAGGAGCTGTAATATCGTCCGGCGAAGTTGAAAAGTTGAAGTACTTTTTTTTCATCGAATGTCGAGAGGGAAAAAAAAAACAAGTTAATCGAATGCAACGTCCGGCGAAGTAGCAGTTATTTCTTCAATCGAATGTCGACGGGGAGAAAAGAAATTAAAAGAGAGTCGGCGCGAAAAGCGACGAGGGATGTCGTGCGCTAAAGAGCTCGGTGGGAGCTGAAGGCTTTTGTTATTGTTATAAGAATGTTCTGAATGGTGATTTAAAACAATAAGTCTGAAATGTGGCTTACTCCAGTGAAGGAGCTGTATAGATTATTTTCTGTGTACATATATAAATATAGTGTTGTTTTATTAAAATTGTTCCATTGTGATATTGGATTGCGTATTAATTCAACATTTATATTAGCTGTAGTAGTCGTTATTGGAGTAAAGACATCACAGGGGGAGCATATTGTTTCACTACATTTTCCACCATAACTTTGGAAATATAATACCTAAAATTAAATGAAATATATTTTTGATTTCAGCGTTACGAAAGCTTTCACACGCTATACAAAGAAAAGATTTTTTTTTTCAAGTAACTTAATTTGACCCTCTACATTTTTACTAAATATATTTATAAATGTTTAATACTCTGGAAATATTTGGGTCAATAGTCTTTATTACTTCCCCGAATTTGAACTTTCCACGTCCCGTAGTTTACGAGTAAAATGGCTGTGACAGACACAGGAGTGATCTTATAATGGTTCCGTTTTCACTTTTTAAGTACGGAACCCTAAAAAATCGTTTAAAAATATTCAAATTGAAACGAGAAATTTGAAAATAACCTGCCCATAGGATTAATATTACGGAGCGTGTGTTTCCAAGTGCGTGAAGAAACCCCTTAACGTCCAGCGACCACAAATATCGACGTTATTTATTTATTTATTTTTGAATTTTAGGTAGATTTCGTAAGAAATACTACCTATTGCAGTCGTTACCATGGTGCGACTTTTGAAAAATTCCTTCATAACTTTTCATTATAGAACCCCAGGAACCCAAAACCACTCCCACCTAAAAAGTTTATAAATATATGTATGTATGTATGTACTAAATTTTGTCCGCACGATAAAAGTCGCAATTATGCACGGATTGTCCTCAAACTCGCCAACAACTTTGATATGGCTAATATCTCGGCGGGGATTGAAAATTGACGAAATCGGCCCAAGAGGGTGTAAATGGGGAGGGTTCAAAATTTTGAATACTGTCTTAACATGATTCTGATAAAACCAGCTCTTACACAACAATAGCAGGAAAAAAATAAAAGTTTTTCGTTATAGCAGTTGCCAACAATAAAAAAAAACAATAAAATTCTCACCACAACAATTACTTTTCTATTGCAAAATTTTCACGTGTAAAATTAAATAGTTTGACAAATTGAAAACAAATTGAATATTACGTCATAAGTTTTCTAGAGCAAGATTTCAGCATGAAAACTCAAAATAAAATAAATAATTTGACGAATTAAAAAAATATATTGCGTCATATTGGAAATATAATGGACCTCAGCAGGTGAATATGTAACGCCATGTGAGTTTGAAGAAACGTATTAAAACATGATAAAAACCCGACTATGGAAATATTAACATATTTTAACACTTTAAGGTTCTCTGAATTTTTTGTAGCCATTTTTTAAACCTATTCCATATACATGTGTGTGTGTATTCGTGTATATTATAATTTTCACAAAAAGTTTAGCTCCCTACAGCCCACTCTGTGAAGAAACTGGGTTTATCTCTAATCTTGATTTAAGTTTTGTTGGAGAATTTAGTACTTAACATCGAAATCTACCTCGCCTGTAGGCCCGAGCCGGCAGGGATTTTTTTTTTTTTTTTTTCACATTTTTTCTCGCTTTTTGAATTCCTATTAATATGAAACGAATAAAACGTTAAAAAAATTAAGTTATTTTTTTCTCACCATAAAAAAATGGTCCCTAAAGAGGTTAAAACTATTTAATTAATTTTTATCGACAGAAATCACTGTATTTTTTAATACCCGTATTATACTTAGTACTTGGTAGACCGATCCTCGCTCGGTATTGTTTTCAACATGTTTTTACTTACTTTTTTTTTACTTTCTTCTATCTTTACAAGAAGAAAGTATTGGATTCATGAAAATTTTCGAATTCCGGTTGTCTACGGATTTATACGTTTTAGGGGTCAGAGATTCCAAAAAACATGTTTTTACAAAATGTCTGTTTGTGAGTCTGTCTGTCCGCCTGTCTGTCTGTATGTATGTGACACAAAATTTGTGAGCGCTGTAGCTCAAGAACTAATGAACGGAATTTAATAAAAATGTATATTCAGGTAGTCCCTGATATAAATTGGTGCTGATTAGTCTACAGGTGGCGCTGCTATGCTGCATTTTTTCCGATTTTCGCAAAGCTGTATCTCAAGAGCTAATGCACGGATTTTCATAAAACTTCAGATTCCGTTCGTCCTTGCCATGAATGGATGCTGTTTACGTTTTGGTGTAAATCGCCCTACGGGTGGCGCTGCTATGCTGCATTTTGCAGGATTTACACGATTTCTGCAATAGCTCTATCTCAAGAACTAATGGACACATTTTCATCAAACTTCATATTCAGTTACTCTTTGATATGAAATGATGCTGAACTATGTGTTGGTGTAAATCGCCCAAATAGGTGGCGCTGTTGTGCTGCATTTTGCACTATTTCCTCAATAGCTCTATCTCAAGAACTAATGCACGAATTTTCATCAAACTTCAGATTTAAGTATAACTTGATTAATATTGCTGCTGATTATGTGTTGGTGTAAATAACTCAACAGGTGGCGCTGCTATGCTGCATTTGTCATGATTTGCGCAATAGCTCTATCTCAAGAACTAATGCACGAATTTTCCTCAAACTTCATATTCAGTTAGACGTTGATATAAGTCGATGATAATTAGGTTCTGGTGTAAATAGCCCTATAGGTAGCGCTGCTATGCTGTATTTACACGATTTAAGCGACAGTCATACCTCGAGAACTAATGCACGGAATTTCATCTTTTTAGAATTCTCGTGATGAGCATAGATTGCCATTTAATTTGGCACTGTGATAGCGAATTTTTAAGTATTGACATGTATGAGATAGAAGAAAGTTTTGTGATGGCCACAACATACTAGTTTATTCATGGAATTTTGCAATCGATTTTTAACCCACTTCCTGATACATATAGAATTATATAAATTATGTACAAAAGTGTTTTGCCGATGACAATACAGCATTTTAATATTTTTACAACTTAATTATGAATGAATACATTAACTTTAAATCATTTTTTCAATTAGCCGGCCACAGGTGATAAATCGACAAATATCTCTGTAACTCGTGCAGTTATATGGGAGTTGAAAAAAACAATGTATTTAATTATGTGACAATAAATACTGTGAAATGGCAACAGTCAATATTTTAAAGAGTTAAAAGTAAAAAATAAATTATAAACTAGGGGGCTCTGCCCCCTGCAATCTACGCTCGCCAACCCCCGTTCAGACACCGCAGAATCTAAAAACACGCTAATCTGATCGGTTTAAAAAATATTATAGAAGATTGAATTACACTGAAAAAGCTGTGCAGATCTCCCTGTAAACGGGTTTCCATTCAATTTCCTTTGATTTAAAAAATTTAAGGCCGAATCAGTTGCTGTTAAGACATCCAATGGTTGTTTTCGTGTTTGATTAAAGAGGATCGGTTAAACGTTTGAAAAGAAGCTAAAAATAAAAGGAATTAAGTGTACAGAGTCTTTGTCTCCCGGTATTTTAAAACAATTTCTATAACAATAGCCTAAATCATGTGACTATCATCAACAGTTCCGGGCGGAACACTTTGCTTTTTATACTCTAGGTGCCATTTTGATACTTTAATGTTATCCAGGCACAGGTGATAAGTCGCCAAATATTATTCTATCCCCATCATTTCATCTATATTATAATAGTTCAAGTCATGTAACTGCCATAAATAAATACGCCGCCGAAAGTTTTCCATTTCGATTAAAAAAATCAATTTTTTTTTTTCGAATAATACTACATAAAAGCATTGTCGCAAAGAATTCTTGGTACTGTTATGCTAGCCGGGTGCAAATCTCGCCAATAACTATTTTTCAACTCGCCAGTTAGCATTTTTTTTTATTTTTCGAGTGGTAAATTAAAACATTGCTTTGAAGTTGAAATTAAATGTCATCGTTTGTTACATCATTTAATATTTGGCCAGATGCTACGCACCCGGTTTGACGTGATTTTTTTACGAAAATTTGGCGAAATCCTCGTTTTCGAATACCAGTTACATATGTATTTTTGGTGCTACTTAGTTATACCGTCGAACAAAAATCTATCACCAAACTATAAGATTAAATGCCTATAATAGTTGATAAATGTCACATTCACTTGACTTTAAGCAAGTTACACGTCTTTACGTCATCAAATGATTTTTATTTCGACGTTTTATTTGTATATTTATTAATGTTATACTATTTTCTTTGTTCTTTCGTTATTTAAAATAAAAATTATGTAAATTTGTATAATTCTGCGAGTGGTTTGGCGATTTATATAATTTGGCGAAATGGGTCGATGGAATAACTAAGTAGTACCGTATTTTTAAATTATGTTCTATTATTTTTTATTTTTAAAGGAAAGTAACCAAAAAAATAATTAACTATAGAACAAAACAATTTATGTAATTTAAAAAAAGAAAATAAAGTAAATAAACACTTATTATTAAATAAACAACAATAGCCGGGTTACCATGTCAGCCAAAATAATGCCATTTTGGCGCCAATTAGGTAACCGCGGTGTGTATATGACATCTGTGCCTAATATTTTTCTTTTCATTTCGTTTAAAAAAAATAAAGAAGTGAAAGCCATTTATTTTAAATGTTTCTGTTTGTATTAAATAAAATGATAATGAAATACAAGTTGAATTATGAATAAAAGTAACATGATACATTTCTTGGCATACATTTAAGGGAGGCCAAAGTTCTCGCCAAATTAGTTTAAAATAGTAACCTTTTCTAAAATCTGAAAAAAAAAATACTTGTTTGATTAAAATTTGAGTTGCCATCATTAGAAAAATGTATACAAAATTAGAAAAAAATTAATATTTCGAAAACTAATTCGAATTTAAAAATTCTAATAACAGTTTTGAAATTTGCGGATCAATATTGATTTTTGGTGTTAATTTCATCGCAAAGTATTCCACATTTTAGGAGAAATCGCCGTGAAACATAATCAGTTGTTTAATCAGTCGATTCAAAGAATCGTTACATTTCAGCCGTTTCATATATTCGTTTCATAAATTCGTTTCATTAGGATTTTATATATATAGGGTAGATAAATAAATAAATAAAAACAGTGTAACATACAGAATGTGCTTTTATCAATAATTAAATATCCATAAATTTACGATTACACGATGAACATTGAATTTAAAAGACTAAAAAGATAATTTAAATAATGTTTCATTTTTTAGGGTTCGTTCATCTGACGAAACCCTATTCGTCTCGCTCCTCTGTCTGTCTGTCTGTCCGTCACAGAGCCCGTTCTCAGAAACTATATATGTTAAAGACTTGAAATTTTGCATACTTATAGCTGAACGCCTCACATCAAACGACAAATCCTAAAATTTGGAAAAAATCTTATATTTAACCCTCTGGTCTCTAACTTGTGTATTTTAAGCTTTTCTTTCTAACTCAGCCCCTAATTAAGTTGAAGACTTGAAATTTTGCATAATTGTAGCTAAACACCTGCGATCAAACGACAAATCATAAAACTTCGAAAAAATCTTATATTTAGCCCTCTGTGCTCTAATTTGTGTATTTTAAGCAATTTTTTATCCTCCTTCTTTTCACCCGGGGGGCACTTTTTAAACTTTTGCCGACACCCCTTTGACCACTCTTTCATATTATGCACCACAGACTTACATATTTTAGTTCAATTTTTTACCGCCAGGGGGCGCATACCTATCTCGGTGCTATGGGCCCAATTCCCTCGACTAATATATCTACGGATAGGTTATAAAACGGAATTTCGTCCGGATAGAAGTTTGTGTAGAATAGAGTGCGCTCCCTGGTTGCGAAATGTGAAACTAACAGATTTTGCAAAAGGATAAAATGTTTTGAAAGGAATATTAAACGAAACCCTCTGTGCGATCAGTGATCACACTTACCCACTTGTTCTTTCTACTTCTCTTTTGTTGATAAATAAACAGAGCAAAAAGTATATATTTCTAATAAATTCATTGGCTTGAGCTTCCTGGTAAATGTATAAAAAGGAGTGAATTTTTCATAATCGAGGTTTTTGCCCACGGCAAATTAATGTATTATAATAGATATTTTACGGAAAAAATATGAATTGCAAATAAAAAATTCCGCGGCATTTTGAAGATGTCATAGTGGTGCAGAAGTGCTGTCATATTTAAGTTTTAAATATAAAAATGATGGTTCCCTTTTAATTATAATGTCATTTAAACACAAAAATACACTTTAAATAAGGTAAAATATTCCAGGAGGTATGGGGGAGCGGGGTAGAATTTCTAAAGCTTTCTCTGGAGTATGTAAAAACAAATTTTAATAAAAATAAGAAACCTTTCTATATAGCAAGAAATTTGGATTGTTATTTATAAAAATAAACGCTTTTATATGAATGCGCTAATCAGACATATCCTAAATGATATTCTCAATGTGTTATTTAAATGATATATTCTTCAACAATCGTTGTCCAAGTGAGTTGTTGGCAGTAAAAATTAACTTTTTCGGGAGCAATTTGGTAAATTTAGCAGAAAAACTGTGTTGCTTTTACAATTGCTGCTAATTTTGCTTCAAGGTATATCGCCATTTCACTACACTACGAGTATAGCGATGCTTACAATAATATGGGTAGTGGTTTTAAACACAACAAAAGTATAAGCACAGTTATCTATCAAGAAATATTATCATAGTTACAAAATGTTTCTGAAAATACTTAAATTCACGAAATCAACCATCGGTAAAATCAATTTTATTTTTTTTTAGCCAGTTAAAAAAAAAAATTACCATATTTTTTACTTACATATAGGCCTATACATATTTAGTGCTCGATTTAGAATGGAAGATAAGCCGTAAGTGCTGCATTCTAGAGAATTTTTATTGTGTTTATGATAAATGACCATTAGCTAGCATTAGACCATTTAGGCAAGAATTTCGATTACGGAAGATTAAAAATAAAAAAAAAATCTTAAACCTAGCAAATTTTTTGCCCTCATATCAAGACTTTGCTAGATATTTTTCTCATAATCAAGTAAATCATATTTCATAAAAATCGTCGGAATTCCTTTCGATTGATACCACCTTTTCGAGTAATGTCCACGTCGAGTTTTAACCACAGAAAACCAGTTTTCTCGAATTAGTGACCTAGTTAGATCGTTTTCTTGTGCTCGAATTTGTATAGGCATCAATTTTTGTGAAAATCGTTAGAGCCGTTTTCGATATATAAGCAGCATTTTCAGTGCTGAGTTTGTTTTACTCTGTAAAAATGAATTTTCTTGTATTCGGGACCTAGCTAGATCTTTTTCTCGTGCTGAATTTAGTATAGGAGGCAAGTCTCGTGAAAATCTTTCCAGTCGTTTGCGATATCATCATAATCAGGAAAATCGCTTGCTGGTTTAATATATATGACACTTATCCTATCCTCCTATATCATCTCTTCAAGCATTATTATCATAGTAGCTATCACAGTATAGACATTTTTCCATTATTTGTTATTACAGTTATATAAAAAAACAAAACATGACACAGTTATTTTTTCATTTAAAAAATTCTTTATCTTGTTTTATCTTATTACTTTTACATTAAAATCAATTTCTATAAGATATATTTCGTTATTTTTTATTAAAAACTTTAAGACATATTTCGTTTTTTTACTAAAAAATATTACTACCAGGTTTAGAGTATGCTGTTGAAATTTTTATTGTTTTCTTTACTATTTTTCTGAGTTCTGTAACAGTAAAGAAGTTAAACTTTCTAAAGAAATGCAAAAAGCAGCCAGACTCAATTTCTCATTATGTTTCTCTGTGCTACGAAAATATCATACATCTACCAGACATGAATTTCTCTACTGTTGTCCATCAACAATGTCTCTAATCTATTTCCTTTATTTCCTCCAAAACTTTATTCATTTCTAAAAAAAACAGAAAAAAAAAAAAATCCCTGCCGGCTCGGGCCTACAGGCGGAGGTAGATTTCGATGTTAAGTACTAAATTCTCCAACAAAACTTAAATCAAGATTAGAGATAAAACCCAGTTTCTTCACAAAGAGCGAGCTGTAGGGAGCTAAACTTTTTGTGAAAATTGTAATATACACGAATACATACACACATATATATGGAATAGGTTTAAAAAATGGCTACAAAAAATTCAGAGAACCTTAAAGTGTTAAAATATGTTAATATTTCCATAGTCGGGTTTTTATCATGTTTTAATGCGTTTCTTCAAACTTACATGGCGTTACATATTCACCTGCTGAGGTCCATTATATTTCCAGTATGACGCAATATACATATTTTTTTTTAATTCGTCAAACTATTTATTTTGAGTTTTCATGCTGAAATCTTGCTCTAGGAAACTTATGACGTAATATTCAATTTGTTTTCAATTTGTCAAACTATTTAATTTTACACGTGAAAATTTTGCAAAAGAAAAGTAATTGTTGTGGTGAGAATTTTATTATTTGTTTCTTTTTAATTGTTGGCAACTGCTATAACGAAAAACTTTTATTTTTTTCCTGCCATTGTTGTGTAAGAGCTGGTTTTATCAGAATCATGTTAAGACAGTATTCAAAATTTTGAACCCTCCCCATTTCCACCCTCTTGGGCCGATTTCGCCCATTTTTAATCATCGCCGAGATATTAGCCATCTCAAAGTTATTGGCGAGTTTGAAGATGATTCGTGCATAATTGCGACTTTTATCGTGCGGACAAAATTTAGTACATACATACATACATATATATATATATATATATATATATATATATATAAACTTTTTAGGTGGGGGTGGTTTTGGGTTACTGGGGTCCTATAATGAAAAGTTATGAAGGAATTTTTCAAAAGTCGCACCATGGTAACGACTGCAATAGGTAGTATTTCTTACGAAATCTACCTAAAAAACATGACGCTAATTTTTATATGAAGTACGATTATGATTCGTACACAATAGAAGACAAAAAATTCGTAAACCTTAATAAAATTAACGCTGGTTGGCCAAAAAAAAGAAAACATTCACAAAATATATAATATGAATTTAAAAAGTTCACTTTTTTCTTAAAAAGTTCACTTTTTTCTTAAAATGTGACTAAAATAATGAAAGAGATGTTATAATTTAAAAATATACATTTTATTTAAAAATTTCTTAGTACTTTCAGGCTAAAAGTAGTACTTATTAATAAAAGTACTTACTTAAAAGGTGACTAAAATAATAAATACATGTTATAATTTAAAAATATACATTTTATTTAAAAACTTCTTAGTACTTTCACCGGGAAATACTAAAAAGTTTTAAATAAAATGTATATTTTTAAATTATAATATCTCTTTTATTACTTTAGTCACCTTTTAAGAAAAACAGTGAATTTTTTAAAGTTCATATTACATATTTTGTGTTTGAATCAAGGTGAAATATCACGTTTCGTCTTGAGAAAACATTCATTTAGAGTTAGATATCTGAGAGAAAAGAAAATGTTCCAATTAAAAAAATATCCTACTGTCACAACCGATAATCGATGAGTAAATTATTAGCATTTTTTGAGACTAGCACGATATCAACAGGTCATCACCAGAGCGGTTATACGAGGGCTTATGCCATCAATGCCAGGCATAAATCTGCAAATATCACAAGTTTTCTTTTAAAACAGCATTCTATTCTAATACTAGAAAAGGAAAGACTTTCCAAGAAAAGACATTTGATTCTTCTACATGAACCATGGCATTTGGTATTTATTAGAAAGTGAAAACTTTTGATTTGTTGCATCCTTTTTTTTTTTTTTTTTCCTGAAAAATATCTTAAGTAAAATAAAAATTTTAACTGAAATTCTGGAGACATCAAATTTCAATTTCACTGACTGCATCACTATAATGAAAAGTACTGTCCAAACCGTACACACTATCAGTGATGATTCCACTGGAATGTATAAAATCTGATAAGAAGTTGAATTATATTCACTGTAAAGAAGGGAAAAGAAGCTGATGCCGACTTCCGAAAGCACCAAAAGTTAAGGGTTCCACCAAAGAGAATAGATAAAAATAATAACACAGCAATGGAAATTGATTACATGTGTTTTACAGGAAAGAATTTAAAGAAATTTTGGACACTGTAATAATGGGCTTAAATGACAATGTTTCATACATCCAATAGAATATTGCACCAATACATTTCATATTTAAATTATCATTGAGCAAGACAAGTTGACATTGAGTGTCACTAATTTTTAAAAAGTTATTATAATATTTTTCCTCCTGGATCTCAGAAAACTGATGTACTTGAGTTCCAGAATCAAATAGAAATAATATTTGATTTATGTTCAAACCATATGTTAACTCACTTTTCTGTCATGCCAAGAAATACAGGCTATTTGGATCAAGCCTTCAAACTATGTATCTTGACATTCAAAACAAGTAACGGCGTTGCATTTAATAAAAGAACCTTTAGTCAATTAAAAATTATTTTTAAAATGTAGTCAGAATTACCAGGAGCAATGACAGACTTCACAACCTAATACTTTTAAAATGCGAAAGGGAAATAGGGTATTTTATTAGATTGAACGATTTTCATTAGGCGGACTTCTTTGAAGTCTAGAATAATTAATGTTAAGTGAAACAAGTTGGAAATTGCTCGTCAAACGTGGCAAATTAGGTGTGTTCCTACTATAACTAGTTTTATAATTATTTTTTGCACCCCATATTGCACTGAATGTATATTTTTTTGCATTTTAAAACTGCATAGCCTGTAACATCATTAAAATGCACTTGCAATAATTTTTTTCCCATTCCCCGTAATGTAGCGGAACACTTTTGACTCTCCCTGTAATTAAACTATTGTACTGAACATATTTTACTGAATGTATATTTTAGTACACTTCAATAAGTGCATATCAATTTCATTCCGTTCGAAAGGCTGTAACAGCATTAAAATGCACTTGAAATAATTTTTTTCTCCATTGGCCGTCATGCAGCGGAAAATTTTTGACTGTTCCTGTCATTAAACTATACATCCGATTTTCATAAAATTTGAAATGGCTCAACAAAATTTTGCAACAATTATATATTTAGAATTTCAGACCATTCGGAAGGCTTTAATATCATTAAAATGCACTTGCAATAATTTTTTCCCATTGGCCGTAATGTAACGGAAAACTTTTGACTGTCCCTGTCATTAAACTAAACATCCGATTTTCATAAAATTTGAAATGGCTCGACAAAATATTACAACAATATATATTTAAAATTTCAGACCATTCGGAAGGCTGTAACATCATTAAAATGCACTTGCAATAATTTTTTCCATTGGCTGTAATGTAAAGGAAAACTTTTGACTGTCCCTGTAATTAAACTATACATCCGATTTTCATAAAATTTGAAATGGCCCGACAAAATTTTGCAACAAGCATATATTTAAAATTTCAGACCATTCGGTTGGGTAGTTTTTGCTCTGTTATATGCGGACAGACAGACGGACTGAACGATGACTATAGGTGCTACGTATTTATATAATTACGAACGCACCTAAAAAAAGGTAAAATGTAAGTTCACTTTCACTAACATTAGTTTCACTACGTAATATTTTGCTCTGCCTTATTTCATAAATTTATATAGTTTTCTCTAAATGTATGCAATTTTTCTAGGTTAAAATCTTACATTTATTGTATTGTTTGAAATTGCCTCCTTAACCATTTAGCAATTGGGTATCTTATCCTTTGATCTTTATTTTCATGCTCAATGATTCCAAGATAGGAAAATAGAAATTAATCTAGTTTTGATTTTAATTATTTAAATGAAAGAGGTACATTAAAACTTTCATTAAATGAACAAATAATTATAATTTTTATCTTTTTAATTTCAATACTTTTCTTTGGAAAGGAGCATTTTTACGTATATGATTATCATTAAACACACATTGTACATACAATTTCAGTTGGAAAATGGAGCATTTTGTTTTAAGTTGGGAAATTTTGGAATTCTCCCCCCCCCCCCCCCACCCGAAAAAATATCTGTAGCTACGTCCCCGCCTATTACAAGTGTCATTCTTCTCTCGATAACTCCCAATAGTAATGGAGCTTTAACGTTTGCATGGACGAAGTCAGTGTTGCAAGTGGGCTACTTTTTTTAAATTCAAATTTTTTTGATTGCCACCAGTTTTTTTTTATTATTATTTATTGATAATCCGCCATGTTTTCACCTTATTTAATCTGTCATTAAATAAAACGAATTTCGCTATTTCAAAAAAAGTGTCAATCAATAAATCTGAATTTAAAAAAGTATATCACTCGCAACACTGGACCAAGTTTCCAAATGCGCCAACACCTTTGCGTTTCATTTCCGACCATACATTCTTTGATGAAAGTTGTTTGTTTGGATGTGTACTACCACCTCTCAAAGTTTTGCCCATCTTTTATGAAACACCCTGTATGTATGGAAAACTCCTATTCATTGGTAGTATTTAGATAAACTAAGAAAATGTTGAGATTATTTACTCATATTATACATATTATATAAAATAATCATATGAAAATAATCATAATGATAAAGTAACAGCCTAAAATGCTATTTATATAAATTCGTAACCAAACAACTAAGCTCTAAATAAACAATGAACATTACATTTTTTTTTTTTTTTTTTTTTTTATAACAGCTCATACAAGTGAAGAAATTGTATGAATAATATTATATTCAAAGGAACGTAAAATATTATGTCTATGAATAAATCACCAAATGTTCATCAAAATCTAAATCATCCAAATTATTTATTTTTGTCAGTTTAAAAAAAAATTACAGATTGCGATTATATTAAACTTAATATCTCTCAAAAATGAATGCATTTCAAACTCATTCCAAAACACAACTCTCAACTTTTTCCAAATGCAAAACTAATTATTAATGATACTAATACTATTATCTCATAATACTATTATCTCATAATATCTCATATAGCTTTTTTATAAAAACTCTGTAACAACAAAACGCAGTTTATGATCTAAAGACCGGTCTATGAAAATAGCCGCAAAGCAGCAGGATATCACGATTTTTAGCTTACTGTCAGCGGAGGGGAAAAAAATAATAATAAAGGAAGAAGAAAGATAAGTACACGAGGAAATATTCTAGTCCTTGTATTTCCACTTTTTTTATGAGACTAATTTCGGAAATAATACAGTGGGGGGATGTAAAGCAATCGACCAAAAATTTGTTGTAGGAATTTTATTTGCTTCTTTTTATGAGGGAGTAATCGAAGATGACAATGATGATGATGATGAGCGATGAGCGAAAATATTCAGCAGGTATACAATTTCCTTGATAGTAGGCCATATTCTATTTCAATCTATTTTTTACTTCTTTTTTTGTTTAGTAAATGATCTGGTTGGGTTCGAATTCGTGACCTTTTCTTAAACAATATAATAAAAGGAATTGTTATCAATTACATATTTGTATGTTTGTGTGTGCGAGATGTGACTGTACTAAGACCACTGAATGCAGAGATAAAACATTTTGTATGGTAGTACTTTGCCACACCTATTTAAACACCTCAAACACAGTTTTTTTTTTTTTATGTTTTTAATTAATATTTCTTTAAGTCTATGTTTCCCAATCTAGAACGGACAAAGAGAGCAAGGTCTTGAATAGGGGCACATGGTATAGAGAAATTTTTTGAAATTCACCCACTCGTATCCCCCCCCCCCCCCCCCCAAGGCCGGTGCAACATCGTGCGGGGCCCTGGCAAAGCAGTGTTATATATAATGTGGGCAATATTAGGCCCCAGCGTATACTGCAATCTTGGGCTAATAACATTTATTTTTAAGTTGTATTCTGCCACACTCTAATATATAATAAAAATAATAAAAGGCATGAAAAATACCACTACTTTCACATTTAATGTGCACAATTATTTTAAATCTCGTAAAATCTTCTATCCTTTACAATATTTTAATTTTTTTTTTTTTTTTTTTTTTTTTTTTGCATTCACGGTTACTTTCAGAATCACCATATCAATACAGTCGCCGACAATCATAGCGATTTTTTCTGTAAGAAATAAAGTTAATACAAAGTTAATGCTCACTTTTCTTCACGAAAGAACATTTAAAAACAAATCTAGAGCAAAAATATTATTTTATACAAAAGAACCGTTATTTCGAATTGTTAGAGAGAGTCGGGGCACCAACTGGTGCGGGGACCTGGGCAACCGGCCCGTTTGCACGATGGTTGCAACGGCTCTGCCCACCCCCATGGCATAGGATGCGAAATCATACATCAAAATGTATTAGGACTTTAAGGGGTCTCAGGATTCTTAATGCTTTAAAATATCCGAAACTTAAATTTTTTTAGATGTTAAACTCCTATCTTTTCTGAACATTTTGATATAATGTTTTCTTTGAAATTCCCATTAGAACAGTAGTTATGCCTTTTAGAATTATTATACACGGTCAACAGCTGAAGCAGTGTTTCCGAAACTTTGAAGTTATTTTTCTCCAAATGACGTTTTTGGCATAATGCGCAAGATATCCCAAAAACGTCTTAAAAAATGTTTTCATGAAATATTCAATACATACGTTTTATGTTAATCTGTATAAACTGAACCTAAAATTTCATTTTTAGTGTTCAAAAAAATATTTTTTTTAGGTGATTATGCTGTTGAAATTTTCAAAATTTTGCATTAGCTAAATACAACTTTTTATTAAAAATATGAAAATGCTTTAAATACAAATTTATTTAGGTTCGGGGTAATTATTACAAGCTGAAACATAATTAGGCAAAAAAAAAAAAAAGTTTATTCTAGTTGGAAAATTTATTTTGTAATCCTGCGCGTAAGCTGTTATACCAATTTTCTGCTCGACAAATGTCTGACAGTTTGGAGCCCCCTATAAATACTAATTCTGCATCTTGCAATTTTTAAATACATGAAATGAAAGAACTTACTTATATCTTTCATTCCAATTAAAATTATGTTTTTAAATCATATATATTTTAAGATATTAAATGTTGAAAATGGTCTTTTTTTTTTTTCAATTTCTCTCTTTTTAAGAGTCCTGAGATTCCTTAAAGAAAAAACTATGCAGGATACTGAATCTTGCAATATAGGCAATAGGCACGGGAAGACCAAGAAGATATTTTCGAAATTTTGTTCCCGGTCTCATTGAAAGGACCATCATTGAAACAGCAGAAAAAAATCCCAAGAACGTTTAATTTTTTTTAGAAAGGTTGCTTTAGAAAGTTGGAAGATGATAAATGTTTCTTCTATTATTGAAATTTAACCCACAAAAATCAGTCCAGACAATGCCAGGCGGATCGTCTAGTAATATATAAAGGACGAAATTCGTTATTAGCCATGGCCCGCTTTGAAGATAGGGGAAGCACAGAGCCAGGGGCCCCTCTTTCATTCGGGATTTGCTTTGAAATTACACATACAGGAAAACTCATCAATGCTACAAATAATATTCCCGGGAATAACTTAGCCGAATACACACATATATCATTAAACAGCGTTTTTATGTTCCCTGTATATACCCACAAGTCGAATATATTTTCAGTATATGTAGTTGCCCGGGCGCAGAATCGGCGCAACGCTGCGACGCACGTCGCAGACTCTTGAGAAGGTCTGCAGACTATTTTTCAACTGTTAAATTTTAGAAAAAAAAAAGTTTGCTAGAAATTATTTGCCATAATAATACGATCCGCGCTAAATGCTATTGATGAAGCTCCGATTCCCTATAAAATATAAATAATTCACAGAGACAACTCTAAACACGCAACAGTGAAACGCCCATTATTAAATGAGCCAATCCTCATCGGGGTGATTTCTTAAGAAATTAAAAAAAAAAATCGGTCATTAGTCTGAAAATTCGAACGTAAATATCACGAATTTCGACAAATGTTCGCCGAAAAAAACAATTTCGTCAATCGTTTGCGGTTAAAATAGCCAATTTCGTTAAGGGATCGTAAAAAAATGCGAATTTCGTCAAAAGATCGCGAATAAAAAACGAAATTTTGTCATAAGAAACGTCAATTTCGTCAAAGGATGGCGGAAAAATGCGACTTCTGTCAAATGATGGCGGAAAAAAACCACGAATTTCTTCAAACGGCTAAGGAAAAATAGCAACTGTCGTCAAAGGATTGCGGAAAAAACACAATTTTTGTCAAAGGATCGCGGAAAGAACGCGAATTTTATCAAAGGATCGCTAAAAAAATGAGAATTTCGTCAAAAAATCGAGGAAAATAGGCAAAATTTTCGAATTTTCATGGAAAAAAACGCAAATTTTGTCAAAAGGCTGCGGAAAAATAGAAACGTTCCGTCAAATGATCGAGGGGGAAAAAACGTGAATTTTGAAAATGATCGCGGAAAAAGCGCGAATTTTGTCAAAGGATCGCGGAAAAAAAGCAAATTTTGTCTAAAGATCGCGAAAAAACTTGGAATTTCGTCAAAGGATCGCTTAAGAGACGTGGATTTCGTCGAAAGATTGCGGAAAAAAGCGAATTAATTTTTTTCAAAGGATTGCGAAAAAAGCGCGAATTACGTCAAAGAATGAGACAAAACGCGAATTCCGTCAAAAGATCTCGAAAAAAAAACGCGAACATCGTCTAAAAATCGCGAAAAAAATGCAACGTTGCAGGGATATGTTTAGGAAAATTTTAGGTCCTTTAAAGGACTCTTCACACAATGATTTATCTTAAAACAGGACCCTTCACAAAATTATTTGTCTCTTAAATAGACCTTTCACAGAATTTTTTCACCTTCAAATTGAACTTTTCACAAATTTAGTCATTTTAAAATAAAAATCTGGCCTGTAAGTAAGCAATTGAACTCAACAAAGAGCATATTGCTTAGTTTTTTATATATGAAGGACATGAAGACATCGATAATTTAAAATTCATAAAATTATGATTAGAATTTTCCCAAAAATAAGAAAAACTTCACAATTTCACAAAAACAGGACCCTGTGAGAAAAGTCTGGACAGACCCCTGCGTTGTCGAAAGATCGAAAAAAAAAAAAAAAAAAAAAACGCCAACATCGTCGAAAGATCGCGGAAGAAACGCGAACATCATTGAAAGATAGCGATAAAAAACGTGAACATCGTCGAAAGATCGCGAAAAAACGCACATTTTGTCATAGGATCGAGGAAAAAAGGTGAATTCCGTCAAAGAATCGTGGAAAAATTTGCTGCAACATTAATGTTTTCACGACATTTTTTACAGCTGAGTGGCAGGTTAAATATTAGTGAGACATGTTTTGAGTGAAAGCATGTTAAATTTTGAATTGCACATCTAGCTAAGATTGCTAGGTAAAACATTGCATTAGAATTACTTATAGTATTTGCATGAATTATTCAAATTTGAATCTCTTAGAATTTCAATCTTTCCAAAAATAACTTTTATTGCTACAAAATTAGATTTTTGCTGCTCCAAAGTGGCTTTAGTGCACTTTCATCCTTGTATTATCACATCTATGTATAATTTTTGATATTATCACATTGTAAATCTTTTCAAAAAATTGAGAAATTGGTGTTCATATTTTATTTTTACTGTTATTCTGTTTTCTAACTTCACAGAAATTTTGACAAATTTTATGAAAGATTCAGACAATGATGTTAAAAATTTTGAGGAACAAAGATAAATTATTTTAAAAAGTACTTTCCTTTTATGTTAATCACAAATACTTGGGGGGGGGGGGGGGGTTGAGTGCATTAAGGATTGGAAAGAGGGCGTTTGTCCTTAAGTTCTGCAGACTGTTTTTAAAGTTTCTACTTACGTTGCAGACTGCAGAAAAAAATTCTGCTGCTGGGTGTAGTTGTATGTTCAGTTACCCGGGTGGTTTGATATCAGAAAATGAAGATGCCACGCCGAATGATTTGTTTAAGAGCCAATATCACATTCAGATTTAAGGTTAGATGAATTTCATGAAATAGTGTAGATTGTCTCTTGCGTTAAGCCACCTTTCCTCTGAAAAAAAAAAAAAAAAAAAAAAAAAAAAAAAGATAGATAAATAAATAAATAATAATAATAATATCTCTAATCTAAAAAAAAAGTAACTACCGCTGTCACCGCCGCCGGTTTTGAATTTTTTGTGACTGGAGGTCTTTCTTCGTTAATATTAAGAAAAATATATCTCTATCCTAAAAAAAAAGTAACAACCGCTGTCACCGCCGCCGCCGCCGGTTTTGAATTTTTTGTGACTGGAGGTCTTTCTTCGTTAATATTAAGAAAAATATATCTCTATTCTAAAAAAAAGTACCAACCGCTGTCACCGCCGCCGCCGCCGCCGCCGCCGGTTTTGAATTTTTTGTGACTGGAGGTCTTTCTTCGTTAATATTAAGAAAAATAATGCATACAAAAATATGAAAATCAGTAGTATTATACAGAAATGTTTGATAAACACGCTGATGGAGACAGTTTTCAAATCGAAGAATTATTTTAAGAGATATTTAATGCTAAAGTTGGACAAAATCGTTCCACTAAAAAAGTTTTATAGGAGCAAAAACTATACATCAGAATTTAATCATTTTTAGATCATTTTATACGTTATAATTTCCTGGTGTGCAGAATTCATTTATTTTTTTAATTTGACCCATTTTTCGAGGTTTTATTTCTATTTTAAATTCAAATTTTCAGCATTTCGAGAGATATTTTTTACTTATTTTAGAAAATTGTACTAATTTAACCTGTTGCCAACTGTACGTCATAAAAAGTATACACGTGAATTTTAAAAGAGAAAGGATATTGTAAAATAATAAATTCGTTAACATGCGTTAGAAGTCTTAAATAGGAGAAATTACGTCATATTTACGTCACATTACAGTTATTACATAAAATGAACACAAAATAATATTGCAAAACAGTTTAAATTTAGAAATTGTGCTAGACATTTATTTGATATTTTGAGAGGATCTTTTCAACTACTAGGGGGCTCGGCTCCCTACGAGCTACGCTCGCCAACCCCCGTCCAGAGACCGCAGACTCTAAATGCACGCTAATTTGATCGGCTTTAAAAAGATTTCGAAAGATTGAATTATAATTTAAAAAA
The DNA here is from genome assembly GCA_963932465.1 of Maratus speciosus. Taxonomy (NCBI): domain Eukaryota; kingdom Metazoa; phylum Arthropoda; class Arachnida; order Araneae; family Salticidae; genus Maratus; species Maratus speciosus. The sequence goes on from OZ010786.1 coordinate 398,971,898, forward strand.
ACAGTTGCGATCTCCCTATAAACGGATTTCTATTCATTTCTGTTTGATTGGGGAATTTTAACGCCAAATCCGCTGCGGTACTACTTGATTATTCCGTCGACCAATTTCGCCAAATTATATAAATCGACAAACCACTCGCCAAATTATACAAATTGACATAATTTTTATTTTAAATAACGAAAGAACAAATAAATTAGTACAACATTAATAAAAATACAAATAAAACGTCGAAATAAAAATAACTTGATGACGTAGACACGTGTAACAACATTTGAAAATAAGCTAATATAAAAAGAATTAAGTAAACAGTCTTTGTCTCCTGGTGTTTTTTATCAAAGCGAAAAGAAAGTTCTTTTAAATAAGACATTTTAAATTAATCGTTTTTAATCTGACGTAATTTTGACCAAGCTATTCTTTCTCTTTTAAATATTCACGTGAAAATACTTTTGTTAGAAAAGAAATATTATTTGCGCTTTTCTAACAAAAATAGTTGAAATGATCCTCTCAAAATACCAAATAAATGTCTAGCGCAATTTCTAAATTTAAACTGTTTTGCAATATTTTGTGTTCATTTTATGTAATAACTGTAATGTGACGTAAATATAACGTAATTTCTCCTATTTAAGACTTCTAACGTATGTTAATGAATTTATTGTTTTACTATATCCTTTCTCTTTTAAAATTCACGTGTATACTTTTTATGAAGTAATTTTCAATAAGTTCCTGCTTTTTATACGCAGTTATTTAATTTTAATTTGAAAGTATCTTTTCTATTTATAATAGTCACGTGTAAATAAATTTTTAATTTGAAGCAAACATTGTTTCCGTTGTTTATACAGTTGGCAACAGGTTAAATTAGTACAATTTTCTAAAATAAGTAAAAAATATCTCTCGAAATGCTGAAAATTTGAATTTAAAATAGAAATGAAACCTCGAAAAATGAGTCAAATTAAAAAAATTAATGAATTCTGCACACCGGGAAATTATAACGTATAAAATGACCTAAAAATTATTAAATTCCGATGTATAGTTTTTGCTCCTATAAAACTTTTTTAGTGGAACGATTTTGTCCAACATCAGCATTAAATATCTCTTAAAATAATTCCCCGATTTGAAAACTGTCTGCATCAGCGTGTTTATCATACATTTCTGTATAATACTACCGATTTTCATATTTTTGTATGCATTATTTTTCTTAATATTAACGAAGAAAGACCTCCGGTCACAAAAAATTCAAAACCGGCGGCGGCGGTGACAGCGGTAGTTACTTTTTTTAGAATAGAGAGATTTTTGTTAGGAAAGCGCAAATAATATTTCATTTCTAACAAAAGTATTTTCACGTGAATATTTAAAAGAGAAAGAATAGCTTTGTCAAAATTACGTCAGATTAAAAACTATTAATTTAAAATGTCTCATTTAAAAGAACTTTCTTTTCGCTTTGTTAAAAAATACCAGGAGACAAAGACTCTGTTTACTTAATTCCTTTTATATTAGCTTATTTTGAAATGTTGTTACACGTGTCTACGTCATAAAGTTATTTTGATTTCGACGTTTTATTTGTATTTTTATTAATGTTGTACTAATTTATTTGTTCTTTCGTTATTTAAAATAAAAATTATGTCAATTTGTATAATTTGGCGAAATTGGTCGACTGGATAATCAAGTACCGCAGCGGATTTGGCGTTAAAATTCCCCAATCAAAGAGAAATGAATAGAAATCCGTTTATAGGGAGATCGCCACTGTTTTTAGGTGCGTTCGTAATTATATAAATACGTAGCACCTATAGTCGTCGTTCAGTCCGTCCGTCTGTCCGTCTGTCCGCATGTAACAGAGCAAAAACTACCCAACCGAATAGTCTGAAATTTCAAATATGTGATTGTTGCAAAATTTTGTCGAGCCATTTCAAATTTTATGAAAATCGGATGTATAGTTTAATTACAGGGACAGTCAAAAGTTTTTCTTTACATTACGGCCAATGGGAAAAAATTATTGCAAGTGGATTTTAATGATATTAGAGCCTTCCGAATGATCTGAAATTTTAAAGATATAATTGTTGCAAAATTTTGTCGAGCCATTTCAAATTTTAGGAAAATCGGACGTATAGTTTAATTACAGGGACAGTCAAAAGTTTTTCTTTACATTACGGCCAATGGGAAAAATTATTGCAAGTGGATTTTAATGATATTAGAGCCTTCCGAATGATCTGAAATTTTAAAGATATAATTGTTGCAAAATTTTGTCGAGCCATTTCAAATTTTAGGAAAATCGGACGTATAGTTTAATTACAGGGACAGTCAAAAGTTTTTCTTTACATTACGGCCAATGGGAAAAATTATTGCAAGTGGATTTTAATGGTATTAGAGCCTTCCGAATGATATGAAATTTTAAAGATATAATTGTTGCAAAATTTTGTCGAGCCATTTCAAATTTTAGGAAAATCGGATGTATAGTTTAATTACAGGGACAGCCAAAAGTTTTTCTTTACATTACGGCCAATGGGAAAAATTATTGCAAGTGCATTTTAATGATATTACAGCCTTCCGAATGGTCTGAAATTTTAAAGATATAATTGTTGCAAAATTTCGTTGAGCTATTTCAAATTTTAGGAAAATCGGATGTATAGTTTAATTACAGGGACAGTCAAAAGTGTTCCGAAAAAATTATTGGAAGTGCATTTTAATGATGTATCAGACTATGCACGTTATGAAGTGCAAAAAATTATACATTCAGTACAATATGGGGTGCAAAAAATAATTTTAAAACTAGTTATAGTACGAACGCACCTCATTTGCCACGTTTGACGAGCAATTTCCAACTTGTTTAAATTATAATTCAATATTTCGAAATCTTTTTAAAGCCGATCAAATTAGAGTGCATTTAGAGTCTGCGGTGTCTGGACGGGGGTTGGCGAGCGTAGCTCGTAGGGGGCCGAGCCCCCTAGTAATAATAAATAATAATAATAAAAAGAAGGAAATACAGACCGTATTTTCCGGTCATTTTGGGGTCCCTTTTAAATTTTAGAGGGGAAGCTCGTGCTTCACGTGCCTTTTGGAGAATCGGGCCCTGGTTATTACATTCTAAGCCGAAATCTATTGTAATAAAAATTAAAATTTATTTAATGAAATTTGCTTTTAAAATTTAAGAAATAAGGACAAAATTAGGGAAATTTTAATTTTAAAGGAAGGCTGTTTCCTACGAATAGTAACGGATTAAAAAGAAATCATAATCGTTAAAAAAAATAAATAAATAAATAAAAACAATGAAACGCCAAAATAAATGAAAAGCGAGAGAAAGTACGTTCATGATTCCGTAAAGGGGACTTGAAGTGCAACATTTTTCATATCAAACGTTTCAATTACAGATCCCAAACATTCACCCATTTTAAGTTCAAATAATTCTATAGTAATAATAACTTTAATCAAGCCAAACTTTACTGTAATATCAATAAAGTTTATTTATAATATTTCTTTAAAAAATTTTTGCATTTTTTATCAAATCGTCAAATATTTAACAATGTACTCAATGGATAATTAAAATAATTTACGTGTTTAACTTTAAAATTCTAGTCTGTGATATGAATCGATATCGTCGCTGAACAGATAAAATTCTTTTACGGTAATTAGCGTTAACGAATCAAACACGAGAAATGTTCGATGCAGAGTGGTCCGGAATGTGCTCAAAGGGTGAAAAAAATTTATTGTTTTTTTTTTTTTTTTCCCCATAAAATATCCTTTTGATAATTCTGCGAAATAACTGGATCTGATGACAGTATAAGGTAATGGAAGAGATATTCGCTAGTCGAAATATAATAATTTAATATCTAGTTATATGATTTTTATTCAGTATTGTATGAAAAAACTAGATAGAGTTTACTTTGTATATTCTTCAAATTAATTTTTATTCTTGAGGAAGCAGTGCCACACACTTCAAAATTTGAAATTAAACATTTTTCTTCTTATATATGGGTACATTTTTTTCGCACGTCAGATATAAATGTACAGTGGAAATACAGGCAATTTTTTGTACGTCATTATCTCTCTATTCTAAAAAAAAAAAAAAAAATGTATCTAACGCTGTCACCGCTGCCAGAAATGAATTTTTTGTGACCTGAGGTCTTACTTCGATAATATTATGAATACTACTGCATACGAAAATATGAGAATGGGCACTATTCTAGAGAAATATTTAATAAACACACTGAAGTAGACCGTTTTAAAATCGAAAAATTATTTTAAGAGCTATTAATTGTTAAAGTCGGTCAAAATCGTTCCATTAGAAAGTTTTACAGTAACAAAAATTAAACATAGGAATTATTATTTTTTTTTCTTCTAGCTATGTACTTTATAAACTTGTACTGTGCAGACTGCGCTTATTTTTTTAGTTTGACTAATTTTTTGAGGGTTTTTTTTTTCCAATTTTGTGTTCAAATTTTCATAATTTTAAGCGATATTTTTTTAATATTTAGAAAAAGTCTTTTTTATTACATTGATGCCAATTTGTAAAACAGCGCAAAGAATTATATTTCCTCTCAAATTAAAAATGCATTTACACGTGACTATTAAAACAGAAATAAAAGTTTGAAATAAAAATTAAACGATCACGTGTTAAAAGCAGCAAATAAAGAAAATTACGTTATAAAAATTGTATTTACACGTGAATATTAAAAAGGTAAGAAAACCTTAAAATAATTAAATTATTACACGAGAAACGCACTTTATGGTGACAGTTATGTCATATGTAAAATGTCCGAATGTTAAATATCGTCATATGTAAAATGCCTAAAATAATTAAAATATTACGCGTGAAAATCTTTTAATGGTGAAAATTAGTTCATATTTAAAAAGCTCAAATATTAAATTTCCCAAAACTTTCAAATTGAATAATATATTTACACATAGATCTTAAAAGAGTTAAAAAAAAAAAAAAAAAACCTTTAAAATGATTAAATTATTTAAGGGTGTATTCCAATCCAATCTGCTTATTTTCTGATTTATTTTTTAATTCATTTTTGCTCTCAAACACATCCAACTGACAAATTCTCTTATTTAGAAACTACATAATGTGCCGTGCTTGTCGATTTTTTGATAAAGGCAGAAAATATCTCAAAAAACGCTGTCAAAGTTGGCGTTTTAAACCGAATTTTCCGAAGCGAAAGATCAGGAAATGAAAAAAATGGTCAAACTAAGAAAATAATTGTTTAAAAATCAAATTCTAATTAATTGAGCGAAAAATGAAATCACACGGCCTCTTATACATCTCTTCAAAACTCACCTCAGCAAGTTTCATGTTTTTACTTTTAAAAATGAGTCTGAAAATGTCTCAGAAAATTTCGAGCTCTTGAGGGTGGAAAAATATTTTTTCGAATAACACCCTTAAGCGAAACGCTTTTAATGATCAAAAATATGTCATGTAATAAACCAATGCATATAAAACTATTTTATTATGGACAATATTAATGTGACGTCACATGGGAATCATGGTTAAAAAATAACGCATCTAGCAAATTTGTTTATATATTTCATCACTTGATGCAGCATAAATACAGGTAACTGCATGCGCAAAATACTTTCGATTTATTTTGTACGAATTAATGTTTGATAAGTAATATTATAAATTTTGTATATACTTATTAATTAAAATAAATAATTTACATTTTAAAAATAACATTAAAATATGCATGATGGTGCATTAAAATAAAGAAAAAAAAATCTTGCATAAGCTATATCTGTAACTTAAAATATCTAAAACTGGATCAAAACATAAAATACATGAAAAAATTTTCAAAACTCAGTGCCTTTCAATATCGTTGCTCTGAATGTTATTCCCAAGCAGGTGGAGATTTAACCTCGAACTCAAAGGAAGGACGTTGTTCACAGTGACATTATAAAATTCCGACAGGCAGCGATATTTTTAATCTAACCATTTTATGCAAGTTGATTTTCAAATGTGTAATTGATCTTACTTATCAATCCCCAAAACAGCCGTAAGCTGTCGCGACAGCGGCGGATGAAGCGATGGTAACCGAAAAATGCAACCATTTAAACGGAAGAACATGGCAACCCGATTACAGAAGATAGCCGCCGTTGTGATAACATGATTTAATTATCCGTAATCATGTAATCTTTTTAAAACGGAATTCGTTACCATGTTTTTAGAGGCTGCGAAGTCTGAATGGGGGGTTGGCGAGCGTAGCATTAGCAAGGAGCAGAGCCAATTACTAAACGTACAAATTTATAATAAAAGATAGCTAACCAATATATATATATATATATATATATATATATATATAAACTGTTAACCAGTTTCATAATAATAATTTTAAAAAAATCTTTGATGAACTTATTTTAATGAATAATTCACCAAACGAAATAACTTTTTGTAACGATTGCGAAAAAAGCATCACAATGAACAACACTAAAATACTAAATGAAAATGACATGCCTGATACTAGGCAAAATTTGCTTACATATATTGTTATTTTGAGAAAAAGTGTATATATTATGGTATTTTTTTTTATGGTTTTTTAAGGAAAAACCTAAATACTAAGCATAGAGAAAAAAGTAATTAGAAAATTAAAAATTTTTGCGCAAATATTCAAACTGAACTTTTATCTCATCATTTAACCTATATATGTTCATTGTCTCTCGAATAGAACTTTGCCAAGTCATCCTCGGTCTGCCCCTCCTACGTTTGCCGCCCGGACAACATTCAAAGATAATTGTAGGAGGAGTTCCGCTTTCATCCTGCGGACTGCAAACATGGCCATACCATCTAAGCTTGTTATACTCGACTGTATTAATAAGATTTTGTCTGACTTGCATTATTTCACGTATTCTTGAGTTTCTAATTTTATCCAGCCTAGACTTTCTCGCTGATCTTCGCGAGAAAATCGGTCGAGAGGAGTATCTTTTACTTTCGGAGAAGAGTATCTTTTACCTCTGTATCTGTAATTTCGGTAGAGAGGAATATCTTTTTTAGCTGGAGATTTAAGGGGATTGTTCACGCACTTGAAAACACACTCCGTAAAAAAGGTACTTTCAGTTTCGAAACCGGTTTCGAAATTGAAAGTACCTTTTAAAAAAAATCTGCAACCAAAATCGAAAAAGTAAAAAAGAGTCATATTAAAGATTAAACTCAGCTATCTTATGGGAAAAAAAAAAAAAAAAAAAAAAAAAAAAAAAAAAAAAATCATTTAAAAATATTCACATTGAAACGAGAAATTCGAAAATAACCTGCCCATAGGATTAACATTACGGAGCTTGTGTTTTCAAAAGCGTGAAGAATCCTCTTAATGTCCATGTCTCTGCGACATACAACAAAATGCTTTGTACGATAGTATTCTAAATAATTCGCTTAATTTTAGGTAGAATGTTACTACTCTGCAGAGCAGAATTCAACGTTGCTATTGCATTTCTGCCTTCACCAATTCTCCTTTCAACATCTCTCTGGCTTGATTCCTCTTTATGAATAATAGACCCAAGGTATTTGAATTCCTCTACAGTCTTAATATTAATATCACTCAATAAAATGTCAGTTTTCTGACCTGTAGTTAAATGTTCTGTTTTGCTCATAATTATCTTTAATTCCCATTCTTCCCAAGTGCCCTTTAATTTACGAAGCATGTACGTGGCATCTTCTTCATCTTCTGCAATGATAACTAGATCATCCGCAAACAATAAATGATGGATTTATTTATCATCATCCCAGTTTCAGACCCATTTTATGCCATTTCTTCGTTCATTTTCTGAGGCAGGCATCAATGTATATCTTAAATAACGTTGGTGAAAGAAAACAACCTTGCAAAAGGCCTTTACTAGTGATGAAAGGTTCAGACAATTTATTTCCGCGTTTAACTCTACAGCACGTTTTTCAGGCTTTCAAGAATTTTTACCAGTTTATCTTTTCACTTTTGATGCACATTTTACCTCAAAGAATTGACTGCAAAAATAAAGAAACAGTATTATTAGAACAATGTAGTACAACTGGAATATAACAATTATTTAATGATTTGTTTTTAAGAAAAATTCTTTAAAATAGGCATTATTCGCAAATTCAACATAGTTCAGTAGGATGTAGAAAATGGCGGTTGTTTGAAGAAAACAAAGCAAACTAAAATTATGCATGAAAATCAATAGCATAAAAGTAATCAATCCATTATTTATCATCCATTATTCGGAAATCAATAGAGATATTTTTACGCATTCGATATACCGGGTGTCCTAAAAAGGACTGACTGATTTTAAAATTCAATAACTTGCAAACGGTGACAGATATTTTAAAGGATTGTGCATAAGGTCAAAAGTTTTTTTACAGTGATTTTCGATTTTAGTCAGAATTACAAACAATAGATGGCGCTGTATGCAATAGGCGCTAAATACAGGCTCGATTTTTTAGCATTTCTCTTCTTCCATGCGGAAAAAGGAGATTAAAATGCACTGGGAAATAAAACGGCCTATAGAGGCGCTGCTCGCAGCCTTCCGTACAGGAAAATTGCCCTTTTAATTTCCCTTTAACTAATGCTAAAGTGCCATTGAAATAATTCTTTATTGCAAATGCATTTGAAAGTTTCAGATATTCAAATTCAGATAATTTTTACTTTGTCATATAAGACAGAACACAAATGTCACAGGAAATCTTAAATTGTGCAAAAGAATAATCATTCTGAACAAATTTAAAATACATATAATGCAATGCGCTTGCACCGCACTATCCTGAAGCGAGAAGTTACATCTTTTCTCCACCAGATGGCGTATTCGAGCGCTTGAATCGCCAATTGAATGGGTCCTGAAGTACCAAAAATTGAGCCTGAATTTAGCACCTATTGCATACAGCGCCATCTATTGTTTGTAATTCGAACTAAAATCAAACTTTTGACCTTATGCATAACCCTCCTGCAAGAATTTTTTAAATATCTGTCACCGTTTGCAAGTTATTGAATTTTAAAATCAGTCAGTCCTTTTTAGGACACCCGGTATTTGCAATGATTCAGCCTCCACTGAGCTACCTAAAATTTGGACAGAGATGCTCTGTAGAATAAGAAACAATATTAGAAATTAATTCACGTTCACAAATATCAATTTTTATTTCATTTTATTTTATGTTTGCACTTGTTTTTCATTATTTATACATGTGGTCTCGTGATTTCATTTACCAATTTCTTGATTTTAAAATTTTTTGCAAAAATATTTGTATTAACAAAGAGAGAGAGAATTTTGAGAATGTCGTAGCCTGAGCGATGAAACATATGTCGATCTGAATAAAGGTACAGTGAAGCCCCCTTGTGCGACCACCTCCCTGAACGACCATTTTCCCATGGAACGAAATTTATTCCCATAGGCTCAATACTAATTTTACCTCCATTCAGAGATCATCCCAGATGAACTCCCTCCATAGGGACCAATTTCTTTGAAGAAAATTCCGTTTTTTCCTGCTCGCTTGAAGAAGGTTTTATTAGAAAAATAATTTTGGAGAGCACATTATTCATCAAACTTTTACACTAAGTTTAGATTTTTTTAATATATATCCCGGCAACTTTTAAGTGTTTAAACCCCTTTGCGCCTTTTTAGACAATGAATTTAACTCTGATGACAAATTAAGAATGACGATCAATAAACTCGCCTGCCCTATTCTGTCGGGGAACTCTCAAAGAAAGATGAATTAATGAAATCGCCATTATTTGTTCCCGTCCAAAAAAAATTGAATTTATTTACTGAACTTCGAAAGGACTGGGAAATAAAATTTATAAAAGATAAAACCGTAAAATCAAAGCAAACGTCAATGTATTCATTTTTTAAAGTCTGCAGTAATTAACTTTTGTTTCGATACTTAAATGTTCATATTTTTTCCTAATGTGAAAAATAAATTTTAGTAACATTAATTGTTACTTTTCTTCAACAATTAAAATCTAGATTTAAACTTGGCCTCCATTAAGAGACCACCTCTCGGAGCGACCAATTTTTATTGGAACGGAACGTGGTTGCTTTAGGGAGGTTTTACTGTATTTATATGCCTTTTAAGTGTATTTTTTATAACTTTTAGCAATCAATTTGAAAGCAAACTAATCTTCCGGTTTTTTTTTTTTGAGAATCAAACGGTATTTAATGTAATAAATAATAAAAAAAAAACCCTTAAGGAAACAAAATTTAAAATAATATCTTATATAATATCGCCAAAAATGTTGAAATATTTATCTCTAAACTAAAAGGTACCTTAATTTTAAATCTTTGAGTTGTACGAATTAACTAATTAACACAGCTTTAACAAAAAAAAAAAAAAAAAAAAAAAAAAAAAAATTACATGAAATTACACTATAAATTAAAAAGATTTTAATTAAACACAAATTATTTATTATAACAGATAAATAATTTTAAAAAAATGGGCATGTGTATTTATTATTATGTGTATTAGGAAAAATTATTTTTGAACAGATCTTTTTATTAGAATTAAAGGAAAGAGAGCAGAATAGGCTAACGTCTTCCTTGCGTTACAAAAACAATAATACAGTATCAGTGTTTTCATCAATGTATACATTACAGATTGTTTTTTTCTTTTTTAAAGAAAAATATACTGGAACACATGTAATACTTATAATTTATCTTCCTAGACGTTTAGTGGCATTGTTAAGCTTTGATTTTTGAATCATTAAGATCGGCATCAGTCACGCATGGGTGATTAGAAAAGATTATCAGATATAAGATGAGCTTTCCAAAAACATATGCTTTTGAACTTTTGATTTCCAAATGATTTCAGAGGAAGATTATATATTTTAACTGTTTTGAAATAAAAACAATGAGAGTCAATCATTTCTACAAGGCAGGTATATTCTCTTCTTAAATACTGTAATTTTGCCGATTGGTTTTTACATGTTCTCTCTTTATATTCAATACCAAAATACAATAATACCGTGAACCGCGAAACGTCGCTTTTTATCAAGACTTCCTTTTTAATACTTTCCAACAAAGTTGAAAAGTGTTTACGACTTCGGTTTGTCTGTCCGTCTGTCTGTTCGTCTGCCCGTCTGTACGCGCTCTAACTCTCGTAATTGTTTTGAAATTTTTGGATGTTATTGACATTTACCATAGCACGAACCCTATTTCAAATGAAGTTTGTAGCATGTTTAGTTCATCTACAGGGACAGTCAAATGTTTTCCGTTACATTACGGCCAATGGAAAAAAATCTTTCAAATGATTTTTAATGATGTGGCACGCATTCAAACATAACAAAATTTATACGCATTTGTGAAGTGCACTAAAATATGCATTCCGTATAATATGCGGCGCAAAGAATAGTTATTATTCATTTACAGGGCCACACAAAAGAATTCCGTTACATAATGATATAGGGGGAGACAGAGCCCGATCAAGCTGAAGGTAGGCCCGGGCCTGTTAAAAAGTTGGGCCCCCCTACCTCCCCATTCCGTCAACACTTTCAGAAAAAAAAAGTAGGTTTATTTGATGAGTTGACAAAGTTGTTTGGGTGAAAGTTTCAAGTTTACAAAAAAAATTTAATTTACAAGAGTAATCAAGAAAATGAATTACCGTCCACTTTCTCAAATAAGCATTTGTATAATTCACAAGCATCTATGATCCACAGTTTATGTTGCAGAATAAATGAGGACGTCTTTTTCAAAACTCGCCTTATCAAAAATCATAATAATTTTAAACTATAATTTTGACATTGTAAAATCCTTGTTTATATTGAAACCAATAGACACAGTATGCAGTTTTTGGCATTTTCCCCAAATTTGATTTTCTGGATACGGCAAGTTTTGAAAATTATAGGTACTCTCAAATTGAAAAGGACTTTTACAGAAAAATTAAATATGGAGGTTTTTTATTACAGTAAAACTTTGTTTTTACGTCAGGGACCAAAAAATAATATGCAAACAGTGGAAAAACGTAAATTGTGAGAAAATACGCACAAATTTGTGGGGCCCTGAAATTGGTGGGCCCAGGGCCGAGGCCCCGGAGGCCCGTGCATTAATCAGGCCCTGGGGGGGGAGGGGGAATTTTTTGTGGCGTGTTTTAATTAAACTATTTCATGTATAATGATACTGATATACGTCGCTGAAGTTTAATATAAATTATTTCATGTATAATACAAAGTTCAGAGCATTTACAGGGACGCACAAAAGATTTCAGATACTATATTGTATCAGAAGTACTGTACATTAGGGGTGATTGTTGAAAATGCATTTTCAATTATGATATGCGCTTTCATGTTTCACTCTATTAATGCATACTATATGGTGTGTATAAATGCTATAATTTATATACAGGGCCAGTGGCGCACCCAGGATTTTATCTTGGAGGGGGCCGAACATTGGCAGCGAAACAAAATAAAATTAGTGAGGGCAAATTTTTTCAAGTTTTGATTACAGTTGGAAATTACAAGGAGACACTAATTAATCAAAAAATTACCGTAATTAATTCAGTATCAATTAATTGGTTATTTATTTTAATTAAAATTATTATGCTTAAACTTTAATTTTATTAATAATTTTAAAAAGTACTAATTTTTGATTGTGCAGAAGTTAAACATTTAAAGGCCTCATAAATAAACATTTATAGATTTTCCTATTTATATCTATCTGATTGTCAGACATATTGTAATTTAACAAAAATATCCAAAATAGCTTTGACGAGATGAATTATTGGATGCAAATTTTTGAGCTAGTTCATTTAAATTTAACTCGTCACTCAGAATTGTATGGGAATTAATAAACTAATAGAGAATTTAATCTCTTATGGGGTATGACTGTAAATTCTTGTAGAGACATTGTCTCTAGTCGTGGAAAGGGTAGATGCCGCTACAGCCCCCGTGGCTTAACCGACTATGGGGCCGAGTTAAATGGATAAAAAAATTACTTCAAAAATTCAATAAAATTCAATTAAAATATTGTTATACATAAAATCTATTTTTTTTTTTTTTTTTTTAACAAAGCTTTTGAATACTTCAGTCGCAGTTACATTAATCTCTCTGTGTATATATAACAAAGCCAAAGCAAGAACCCTTTAATCTTGATTCTGTCATTGTGGATCTTAAATAATTTTTTTAAATGTGTAATGTCAAAAATTACCTTTCGCTGAGACAGGTTGTAACGGGAAGTGTTGTAAATATCTTTAGTTATTTGTAGGTATTGGGATACACCATTTTGTCCCATTTTGAAACTACTTCAATGGCATTCTTGCATCGAGTTATTGAAAGCTATTTCTCAAATTTTCTGTAACTAAACTTGAATTCAGCATTCAAGATTTCTGAATTTATAGAAAGTAAATCATGCATATAAAATTCACATAATTGACGAAAATCTTTTATTTCACTAGCTGTTGCAGCACTTTTTATTATGTAGAAAAAAATCAAAATGTTGCGGTGCCGAGTGAAACGTGCATTAAGCTGTGTGAACGTTTGATCAACGAATGGGATAAAAATATTTTTCCTGAAATGCTCTTCTATAGAATCGGCTGGAACATTGGATCTTTGTGTTTGTTTTGATGCAGTTTTTGGCATTTTAATGTCAATATGAAAGTTAGTGGCTTTCATACAAGCTTATGATAAATATCCTTGAAAGAAATATCTGGGGCTTTACGAATAGTATTTAGGTGAGCCACAACATCGTTAACAAAATTTCAGGCAATTAAAAGGTCACTGGCAGATTTTTGCAATAATTTAGACATTGATAAAGTGTATGCAAATATATTCTGTAAGCTAAATAAAGAAATTAGGAAACCAAATTCACATAACGAATTTTTTAAAAGTTTTGCCTTAGAAGACGAATCTCTGTCTTCCCAAGATGCGATTGTTTCAAAGCGATCAATCACTGCATCATATAATTCTACCATGGTCATGATGGCTTTATGGCGTCCGACCCACCTAGTTGGACAAACTTTTAGTTTTTGGTTATTAATTTCCGATGTATGTTTGTCAATATTGTTGAGGAGGACGTCTTGTCTATTTAGGAGTATTGAAAAATTGTGTGTCATTTCAATTATGCCAATGCAGTTTCTTATTTCTGTTCCAGATACAACATTTCACGTGCTAAATTTAAACTATATGAGACACAATGAACACATAAAGCTTGCGGATATATACTTATACGTGAGACCTAAATCCGTTAAACTTTCCGCTCATTGATGGGACACCATCATAACCTTGCCCAACGAAACCTACGTAAATAAGACAAATCGATATCATATATCTTTAATCCTTCTAATATTTTGCCGGGCAAGTTTTTTCCTCCAGTGCTTGCTACAGGAATAAATTGTAAGAATTCTTCACATATTTTGTTGTCATTCTCTTCATCTATACATCAGACACACATGAAAAGATGTTCAGTAGTAGGAATGTCACAAGTTTCACCATCAAGAAATGAGAAACATTTTGCCAAATTAATTTTTTTTTACCAAACGATTCAAGATGATATTGTTACTCGTATTTATACTTTGTTTTTGTATGTTCCAGCTAATAAAGGTAGCGTTTTTGGCAGAATGTTTAAAATGTTCAGTGGAGTTTTCATTCCCCGCATCGACTCTTGTTCTTAGTAAAGTTCGAAAGTTGGCTTCATTGGCGATTGCCACTTGCTCAATCGCATAAAATTACAATTTTTGCAATCGGTTCTAATCGGTTCCGATTTACTGCAACTTGTGATGCCTGACCCACATCAATTTTTCTATCGACTGAAATGTATTTCCTTCTCGAATATTCTGCAGCTTTTCGTAAGTTGCAATAGCCCTGAAATGATATTTTGTTTGTAGATTATTAAATTTCTCAATGGCTTTCTTCCAATTATTAAAACTTTGCGTGACCAACTAACCAGCTACTTCCTATTTAGATTTTCCAACGTTAGGATGTGCAAAAAATACGCAATATTTACAACGTGCACTATTTTCAACTTCAGAATACAAAAGCCAAGTATATTTTTTAAACTTTTTTTTGTGTGTGTGTATTGAAAACTTTGTTTGTGATTTGCAGCTGTAGCACAGGTTGCGGAAAAATTAAAATTTGTTTTTGGTTCCCACAACTTTTTCATAATAATTAAATTATCGTCAGTATTGAATGTTTGTTCTTTCAACAATACGATGTCTTGCTAATTGCTATTATCTAAGGAAATACTGTTCTTCATGATTATTCAATGGCTTTGGCTGATTTTCGACTAGGGAAACGGAATCCAAATCGGTATTTATAGTATTAATAACGTCATTACTACTAGCATTTAAATCATCCTTTTTTTATATTTGAAATAATTCAATTTAAAAAAAAATATTTTACAAATTTAATTTGTAAATGTCACTGAAGAGTTTCCATGCATCAACGAATGCATAAAGTAATGCAACGAATGCATTACTTTTAACAGCTGAAAAACTTGTTTGAAGATTAATATATAACTAGCTGACCCGCCCGGCGTTGCCCGGGCCCGTAATAATATTCTTAAATGAATCTGAAATCTTTATCGCAGGTCCGTACAGGGGAGAAGGGGGGGGGGGGATGGAGACTCTGCAAATTACCAGGGCCCGACTCTTGTTCAGATCCAAAGTCGTTTAAAGTCAAAGGTTAAGTTTTTTAATTTTTATATGTCTCATACTTTAAACTTTTTATTCCAAATAAACTGATGAATTTAATTAAAATGTAATGATATTTTCAATAATTTAATTTTTTATTTAAAATCTTTATATGAAAAAGCAATTACAAATACAACATAAAGTGTAATACTGAAAAAGAAATAATAAAATTTTAAGCAAATATTACTATATAGATTTTTTTTTAAGTACCATCCAGCAAATTTATTTTCTAATAGAGTAAAGCCTGTTTATAATGGAATCCTGAAATAAACGAAAAAAAAGTTCCAGCTCCCCCCCCCCCCCCCCCCGCCAAAAAAAAAATGCTATTATGCTTTGATCAATTTAAATAACCTGCATAAAATGGAATTTATCACTGGTCGTTTTCGTTTCCGTCTAAGCAGGTTTTATTGTAACTTACTTCTGGGTGCGCCGTAATAATATTCTTAAATGAACCTGAAGTTCGTATCGCAGGTCCGTACAGTCAAAACTACCTGTCCGTACAAAATTACTTTTTAGGTCATGACAACATATTGTAAACTTCTTGCTGCTGTTTAATTCGCATTTCCAATATCCAATACAGTGCTTTGCAGAAATTGCACGTTTCACCCACAGTTATGCATGGCCCGGAACGTGTAAATCAGTAATTTGGATTTCAGAAGCAACGCGTGCGTGCCACAGTTATTAAGCCTATTTTGCCGATTTGTGCTTAACGACGTTCTCGATCTATCATCTATTTGGATTTCGAATATATTTCGATTCGACTCGAATTCGGCTTCTTCTTCAATTTCAAGCATTCACTAAGATTTTTTAGGGGCATTTCAAATGATGTTTTGAGGCTACATAATTGCAGCGAAAGGTATTGCGCCGAAAAAGCGAAACGTAAACAAACCCGATCGCCCTAAATCCTGCCAAGGACTCTTACACAATAACCAATCCGATGCGTTTCTCGGGCGTTGCCATTAAACAATAACAAATAATCGCGAATTCTGTGCCACGTACGTTAGCGTAATATATATATAGATTGTCAATAAAGTCACTGCAAAGTAGCCATGTAAAATACAAAAGAAATTTTGTGTAACTTTTGTGTACTCGCATATAACTCTGTATAGTATTCCAAGTCCAAGCAAAAGGAAAAGGAATGGGTAAGGATGAAACCGAACCAAGTGAGGGCTTTGCACTATAATGATCCAAGCCGAAGTTCACTATATTACATCTGGACCTTCTGAATCTAGACGCTGGATCTCAATTGTTCGACTGGGAGAAACTTGAAACAAACATGATTCAGCTTTAATCACCAAAAAGATGTCATTTTTTGGCGGCGATAGCTTTCTTTGTAACTTTCTGTTTTCATTCTCGCAATTAAAAAAAAAAGTTTTCTAAAAATGCATTCAATAATGGGGGAAAAACTGTTGGTCTTTTTTTTTAACTGCATGGTAGCATTGCATTTTTTTCACAATACGTGTAAGAGTAGCCAGCCGTGTAATGAGAATTACCAATGATATATAGAAATGTAGTCTCAAGCAAACACGTTTCTCAGGTTGTGCATCTTTGAAATTGTCTGGGGAGGCCCGCGTATTTATGGGGCGTCAATTAATTTTTTACACAAACGCACACATACAAAAAATCAACTTTGGTCTCGTAAATATTTTAGATATTTTTCTAGTGTTTTCTCCCTTTTCTTTTGGAGGGGGCCAGGGCCCCCTGGCCCCCTCCCTGTGTGCGCCACTGTACAGGGCTACACAAAAGAATTCGTAAGGGTTACTGGGTATGAGCGCAAATTGCTTAAAGGTGGTTTTTAAATGAGTTATGCATTTTTACGCTGAACTGCATTTAGTTTATTAAGAAATATTTGTAGAATATAGATAAAATGATATGCAGGGTCACGCAAAGAATTGGATACAGGCCGTCTATGGATGATAATTTCTGGAAATAGGATTTCAGTAGTTATAAGAGTGTTTTAGTTTGAATTAAATTTGAGCTAAATAGTGGCGTGTCATAAAGGTAGGTAAACTACAGGGCTGTACAAAAGTATTCAAGTATGTTTGCATCTATTAGTAAAAATTGCTGAAAAAGAAATTTCAACCTGTTATGCGTTTTCTTGTTAAAATAAATTTTCCCATTATATTAGTATATATATCAATATACAGATCAAATACAGGGCTGTTCAAAAAAATTGGGATACATATTTGGCTATGGACGTTAATTGTTGCAACCAATTTTTTAAACGTTTATTTAGTTATCTTATTTAATTCATTTCAATAAATAACGAAGTTTTGTTAAGATTTCAGGGAGTGTTGGAAAATGTTTCATAATCTATGCCGTTCGCATAATTTTTCTTTCTTGTTTACTACAACAGGAACTGTTAACATTATTTTTTACATTTTAAAGTCTATGATTTCTGTTTCATGACAATATTCATGGAAAATAGAAAATGTGTCACTGTGTTTGATTCGGTTGGAAAACTTAATTTAAAAAAAGAAGAGAGAATCTTAAAAAAAAAAATAAATGAAATGCGAAAAATAATTTTAAAGGGCAAAAAAATAAATAAATAAATAAATAAATAAAACAGGCAGGAAGCAGGAATTCTGCTTTTTCAGAATTTAGTGTCGCTCCCGATGTAAAGAAATATACGTATATAAATATAGATAGTACAAAACATATTTCAGTTTTAAGACTTAAAATACACGCTTTTATTTTATATAAAATAACGTCATTCGCAACGCTGAAGAATCCCACATTTAAGATCCAGTCTTAAACAACATCTACAGTAAAGTATGCATATGACGTCACCTTCGCTAAAAAATGCACAAATCAAAAAAAAAAAAAAAAAAAAAAAAAAAGACGTGGTCATTCAAGAAACTCGACAAGAAAAAGAAGTCCCTGCCGGCCCGGCCTACAGGCAGAGGTAGATTTCGAAGTTAAGTATACTAATTTCACCAACAAAAACTAAATATCATTATTAGATATAAATCCACTTTAACAGTTTTATCTGTCTGGTTTTGACGAGTTTTTATTTCCTTTTTATAAAATAGCTGATTTTATCAGAATCATGTTAAGGCGATATTAAAAAAAATATTTTTCCATGCTCAACAACTCGAAATTTTCTGGCACATTTTCAGATTCATTTTTAATTTAAAAAAAAATATGAAACATGCTGACGTGATTTTTGAAAAGATTTATAAGCGAGCTGTGTTTTTATTTTTCTTTCATTTAATTAAAACTTGATTAATAAACAATTATTTTCTCAGTAGGGCAATATTTTTCGTTTCTAACACAATCGCTTCGGGAAATTCTGTTCAAAATGCCCACTTTGACATCATTTTTTGAAATATATTCTGCCTCTATCAAAAAATCGATCATTACTGTACATTATATAGTTTCTGAATAAGAGAATCTAGCAATTGGATGCGTTTGAGAGCAAAAATGAATTTAAAAATGAGTAAGAAAATAAGCAGTTTGGATTTGAATGCACCTTTAATAAGATGATTTTTTTCTTCAACCGCTATGTATTTTTAATTTGTTTTTGCTGTAAGAATTGGCCCTATCAAAAACTTGTCTATAGAAATGTTGAAGACAATATTAAGAAGATATATGATAAATTCATGGAGATTTTATATCTTGTGAATTGACGGAGTTATGAAAATTTTTCTTCTTCAACCCCCTTTTTTTGTTTTCGTTTTTAATTTTTTTTTGCGGTACGAATTGGTCCTATCAAAAACTTGTGAATATAAAAGTTGTAGATAATATTAAGGAGATGTATAATAAAATTAATTCGATTTGATATCTTGAGAATTGACGAAGTAAGGAATTTTTTTCTCCTAAAAACCCTATTTTTTTGCGCCCCTTGAGCCTATTTTTAATTTTATCAAAAATCTGTGATGCATGAATTTTTGGCGCTATTTTTAGAAGTAATAAAAACTAAACTGATTTGATATGTACAAAAATTAAGAAGTTATGGGTTTTTTTCGGTTTTCACAAAACCCCTCCCTATTTCCATGCCCTTTGTCCGCTTCTGCCCATTAACGAACTTGACCAAGATTTTATGTCCCTTGATTTTATGTATCAGTTTGGAAGAGATTTGTGCAGAATTGCGGAAGTTATCGTGTCCAGAAGAAAGTGATAACACAATTGCTTCGGGAAATTCCGTTCAAAATGCCCACTTTGACATCATTTTTTGAAATATATTCTGCCTCTATCAAAAAATCGATCATTACTGTACATTATATAGTTTCTGAATAAGCGAATCTACCAATTAAATGCGTTTGAGAGCAAAAATGAATTTAAAAATGAGTCAGAAAATAAGCAGTTTGGATTTGAGTGCATCCTTAATGCAATGATTTTTCCAACACAATCCGCTTCGGGAAATTCGGTTCAAAATGCCCACTTTAACAGCATTTTTAAAAATATATTCTACCTCTATCAAAAAATCGACCATTACGGTACATTATATAGTTTCTGAGTAAGAAAACGTACCAATTGGAAGCATTTGAGAGCAAAAATGAATTGTAAAATGAGTCAGAAAATAAGCAGTTTGGATTTGAATACACCCTTACTTAGATGATTTTTTTCTTCAACCGCTATGTATTTTTAATTTGTTTTTGCTGTAAGAATTGGTCCTATCCAAAACTTGTCTATATAGATGTTGTAGACAATATTAAGAAGATATATGATAAATTCATGGGGATTTTACCGTATTACCCCGCATTAGCCGGCATGCCACACAATTCGAGGGAGACCAGATTTTTTAATATTAGTCTCTGGTCTTTCCCAGCATGCCGAAAAAAGCGAGGATATTCGAAAACGGAAAGGAATGAGGTTCAGGAATGGGTAGCAGCGATTGGTGTCGGGGATGAGGGGTGCAATATAGAATTCGTCGCCACTTTTCTAATTATTTAGTTTACCGTAATTTCCGGTGTATAGCCCGCGGATGACACAATCGTGTTTCGACCCAGGAATTTTTTAAAATAAAATGTAACTTTTTAGATCACGGTAAATATTGGTCTTCAAATACTGAATAAAATTTCTGGTTCCAAACTGAGTTGTTTGATCTGCGGGCTATACACCCGAAATTACGGTACCTTTTTTACACAAATTTTTAAAACCGTAGCGTTTTCTACCGGGCCGATTCATTTTTAACTTTCAGATAATTTATAACACACAATAAAGTTTTTAAAGAGTACGGGCATCAAATTTCCAGAGGGAGGGGGCAATAAATTTTTTAGGGGGGCGAACAAATATTTAAAATCGTACCGTTTTAGATGCGGATTTTTGACAGAGCCATGAGATAAATATTACTTATTTAATATAAAATTTAAAAAGTGTACTTACCACTATTTTCGAATAGTAATTTCAACAAATATATTAAATTCTTGCTTAATTTCGCCACCCCCTTGACTAATATATCTACAGGTAGGTTGTTTGACAGAGTTTCGTTAAGAATAGAGTTCGTCCCATGGTGGTGGAATGTGCAGCTAAAAGGTACGATTTTTTTTTTTTTCAGTGTGTGCGCAGCATGCCCGCTAAACGGTACAGTATGCAGCGGGGACCGAAATCGCCCACTCGTGGACAGCCTACCGTGAGGTATAGGGACAATAAGTCCACGAGGGGAAAAAGGGGCTGCCAGGCAGCGCAAGCAGGGTGGCGCACATTTATTACAACATAAAAAGCATGTTACAAATACTGCCTTATTATTGAAGGCAGTGCGGACACATATGTATAAATAAATATTGAAATATATTTACAGGTTAAATAGAATGTAAAAAAAAAAAAAAAAAAAAAAAAAAAAAAGGATTAAGGTTTAGCTATAGTCTTAGAAATAAACGAAAAATGTTTGTTTAAAATGTCGTAATTTTCTAGAAGTCTCTGGAAGTTGCCTGCGTTGAAAAGAGTGTTATTCAAATTTTCTCTCAATGTTTTGTTTCTGTCAAAATGGAAATGATGTTTCATTATGGGGCAGTTTCCAAAGATATAGTGTGTAGCGTTTCCAATACTCTTTCTGCATAAACAAAGTGGTGAGTCTCTTTTTTTAATTTTATGTAGAAATGATGGGAAACTTCCATGACCAGTAATATAGTTAGGTAACGTAGGGCGATCACAGATGAACTGTATGTCAACTTTATTAATTATACTGTAAGTATCGCGACCCTTTGTCGACTGAGTCCATGAGAGTTGCCATTCATCCAGAGTTTTTTGCCTAAAGATATACTTGAATTTGGATTGTGGAAGAAGCAATTCCTGGCAATCGTTGTATTGGTTGTTATCTATAACCGCCTTCGCCAGAGAATCGGCTCTTTCGTTTCCCGGGATACCTATGTGAGATTTAATCCATGAGATATAGAACTTTTTGTTAGGGAAATGTAGTAAAAGATTGTAGATATTATAAATTATATAATTGCGTGGAAATGCAATTTGAAGGGCGTCATAGGATGAGTGGCTGTCTGTAAGGATAAGAATTTCATGATGAGAAGAGTTAATGGACCATTCCATTGCCTTGTAAATTGCGAATAATTCAGCTTGGTAGATCGAGTTATCTACATGAAGTTTAACTGCATAATCATATACGAATGATTTTTTAAGACAGACTGTAAATGCACATGCTGCTCCGTCGTTCATGACAGAACCATCGGTATATATGGATGGGTCATAGATTTGGAGTAATTTTTCGTATTTTTCCTCCAAAAAGAAGAGGTTGTTTATCTTGTAATATTGAGAAAAGTCGAAGGTGTTTAGTTTTGACATAATGTGGTTGCTGTTAATGATTTTGCCATTATGGTTATATGATCTTCTTCCTTTAATTAGTTCGTAATAATGATAATCGTTCTTGAGCAAAGTATCGATTGGGGGAGAACCAGTAAGGACACAGAGAGCGTCAGAGGAAGTACTTCGATAGGTCTTGATAATGCTTAAGAGAGCTGTGCGTTGTACTGACTTTAATTTTCTTATCCCATGCGAGTTGAGGCTTGGAAACCAAATTTCATAAGCGTAGCTAATTTGTTTTAATATGACGGTGTTGTACCAAAATTTCAGTATACTTGAAGATATTCCTCCTTTATGAGATTTTAGGCTTTTGAATCCGTTTAAAAATTGAGTTACCTTTGTTTTAGTATGAGTTAGATGCTCTTGAAAATTAAATTTTGGATCTAGTATAACGCCAAGATAGGGAATAGTATTTTCAAACTTGATAGTTTTGTTATTCAATTTGAAAATTGGTCGACGTCTGTTAAGAAGAAAGCGGCCAAAAAGCATGGCCTTTGTTTTAGTTTCCGATATTGTAAGGTTGAAATTCCTGCATAAAGTTGAAAAAATTTCGATGCGTCTATTAGCAACTTGCTCCAACTCAGGTCTGGAGTCTCCCGCAACCTTAATTACGAAATCGTCAGCATAAACTATCATGTCTGATTCTATTTTGTAGAACTCCTTTATAATAAAATCTGCAATTAGCAACCAAAGAAGGGGACCTAAGCATGAGCCCTGAGGGCACCCTTTAAATGAAATGAACCATTCTACAACGCTTCCTTCTTTTAAACCAATATATCGATTGGAGATGTAATTTTTTAGTAAATGTTTTAGATATAGAGGGAGAGGAGAATTATCGATTATTTGGGAGATAGTATTCCAATCTATCGAATCAAACGCTCCCTCTATATCGAAGGAAAGAATACCACAGTATTTCTTATTTTCTAATGTATTTGTGATAGAGGATTTCAGTTCATTTAAGGCATCTATTGTGCTTCTTGATTCGCGAAATCCAAATTGCATTTCATGGAGAAAGGAAATATCTTCTAAAAATGTCATTGCACGCATCTTGATTAATCGTTCAAGGACTTTTCCCAGCATAGGGAGAAGGACTATCGGTCGGTAAGATTTTAATTGCCGAGGATCTTTATTCTTCTTTCGAAAATAAATGACAATGCCCTTCTTCCATATGTCTGGGAAATGGGCAAGGGAAAAGCATTTGTTGTATAGTTGAAGCATTAATTGTGGGAAAGTTTTGATCAAGTTTTTAGTAACCCTTGCATCGATCTTATCGAAGCCAGGGGCTTTGTTGTTCGACTGTCTTGATGCGCAATATTTTAGTTCTCTATAGCTGATTAGATATTCATTTATATCACTTTCTGATAGTGGCTCCAAATTTTCAAATGAATGTAGATTTTCAGGGATTTCTTTTCCAAAATGATGGCTTAAGAGTTGGTGTTGAATGTCTCTAAACATGTCAGTTGAATTTGATGTGTCAAGTATTGAATGTATTAAGTCGGTATTTTTGAGGTATTTGCCCTTTACAATTTTGAAAGCGGTTCCGTATGTTGTGGATGTTGTCTCACAGAAGGATTTCCACGAATTTAATTTTGCGTTTTTGATGTTTAATTTGTATTTAGCTCTCTCTTTCTTGTAGCTAACTTGGTATTGTACGTTTTCAGGATTTTTATTTGATCTTTTCCGTAAAGCGTTTAATCGATTTCTTTGTATTTTGAGATTATCTGTGTACCACTTTGTATTTACTTCATATGACTGTTTTTTCTTTTTGAGAGAAGATTCCATGATTTCTTGTAGAAGCTCTTCAAATTTGTGGGTCCATTCATTCAAGTCATTAGGACTTTTGACCTCGCTGAGAGTTGTCTGTAGATTGTCAACATTAGGAGAGAGTTGGTTGTTAAATTTTTTGAAATTCTCAAATTTAGTTTTAAATCTGTATTCATTTCTTAGAACTGGATCTATAGCTAAATCGTATCTTATGTACAGATGGTCGCTGAGGGAGTCATTGATGTCGTCTACGTACCAAGAATTGAGATAGTTGCGTGCTTGGTTTCCACTTAAAGTTAGATCTGGAGTACCTTTCCTTTTGTTCTGTTTGAATGTATATGGTGCATTGGGATCATTAACTATGGATACGTTATTTAAAGCGAGGTAATCTAGAAGAATGTCTCCTCTTGCATTATTGCATTTATATCCCCAGTCCTTTAAGTGAGCATTAAAATCGCCTGCTAAAATGATATTTTTACAGTCTCTGATAGTGTTGGTCCAGGCTTGTAGGTCTTCTTCAAGGTCTCTTGCGGAACGAGGACGGGAATACTGCGAGCCAAGTGTTAATTCATGGTATTTAGTGCTAATGTTAATAAAAATGCTGTTGTCAAAAGATAAGGTTTTTAGGTGATATAGTTGGGAGTTTGCTATGATAATTCCAGCTGTTTCATTTTTTGAGGCATAAAGAGACCATCCAATTGGGAGGCTTGTAAATGAATTATCTGTTCTATGGTAATCTTGGATTATAGCTATGTCAATTTGTTGATTATTTATATATTTGATTAGTTCTAGATTCGCTGCGCGACAGTTATTCAGATTAATTTGGACACATCTAATTTTGGAAAGAGTTGCTTTGTTATGAATTACTTTAGTTGGAACTGCTACATTAGCAGGGTTGGAAGCCATAGTAAGAACATTGTTATTTTGGGTAACGATATTTGAAAGGTTATTTAGGGTCGAGAACGTTGCTGTCGGTAGTTAATTATACGATGTCTATTATAGAAGTGGTTTTGAAAGATATTACATTCGCTTGAATTTGCGCTATGATCGAACTTGTATTGGCGACCTTCGGGGTTCACATAATTATAGCAATTATAGCATTTGTGCTTCCTTGGATCATTTTTATTCGGACATGTTGAGGTTTCATGGTTCTTCATGCAATATGCGCAGGTTTCTTTTCTTCTGCATCTCTCTTTTGTATGTCCATAGATTTGACAGTGACTGCACCTTATTATGGGGGCGTACTGAGCGATTTTACACGATAGAAAACCAATCAGCAATCGACCTTGGCGTAGCAATCTGGTTGCCAATCTATCCTCCAAATCTAGCATAAGTTGATAGGTCTTTAGAGATTTTCTTTGTAATTCTTTATGTTCATTAGCTTTTATGTCATATTCAAGATCTTCGCTTAATTTCTCTTTTATTTCTTCTACTGTTATGTTTTGGGGGATTCCCAAAATGATTATTTTTTTCCTTTTTTCCACTGCGAGATTTAAATCTACGAGGTCAAGTATGTTACTGTGTTCCTGGATCTTGTCTGCTATGTTATTCACATCTTCGTCTGTGTTTGAGCGTACTATAATAGTTCGTTTATCTCTGGAAATAGTGCAGTATATTTTCGCAAGATTTACTGTTGTCTTAAGTTCTCTATTTATAAAATCACGGATGTTGAATAGGGACATATTGGTTGTGGATTTTCTTGTTAACAGTATAGCAGACTTTGATTGTTGTGGTGCTGGGGAGTTTAGAGTTGTGGCATATGATGGTTTACATAGAGGAACTGGAGATACTAGTTCATTGGTATGTGTTGTAATTTTTTGTTGAGGAAATTCTTCTCCTGCTGTTTGTGCTTCTCTTACTTCAATGAATCTCTCTATTTTTGATTCGTGTTCTTTAAGCATGTTTCTCAGCTCAGTTTTTAAATCCATTTCCCTCGATATTTTACAATGGATATTTTCTATGTAATCCTGTTGTCTTTGCAATTCGCTATTTAAGTCGCGTATTTGCTCTATCTGATTTTCTAAAAGCTGTAGAAGTTGTTGTATATCTTCTTGAAATTTCTGAGTTGGTATTTTGATCAAATGTTCTTCCGTTTCAAATTGTTTTAGTAAATTAAAATGATTTTCGAATTTTTGTGCTAGTTTTGCTGGAGATTCAATTCTTAATTTTCTTTCGAGTTCTTTGACTTTTTCGTCTTTATCTATTAGTTTTTCCGTGAGGTCTTGAACTTCAGTTGATAGGGTAATAAGTTGTTCCTCTTGCTTTAATATTTGTGTCTTTTGTTCCTCATTCTCTCTTTTCAGTTCTTGTATTACATCATTCATTGACTTTTCTTGGCTTTGTGTGTTAATTTGTTGCTTGTCCAGATCTTTTATTCTGTTAAGGATATTTTGTCGATACTTTAATGCCTGTTCATCATTATGGGGCCTGTGTTTCTTGAGATGTCTGAATAATTGTTCAAATTGCTCTTCCAATGGCATATTATCATCTTGCGCTGTTTCAGAATCTATTAGCTTTTTCCCTTGGAGTGGGGATGGAGGTCTCTCATTAGTTTTCTTGTTCTTTTGTTCCATGTCTTTTTCTTTATAACTATGCATTAGTTTTATTTGTCGTCTTTTTAGTATCTTTTCTTTTTCTCTTTTAATAGCTTCTGGTGATTGAAATTTTTCATGTATTGGATAGTGAAATTTTTTATCTATTGGTAAGCGATTACTATTTAGTATGTGCACTTGATGTACAGGCTGTGAACTTGTTGTTGTTGACTGTAGCCTCTGGGATTTGGGACTGACCACTGAATCAATAGATTGTGTTAACATTTCTCACGATCAATAACAAAAAATTATAGTTTAGTAGAATATAAGTTAAAGCTCAATTTATATTTCCATATTTCTACCAATCAAAATAATATGTACAGGTTAAAAATAAAATTTAAAATATTTACAGTTGAAAGACTTTGTTAAATTTATAGAGTAATTTACAGGGTAACTGGACGGGGGATCACTAGGCCTCTGTCATACATTTTTGAAAGAAAGGTATATAGAAAGTAAATAGCAAAAACCGGTAGTCGTAACTACCGAAAATGACTAAGAAAAAATTTTATTGCCTAAAAGGGGGAAAATTTTTGAATAATAATAATTAAAAAAAAAAAAAAAAAAAAAAAAAAAATGACAGCAGGAAAAAATTTGCCAAAAAAAAAAGGGGGGGGGGGAAATATGTGTCATTGCCTCCCGTGCCCAAAAGATCATGTACTTAAACAGTTAATAATTCCATCATTATTAATATTCTGGTTCAATCAGTGCATTACCTGTATACAGTTATACAGTATATTACAATAATTAAATGCTATACCAATAATAGCAGATTGATAATATACGAAACGGTAATATGGTGCATAATTATAAGTATAAACAGTATACCAATAATAGCAGATTGATAATATATGAAACGGTAATATGGTGCATAATTATAAGTATAAACAGTATATATATGCATATTTACAAGTATGTACATTATAAATATATTCTGTGATTTTATTTATATTATAACCTGTCAGAATATCACATAGTGAAAATAGTAATTAGTAAGAAGATTGCCGTATGGATGGGTGAGTGGACAAACAAAAAGAAGTCAGAAAAAAAATTTTTTTAGTTTAAAAACAAGGAAAATAGGAATAAGAATAGCAATAGTATACTTACCGGTCACCACATGGGTCCCGCTGCACTTGCCTGAAAGTGACATGATAACATAATAACCACCAAAAAAAAAAATAAGAGATAACCGGTGATAATAAAAGCTTGATAATAACTGAGTGTAAAAACAACTACAGAATAAAATGAAGAGGTGTAAATAACATGAGGAAAGATAGTACCAACACGCGCAGGAAATCAGTGCAGGGACCGCCCGTGAAACAGAGGAGACAACTATGGAAAGTGTGTAATATAAGAAGAAAATTAAATGCGGGACAAGATATAAGTAGGAGCGTAGCATAATAATGGAAAAACCAAAATAAACCTATTAAAAGTTAAAAGTTGCAAATGTTAAGGAAAACGAATAAGAAATGAAAAAAATATATAGATTGGGGCAACTATCCCACAAGAACAGAACTGCAATAAAGCAAAAAGTAGTACTGTAGTGCAAAAACTGTAGAAGTACCAAATGTTAAGGGAAGCTGGGGTGAAAAAATATTTTAAAGGGTGGGGCAAATATCCACACACCACATGACCACAATACTGCAAAAAGCAAAGAATTAACCCTAATAACAGAGAAGTTGCAAATGTTAAGCGAGTTGAGATGTACTGAAAATGAAAATGTGGGATGGGACAAATCTAGCAAATAGTAGTGAGTAACTACAAGAAAAAACCAAGAAAATATCTAAATAAATAAAAAAGTTCAAAAAGTTACGGAAAATCCTTAACAAATGCAAAAACTGTAAAATTAGAAGCTGGGACGATGAAAGGGAGCAGAATAAGTAATAATAAATGTGCAACCAAGTCTCTAGCTCAAAAAGCTAAAAAGTAGCCAATGTTAAGGATAAGAGAGGGGGGGAAGGCAAGGGTGGCAACAATGAAAGAAATTTAGTAGCGATAAATTAAGAAAGTGGGCCTAAAGTATGTAAAAATTGAAGAAAAAAGCCGATTTGTGAGAGTGCCCGTTCAGCCCCCTCTGACGGGGCCCCATTTGAGCTAGAGAAGAACGGAATAATGGAAAAAAAAGGGGGGGGGGGAGATCATAAGTCGGATTGCTGTTGATTTCGGCGCGGCAGAAAACCTCTATGGCCAATAGTTTTCGAGATCTTTAACAATTTGCACAAATTTCTCGATAAAAATTTCATTAGAAGGAAGCAAAATGGCGTTTCTAGTGGCCCGATGGCAACCCTAGTAAAATTCTTATATCGTAAAAGATGTAGATAGCCCCCTGAGAACCAAAGCTACCAAAAGAATTTTTGTTTTATAACAATTAGAAAATTATGGAACTAATTTGTAATGTAGTAACATTAGAATGAGCTTTACCAAGAAACAAAATGGAGAAACTCCTGTTTAAAAAACTTACTATTTATAAGTTTTCTGATGAAAGCACCCCGGAAGACCTCTAGAACCCTATTTGGGCTATAATAATTAATTTGTAAAAGCTCCGGTAGTTAAATCTTCTTGTAAATCTTTGTAATTCCTTACCAATGCATCTCCCATAGAGAAAATCATTGTGGCCAAAAATGGCGGCCACGGACCTAAAAGGGCTAAGTGGAGAAACCTAAAAGCACAGCATGACCCCCCAAGACCAGATAAGAACTAAAAAAAATCAATAAAAAACCTATAAGATAATGCTGGTTGTATTTAAGATATTAAAACATTAATATTTTCTAAAATTCAGTGGCTGCCGGAAAATTTATCTAATTTTTTCTTTGTTTCTTTTCACTGTTCAATTATTATGTATGGCGTCAATAGCAATCACTCTTCAATAAAGGTAGTCTAGCTAATTTTTATTTATTTTACTATTCTAATATCGATTTGCCCATAAGAACCAGTACTCGAATTGAGCAACCATTGTCCACCCAACCGCCACAGAACAAAAATTTACAGTTTTAAAATTGAAATTAAAAATATTAAGAATAGGAATAAATTAATACAAGATACGCTACTCAAAAGTAAAAATAATCAGCTATCAGAAAGTAAAAATAGTTAAGTGAAAGGAACATAATTAATAGTTTAAAAAAAATGAATTTAAAAAGTAAACAACACAATAGAAACCTTTGGGAAATCTGAATTTTCAAAAGCATTTTTAGCACTTTTTCACGAATTTTTTAAAAATATATACAAACATCCTAGAAAGGCATGAGTGGAGGCGGAGAGAAGCTAAAGGACTAAAATAGCCAAATCTGGCGAAAGTTTTTCAAAATAATGTTTTTAAGTTAAAATTTAAGCTATGATTAAAAAAAAAAAAAAAAAAAAAAAAAAAAATGAAAAATGATAAAATGCCTCCAAAACCCCATGGCTTTCTATGGGGATAAGGGTTATGGTAAAAGTGCAAAAATAACACATTTTGAAATAATCATTTAATACAGTAAATCACTTTAAAACTATACACAAATGGTACCAAAATGAAGCATATGCTTTGAATTATATGGAATATGCAATATATTTATATTTAAAGTACTTCAATGTAGTTTAATAAGTAATAGAATTCCATTGTTTACCCCATGTTAAGTCTATGGGGAAAAACTGCAAAAACAGCACTTTTTAATTCAATGTTTTAAGGGCTAATAAATGGTGGAAACTTGAAAAAAAAAATGATACTAAAAGATACTACGAACTTTATTTAACATGAATGAAACATAAGTAACTAGTAATCGCTAAGAAATAGAATGAATTAGAGCAAGTGAAAAACGTTAAAAAATGAAAATGGCTCTACAAAATTGAAAGTAAATTGAGTAAAAAGGGTTAAAATTTTATGAAAAAAGTAACGTAGAGATTCAAAACAGGTATTAAAATGAAGCTTAGGAGATAAAGAAGGTGAAACAAGCAGCATTTAATCGTATTGAGTACTTAAACACAGTCAAAATTACAATGGAATTCTATTAAATCTCCCATGTTAAGACTATGGGATAAAAACATGAAAACAACACTCTTTAATATGGATAATAGAGGGATAATAGATAGTGAAAACTTGATAAAAATGGTACCAAAATGTGCTACGAACTTCAATGTATCTAAAATGAGCCATAGTTTTTGGTATTCGGAAGGATAAATATGTAAATTAAGCAAAATAAAAACACTGTAAAACGAAAATGGCTACAAAAATTCCAAAAGTACATGATCTTTAAGGGGTTAAATTTATATAAAATAAGCCGCGCCGGGTTACAATGCAGGTATTAAAATGTTCATTAGCGTCTGTAGAAGCATAAATCATCAAGTTTTAAATAATATGAACATTTTAAATAGGCACAAGAAGCAATTGTGTAGGTGGTAAATCCTGGTTCAGTGGAAAAATCAAAACTAAAGAAGAAGAAACAGGCCCGGACTGGCTCCTTTGGGGGCCCTCGGCTAGAGACTGAAAAGGGGCCCCTTACCGGGGAACTTATTGAGAGTAAAATATTAGAATATGTAACTTTTGAAAATTTTCATGCCTAAAAACCACATTTAGCTATTTTGCCACTTGGAAAATAGTTGAGTAAAAAAGTAAGCTGTTTTTGGTGTAGTCTACTTACTTTCAAAATAAATATTTATATTATTTTTATACACTGTACATAAACTAGTTCCATGCTTACAAGGACGGATCTAACCCTCCATATAGAGGGTGTCATGATTCTTTTTTTTTTGAAGGGGGGAGGGGGTCAAATCTCTTAACAAGCAACTTTTTATAATGAAGGCTGTTCCCATATCCAAAATTGTTACTTTTCTAATTCTTCTGAGAAGTCATATTCGTAAATACAGAAAAAAAAAAAAAAAGCATTAATATTGGTAAACATATAAAATTATCACATTTTATTCAGATACCAAGAAATTGAAGAATTTCCTATTTTTTTATAAAGGCAGAGAAGAATGATTCCGAGATTGAGTATTTTATGCCAATTTTTAAGACTCAACAGTTACAAAAATGCCGTCATGAGGGAGTAATTGATTGTCGCGACCTTAAATTCAGTTTAGAACCCCACATTTTACGGAGATTTCCATTTTCTTTTATCGAAAAATAGAAAACGCTAATCAATCACATTTGTTCTGAATAAGTGCACTTGCAAATGTCTTGCATCTGAGATTAAAAATGACTTTATTGAATGTGTCAGAAATTACCTACTTTGGATTTAAGCAGAGCTTTAAATAATTAGGAATATTCTAATTGTTGAGCGAGGGGTACATTTGAAAGAATTTAATATATATTTCATTTTTAAACTGTCCTTGAGAAATTTTCTTCGTTCAAGGGGGTGGCGGGTCATGACCCTCGTGACCTCCCCCTTGGATCTGCCATTGCCATGCTAGAAAAAATAATTATATTAATTAATTACAAGTTTGGTTTTTTTTTTTTTTTTTTTTTTTTTTTTTTTAAAGGAGAGGGATAAATATTTTTAGATTTAGGCAAGCGAATCGCATTGTTGAGGCTATAATATTCTAAGTCCTACTGTAATACCTAAGTAAATATTAAAAAAGGACACAACAGTAATAAAAAAACAAGCATATTGAAAAAAACAATATCCTGTTTAATTTTTATTTAATGGTTAATATTGTAAAACAGATTTTATAATAAAAAGATAAATGGCTCTAAAATATATACAGTAGATACAGTATAGATACAGTAAACTAAGGAAGGTAATTTTTTACGCAATTATTCAATTTGCAAATAGGGGAAAGTAGGGTAATGACGTTCAGAAGGGTAATCCCGCTCACCCAATATCTCTAAACAGAATAGAATTGAAAAAGTGTGATCGGTAACGGCACCTAGCGAACTTCATCGTAAGTTCCCAGTAAGGATACAGTGACCGTCGGAAGGAAAGTACTTTTGTGTCCTCACGTGATTAGTTTGTAGTTGCTTTATTATAAAATTCTACAACATCTAACTTGAAGGTAAATGTACACTCTTATTTTCAAATATTAATTTACTCATTATGTCTACAAAATATATAAATTTAGCTGTACTTTCATGCTTTTATATATTTTTGTAGTGCGTTGTTACACCAATTATAATGCATTAAAACCCAACATAGCGATAACGGGTAATGGCGCTCGGGTGGAATTCCAGAAGAAGTGTTGCCAGTGGGCAACTTTTTTTAAATTCAAATTTATAGATTAACAGCCACTTCTTTGAAATGGTAAAATTCCCCTGTTTTCGCCTTAATTAATATCTCATTAAACAAGGAGAAATTTACGATTTCAAAAAAGTGGTGAAAATCAAAAAACCCAAATTTTAAAAAAGTAGCTCACTATATGTGTAACACAATATGTGTAAAGTGGTCGCAAAAAGTTTGCAGTGGTGTGAACAGCCCACACAACTACATATGTGACTTTTGTCTTACTTAAATGTTGTATTCAAACTCTGAGCGCAATTGTGAGATGAAATCTCACAGTGTTTAAATTATGTTACTGTTTTATTTCTATTGGCCTTATACATCGATGTTCTTTAAATTTAAATCCATATTTATTTTTGCGCGGGCGGTTTCGCTTCACCGCACATCGGCAAGTTCGCTGACGTTCGGCTGCCCCTGGCATGGGATGCTTCTCCTTTGAACTTTGTACGATTGTGATGACGTCATCGGAGCAAGCTTCTCACGGCATATGCATTGAATGGGTGGCTATCTTTTGGAGGTGTGTCTATTCGCTGTGCGAGGAGCAAATTAAAACAAAGCTTTTTAAATGTTTTCTTTTGGATTTGTTTATTAAGACATTACCTAATATTTTAAATTCTCTAATAGATTTAAATCTTTTCTTTCATTAACTTTTGAAGTCCCCGTATTCTTACTATAAATTAAAAATTCCGTTAATTTTAAATCAGAATCTGTTTTGTTGGAGAGCTGTCATGACTTAGTTTTGGTTTTAAAAAGATCGCGGGCTCCGGCTCCGGTCTGCCGACGCCGATGAATGTGGAATCCGGTAAAGAGCTTTTGCGTAAACGATGTCTGCGATTTTTGACAACTCCTGTTAAATTATTTCTTAATAATTTCTTGATTCATGCTGCACTTTTAAACTAACTAAATAACTTGAATTAATTTATGAACGGTGACCAACGGGAAGCCTTATCTTCTCTTCTCAAGATGAAAATAAAAGATTGATGTATGCTTAAAGGTCTCCTCTTCATTTATTTTACAGACGACACGATCCAAGTAAGAAGTTTCATTTATTTCTATTTTTTTACAATTGCTGACCTCAAAGAACAGAGGGTTTTATTGCAAACATTACACAACGCATTGTAACTAAAAAGAACTTCAAATTTAATTTTACTTTTAATTAACGGCCCATATTATGGATATAATATATTACAAAATATTCCCACCACATTTGGTGCCGCAAAAACGGTGGTTCTGAAGAAAAATTTTGATTGATTTAAAGAAAATCGTAATATTTTAGAACTTTTGTTCTCAGAATAACTTTTGAAAAATTTTTTGATGTGTTCAATAGAATTCAAGATTTGTTCTTTTAGTGAATTTTGAGAAATATGGAATATTTTATGTAAGAATTTTTGCATAACTACATATGACAATATTTTTTTTTAGTATTGGAAGTTTCTGTTCTCAAAAAATTTCTTGCATAGATTTTTTTCTATTTTGAAGAATTAGATTTTACAATTGTAGAATAATTTTGTTCTGCTCCATGTTGAAGAATATAATATATTTTGCTAAGTTTCCCATATTTTTTTTAAACAATTATTTAAATTAAGATCAATTTCCTATTGAAGAATAGTCATATTTTTGTTGATGCATAATTATTATTCTATTTAAATAGTTTTATTTGAAGAATTTCATCTACATATTCTTTTATTTGTAATGAATTATTAGAGAACATATTTTTTTTTAAGAATGATTATTTGGTATATATATTTTTTGAAATGAATTATATATTGTTCTTAGATAAATTCTAATGAATTTGAAATAAAAAAATTGTTCTCAAGAACACATTTCATATTTTAAGAGGCTATGACTTTGGGTTTTTTAATTAAAATTTTTATGGCACTATTAAATTGCAACAAATTTGCAAATTCTATATATATTTATAAGAAGCATTATTTTTGAAATTATGATTACTGGTGCTGAGAAATTTTATTCTAATGTCATACTTATTATTCTGAAGCTGAAATTCTTCACAGAAGTTAGTAGTTGCCAATATCCTATATAACATTCTTGGAGATTTCTATGCTTCTGTTCTACAAATTTCAAATCAAGATATTTTGTTTAACAATAATTTGAATACAAGAATTTGTCCATAGATTTATTCTTATGCCATCTGGACTGTGATGTTCTATTATAATCATACAGTTTGGCTTAGTGCAAAGATAATCTGCAATTTACAAATTAAGAATGTAATGCATTTAAGAATATTTTCACATTTATTATACAACTGTTCTCATGTTGTTTCTAAAAGCACTCTCAGCTGACGAAATTTTATATTTAAAAAATTCATGATGCTTCATTTTTTTTAAGTTATAATTTTGAAATTGGGACCTTTCCACTTCATCGTATGTGCAGACTATGACAGTTTTCAACAAACAGTTTCTCATGTTGCTCTCAGAAAAAGAATGAAAGCAGCATTATTTTTTTTTACTCTTGAGAAGAAGTAGGCATGGGGCTACTTCATTCCTGTTACAGTTATATTCTTGAAATTATTTTACATCATCTACTTAAAAAAAAAATCTTATGTTTTTATACAGCTTTTAAAATAAGTTCTCATATTGTCAGTATTTCTCTGCAATAATTTTAACTGTGTATCACTGCTGTTTCGCATATTTAAAGACTGTCTCTCTACATACGCTGCTCTAAGAGTTTCTATTCCAACCTGTTAAAAAAATATATATATATACTCACCTGCAAAAAAACTTTGCTTCATTTTCAAGTTTCTTACCTGATGAAGTTGGCCATTCACTGATGTGTTGTATCCATTTGTGCTGACCTCTTCTCTAGTATTTTCCTTGTTTGATGATAGAAGATAAATGTATTAATACTTACCTGCTCAACTCATTGTTTTATAACAATAACTTTTTAATTTATGCTTCATTTTCAACGCTGAAGTGATTATTGAAAGGGGTCATGTCATGTTTGAGTCATTTATCCTTACAATGTCTGATTCAATTCAATATCTTCGATGTTTGTCTTTAAAGCTAAATAAGATATACGAGTAATCTCAAATGTTTTCTCAACTAATAGCTGTCACAAGACCTGATTATGGAAGTGTTGTTGGTTTGCCTTTTCTCTTGTGAGATGTAATTTATCCTTACTAAGTGGATTGGTTGACTTATCTGCTCCTAAAAGTCAGTGTTGCTATATTTTTGCAAAAATTTTTTTTTGCTAAATCAAGAAAATTTATGAAATATTATAAAATTAGTTACTTTCAATATTGATTCTTACATATACCTACAGTTACAAGAGTTGTATTTTGATTCAGGAATTCTCAAGATCAATTTATTTTCTGTCTAAATTCCCCATATTTCAAAAATTTTATTGTGCCTTTGTTTTCATTTGTGAATATACCCAAAGTCTCTAAATTTTTATGTTGTCATATGCCTCATATTTTTACACAATTAATTGAATGAAGTCTGAAGATTTATTATTAATGAAGAAATTAAAAATTTTTTTAAGCATCAAATCAATTCTTATACAAGATTACATAAAAAGACAAGAAAAGCACAGTTCTTAGTAACTATTTAACAGCGCCTTTTGATATAGAAGTGTTCCTTAGTGAATCTTCAAAATTACTAAGAAGTTTAAAGAAAAAGTGCTTATTGATATCATCACCTACCTACTTATGTCCCTTTTTTTTCCCAAGATGTGTGTGTGAATACATCATCAATTCTCATGAAATACAACATCATTTTGTCTACTTCAGTGCTCTATAATTCATCCTTTTAGTGTGTCCGAAAATAGTGATTACTGAAGGTTAATGATTAGCTTCAAAGGAAGTGAAGCACACAGATGTTGTGTTGTCGCCAAAAAAAAGTTCTCGTCCAATGTTCCTGTAAAATGTCTATTCAACTGTTAAGTTGATGTTGCCTTTTTGTGTATGTCATCTAGAGATATGCACCTGTTTCTACATGGTAAACACAACGTTTACACCTTTCCATCAATACACATACCTGATGTCTTTTTTTGTGTGTACCAAAACTGTCAGCTTGTTTTTGAACATTCTGATAACATTTATTTATTTTATTTTTCATGCAAACTTTAAATTGTGTTTATAACGCTAATGAATCAAGGATCTGTAAAGAAGGACATTGCTGTTGTTTTTGCAGTTATGGAGTGGTATATTGTGCTATTTAGTGTATATAGTTATTTTTCTTTTTGCACAAGGTGTCAGGAGCCTTGTTTATGGAGATCCAAGCCACCTGAAATCTTGAGTAAAACATGAGTAGTCACAGTGTATATTGTTCTATGATTGTGGATAATAGTATATTTTTTACATATTTCTCTTGATTTTTCTGCATGAAATATTTTATGTAAATGATTTATAATATTTATATTATGGTACACTTAAAAATTTAAATTTCCCATGATAGTGTCAATTTTTTTAATCTTTCATTGTATATGAAAGCATTTATTTTTTTCTGGGGATCCCCACCCACTCAACCAAATACTTACTTATTCTTAAAACCATGGTTTCTCGGTTTCTTTGTTTATCTATAAATTTATGAGTTTATCTTTATGCATATTTAAAAATTGTATTAAGTGATGTCTCATATTTTAAAGAATAGTATATACTTTCAAAATTTTTGATGAGTAAATAATACAAAAAGTATTGGTGTTTGTTGATATATTGCTTTTATAATCTAATGAAAAGTAGTAAGAGTATATGTTTCAGCAATATAACACTTAATTCCTTTTAGACATGTCTCTCTCATATATATATATTGTTGCAACTACTTTAACTATCTGTGTTTTACATGTGGGTGGTCATTTAGTGCACGATTTGGCTACTTATTCGTGTGGAATACAGCTGGTTGTTTGAAGTCAAAATATTTAGTACTAAATTAAACTAAATTGAATTTTAAAAAAATGATGAATATCGTATCATGAAAGTGTTACTAAAGATATTTTTTATGTATGGCCAGTTTAGAGTAATTAAAAAAAATAAATGCTCTATTTTATGAATTATAAGTCCTAGGCGATGATCAAATACTGAAGTTTTGATCTTTGTTGCTTGTAAAATGCAACTTTTCTTATATGGCATACCAATTTAATTAAATGTTTGATAATGAGCTCATTTTATATGCCAATTCTCATTTTATATATGCCAATTCTCATTTTAGATATGCTAATTTTGATTTTGTTTAGCATTTTTACTTAAGATTTTATATATGCTAATTTTCATTTTCTTTAGCATTTGTACTTAAGTATTATTTTTGAAGATAAGTTTATGACATCATACTGCAATTGCCATAAATGGAAAGATTTGGCATTTTTTTATGTATACTGTTTGAATATACTATGTATACTTTTGATGTATTTTCTTTTTCTTCTCACTTCCCTTTTGGTCACCACTAATTTTTATTTGCAGCAGTTTAACTTTTGGCTTTATTTTAATATTTTAACTTTGATTTTTTTTCTCTGTCTTTGGCATTTAAAATTTTGTCATCCCGTTTCTGTAAAAGGTTTTTATTTCATTTTACCTTTTACATCACTTGCTCTGCCAAAATTTTACTCGGTAAATGGGGGTATTGTGAGATGAAATCTCACAGTGTTTAAATTATGTTACTGTTTTATTTCTATTGGCCTTATACATCGATGTTCTTTAAATTTAAATCCATATTTATTTTTGCGCGGGCGGTTTCGCTTCACCGCACATCGGCAAGTTCGCTGACGTTCGGCTGCCCCTGGCATGGGATGCTTCTCCTTTGAACTTTGTACGATTGTGATGACGTCATCGGAGCAAGCTTCTCACGGCATATGCATTGAATGGGTGGCTATCTTTTGGAGGTGTGTCTATTCGCTGTGCGAGGAGCAAATTAAAACAAAGCTTTTTAAATGTTTTCTTTTGGATTTGTTTATTAAGACATTACCTAATATTTTAAATTCTCTAATAGATTTAAATCTTTTCTTTCATTAACTTTTGAAGTCCCCGTATTCTTACTATAAATTAAAAATTCCGTTAATTTTAAATCAGAATCTGTTTTGTTGGAGAGCTGTCATGACTTAGTTTTGGTTTTAAAAAGATCGCGGGCTCCGGCTCCGGTCTGCCGACGCCGATGAATGTGGAATCCGGTAAAGAGCTTTTGCGTAAACGATGTCTGCGATTTTTGACAACTCCTGTTAAATTATTTCTTAATAATTTCTTGATTCATGCTGCACTTTTAAACTAACTAAATAACTTGAATTAATTTATGAACGGTGACCAACGGGAAGCCTTATCTTCTCTTCTCAAGATGAAAATAAAAGATTGATGTATGCTTAAAGGTCTCCTCTTCATTTATTTTACAGACGACACGATCCAAGTAAGAAGTTTCATTTATTTCTATTTTTTTACAATTGCTGACCTCAAAGAACAGAGGGTTTTATTGCAAACATTACACAACGCATTGTAACTAAAAAGAATTCCAAATTTAAATTATACCTTTCATATCACGGCACATTTTTATTTATCTCCATCACAGCAATTACCCTACCATGTCGGGCATTACCGCTCAATCGATGGTTATTTATATAAAACGATAAAAAAATTTCCTTAAACTTTTATCGAAATTAGTTGATTGCAAACTGTTCCTTTTGATTTGTAGTTATGCTTCGTTAATAAAATATTGATTTTTTTTTTTTTTTTTTTTTTTGTCTAAATTTGACTAGCTATTCATGTTTTCCCTTAAGTGAGCGCCATTCCCCTACTTTCCCCTAAATCATAACAGTTGTAAATGTTATGTTATTGTGAAAGGCTGTTTACTAACCTAACAGCTTTTTGGTCAGTTCTTCACTGGTCCTGGCTACTTCATCTATAATAACATCTTTATCTAAGTTATAAAATAAGTCTGTTTCTACGTTCATGAAAAGAAAATTAGACATATTATCTTAGCTTAAAGTAGATCTTAGTCGATTCTTAATTATTTTAAGTTTAGATAACACCCTTCCACAGGTGTGACTTGCGTACAAGGTATGGTTAGTACAAACTTGTAAGCTACATACAAGTTGGTAAACATCACAGATTGTGAGAGTTCAAAAACAATAGAAAAGGCGCATGATAAACATTGAAAACATATTTTCTTGTCAGAGCAGTAACCATAAAGATTTTCGTCTTCTTCAAATTTAGTTTCTACATCGCACAGATTTCTTCAGCTCCATTCAGATTGTCTTGTTTTATTTCAATGTTAGTTTTTTCAGCCATTGTAAAACTTTCATACTGATCTGCAAACTGTTTCATCTCTATCAATAACTGACTTCTTTCAGCTTTACAAAGTTTAGAAATGCTAGAAAGAACTTCCATAGGAAATTTATCAAGCATTACGATTTCCTTAAACTTCTTTGTGTCTAACCAGGAACAATCTTCTAAAATATCTTTGTTTGGACTAAATATTTCTTCGATTCTTGTCCTGGCACAATCTAAAATACTGAAAAAGACCAATTTATAGTTTTGAGCAGTTGAGATTCCAGGAGCTTCGTCAATTGATTTTTCACCAGGCATTCACTTTTTCTTTGAAGTTCTTTTTTCCTTGAATTCTAATTCTAGTTCTGCATCAATACTACTATCATCTAATTTGCCATTACTTGTACTTTTATAATATTTTGTTTTTTCATACTGAACCTGAAAGTGTTTATCACTCCTTTTATCCCTTATACTTGTATAAGCAGCATCTCTACCAATTTCCAAGCTGTAGAATAGTCAATGTTTCTATTTTGTAAATATTTTGAAATAGGAGATGTAACAAGAAATAAATCTAGTAAAACTATAGACATAAATATGTTTTCAAATTTGGACCATTGACGGATTTTATATTAGATCGAATCTTCACATCTCGAAAAGTATTTCGTAATGAGAAAATGGATAAATTTATTTTGTGTAATGTGTTTATCCATGTTATCCATGATATTAGAATATATCAATGCTGGAGAGGAAGGGGAAGCATAAGTTTCAGAGAGCAACAAATAGGATAGAATTTTTTTTTAAATAGACTTCTAAAGATTAAACTTTTTCGTTGAGGGGCAGTTTGATATTTTGAGGGTAGATGGATAATTTAAAAGCCTGATTATTTCTTTAATGTTACTAGAGAGGAACAAATAGAGAAAGTTTGTTTTAAGAAAGAGGTTTAACGATTTCTAACAATATATGCTGAAATGATCTTGTAGGGTTAAATTTTTCACGTATTATTTAGGTGATAAAAAAGAACCCCCCCCCCCCCTATACTTTTTTACTTTCTTCTATCTTTACAAGAAAGTATTGGATTCATGAAAATTTTCGAATTCCGGTTTTCGACGGATTTACACGTTTTAGAGGTCAGAGAACCCGAAAAACATGTTTTTACAAAATGTCTGTCTGTGAGTCTGTCTGTGTGTGACACAAATTTTGTGGGCGCTCTATCTCAAGAACTAATGCACGGAATTTAATAAAAATTCATATTCAGTTAGTCCCTGATTCAGATTGATGCTGATTAGTTTTTGGTGGAAATCGCTCAATAGGTGGCGCTGCTATGCTGCATTTTTTATGATTTCCGAAATGGCTCTATCTCAAGAACTAATGCACGGATTTTCATGAAACTTCAGATTCAGTTAGTCCTTGATATGACTTGATGCTGATTAGGTGTTGGTGTAAATCGCTCAACAGGTGGCGCTGCTATGCTGCATTTTTTATGTTTTCCGCAATGGCTCTATCTCAAGAACTAATGCACGGATTTTCATGAAACTTCAGATTCAGTTAGTCCTTGATATGACTTGATGCTGATTAGGTGTTGGTGTAAATCGCTCAACAGGTGGCGCTGCTATGCTGCATTTTTTAAGATTTCCGCAATGGCTCTATCTCAAGAACTAATGCACGGATTTTCATGAAACTTCAGATTCAGTTAGTCCTTGATATGACTTGATGCTGATTAGGTGTTGGTGTAAATCGCTCAACAGGTGGCGCTGCTATGCTGCATTTTTTATGTTTTCCGCAATGGCTCTATCTCAAGAACTAATACACGGATTTTCATCAAACTTCAGATTTAGTTAGTCCTCGATATGACTTGATGCGGATTACGTGTTGGTGTAAATCGCTCAACAGGTGGCGCTGCTGTGCTGCATTTTGCACGATTCCTGCAATAGCTCTATCTCAAAAACTAATTCACGAATTTTCATCTAACTTCAGATTTAGTTAGATGTTAGCACAAGTTGTTGCTGATTAGGTTTTGGTGTTAATCGTCTAATAGGTGGCGCTGCTATGCTGGCATTTTCATGATTTTCGCAATAACTCTACCTCAAAAACTAATGCACGGAATTCCCCCAAACTTCAGATTCAGTTAGACTTTGACGTAAGTGATTGCTTGGTAGTTTTGTTTAACATAGGTTTTGGTTTAAAGCACCCAATAGGTGGGGCTGCTAGGCTGAATTTTGCTGTATTTACACGATTTCGTAGATAGCCATATCTCAAGAACTAATGCACGGAATTTCATATCTATAGAATCCTCATGATGGGCATAGATTGCCGTTTAATTTTGGTAGTGTGATAGCTTTTTTTCAAGTATTAACATGCATGAGATAGAAGAAAGTTTTGGGATTGGTATATCCGACTAGTTTTTACTTACAAAGTGTTATATACTTTAAATTATAGCCTCTGGCTAATGGCAATAAAATCTTTAAATTATAAAATAAGGCAATTTGGTTTAAAGTATACTTAGCTTTTATAAAGACTAGCAGATCCGCCAGGCGATGCCCGGGGCCCGTTATAATAAACTCAGGTTTGTATGATTTTATTTCTTTTGGAATTCTTTTAAATGGACCTAATTTCGGAGTCCTCATTGTCTTCCACAGCGTCTAGTGTGTTCTCAACAAATCTCTTTCCGAACGAACCTGTAACCCGGGTCTCCGCTACTTAAGGCAGCATGTACCGGAAGTGCTCCGCACGTGCCGGAGATAAACGAAAACCAAGTTGAGTGAGCCGAACCTCATAGTAATCAAGCCCAAGCCAATACAATCCAAAAAAAGAATGCACCATTAATGTTTAAAAATGTTGGTAACTGAAGACTAAGAACAAATTTCCTAATTCCAAAAGTAGCTAAATTGTAATCTAAGTTGAATAAACCAAATCCCGTTGAAATCGGGTCTTTAGAACCCAAGGAAAGAATGCGCCCACAAGCGGTGGAAGGTGCCCCATTCCCTTGTAACTTTCATGAATTACTTTGAACATTAACACGATATTTAATAAACGGATGAA
The DNA here is from genome assembly GCA_963932465.1 of Maratus speciosus. Classification (NCBI taxonomy): domain Eukaryota; kingdom Metazoa; phylum Arthropoda; class Arachnida; order Araneae; family Salticidae; genus Maratus; species Maratus speciosus. The sequence continues at coordinate 399,014,990 of OZ010786.1, forward strand.
ATCTAAATCAAATGAAATCAGTTATCTTTAGTTAACGGATGCAGTGAGTAATTGTAAGTTGATGATGAAAAAAGAGATTAATGTTCGAAAAAGGTGGGAGCTGAGGTATAAAGAAAGACCGAGCCCTGGGGGCCAGGGTCTTAACTGGAATGTAGTTAGATATAAGAAATTTTTATAGTAGTTTTAAAGTAGCTGGATGATGATAGAACAGAACTATGTTAAAGAAAATTGTACTAGAATAGGATAGTTTTTAAAGAAGCTGCAACAAACGCCCTAAGAAGGAAATTAATATTCAAAATTGGTGGTAGCTGAAGTCTGAGAAATTTTTTTTTTCGCAGTAGAACTTAAGAAGTTGTTAGAAAAAAAAAAGTGAGTGAATCGGACCATTTTTAAGGAAGCTATAATAAAGGGCCCAAAGAGGGACGACTAATAGTTAAGAGCAGGGCCCTAACATGAAAACTTGTTAAAAGGTCTAAAGTCTTAGCACTTTATAGCTTCAATTAGTCAAAATTATGCATAGAGTATGAATTAATCATTATAATAAAGTTTTAAAGAAATGAGCAAAAAATGGGGGGAAATACTTAAAACAGGGCCCTAGGATCCCAGTAAAAATAAGAGTCTTGGTCCGGAGAGAGGACTCCGAGACTGAACTTTAAAATTTTGCATTGCGAATGCGAGAAAATTAGGGGTGAAAAATGCATGCCGCACAAAAAGTTCAAGGAGCCCCGGATCGAGCCCTAGGGTGCCCCTGGATTTTAACTGGAATATAGAAACGGGAAAATAACTAAATGAAAAAAGGGTACCAAAAATTAAGATCGGATTAAGAGGAGGCAATTTATTAACAATTCATGGTGCAAAAATTTCAAGGGGCCAGGGACTTAAGTGGTATTTAGTTGGGTATAAAGATACTTTTTAATAGTTTTTAAAGTAATCAGAGGACACTAGAACCATGTTAAAGGAAATTGCAAGCAATTCGGATAATTTTTAAAGAAGCTGCACCAAGGGCCCCAAGAAGGCGATTAATATTCAAAATTGGTGGTACCTGAAGTCTGAGAACTTTTTTGTCGTTCATGTAGTAACTGGAAGATCTAAGAAATTGTTAGAAAAAAAAGGCTAGTGAATCGGACCATTTTTAAGGGAGCTATAGCAGGGGCCCCACTGATAGTTAAAAACAGGACATTAACATAAAAACATGTTAAAATGGCCTTAGTACTTAGCGCGTTAGATCTTCAATTTGTCAAAATTAAGCATAGGAATTATTCGTTAGAATAATATTTTAAAGAAATGCACAAAAAATTGGGTAAATGTTTAAAAAAGGGCCCTAGTGCTCCAATAAAAATATGGGAGTGTTGATCCAGGAAGAAGAGTCCAAGACTCAACTTTAAAACTATGTACTGAGAAGGGGAGAAAATCAGGGGGTGAAAAATTCTTGGCGCACAAAAAGTTCAAGGGGACCTGAACCGGGCCCTACGGCACTCTAGGGGCCCAGGATCTAAATTGGAATGTAAAAACGTGAGACTAACTAAATGGAAAAAAGATCTCAAAAATGAAAATCGGATTAAAATGAAGCAATTTATTAACCCTTTTATTCGCACAGAAACTTCAAGGGGCCCTGTATCGATTCCTAAGGGGCCAGGATCTCATATGGGGAGTCGGAAGGCGAGAATAACTAAATGGCGAAAGGCTCCCAAAACGAAAAAGATTGAATAAAAACAGGGCAAGTTATTAACAGTTTAGTGCATAAAAATTTCAAGAGGCTCCTTAAAATTAAAAATCTGAGCCTCAGGTGCATCAGGATCTGTCTTAGACTACCCTCACCTAAATTTTCAGACTTTTACGTGCGGTAGATTTTGCTAGCCATCGCACACAGACAGCGCGAAACTTTGCTTTATTAGTATAGATTATTGAGAAATCGAAAAATTTTTGCATTAAGCGATGAAAAAAAAAAGATTTTTTAGGCAAAATTATAATATTCTTCATTCTTACATAGACAAAACTTTCAGGTATACTTATTGATATGCTAAGAAATTTGTTGTATTACATAATGATGATATTGGATATGAATAAGAATATATGAAAATTTTATAGATATAGGGATTGGAAGAAAAAAATATTTCATGAATGTCTCAAAGTACTAAGGGTTGGGTTGGGTTGATTTTTGACGGCCAATTATCTGCACGAGGGATATAGGCCCGGGTGGAAGTGCCCTCCGTGGGGGTCTTTCTAAGGGAACCTAATCCGTATTTACGCATGGAAAATCCACGGCTCGAAGAAAACCACGAAAACTCCGAACGATTAGGCCGACGGCCGCGATTGGGTTCGAACCCAGCACCTCCCGTCTACCAGCTTCGAGAGCAGAACCTCTCGGCCACTGGTGGGGCCTCAAAGTACTAAGAGTATTTGTGAAGTATATCCAGTATTTTTGGGGCCCCTCCGGGGCCCCCTTCGTCTAGGGGCCCTCGGCGATCGCCGACCTGCCAACCTGGCCAGTCCGGGCCTGATGTCAGTGAACGGAACGCGTGCATTGTTCTTCCTACCACCTGGAACGACTATGAATGGCAAAAAATACGTGGATTTGTTGAAGGAGAAGTTAGAATTACACATGGCCGTTGATAAATGTTCAATTTTTATGCATGATGGTGCACCATGTCATCGCTTTAAAATTGTGACTCAGTTCTTGAAGACGAAGAAAATTCAAATCCTTGACTGGCCTGGAAACAGTCCCGATTTGAATCCAATTGAAAACTTATGGACTCTCTTAAAGTACAAGGTCTCTTTGAAACAGCCAGAAAGAATTATCAGCTGCATACTGCCGAATTCTGGTAGAGAGCAGAGCACACCAAAACGTTTGCAGGCCGTAATAAAAGCTAACGGCGGATCACCAAAATATTGATTTTTCTGTAAAATTGGTGTTTAATGTATGTGATTTATATGCATAGAAATGTAATATTCATGTAATAAACGGAGTTTATCATTTTACTAACGAATAACTATTCAATTTATTGTCTGGATCTTAATTTTCAGTGGTGGTCCTAAACTTATGGCCACGACTGTATTTGCAAAAGAAAAAAAATATATATATATAAACTCAGCGACGGGGATTGGGAACACTGGAAATTGATCTCTGGCGACTAAGACACTGAAAGTTAGTCGCCACGTGGCGACTGTCGACCGTCAATCTGCACCTATAGTCTGCAGGTGATTTCCACCAAGATATGACTTGGCAGACCAGTTGCATTTTAATAGGCTAATCAAGTTTTAACTAATCCAGAAATTTCATCTGTCCAGTCAATGAGGTGGTTTGTGCAGCCCCCAGCCAATCTGTTATTTTTCAAACTGGGTGACCATTTTTCTCAAGTACTATTCAACCAATTTCCTTCAATTTGTTTTTAAAAAGAAATTCCTCGTTTTCTCTGGAGCTTATCCCACCGAAAAGTACAATTTTCATTGATTATTTTTTTCAAGTTCGCAAAATGTTAAAAAGAAAAATTGAAAAAAATTACATTTTTGTTCAAATGACCGTCATTTTGTCAAAAATCAACATTTTAAACTGAATGTTGGTATAAGGTCCAGAGACAATTTAATGCCTTTTCAATATTTGGCAGCCAAATTTGTGTCAGATGCCTGTTGCCAGGGAAAAACTTCGCTCAATTGGAAGTTCACGGTATGCACCTGCAACTGCTCTCCAGGGCCGAAACTAGCCTTTTTTGCGCCCGGGGCAAACATGAATTTTGGTACACCCCTCCCCCCCCCTTTCTTCTCAAAGTATATTTACAAAAAGAATTTTACTAATTTTCTAATGGCCGACTTATTTTAAAATTTAAAATATGTAATACTGAACTACGTAAATTGAATGTGACGTTTGTTGCAATTATAGTTCGTTCACATAAAAGAATACGCATGTATTACCGGCTATTTACAGTGTTTGCTTATACAGCAGAGTTCCGATTATCCGAGTTTCCGCTTTAACCGAGTTATTTTCTTCTGACGGACTGAAATGGCCATTTTTTTTCCCATTCTGACCAGAAAATCAGAGTTCAAACTTTTTACGGCTGCTCTTTCATCTTCGCCTAACACTTCATTTATAATGGCTGTTTCATAATAATGAAATCCATCAGTCCGTTAGAAGAAAATGATCTATTCCAAAGGTATAATCTTTCACTTGTCTTGGACTACCCTCACCTAAATTTTCAGACTTTTACGTGCGGTGGATTTTGCTAGCCATCGCACACAGACAGCGCGAAACTTTGCTTTATTAGTATAGATTATTGAGAAATCGAAAAATTTTTGCATTAAGCGATGAAAAAAAAAAAGATTTTTTAGGCAAAATTATAATATTCTTCATTCTTACATAGACAAAACTTTCAGGTATACTTATTGATATGCTAAGAAATTTGTTGTATTACATAATGATGATATTGGATATGAATAAGAATATATGAAAATTTTATAGATATAGGGATTGGAAGAAAAAAATATTTCATGAATGTCTCAAAGTACTAAGAGTATTTGTGAAGTATATCCAGTATTTTTGGGGCCCCTCCGGGGCCCCCTTCGTCTAGGGGCCCTCGGCGATCGCCGACCTGCCGACCTGGCCAGTCCGGGCCTGAGAAGAAAGTTTAAATACAAATATCTCCTGAACCCCTACACATAAACACACAAACTATATATCATTTTGAACAGTTTAAAAAGACGAAAAGATAGATGTATAACACAAGGCTCTAGCTTACCCCATTCCGGAGAAAATTATCTAAACATCGGGAGCTTTTTTGACACGATACTACATTGATCACTTCAAGCAGCGAGAGATGCAGCGGGGACCCGGGTCGAGGTTCGTTCGGTTCGAGATTGGCGTCTTTTTATGAGATTTTGTAACACAAATGCCAGGTTCATTTTACGGGCCCGGGCAACGCCGGCCGTTCAGCTAGTAAGATAAATAAAATTTAATAATCACTTAAGCATAAATAAATATATAAAGAGAGAGACAAAGAGAAAAATAAGTATTGATTTTTTGCCTTAAAAATGAAAAATTTTGTCCGCTTATCCTCCAATAGTAAAACCTCATATTTTCCAGCATGCCGGTAAATACGAGTTTTTCCGGCAGTCTGGTGTACCTCGATTTTTTCCAGCATGCCGGCTAATGCGGGGGAATACGGTATATCTTTTGAATTGACGGAGTCTTGGATTTTTTACTTCTTCAAACCCCCTTTTTGTTTCCGTTGTTATTTTATTTTTTATTTTATTTTATTTTTTGCGGTACAAATTGGTTCTATCAAAAACTTGTGAATATAAAAGTTGTAGATAATATTAAGGAGATTTATAATAAAATTAATTGGAATTGATATCTTAAGAATTGACGAAGTTATGAATTTTTTTCTCCCAAAAACCCTATTTTTTGCGCCCCTTGAGCCATTTTTAACTTTATCAAAAATCTGTGATACATAAAATTTTGGACCTATTTTTAGAAGTAATAAAAACTTGAAACTGATTTGATATGTACAAAAATTAAGAAGTTATGGGGGTTTTCGGTTTTCTCAAAACCCCTCCCTATTTCCATCCCCTTGGTCCGATTTTGCCCATTAACGAACTTGACCGAGATTTTATGCCCATTGATTTTATGTATCAGTTTGAAAGAGATTGGTGCAGAATTACGAAAGTTATCGTGTCCAGAAGAAAATTATATACATATATAGATAGACAGATAGATAGATAAATAGATAGATATATGAAATGATTCCACTTATACTTCACATTATGTGTGGGTATTGCAATTTGCAATAAGCTGAGGCAGTTGGTGCTGAACCTGACTTTTATTTTTCTGTAATAATACATGATATCATCTGAAGTCAGGTCCAGTGACTTGGAAGATGTTAGGAGCCAAAGCTCTCCCTAAATCATTCTTGATTTTCTACAGAGGACTGCATCATAATCTGATTTTTCCTTCCCTCTGCACCGCGCTTTTAATCAGATAGTTATTACTTTTTCCAGCAGAGGGCAGAAGTAACAAAGTAGGAGGCTTAATCTTTCATGATTGGTGCATTATCTTTTTTATAACTGTTTTTTATGTGGAGACAAAGAGTCTGAACTTATGATCGCACAACAAGAGCTAATTCTAATTTAAATGTTAAATATTATTTATGAGGTACTCATAATCTGAAGTGTCAAATCAGACGAAAGTTAATTATGATTTACTGCTAATCAATTTTCTACTTTGACACTAATTGAACTAACATATTTACTTTGATTTATTGCTCTGAAATCACTCCTTTGTTGTTTATAACTCCATTCTTAAATTATCTAACATAGCCTGAAAGACTCAGTTTGTTTATGCTATAAATATAATGATGCTTCCAAGATAATTTAATATGTTTTATGATGACTGTCTTATGTCAACAAAGGTATTTCTTTTCCAAATCTGTTTCATAAATATCAATCAGTGTCAAAGATTTTTATGACGAAGAAAGTATTTTTATTTATTTGCTTTAAGAGTCTATGAAAAATAAGTTGGGTTTCCTGATTTAAAAATTTAAATTTTGAATTTAAAAAGGATTTTATCTTTGAAAAAGGGGTTTATTTTTATCCTTTCATATGTATATATATAAAGTTTTTTATTGAGGGTGGTTTTAGGTTCTAGGGGTCATGATCGGTGTAGATCTGCAAAAAGTTTTCAGAAATTCCAACATAGGAACGATCCCAATAGGTAGTATTTCATACGAAATCTACCTAAAAAATAAAAAAAAAAAAAAATCGCCAATCTAATAATTCATATGCCTTCGTGTGTTAGTAATATTAATATAGATACTTAAAATTACATATTGTTTATAATAGCTCCATGTTTTATCAGAAATCATTCATTTATATTTTTTTCAAAATAGCACGCATTTTAACTACGTTTTATTTTTTTCCGTTGTTATGGGAAAATGGCAACACAAAAGATATAATTACTATTCCCTAATTATTTGTCCTTTACTTTCTACAGAAATGGACTACTTGTGTTCCCAAAATTAAACAAATGGCGCTAAAAACCACAAAAAAAAAAAAAAAAAAAAAAAAAAAAAAAATAATAATAATAATATCTCAAAAATAAATTGAGATACAGTTTTCAAACAGATTACATTTAAAAGTACTTTTTCCCCAATACGACGGTATAAAAATTGAAAATATGCGACGCTTAGAAGTTAAAAAAAAAAATTGCTGTAGAGTATTTAATCGTACAATGATACATGTGCATTGTTTTACGGCTGGCTTATACAATGGAACGTTATTTTTTGGAGACGACGCTTTTATAGCTAGGAGAAAGAAATAGCATACCCATACCGGGAGCTAATCAAATTATTATTATTATTACGAGGTGGAACCCTTCGAATTTCGACGAAAGAAAATTTTTAAGAAGGAACTGTTTCATTAATTTATAATAAACCTACAAAATTAGTTACAATAAAAAAATGCGTCTTATATTGGTTAGTCTAACTCTCAAACAAATATTATTTTAACCTAAAGGTCACTGCTCTTCTATAAAGACACTCTAAATTTTTGTACAACTTTGCGTTTTGTCAGTATGGGATTTCAATTGCGTTATTTTCAAAAGTGAAGCATTTCCACCTGTGAAAAATTTCAAAGCCGCTGGAGGGAAAATGATGCGCTTCTAAAAAGCTTATTTCAGGTTTAAAACTTAAAATACACGCTTTTATTTTATATAAAATGACGGTATTTGCATCCGCCGAAGAATTTCACATTTTCGATCCAGTTTTAAACAAAATCTATACAAAAGTATGCATATGAAGTCACTATCGCGGAATAATACACAAACCCAGCAAAAAGCGATCTCATAAACTCAGCAAACAAACAAACAAAAAAATCGGCTATCTAATGATTCATGTTTCTTCATTTGTTTGTAACATTAATATGGATACTTACAATTAAATATAAGGTGTGCCCCACCAAAATAAAGCCACCAATGATTATGTGCTGTAACTGGGCACGAAACAAACCAATAAAAATGAAATAAATATTTTAAGAAAGTCTATTTACAAATACATATTTACATGGAGTAGCTCACTCCCTGCCCCACTTGGGCAGGGAAAAAAATATTATGTAAAAAAAAGAAGGGGGAAAAGTGTCCCGCCGAAATAAAGCCACTACAGTTAATAGCCAATATATCCGCGATGTTCATATATGACTTGGTATGTACGATGTGGCATACCATTTACCAATTCTTGGAGCACAGTAGTATCAATATTATCCCAGGCTTCAATGATGGCGGCCTTTAATTCTGCCACAGACTGAAACTGTCTGCCATTGGCATATACCGCCCTACTGAGGATATCCCACACATTTTCTTGGGGATTGAGATAAAGGGGAAAGCACAAGCCGTTCCATTACATGCACCCCATTATTCAAAAACAATTTCCAGGCAGATTTTGCAACGTGAATGGCGACATTGTCCTGCTGGAAACCCAACTTAGGGCTCCAATTCTCTTTGCAAATTGCAGTAGATGAGTTTCTAGCATTTCTTGGTATTTGGTAGCCCTCATGCGGTCTGAAGGAAGAGCCAGGTTAAGTTTACCGCCATAGCCACATCCTCAAATGCTCGAACAGGGCATCTATGAATAACAGTAAATTGTAAGTTAACAAGTTATTGATTTATTCCAAATTCTTGTATTGCAAACTCATTTTTTTTTGTTAATTTTAAATGTATGTATAATATAATCCCTAAATACAATACAATATGTTCATTAGATTTTGGTGTAAAAGCTAATGAAGTGAATTTTTATTACTTAAGTGAGTGAATATGAGTGAATTTTTATTACTTATCCCTTTTTTTTTTTTTTTGCTTATCTAAATGTACTTCGACTTACGTTGCTAGTCTTGGAACGAATTGTTGACGTAAGTCGAGATATTACTGTACTTTAGTTGCCACCATTACAGAAACGGAATTAAAAACTACAAAAAAAAATTAATATCTCAAAAATAAATTGAGATGCAGTTTTCAAACAAATTGCAGTTAAAAGTACTTTTTTCCCCTATACGAAGGTGTAAAAATTGAAAATGTGAGATGCTTAGAAGTTTAAAAAGTTGCAGTAGAGATTATCAGTATTTTACCGTACAATGATATATCTGCTTCGTTTTACGACTAGCTTATGTAACGTAACGTTATTTTTAGGGACGACACTTTAATTGTTGTTTGAAAGAAATAACATATCGGAAGCTAATAAAATAAAATATGGAATGGATTAACTCCAATCGACTTTTCGAACACTTGGCATTTAGATACCAGGTAATCCAAAAGTAACTGAAAGGATATGTACCACAACATATGCAATTTATTACTAAAATACTTCAATTATAGAGTTAATCTTCTGTAATCGGTTTCTCATCCAAAGTTGGCGTTAAACATGAACAGTTCTGGCAACAATTAGTTTCAAGTGCAGGAAAATTACAAACCTTTTTTCCACCAAAAAGGGACCATTTAGTATATTTCAGCATATTTTTCAAAAGTATTTTTCTTTTGATTTTATAAAATGTAGTTTATTTGTGCTTTCTTCGTTAAAAAAATTAATATATAAATTTCCACATGCTTTTATGTGGTAAAATGTTTTTTTTTTTTTTTTTTTCCCCTTACAAAACGCAGTAAAAATATTTTACTGTGAGTAAAAAAAAGAATTTTCTAAATTACGTAGTGTTCTGGCGAAATATACACTATATTGCCATTAATGACCGGCAACTTTAAATTTTAGACATTTTGTCGAATATTTAGAAATATACTTGACAGATACTTCTGGAATTTCAGGATTGAAAAGAACAGGTATGACCTCATATTTAGCAATGTCGATTTGATAAGGGGGGCAATTAGGGGGCCAACAAAAAATCAAAGAAAAAAATAATACTTGGCATCACCCTGTAAAATAAAATGCACGAAATGATCTACCGCTACCGAATATAAATAAACAGACATTGTGCAATATGTGTATTCTTTTGTGTAAAAATAGCACGTATATTAATAGAGATATAGCGATTTATTTTAAAAAAATTAAAAAATTCTTGCATGTTTTTTGCTTATAACATGCAGGGTTTTCAACCAAATTTAACGCCGGTTACAGAAAAATTGACAAAATATAGTAGAAACAATATAGTGCAATTAGAATATAAATAAATATTTTAGGAAATATGAGCAGTTGTATGAAATAATTTTTATCTGCGCATGTACGAACGGTAACAAGATCATTTTACATAATTTAATAGTCAACTCTATGGAGCAACTTATTAAAAAAAATCTAGGCAAATATCGTAAAAATTCAGAAAGATATCGGCGTTAAAGTGAGCAAATTTTTAGTTGTTCTCTAAAAGCAGCTGAATGATAAGGGATTTTATACAAATTGTCATTTTTTATTAACTGACTTTCAGAAAAAAAGTTAGTATTTAGTGAGTATCAACGAGTAGATTTGGAAAAAATGCTTCGATTTTGATACTTCTTTTGATCATGGTATAGGCTCGTTCTGCTGGTTATCCAAGAAGAACTAAAGCATTAATAAAAAATTAAAATTAAAAAAAAAATTAAAAATGGCAATTTGTGGAAAATCCCTTATCATTCAGCTGCTTTTAGAGAACTACTAAAAATTTGCTCACTCTAACGCCGATATCTTTCTGAATTTTTACGATATTTGACTAGATTTTTTTTAATAAGTGCCCCATAGAGTTGACTAATAAATTATGTAAAATGATCCTTGTTATCGTTCGCGCATGCGCAGATAAAAATTATTTCATACAACTGCTCATATTTCCTAAAATATTTAATATATTTATATTCCAATTGCCCCACTATATCCCACTATATTATTTCTACTATATTTTGTCAATTTTCCTGAAACCGAAGTTACATTTGGTTGAAAACCCTGCATGTTATAAGCAAAAAACATGCAAGAATTTTTTAATTTTTTTTTTAATAAATCGCTATATCTCTATTAATATACATGCTATTCTTACACAAAAGAATACACATATTGCACAATGTCTATTTATATTCAGTCGCGATAGATCATTTCGTGCATTTTATTTTACAGGGTGATCCCAAGTATTATTTTTTTCTTTGATTTTTTGTTCGCCCCCTTATCAAATCGACATTGCTAAATATGAGGTCATACCTGTTCTTTTCAATCCTGAAATTCCAGAAGAATCTGTCAAGTATATTTCTAAATATTCGACAAAATGTCTAAAATTGAAAGTTGCCGGTCATTAATGGCAATATAGTGTAGTTGTATAACGGCATAAAGATGAACGTGAGCAATAAAAATAATTTAGTTGAAATATAAGAGAAAATATTTATCAGTCCTCGTCACAGAATGGTTGAAAAAAAGTTTAGACACTAAACCCGTTGGCTGATATGTATACAGTTCTTGTGACAGTGGCCTGTAAGTGTAACATATTCACTGAATGTGAGCTCAATCGAATGGATAGTTTGGACGCTATCGTGTTCACCCACTCACATACATACATAGCGACGTCATCGAAAAAACATCAAAAACGATCTCTGGAGACCTAAAAATAAGAGGAAATTCAAATATACACGCATGCAAACACATATATACCGGGTGAGCCAAAAGTTCGTTAAAACTTTAAAAACTCATAAAAGAGGAAGATATTATGATAAAAGAGTGCGGTTTGCAAGAAAAGACTCACAAAGTTGCCGGATTTTTTTTAGCAATAAAAAAAAAATTAGTTTAAAAATCACATGTAGAGGACGCTGACGACCAGAAACACAATGAACAGGTGTACTACGACCAGGTATATGGAATAGGTTTAAAAATAGTGAAAAATGATTAAGATAATCTCAAAATGTAAATATATATAGGGGAGACTAGGGAGGGTTGACCACACGGAGGCTTGACCCACCTATCAGTTTTTATATTTAAAAGAATTTCAGAGTTTTATCAATAGGTGTCAACCAAAGCTAGTACTGGAATGCTCAAACAACAGTCTTCATTTCATACTGATAATCGAAATAGTTGTGTAAAAAATCAATTATGAAGAGTTTTTAACCTAAAAAGTGTGTTTTTTAGAAATATTTTGTAAGCTTTTTTCAGATTAAATATATGATAGAAATTTAAGTAAGTAGGTTTCAAGTAATGCAGAAATATCGAGTTCATTCCAGGCATAAAGATTATACAGTAAGTTAGGCTTAACATAACAATGTACTACTCTTTAGAAAAGGATTGTGTGGGGAGGCTTGACCCAGTCAAAGTGAGGGTGGGTTGACCAGATGTTCAAGGCTCCTGTAACACATTCACGATGGGAACGAGAATTCTCGTTTTCATTCAAAAAACATCATTGACTAAGGGCTTAGCTTCTGAATTACATAAAATGTATTTATGTCATTTTGCCCATATTTTTTTAGATTGTAAGATAGTTTATATTAAATTCGGACATTGAAAGATGTTTACCGATGCATAAACTTGGGAAACCTATCTAGAACAGGGGCTCGCCGACCCAGTGTGCAAAGTGTGCGGCGCACACAGGCGCCAAAGATTTCAGTTGAGGAGCAAATACTTTTTTAGAAAAACCTTAATTTAATTAAACTAAAATGTTTTACATTTTCTTGACATCTGAATTATGCTTTGTAGATTAACCTGAGATAAACTTTCTTACAGATATTTATTTATTTCATTTTATTCTACTTATAGTCTCCTAATAAGTGATTTAGACGTAGACCGGCCAACCTTTCAATAAACAAAGGCGCTTCATGTAGTTGCAAACAATGAAAGGCGCCACAATTCACATGGCTGAAAATATGCAACACTATTATCTTACTGTAGTTTGTGGTAAAAAATAATACAGTTTTGTTATCACAGGGGCTAAATTCCACTTTTTTTTATAGCAATTGTCTCCTTACTGTAGAATTCCTGTCATAAATAAGATGGAAAATTACTATTCGGAAATGCTGGAAAAAATTTCCCCTGCTGCAATCAGGCCATGAATAATGGTAGACTTATGCGTCACGAGCGTTTTATATGATGCGCATACATTTCACGGCGATAGCCATAAGTCCCCTACTCAAAAACTCTATTTAAAAATAAGTTGCAGAAATAATATAAATCATAGTAAATTTAAAATTACATTTTTCAGAGGGCCAACCGGTCTCAAAAGTTTTGTAGGTGAAGGGTCTAGAAACCTTAATCACTAAATAACAAATTAATAACATAAAATAATTAACACTAAATAACGGTCACTGGTATCAATTAAAAGAATCCCATTCAAATATTATTATTTTTAAAGCCATACTTTAAAGTGAATTTTTTATTTTAAAAATAGCTAGTAAGAGGAAAGATTCGAATGGGCGCCAAGAAAATCTTCAAAGGGCACCACCACAGCGTCCGCGGTAGACGCGTTGGACAGCGCTGAATTAGAGACCGGAATTTCCTGGCCCGGGCCCGGCCCCTTTATATTTTTGAAGTTCGCGACCTACTCTCTGCAAAAATTAGTGAAAATATGCCCTGCCCAAACCGTTCAAAAATCAATTAAATCAGACCAGGCCCTTCACGGCCCGGCCCGATTCAATTTCTACTAAAAATTCCGATTTTTCCTAACATACAATTAAAATCCTGTTAACGAATACTGCATATGTATTTATAAAGAAATGTTAGATTACTGTGTGTTCCCAAGAGATAAAGTACACAATAGTAACATTATTGATTACCTAGACTCTTCAACATTCAAATAAAGATTCATTAAAAAAATTAATGCAGTTTAGAAAAAAAAAAGAGGGTTAAAAGCATCATAACTTTTGAAGCTGTACAATAAAAAGTAGATTTTTGAAAATATTTTTCTGTAATTTATGAAGGTATATTTACAATGATTCCGTTAACAGAAATTCATTATCGCTCTTACTATTTTTACAAAACCTATCGCCTGCCCGTCACGTCCTGGGAACAATATTACACGTATATCCAATTCCGGGCCGGCTCGACTATGCAGAAGAAAATGTAAGCCTCACACCGGCACGGCCCGAGTCTGCTGAAAAAATCAAACCCGCGCTCAGGCACGATGTAGCTGCCCGATGCCGATCTCTACGCTGGATATGTTATATTTCTGTATTGATGTTGTCAAACTAGCATCGGCTCGTGCAGCACTATTATACTTATTCACAGTCATATCTATTGAAAAAAAAATCCTATTTTATCGGCTTCGTTTAAATTTTTCTATCGGGCTGGTAGGACCGCTTAATTTTCTATCGGCCCGGCCAGGTCGTTAAAAAAATTGTCTTTATTCTGCCGGCTTGGCCCGACTCGTTTGAATATTTTCCTTCATTTTTGCGGGCCGGGTACGGACCCGTGCAGATCTCTACGCTGAACAGAGAAGCATTGTAAAACCAGAATTGTATGAGTGCAGGTTTTAGATTAGAGAGACTGACGTCAGCTATGGAACAAATTTTAATTTGTAAAATGAAACATCAGCCGTTTGCGAAAGTTTTGGCATTCCGTGTCGTAGGTTTAACACTGTGAGTTTTGAGCTCATAGAGTGAAGTCTACTTTAGGCGGCCGGAGCAATATCCTTTTTCAGCGCCCCTACAAATTATCATTTCTGTAGAAATTACTATGTATTGGACAAAAATTGTGTGTTTTTTCGGATCATAGACCTCCGAGCAGAACAAATGTTTTTTATCCGTACTATCTTGTAATCTGGACCTATCATCATGGCGGAAACAGAATTTTTGTTATGGAGGAGGGGATGGTGAAAATAGGCAAAATTTGGCCATAAATATCCAAAAATTCTTGCTCTTTTCAAAGATTGAGAGGGGCGGCCTTTCCCTGCATCCCGCCTTCGTAAGTTCGTGTCTAATCACATGCTGAATAAATATAACTGCGATGATTGTAAGATTTGTTCATTTTAATTCGGAACATAAAATTGAAAGTATTGAAATATGAACACTTATTAGCAGTACATATAAACTTAGACGCTTCAGAGACTAGAATGGCAAAAAAAAAAAAAATCTATTTAGACATAAATAAGTTAAGAGCTACAATGATTGCTGTAGTAAGAATGGAAAAATATAGATTTATCAAAAAAGAGATTTTAATGCCCTACTAATCGACCCGACCGGTATTGCAATTGATAATAACCTTAAATACGCTTACAATCAAATCCTAAATGTTTTTATATTTTTAAAAGAAATTTTTTCCAGATGAACCTAGAGATGGGGAGGGGGTGCAATATCTTCAGCAGCATATACAACGGACGTGCAATGCATTGTCCGGTTTGTTTTAATTTTATATTTTTAAACGAAATTTTTTTCCCAACTTGCCTAATTTTGTCATCAGTACTGCTTTATTCGACAGGCTACAACCTCGAATTTGGGTGATTTTTTATTTTTAAATGGAAATCCACCCAAACGAAGCTCGAGTTGAGGCGCTGCCATCGAATCCGCGCTGCCTTCTGGCGCGTTCATCAGGAGTGATATCCACACTCCGGTCTGATTTTTCAAGCGAACATCAAATTTATATTTAATTTCTGCTATTTATATGGGGCATTCCCACAATCTGTTGACTTTTTTTTTGGGGGGGGGGGGGAAATCTGGCGAAATTAAACTTGCTAAAATAACATTTTAATCTGATAGACGAATGACTTAATGATTCAAAATAAAGAAAAAAGGGTCAGCAGCGAAAATTTTTTTTATTTAACTGAGGTTTAAGTTAAATTTGCGAGTTTAATTTTCCTTACCGTCTTACCTTTATAACTGTTTATTTTCTTCTAAATTTTTACTTATAATGAATTTGCATAGTACCCATAGGACATTCAAATAAGAAATAATAAAAATGTAGTACTTTTAATACAGAATTTTTGTATAATATTGTCTTAAAGGGGTGTTAAAGAAGGGACGGTAGAGTAATAAAAGGGGATGGTATAGGGAAAAAGGGACGAAATGGTAAAAAAAGAGACGGTAAGGATGGAACGGTAAGGAAAATTACCACCTATTTTTAGGAAAATCATGTTAAGACTAAGTGATAGCCACAATGTTTATTGATTTTTAGAAACAGTTGTTAACATTGGATTAAATTATTATTATTATTTTTTAAATTTACCTCGAAAAATGCAGGAATAAACTTTGGGGACGGTAAGACTACCAATAAAGCCACGGTGCTTGAAATTGATATTTAAATGCTGATTTATATTCTGCAGTAAATTTCCTGTCAAAGAATTTTAGATATTCTTTCTCTAGCATACTTCTGCATGAGCAAAAACTTGAAAAAAATTCTGTCGCTGCATCTGAAGTGATTTTCTGTATAATTTTAGAAGAGAGATGGTAAGGAATCTAAAACCCAGGGACAGAGTTCAAAAAATAATATCAACCCTAAAAATATGTGCAGGTTAATTTTTAACTACATATTTATATAAAACAATAGTTTCAGTTTCAGAAAAAAATTACATCGAATTATGTTTATTGAAACAGTTTTATCCAGACAGCTCCAAACTTCAAAATCAGCATCAGGGACACGGGACGGTAGATGAGTTTTCCATGTGTTTGGACCCCCAACATCGTCCAAAACTTATTTATCTCGTTAATATTGTTGCGCAATCATGCATTGGGATGTATGAAATAAAAAAAACACAAAAAAGTGTATTAAATAAAAAAATATTATTCAGGACATGAAAGTGAAAGGATTGCGAGAATGCCCCATATATATAAAATTCCAATTCTGACCAAAAATTCTTGATAAAACATAAATAATATAAAATGTGCCCCATACCCTCACTTTTTTAAAAAGCGAAATCATATTCAAAGCACATATTTCTGAGACAGGAAATGATACCTTGAGAAAACTTACACTGAGAAAAGAAATATCTGGCGAATCCTTGAAATGACTTAATTTTTTTTTAAATAGTAAATATTAATATTTTTCATACCAGAGACATCGTTAGATTCAGAAATATACCAAGGATGTATTAATAGGTGTTTTTTTTTCTTTTTTTTAAACTTCAGAAAAACGGAAAAATTTGAAAACTGACTTGAATAGCAGCCAAATAAAAGGGTTTTTCGAAAGAGTAAATGAAAGACACCGTTGGAATCGGAAAGATTCGACGATTTTCTTTCTTTCTTTATCTTTTCTTTCATTCTTTTTTTTTTTTGGGGGGGGGGGGGGGGGCTAACTCTACGAGCACCCGGTCATTGTAATTTCAAAATGCAGTAAAAGTCCGAAAGCCACGCTTTCGTCAGTGTGAAGAACCGCTTAACGCCTGGAGAAGTGCAGAGGCATGATTGTTTTGAAGAAAAAAAACTCGCCATTTTGCGATTATCATAATGTCTTTTAATTATATTTCCGCTTATTATCAAAAAATGAAAAATCGGAGCCCTAATTGCATTTGGACCTGCCTATCCTTATCCAAATTTTCATACCTCTATAATAGGGTAGATTTTCTTAGAAATCGGCAACACATGCAGAGTAAAGACAAACGCTTTTCTTTTATTAATATAGAGATGAAAAACAACTTTCTTTTATTAATATGTATACAATCTATTGTTATTTTATTGTATTATTTTCTCTGGGATAATGAAATTTTACCGTTTAATGCAGGATTCTGATACAGACAGGTTTTATTTTTACAGGTTTTACTGTGTTTCGAATTTTATTTACATAGCGGCCAAGGCCAACCTTCCTTATTTTTCAAGTAATTTAAACATGCTTTTGGAACCAGCAATTTTATTTAATAAACGAAATAAAATACGAACCCTATAGAAACAAGACACATTTGATTAAATAATTTTCTCGTTAAAAACTTTATTTGATCTGGTATAAAACTCTAGCAGGATGGCTATGCATTTATAGATACTAATTTTTTTTTTACATAAATTTTTATTTTCAGAGGGGGTTATAGGGCGCCAACTGAAGTTCTGCACACAGGAGCTGGATACCGCTGGCGCGCCCCTGATCTAGAACACCGATTTACAAAAGACTTTCAGAACAGGGAGGAGCTTCTACTGTTTTACAATTCAGATTTGATAAAAAAAAAAAAAAGCCCGTCAGCAATGTGTTAATTAAGGGGTTTTGAAAATCTTTTAAGTATACACTGTGCATAATGAAAGATTAATGGTTATATATAAAAATGAATGTAGATTTATTCTGTAAAGCTACAGTAAAATGGAGTGATGGAAAAGAAAACGTTTAAAACTGATTAAAGAAAGATGTGAAAAATTGCTATAGTATACACTGCACGAAAAAAAAATAATGAAATATAAATGGGAAAGTTGATAGGATTTTTTTCCCATTTAAATATTACTTACAATAGGTAAATAGAAACAGTGGAAAAGGCAAGAAAGTATAAAAGCAGCAGTCTTAACCGTTTTAGGGGCAGTGATATGTTTAAGAAACCACTTAATTTTAATTCCCAAACGCCACAATGGCACCAGAATTTTTCTAAAATCTTTTCCATTTAATATATATGTTAAATATAGCCTTTGTCATATTTCCAAGTAAATTTGTTTGTATATTCCGGAGCCGGACATTTATTTCAACATTTTAGTACTGAAAGTACTTTGTCCCTGAAAGGGTTAAAAGATGTTAATGATAAGTTAAGTACTCATGCAACTGGAAAAGAACATAGCATTGATCGAAAAACTTTAGGAAGGTATGTAGGCAAATTTCTCTAGCATGAATACAGTGGGATGAAGCCAAACTATGTGATCACTAGAGTTGTCAGATCGAATGTCACAAAAAGTAGGACAAGGTGACAAAAAAAAAGTGGGACAGTGGCTACTAAATCAGTAAACATAATAATGCATGAAACCCTATGGAAAACGGAACCTGTTTCTAGCGGAATACTGTCTTAAATGTTAAAGTTTCATTTTCCCTGCTGTACAATTATACCTGTTCAGACAAAATACTGTTTAAAACAAAAATTTTCTCCTCTAACTTGCGATTGTGTCTGAACAGGTTTGTTTAAGCATCCTATTTTCAAAAATATTTTTTTTTATAATAATTAAATGTGTAGCATACAGTTATCTAGCTTGTTTAAACTGATTTTATTCCTCTTCACAAATATTTCAATGTATAAAACAAAGAGGGTCAACCCTCCCATATGTGGGGAGCCTTGACCCATTATTTTCTCATGATTAAAATCAGTAATTTTTCAAATTTCTTATATATTATACTTATGTAGCAATTTTATTTTGACAACCGATTGTATAACGAATAAAATTATATATAAAACTTTATTCTAAGTTCAATATTTAAAAAATAAAAAATCATTTTGTATAAAGTGGGTCAACCCTCCCTAGTCTCCCGTATATATATTATTAATCTCGTTTGCAATACTTCAATTGCACTTTATCAGTGTTGCCAGTGGGCTACTTTTTTTTTAATTCAGAGTTCTCCATTGGCACATCTATTTTTGAAATGGTAAATTACCTTTGTTTTGTCTTTAATTAATATGTTATTAAATAAGGCGGATTTTACCTTTTCAAAAAAGTGGTGCCAATCAGCAAAATCTGAATTAAGAAAAAGTAGCCCACTGGCAACACTCCACTGTATGCGAATAAAAAATAAAAAGTTGTCAAAGCAATTTTGTTTTTCAAAAAGAAGTAATATTCCACTTATTGACATCTTTACATTTCATCGATGCCTAAAATTTTATGAATCTGTGAATACAAGTTGTAATTAAGAGTTTTGTTGAATATTTGCCAAATTAGTATCTGATCATTGAATTATATACGTCTTTTGCCTCAAGTATTTTTAAATTATAACTTTAGCATTTCCGTCTATCCAGAGCTAGAGCTCGGAATGTCTATGAGTAACGTGAAGACAATGGCACCTATAATTTCCGTTTAGCTTCGTACTCTAATAACAGGGCAGTATGATTTGTGAGACATTCTTTGGTGTTTTCTATACCGGACAAAATTATTAGGAAGTTTTTTCGTCCCTTATTTGTATTATGCCTCAGGTCTAATACGTAAATAGTTGCGTGAAATCGCTGTATTATATACCATTTTTTACCATATTCTTAAACAAACTACTGTTTATCAAATGTGACTATGATTAGCGACATCAATTATGCTATTTGAACATGTGTTTTTCTCATGATCTGCATCAGGAGGACATGAGATAATACTTCTTTATTATAGAGTTATTAAACAGAGTTAATCATACCGGAAAAGAGCAGTGCTAGGAAATTATTTAGGTTATTAGCCAATAAATTCGACATATTTTAACATTATAAACCAATTTTTAAAAGCATTAATCAAGTGTTACTAGAGTGTAAAAAAAAAAAAAAAAATCTGATTTTCTCAAAAATTATTATTATTAAAATCAGAGGGTTTTTTTCCTTTAAATGACCTTTATGATTTTTTCCCTAAGTTAAAATACAAAAGAGCTATCAAGAATTTTATCTTTCTAAATCAATTAAACCTTTTATTGCTAACATAATCAATGTTTTCTGCTTTAATTAATAAAATTATTAGTTAGCCTTAGAAAAATGATAAAAACTGCAAATTAATAATTTCATTAGTTAACAGCATACAATAGCATTATGTACATTACTTCTTTGTAATAATTATGTAAATCTATACTAAATACTATGATAGTATTTACATTTATTAAAATTAATAATAACTGCAATTTAATATAAAACTGTTAACACTACATAATATTTAATAATTATTAAACAATGAACTCTCTAATTAGGAAAATAATATACATTTTAGTGCTGTAATTACTAAAAATAATAATTAATAATTTAGTACTCATTCTGGAAAGAAAAAGGGGCAGAATACTAGTTTAACCCATTTACGCCTAGCGTTCAAATTTTGGGACGTTTCGAATTTTAATAATTTTTTTTTTAATTTCTTCTTCTTTACAACATGAAAATTGTATGAAGTAATTGTCTATAAATGTCTTTATCTGTTACCGAGAGATGACAGTATAAGATTGATATTTATTTGCTTAAATGATGGCCTTTTTGTGTGTGTGTGTTTATAGATTTTTCATTTTTCAAGATAGTGAAATGTAAAAAGTAAGTTTAATTTGTATTTTTTGTATCAAGGATGCAAATAAATAAATAAGTCATAATCTGAACTTGCATAAAGTTCTTTGAAATACGTATTTTTTTTTTTTTAATTTGCGAAATTATATGTTCAAGCCTACTTTTTATGCATGTTTGTAACGTACAAAATATAGAGCACTTAGGTGCAAATGGGTACATATTTCTATTAGCCATTTAGAAGATAGTTATTTATGTAAAGTCCTTTTCAAAATGATTTTGAAATAAATTGTTTTTTAGCCTCAAATACGATTATTCTTAATTTATTATTAATAATACTTATAATGTTATTAGTCTCTGTAAAGAAATAAATATATATTTTTAATAGATCATAAAAATACTAATTATTGCATATAATATACAATTTAAAAGCTTAATTTATATAAATTTAGACAAAACATATAATTATGCACTTTTCCACATATGGATATTCCCATATTTAGTACGTTTACATTTTATCAAATACAGTAAACTCTGTCTAAGGCGGAATCGATCGGGACTGAGAAAATTTTCCGTGGTAGATAATATTCCGGCTTATGCAACCCCCCCCCCCAAAAAAAAGAAAGAAAATAAATTAATTAATTAATTAATTAAAAATTAAAAAAAAAAACCTCGAAGATGATGATTTTTCATTGATTTTCCTGACTCAAAAATCACTTGAAAACTGAAATTCGGAAAGATCTTTTGTCTTCTTTATAGATAAATGAGAAACGCTATTCAATTTCTTAGTACTGCTGTAATACATGCGAATTGGAAATTTACACACACACACATACAAAAAACAACAACAACAAAAAACAATAAACTTTAAGAATGAGACCGAACGCTATATAACTTTGAATTTGAATACAACTTTAAAGTATAATATATTGTACTTTTGAAATATATATTTTGATAAATGTTCATTCTACTAGAAATATTAACTTTTAAATGCAATTTTCTATTTGAAAAAATGGCATTAACATAAATTCCTTAAAATTTAAACAGGTTCTGTTCTTTTGAAATAATTTTTTCAAAGTGTTACGGAATTTAAACATGGTCGACATTGAGTATTTGACTTATCAGTTTTAAAGTTTAATAAACAAAATGCCTTTCATTTTTTAATTATCCTTTTTTCCGCCTTATACAAAATTTTGGTTTCGGTGGGGCCTTAAAATCCTTTCCGTTTCCGCGTTAGACAGATTCCGCCTTATGCAGCATGAAATAATGTAATTTTCTATGGGTTCGCCGGGACTTGAGAAATTTTCCGCGGTAGACAGATTTCCGTCTTATACAGAGTCCGCCTTAGACAGAATTTACTGTAAATACAAAAATATTTTAGCGTAATTTTTTTTAGTATTTTTCCAGTTCATTTTACAACATTTTAAAAGGATTTTACCAACAAATTTGAGAAAATAAAAATTCAGGCATAAATGGGTTAAAAAAGGGGGCACTAGTTCAGTAGAAAGGGCATTATTTCACGAGGAAATGTATTTGTATTGTGTTTAGTAACAAGAAAAAAAAAAATTATGATTTTTTTTAATGTGATAAATAATGTGACAATTTTTAAATGATTTTATGAAATACAAACTGAAAAATACAATGAAATTACAACATGATTTAATATCCTGTTTTCTCTAAAGAAACAAAGTTCTATAATTTTTGCATGGCCTTAGGCATACATATTTAGAAATACTGGAGAATGGGGCAATTTTTTACAAGAAATCTCTTGGTACAATTAAAAGTGAATTTCACTATTTTTTTTTTTTTAAAAGCAAGGGCATTTTGTCAATTTAAAAAAAAAGGCTGGGTGCTGCGCCCTTCAAAAGAGGGAACATTAAATAACTACAGAATTAATAAAAACATCAAATACTTATTACATTAGTTAGTAACACAAATAACAAAACAAATATCATTTGCAGCTCATTTTGCATTTGTACGTAGATAAGTTACTGTTAATCGCCTAAATCTAAACTTATACACTCATGTATGTACATGCTAAGGGGAAAAAAAACGAAAAGAAAGAAAAGGAGTTAACCCATTCACACACATGCAGAGAGTAAATATAAGGAATAGACAATTACGTCTGAAACCCTTAAAATATGAAATAGCAGCACTATTACCACCCAGTAAAGATTATTAGCATTCAATGTTCCTTTTTTTTTTTTTTAGAAAAAAGTTTTGTTGCCCTTTCAACTCCTAACTTTTTATTTGGTGCACATGAGTTCAGAAAAAAAATCAACCTTACTGAGGAAGCTCTTACTGTGTAATTTTTATAGCAATACTAGATGGCTAAGCCTCTTCGAGCTACGCTGGCCAACCCCCGTTCAGGCTGCACAGCCTCTAAAAACATAGTAACATACCCTGTTTAAAAAACATTACCAGATTACGGAAGATTGAATGATATCACTATAACAACGGCTATCTTCTGTAATCGGGTTGTCATGCTTTTCCGTTTGAGTGGGGCATTTCTCGGTTACCATGGCCTCATCCATCGTTGTCGCAACAACTGACGGCTGTTATTCGGGTTGATAAGTAAGATCAATTACACATTTGAAAATCATATCTACCCTATATATATATAAAATCCTAATGAAACGAATTTATGAAACGGAAGTATGAATCGACTGATTATGTTTCACGGCGATTTCTCCAAAAATATGGAATACTTTGCGATGAAATTAACACCAAAAATCAATATTGATCCGCAGATTTCAAAACTGGTATTAGAATTTTAAAATTCGAATTAGTTTTCAAAATATTAATTTTTTTCTAATTTTATATACATTTTTCTAATGATGGCAACTCAAATTTTAATCAAACAGATATTTTTTTTTCATATTTCAGAAAAGGTTACCTTAAATGTATGCTAAGAAATGTATCCATCCGGTCTATAATATAGCTCTGAAAAGAGATGTATTAGAGTAAAACTTGTGAAAACGAAACTTGTCTATAACAGATTTCTTTCTAGAAGGGGAAAAAAATCAAATTTCGTGAAAAAACATTATATAATTATACTTGCTAATCCGGAAACCTGATTAAATGGAGCTTTTTTCTAGTCCCTTTCGAAGTTTTACTTACAGGGGCGCCATTTCACGAGTTTCCTGACGAAGGACAAGGAAAATTTTTCTTTGAGGAACAGGGAACGTGGAAAATTGCACAACTTGCAGAACTGCACAAATCACACAGAAAAAAAAAAATCCCGCGCAATAAAACATACTCTACGTGATTTTGTCTCCATAACTTCTTTCACAAGCATGTGATTATTCCACATTTTTTTTTTTCGTGAAAGTCCGCGATTTTTCTTTCTTTCAAAATTCGCAAAATCAATTCGTCAATGGGTCGCAGAAAAAAATCGCGAATCTTGGAAATTTTGAAAAAAAAAAGTCTCAAAATGATCGCTTAAAAAACTGCTAATTTCTTCAAACGACTGTGGAAAATATCGCTAATTTCGTCAGAGATCGCCAAAAGAAATACAAATTTCGTCAAATGATTGCACAAACAGAAATCCTGAATTTCGTAAAAGGATTGCGAAGAAAATCACGAATTTCGTCAAAAGACTGCGCAAAAAATCACGGAAATTTAGCCGAACAATCGCGCAATAAAATCGAGGAGAAATTCGTCAAACGATCGCGTAATAAGGTCCAAATTTTTGTCCAACTCTCGCGCAAACAAATCACAAATGTTATTAGTCGGTGGCAGAAACAAAATCACGAATTTCAATAAATGATAGTGATAAGGAATCGTGAATTTTGTCAAAAAAATCACGAAAACAAATATCGAATTCTGTCAGTTGGTCGAGGAAAAATATTGTGAATTTTGTCAAGTGCTCACCGGAAAAAGATCCATTTCGTACAACGCTTTCAGAAAAAATCGTGAATTCCGTGAATCGATCGCGGAAAAAATCGCAAATTTCGTCAGATGATCGCGAAAAAAAAAATCATGAAATTCAATCAGTCATGAGATAATCAGCCAACGAACATCATGAATAGGTCATGAAATTTGCAAATTTTGTGTAAGAATAGAATTGTGTAAGAAGTATAAGAAATTTTTCGTTAGTGATTTTCTGCAAGTGAAGGAAAAGCGTTAATTTTTTCGGATTGTGTTTTCACTATTATGAGATGGTTTCATGTTAATCCGATTTTTCAAAGAAATTCTGAATATTTTTCAGATAAAAAAACTACATATTTAAACATTAATGAATACTATGTATATTTCATTTTTCTACAGAAAAGTTGAAATTTTTTATTAATATTTATAAAAAGCAAAAATAAATTAACAAGAATTACATTCATGTGCATACATATAATTTAAAATTATTTAAAATACATTAGAAAAACCCAGAATGTTTTCAGTCATCACAAGACCGTCATCAGTGGGATTTAAATGTCATTATTTTCTTTGAGCTTATTAGAATTGGCTAGAAGAAAATCATTGTGATTGTTGTCAATGATTTTGACGAGTTTTCCCAAGATCAATTTGCACACAGCTGAGAAGCAACTGATTAAAAAAAAAAATTCTCACATGTATTTTTAAAATTAAGCAAAGATATTGAATTAAAGATATATATCTCACCTTGAGGGAGTTCGAATAGTAAGGCTTTAGGAAATTTTTTTGATAATTATTCATTTCGATGCATAAGCATTTATTTAATGCATATGTTTTTATTGCAATAAAATCTGATGAGTTATTTTAGAGTTTGAGCAATTTTCTAATATTTGTTTGAGTCTGACATTTGATTAGGGATACACCGAATATTCGGTATCTATTCGATATTCGGCCATACTACTGAATACTCGGTTAGGCCGAATATCAAACTATTCGGTTTGCCGAATACTTAAAAAACCTCTTAAAAATATTTTTTTTAAACATTACACAACTTCTACTTTTAACTGTCAATTAATAAAAATATTCAGAATAATTGGAATCTTTAAATAAAAAAGAATGATTTTATATTATTTATTTGTTGTTTTAAAAATGTCACTTAAAAAAATTAACCATGAATGACATGTCATTTTTTCATGGGAATTAATGAGAATTTGTTCATGGGAAATAGCAATCATTCATATCTAAACAGCACAGAGCATTTTTATACAGTTATAAACGAAAATTCTGCTACGGCTTGTACACCTTTGATTTTTTATGAAACAAGTGGAATGATATGTTGCTTCTTGTTCAATATGAGAGGATTCTTTTCATTTGTTTGAATTAATTGAAGTCATGGAATTTAAATTTTGTTATTTAAAATTTTTTTTAATCATCCTCTTCTTAAATAATAACTCAAAACATACTTTTTTTGGTAGAAAATTTACTTATAAAAATAGTCTTGTTTGTCAAAATGGAAATACCTGTGCTAAATCCTTCTATATATATAAAAAAAGTTTTGATTTGGAAATGGACCAATGAAAATCTGCGTAGATATTCCCGGTAGATCGGCATCCAATTTGAATGCTTAAGCATGGCCTTTCTTCGTTAATATTAAAAAAAAACTGTTGCATACAAAAATATGAAAATCGGTGGAATACCACCGAATTATAGAGAAATGTTTGATAAACACGCTGATGCAAACAGTTTTAAAATCGAAGAATTATTTTAAGAGATATTTAATGCTAAAGTGGGACAAAATCGTTCCATTAAAAAAGTTTTATTGGAGCAAAAACTATACATGAGAATTTAATCATTTTTAGATCATTTTATACGTTATAAAATTCAAATTTTCAGCATTTCGAGAAATATTTTTTATATATTTTAGAAAATGTTATTAATTTTAACTGTTGCCAACTGTATAAACAGCGCAAACAATAATGCTTATTTCAAATTAAAAATTTATTTACACGTGACTATTATAAACAGAAAAAAAAACTTAGAATTAAATGATTACATGTTAAAAGCAGGAAAATTACGTCATAAGAACCATATTTACACTTGAATTTAAAAAGAGAAACAAAATGCTAAAATAAAAAAATCATTATTATGCGTTAAAACTTGTAATTGGAGGAAATTACGTCATATTTAAAATGGCCAAAAAATATGGCAAAACTATTTAAATTAAAAAATAAATTTGCGTGAGATATTTTGAGATAATCTTTTCAACTATTATCGTGAATTCGAAGACAACGCAAATAATATTTCCTTCTAACAACAAAAGTATTTTCACGTGAATATTAATAAGAGAAATAAAACTTTGCTGTAAATTACGTCAGATTTAAAACGATACATTTAAAATGAATTATTTAAATGAACTATCTTATAGCGCTGTTAAAAAATACCGGGAGACAATGACACTGTTTACTTAATTCATTTTACATTAGCTTATTTTCAAATGTTTAACTAATTTTTTTAATTAAATACGAAAACAGCCATTGTATCTCTTAACAGCAGCAGATTTGGTCTTAAAAATCTCCAATCCGAGGTAAACGAATGGAAACCCTTTTACAGAGAGATCGCTACTTTTTTTTTTTTTTTTTTAATTCAATATTTTTAAAGCCGATCAAATTAGCGTGCTTTTTGGATTTTGGTGTGCCTGAACGGGGGTTGGCGAGCGTAGCTCGTAGGGGGCGGAGCCCCCTAGTGTTATAAAAAATTGTTTAAAATTTAACTTTTTAACGTTAAACACTGAGATATAAAAGTATTTGGCCAGACGAATATTCGGTATTCGGCCGAACAGATACCATTCGGCTG
This sequence comes from Maratus speciosus, assembly GCA_963932465.1. Lineage (NCBI taxonomy): Eukaryota > Metazoa > Arthropoda > Arachnida > Araneae > Salticidae > Maratus > Maratus speciosus. Next base: position 399,042,671 of record OZ010786.1, read on the forward strand.
GCCTAATATTCGGTATTCAGCCTAACAGTTACTATTTGGCTGGCCGAATATTCGGTATTCGGTTTACCTGCAGGCCAAATATTCGGCATTCAGTATCCAGCCGAAATCACTATTCGGTGCATCCCTACATTTGATGGTCGATAAATTTTCTAAAATATCAAATTCCTTGGGGGGGGGGGGCTATTGCCCCCCTCAAATGGCGCCGCTGTTGACACCATAAATAAATTCTACACCCTTCAGTTAGCCCAAATACAAATTTTAATGAAATCCGTACGAGTTTCAAAAAAATTAATTAATTTAAAATGAACATATTTTAGGGGCTACATCGAAATTTAAGTTCGGTACTCGATTGTTGAAACGCTACAGAATGACTAAATCACTTTTATTGGTGCATTATTTCTTGCCAATATGACCATTTCACTCGCTTAATATGTCTCGACTACCGTCAGCCCAAATGTTTCAATAAAATGAGTAAAATATATTTTTTTTTTCAAATTATGCTTTTCTGCACATCTTAAACTATCATTTCGAAGTTTCTAAAAAATAATTTGAAAACTACTTGGAATTAAAATTTGAAATTTTGAATTCACATAAAGCAGGACATAATAAATATAAATCTATGGGGGGGGAAAAATGTAGGTTGCAATTGATATTTATTCCGAATATTAATTTCAAAATTCATATTACAAAAATTTTAAAATTACAAATTCAATGTATTTATGCTTTGGTTTTTTAGTATTTTAACCACACACAAAATTAGCACATTGGGATTATAAATTCAGGAGATATGAAAATGTAATTTAACATTAGAAGCTCTAAATTTTGAATATTTATAATTCAAAAACTTATCATCCAAAGGACTTGAAATTTCGTATCTAGGGCATAGTTTGTACCGAAGTTTTTAAATATATTAGTGGAGGAAAAAAGGGAGTTCGTTTCTTAAGGTGGAAATGAGGAGGAATCAGGGAGCAAAGAATAATTGACAAGGGGTGGAGTCAAATGATGGACAGGGGGAGGGGGCAGGACCGAAGTTCGTACCGACGTTTTTAAATATATTAGTAGAGGAAAAAAGGGAGTTCGTTTCTTAAGGTGGAAATGTGGAGGAATCAGGGAGCAAAGAATGATTGACAAGGTGTGGAGTCGAATGATGGACAGGGGGAGGGGGCAGGACCGAAGTTTGTACCGAAGTTTTTAAATATATTAGTAGAGGAAAAAAGGGAATTCGTTTCTAAAGGTGGAAATGTGGAGGAATCAGGGAGCAAAGAATGATAGACAAGGGGTGGAGTCGAATGATAGACAGGGGGGAGGGGGGCAGAGTCGGGACAGTGGGGTGGCAGGGGCGGAGTCGAGACAGACTGGTGCCCACCAGAGTCGGGCAAAATACATCGAAAAACCATTTTCGATACAAAATACATTGGTTTTACGACTGAAAATACAAATTACAAAATACTTTTCAAATTTCAAAAATTCAAAATACATGTATTTTGAAAATACATTTAAAATACAAGATACATTTAAATAAATTTTTAAATATTATGCATTACGCAAATGCAAAGCTCGTTTGCAAAACGGGCTAAATTTTTAGAAATTATAAATTTCCAAATATAGAAGCAAAGACAATTAAAAACTTAATGAAAGATAAATAAAACCAAATTAAAAGATTGCAGCAACAATGTGTTTAAAAGTGTATAAAAGTTACAAGAATAACTAATGAGGAATAAACTACCCTTTAAAAATAGTTCTTCACTAGAAATAAATAATCTGGCAAACCACGCTCGCTAAATGGATGATTATGGATCCGATAAAGAAGTTCTTTCAGGAGGCATAGGATAGCAGGGGGTATTGAGTGTTCAAAGCCAAAATTGAGACAGTATTGATTTTCAGAAAAAGTTTTGTGCAATTCTATTCAATAGGGGCAGAGATATAAAAATCTCGGAAATCCTAAGAAATAAAGCATAGAAAAAAAAATCATCTGTAGGATGATATACACCAAAATGTCATCCATACTACTGAATATGATGAAGTTTAATGAAATTCCGTGCTTCAGTTCTTGAGATATAGTTCTCACGGCACACCTGCAAACTTGAGATTTTTTAAAAATCAAATAAATGTACTGTGAAACAGAAAATTAATTTTTAAAAGGCACCTTTTATCGACATGGTACTTATTTCATTTCAATTGGATTTACAAATGATTATTTTGACTTGGCAGACAAAAACGAGAGTTTTACATACATATTGCGGTAATCATAAAAAAAAAAACCTAGCATAACAACGCCACTTGTTGAGCGATGCACCCAGTGGTGTAGTCGTAAAAAAACAGAGGGCATAATTAAATTATTACGTTATAAATCTGACTTTCAAACTATTGCAAAAAAGCTAATGGAAATATACTTATTTTATCTTCAAAATCATGACTCATGGATATACATGCTGTTTTTATACAGATGCATAAAAACATGGCACAGGATTTTTAAAGTTATTTATTAACATTATTGATCATATCCAGATTTTTATGATACAGAACAAATGCAAATATTGCTTTTCATATTCAATTTGTTGTTGGTTTCCTAATTGCAACTGTCACTGACAAATATGAATTCAAGCATGTTCTTTACATTCCAGAAGTTCAAGAACAATTCACCAAGTACCTCTCTAGCTATTTGACAAAATGACTAAAATCAAAAGTGTCCGGTGAGATTCGGTTACAGTGTAACTTTAATTTTCAACTATCCTTTAGTACAGGGACGGCGAAACTTTTCACATCCACGTGCTAACTTTTTCCAAAAATATATTTTACATGATCATGACGTGCCAACAATAAAAATTTTTAATGGAACAAATAATAAATCAAATTTACCCAGAATTTTATTTTTAGCAATAAAAAATATTATTTCTGTTGTTTTACCTTGGATGCTAAATAATTTGTATCAGTTTCGAATTTAGTTATTTTTAAGAGAATGCAAGTGGAATTGGACTCATTTCACAAGATATTTTTATTTCATTTTTTCTTATTATTTATTTCCGCAAAGAATGTCTTGCCAAAAAAAAAAAAAAAAAAAGTCAAAATATCAAGTGTCAGAATCTAAAGCTTTATGGTACAACTTTTAATGAGTTACAAAAACAATGGAGTTAATTATGTGTCAAATCACATGCACCAAAATATGACTGCTGGCTGTGAAAATGCAACAACAAAAAATTTTAAATACTAAAAAGTAGAATATATAAATGAAAAATATTGAGTGTAATAATAATAAAAATATTCATTTAACCATTTAATATTAATTAAATTACGATTACACGTTAAGGAAACAATTTTGAAATCCTGTATAGATAGTTTAAATCACAGCGTATGCAATACAGTAGATTCTCTCAAATGCAAATCTGCATAGCTTGAAACCACAGGTTGTGCGGATTTTAGAATTTTGCATTGCTGGTCATTGCTTTGTTTACATTTTTTAAACAGTAGTAATTTGAATGTAATAATGCAGTCGAAATTATAATGAATACTTACAATATAGAATTTTTTTTTAAATAATTAAGTAATAAACTAAAACAATAAAAATTAAGATACTTTTAAAAATGATTAAATTATTAAAAGTAAAGGTCGAGTAAATAACTAATAGTGTATAATTAACTATGCATAATAAAGATGAGATACAATTTTCTTGATTTATTGAACGAAACTTGCCTCATAAAGGTACCCTACTGATTCAAGCCAAAGTCATAAAATAAGGAAGTTTTATTTCAGGTTTAACCAGACTTAATACAATCGTACCTCTATTTAACGAACCTCTATTTTGCGAACTTTTCCTCGGAACCAACATTATTCAAATTTCTTCGTAAAATAACCTCCAAATAGCGAAGTGTATTCTCTATTTAACAAACTTTTTCTTCTGATATATTTTTTTTTTCTCCTTATTTCTCAAAATATTTCCGGACACTCCAAACTTATTCTTTCTTTTACGCATTTTATAATGCTCAATAACCTTAAATTAGTTTTACCAGGTGCCTAACTCAACGAGAGCAGTAAAATCTCTGTCATTCTTTGCATTTCATCCAGGAAATGCAGATTTTCAATATCCCCCTTTCACACTCAAAAGGGCTGTTCTGTAAGTAAATAAGTTTCAGTAATTAAATTTAAGGACGCATGTAGTAATACAATGCTTAAAATTACTTGTTTTAATAAATACGATAATGCCATTAAAATTCATTAATTTTAATGTAAATATTTTCTTAAAACTGAAAATACAGTGTATTTCCGGACAATATATTTTTTTAATTCTTGTTGCCCTTACGGGTTTCTTTTTGAAGTGTAAAATGAATAATAATAATAATAAAAAATAATAAATATGATTTACAAAAAAAAGTGTGATTAGTTAAGTTTTTTAATAATGTTTAGTGTTTATGAATTAAAAATCTGTTTTGTGTAGTTTAAAGTATTTAAAAAAGTTCTATTTAACAAATTTTCCACATAACGAACTTTTTTTCGGGATTTAGAGACTTCGTTAAATAGACGTCCGACTGTAACTAAAAACTTGATTAATACATAAATATATATGGTAAAAAGATTGCAATTACATGTGATATCAGCAATATCTTGATTATTTTCAGAAATAAATTTATACTTTCTTCATGAAAAAGCATGAGTTCAGTCATATTAACTATAATTATATATTAAAATAATACATACGAAATGATATAAAAATTAAAAAGTCTGAGATTTTGCCCCAACATTTGAACTGAAACTTTCATTTTTTACATCTGCGATGATGTACGGATTTTAGGTATTTGCATATTTTTAGGGTTGCTGATTTGAGGGAGTTTACTATCTTTTTTTTTTCCTGTTGCCATCTTGAAACATAACAAAAATTATAATTTTTAAAATAAATGAATTTGTTTGCACTTTCTCTCAAGTATAAATCAAAGTGGTGGACTTTCAATAATCAGGACAAAAGTTAAATGGATGTATTGTAACGAAAATTTTTTGTAACTACTATATATGGATTCCAGTCATGAAATTAGGTACAATTTTAAGAATGAACATTGAATGCTTATAAAAGATGGGTTTTTAAAACTATTTTTACTTCTAAAATAAATAGACATAGTTTAACGTTTGATATATGATTTAAAATTAAAAAAATATATTACAGTTCATCAGACATACAAGTAAAAATTACGCAAATACATTTAATACAATTAAAAATGCAAATGTTTTGGGCTAAGTTTTAGTCCCTCATCAGTGCAATAACATTCAAATGACCAGAAAACTACATATCATGTTTACAGTTATTAACAGTTAAAATTAAAGTAAATATAAAAAAACACATAAAAACAATGCTATGCATTCAGGTGGAACTGCACAGGATTCATTAATCAGCGATGATATGAGTGAATACACATTCCAGAAAAACTCTACTTTTAACATTATTGCAACTGGATCTGATAACTGTCATATTTGCGAACTACTCTAAGATACTATACAAAGATTCTAAAAACAATTTTATTTTTACTTTTAAATAACAAGAAGATAGGATAATAAATAATTACACACATGAGATATTTTTTAAAACCAATTTTGTTTTATTAAGCTAATGCAGCATAATACAGTATCTTTTAATAAAAACAAAAACCAGTTTAGAGTGTTTGAAACTTGAAAACAACATAAAATGAAACAACAAATAACATAAATATATAAAAGATAGCTATACTTTTTTAGAGCTGATTTTCATTACTTATGATTTTTAAAAAACGAAACAATCTAATAAAAGTACTAAGTACACAATTGCAGAGCTTCTAAAAACATTTAAATGCATGGATATTAACTATATTAATATAAAACAATGGAAAGCAAAACCCAGAATTAAGCAGTGGACAAAATCAAAATGTATAACACAATTATGGCTTCTGCTTTCAACCAAATGATAAAAACCTTCTTAAAACAAATTGCTCCAACAAAAAGTGTACATTGCCAAAGATAAAATTAACAAACAAGCATAACAACAATTCAAAATACAAAAGCTTCATAAATATATAACATAGGCTTAACTAAAACACTGATTATTCTTTTTGACATCAAATCTCTTAAAACTCTAAACTAGCACTTCAAAGAAGAAACTAAAAAGATTACATTTAGAATGCAATGTAAAACACCGGCCAGCACAATATTTGAATACAATATAGGCTTCAGCAACTAGATATAAAAATTTAAGGTGTTTATTTTAAAAACTGTTTTTATGTATATATATATAATGTTTCCTCTAAAACATCAGTAATTACATTAAAATTCTACTAGGTTAGTGCAAAAACAACTGTAATTTTAGCATCTGAGTATGAAAAAAGCATACATAATTTAAAAATTATATTTTTCAATTATTATTACCAACTGTTGAATGACGAACATTGAGCTATTATTTTTCCTTGTGCAGTCTTTACATGATTCTGCATCTATAACATTTATTAAATTATTATCTATAGCTGAAGGATGTCTATACTTCTTCTCGTCTTCAAAAATTCTTTTTGAATCAGTTTTGAGCTGTATGTTTTCTGACTTTTCCAAAAATTAAGTTTGATATTTCAAATAATTTTGGTCACTCTATGAACAACATATGATTGAGTTTCTTGAAATAATGTGTTGATTAATTCATAGAGGATAATATAGAATTTTTATAAAAACCAGACAATTAATCTTAAATCTTTAAAAGGATTACAAAGCAATATTCCTCTAATGTAAGTGAGCCTTAAACTAAATACTGACTGACCTGTTTAATCAAAATAAAGTCCTATTTTACCTTTACATCCTAATTTAACTTAAATGATCTCTTTATTCACATAATTTTAATTCATTTTAGAATATTAACCAAAACTATAATTCAACCACAAGCAAATTTATTTATTTGAATATCATTACAGAAAAAGCACTTCTCAGTACTTCCAATCATCACTTATATAGTTAGAATTAATACACACAGCACAAACCATAATGTATATTTCACTAAACACTGACCTATTTAATGTGATTCTATAGATTGCAGATTCTGAAGAAAATTAGAGGACAAGCCAACAAGGGATTCAACTTAAAATGATGTTAAATAAACAAAGAAAAAAAAATTATCAGATTTATTTGAAAATTCATATCTTGCAAATATTTAAAAATAAAATTTCACCACTAAGTTTTATATTTATGACTATTATTTTCTTATGATTTACTTGGAGGTTACACAGTGATACTAAAGAATTAAACAAATTGAAATCAGAAGTATTATTTTCATTGTTCACAATTATTTACTGGTGACTATATAAAATGATATTGGTTCAAAAAGAATACGAAGAATCTGATTTAAAATACTAAAAACTGCAATTATTTTTTCACCAACCTAATATTTCATTTAAAAATAAAAAAATAAATACATATTTTGAAGTGTTTACCAATACACAGACAAAAGAAGTAAAATTAATTATTTACACTGATATATATAATTTATTTTAAACTTCCATATAAGTTTTTGCCACATTAAAATCTTTTTTTCACTTCTCTGCTTTTCTGTTTGAGTTGAAAAATTAATAATGTAGTTCAAAAGCACATCTTGAGATACAGGATACAAGATATTTAAAATACTGCGTTTGGACACTCCGAGGTTCTAATCGTGCAGCAAAAACTTATTCAAGCACTTCTTATACCAATTCAAACCATGGCCAATTGAGGAAAAGTATATTACAGTAAGATGCTCAGTATGACAACCATTTATTATAGCAATGCTTCTACTATACTGACTGATAAAAAAGTATTGGATATTTACTTATTCAGTAATGTTATTTTCGCTTTCTTTACAAAAATTCGACTCTTTACAGGTTCCTTCTCAAGTTTTCTTTAAGACTGCTTCAGTGTAAGGGAATTTTAAGAATAGAATTTTTTAAAGTCTTTCAAAAGAAGAAAAAAAACCTTGCCATTTTGGCAATTCAATCTTTATTTATCAATAAAAATTATTGTAAAGCCTTACTAATGTGACCTATATTCATTCTAAACACAATAGACCTTCTGATCAGAATTATTGCAGCAGATATTTCATATCAAATTAATTTTATGCTAATTGAAAGGTCTAAATGTAAAGTTTGTGGATTCACTAAGAGCTGTAGTCGTAAAATAACCCGAGGGTATATTCATATACCCTCACTGACATATACACTCACTGGTAATATGACTACAGAAAAACGCTGGATACATATTTACACATGAATAATTAAAGCTGTAATTTTTCCAAACAGGGCAAAAGAGTGTCCAGGTGAGGATTCGAACCAGGGACCTTTGGCTGAAGCCGCCAACGCTCTAACAACTGAGCTATCCCAGACAACCTGGCACACACATAATTCACCCAGAAACCTAATGCCTATGACATTTGGTCTGATATGGGAATCAGATATGCAGAATATATCACAGGTAATGGAACCTCCAAAAAACATGTCCAACATTTCTTGGAGGTTCCATTACCTATGAGGTTTGTCCAGGACATAGATTAACATACAAGATAGGACATTTCCATAGAGCGTAACGGTAATGCGATTGCGATTGCAGCACCTTTAGTGACAATGGGAAAGAAACTTCCTTGTAATATTTTTGTTATTGAACGTCTATCTTATTGCAATCTTTCTTTTGTTAATGTTGCATATTTACATTTTCAACAGAATATTACACTGATACATGAAGATAGAATAGATATTCTATTCTATATATCTAATATCTATTCTATGTTCATGCACAGATATATATATATTTTTCGTACATGATGAGTGAATGATTTAAGTGCAATGAAAAACAAGTTAAAAATTTCGTCTTGAATATTATATGTCAAGTAAATATGATATAATTGGATTTAAAGCTACATAAAGCAATGGTGTAATGTAAAAATATATGAAATATTGCACTCTATAAGTCCCAGAAACTTTCATAAATATTCCCATTTGGTAGAAAATTTTTTTACAGACGATGTTTTATTAATTTATGAAGTTTCCTGTATTAAACAATCGTTACAATAATTTTTTTAAATTTACCCATTTTCACTTTCTCACAGATAAAATAAAATGATTGTTTTTAATGTAAATAACATACAATCAGTTCAATAATATTCATGATATTAACATATAGGAAATAATAATAAAATTATAGATAGCGAAAAATTCCTTTTTACAAATTTTTAGAATTATATAAATCTAAATGTTAAAACAAAGCAAAGTATAGCAATACTGATAAAATTGTATTCGATGTGAATAAATAAACACAATACCTGAATTTAATTTCTTACAGTTTTATCTGATTAACTTGCATATTTATGTTTTCAACAGTATTTCCTGGTGTTTTATCCTTTATGTGTGTAATATGTATGTATTATAAATATCATTTTGTAAGTTAAAGCTGAATAAATCAAACATAAATAAAATATTGTCTGCCTCTGGTTCATTTAGGAAAGAATAGATATTCAAAACATAGAGTGTAAACATATTTAATCAACATAGGTAAATTTCGGAGATTTGCTAATTCTTCCCCCTTGTTGGTAGTGACGCTAGTGCTGTTGCCATTACAGATTTTGCCGCAAATGTCCCATCTTGTACGCTAATCTATGGTCCAGGATAGCTGTGTTGTTAGAGCATTGGCAGCTTCAGCCTAAGGGCCTTGGTTTGAATCCTGGCCTTTACACTTTTTAGCCTAGTTTGGAAAAATTACAATTTTAACTATTCAGAGGGTGCATGCTAGTGAGTAGCATACATTACAGCCTCACATGAGAAACAGAGCGTATACAGAGGTTCTTAAAAAATTCAGAAGGCATACTGCATGTACCGCTGTATATCCTTCACTACATCCCTGGAGAATATTAATAAAAAAAAAAATTCAGAGCTGCATTCTGATTGACTAATTATTATGCATGTTGGCTAATAACTTTTGTTCACTGGCACAAAAATTCCATTCACAATATATTAACACTGCAACATAAAATGCAATTTCTGATTATTTCTATAATAAATAAATATTACAGAAACATTGTATTAATTTTTTCTGAGGTTTCTCATTTTCATTATTTGAATAAACAAGTGTTATGTTTTTAAAGACGCACTTCTTTTACATAAACAAATCATTTTTATTCTTATTTGATGATTATGTAAACAAAATTTTTATATTAAGATCTTTTGACATAAGGCGTTAAGAATACTAATTTCTAATATCTTTCACTATAGTGATATTTCCACTCACCTCCTCTGACCTTTTATATAAAATGATGAAGATTGCTATAATGAGCATTGACTGTATTTATTTAGCAACACCTAAGATACAACATCTGGAGTGGTTATTTATATTGACATACAGTTGGGCCAGCTTTAACCCTTTCAAGGGCAATGGTTATTATACAAACCACTTTATTTTAATCAAAATTTGTATCACAATTTTATATAATTTTGCTTTTATAATTTATATGAAATTTATTTTTAATTGCACATTTATTTTCAAATTAAATTGTTCATAAATTCAAGTGAGTTTTCAAGACTACAGTAACATAATTATTTGCCACTGAAAGGGTTAATAATATCAAGGTTAATTTATATTATAATTCTGTGTTTTAAAAAATGAGTAAAATATTTTCTTAAAACTATGGATCGGTAAGCTACTAAAACAACAATTGTAATTGATTACCGACCATTTTAGTGCAACGACTTCTAGAAAAATACTATTAGAGTCTTTGAGGGTCTTTTTTTTTTCGCTTTCTTCATCCACACAACGCATAAACCTATAATACATATGCTTTTATTTATAGCAGAATAAATGCTATCCATTACATTCTAAAAAGCAGATATACAAGCATACTATTAGAAAGGCTGATAAAAATCATGTTAAAATACACAGTACAAAAACATGCACACATTATCTGGATAAACTATAAATGATAATGAGTGATTTGAAACAACAATTATATTACATACAATGCACCGGTTTGCCACAATATTAGGCCACATCATTTCAATGATATATATAAATACAATGACATTATAATTCAATAGATATTGCTTTGCTTAAATATAGAAATAGAAAATTTATATATTCACTATATAATTTTAAATAATAAAATAAACTATATTTAAAATTAAATTTACTTACATTTTTTTAAAATGGCAGAAATATCATATATAAGTGAAATAATATTAAAACTTCACTTAAAAATACAGAACAAATGTTAGTTGAAAAAAATAAAAATAAAAAGGTATATATTTAACGTAAGTATGCTTTGCATTTAATGTTATAACACACTTTCAAGGCCTATACATGCAGTAACCACTTTTTTCTTCTTCATTCAATCTCTTACCTTCAAAAGCCAAACAAGCTAAAAGAGTCATATTTTCAATTGAAGTACTTACAACAATATAGTTTGTTAAGTTATTAAAATATACTCAGATAGAGGCATTATGAAAAAACTTTAGGGCAATTTTGAAAAAAAAAAAAAAACAAGTAATATAAAAATTTTATTTTTAAAGTCAATTCCTACTTAGACCATCAAAGAAAAATTTAATATAATCCCTTAAGCTAATATTAGTTTTTGTTGCATTAAAATATCTCAATTTGTTGATTTTCTATAAGCAAGTAGGTTTGCAATGGAACTCTATGGGAATTTGGCGAAATATTAGAGATATCGCCAAGTTGGTGTCACTTTTGGCGACTCATTTTGGCCACCAAATTTGGCGATATATCGCCAAGCTGGCGACAGAACAGGGTCCCCCCTATGGTAACCCCTTATGGAAAATACTTTCATTGATCTTCAATAACCAATGGCTGCCATTTTGTTTCCCATGCAAAACTAAAATTAATTAATTAGAATTTAATTAATTAATTAATATTTGAAAAAACTGTATTAACCTCAATTGTCATCCAGTACAAGTTTAAAAAAATTTATTTCAACTTGATAGGATGAATAATGAGTATTTTATTAACGATTGAAAATTTGAACAAGATAAATATATAAATAAATAAATATAGGGAGAGTGTGAGCTAATAGTAGGAATTGAAAAAAGAGTAAATGTTTTGATAAAATAAAACTAATTTCTAAATGATCCTATGGCTAAGCTTACAAACACTTTTTTATAATCTTTTAAAATAAAACAGGAAAGCAGTACTATTCAAGCATTCAAACAAAACTATGACATTTAAAAGCATATGAGAAAAAAAAAAAAATAATGATATTTGTATAGATTATTTTCTCACATATAAAAATATTAAAATCAAAATAATTAAATTTGACAGAAATAATTATAGTTTAAAGTTATATATATTCCAATAAAGCAACAATTTAATAAAACAGAGATTCATTAAATGACAAAAATATACTGATTATGATTGCTTAGTTAGATATTATTTAGCAGCAATTATAAATGGTTATTTGGCCTAAAAGGATAAAATCTATATTTAGTATTATAGTAAGGAGGGAGAAAAAATTACATATAAAAATTAAAATTCTGAAATAAATAATGCAGTTACCACTTTGCTTTTAATACTTAAATACATTACATAAGTAACTTAATGACAGAGCATAGTAATTTTATTTTCGTAAAGGTAGGATTTTTGTTACATAAATACAATTAAACTTAAAATGTTATAAAAATAGAAATCTGAAACATTCTCCTACCTCTAAACCAAACACAATTTTAGGTAGGCCTGAGAGTAAAAAGACTAGTTTGAGAATAGAGATACCCTTTAGAACATATAATCAACTAATGAAAAGTTTTGAACAGGATGCAGTCATTTAGTTACTGGGTAAATCATGACAAAAAAAAAAAAAAAAAAAAAAAAATTCATATTAAGCTTTTGACGCGTAGTTGGCTCTTTAGTGTTGACTGGCAACGAAAGTGTTAAAGATTAGGCTTAGCAATGCAAAATGCTCCATCCTCTGAGACAGATACACTCCAACAGTGTGCCGTCCCTGTAGAGAGTTGCGTTGAGCGACGTACGGTCTTGTAAAGCGATTTTGGGATTGATGCATATATACACCCATCGCAAAAGGGTTAATTATCAGCATCGTCTGGTGTTATTTGCAGCTTTAGGTTCAAAATACAGCAAGGAAATTATTGCAAATGCAAACATAATCCTTTCGTCTTTTGATGGATTATTGGTAGAATTTTGAAAGAACCTGTTTAATTTAAATGCAACCCCCCCCCCCCCCCCCTCCTTCCAAAAACCCCTATCAAATAGTAAAATTTCTTGGGGATCATGGAATTCAATGCTTTAACCAATGCCCTTAAATATACTTGATATTATTACCTGGATTTCAATCCTTTTAAAACTTAACAAGTTGTCAGTAAAGCAAACTCTTTCTGAAAAAAATTTGACCTATATTACAGAATGGAAACTGACTGTTGTGCATTTAAAGTACATGTCCCCTGACTTTTGAAGTCTTTTTTTTATTGATGTAAAAAGTTACAAGAGTATTTCTTGAAATGATGAAAGTATTAAAAAATAAACTATCATATATTTTGCAAATTAGAGTTTCTTGAACAAAATAATGTAAGCTTTAATAGATGAAATGCTCTTTGTTAGTTAAATTTGTTTATATGTATGCAAATTTTTCTGCTCCTTACTGTATATAATAATAAATCTACATATAGTACATATATAAATCAATAATTTTAGGATTTTAGCAAATAATACAAGAACTTATTACCATTCATCAGCAGAAGATAAATGTAATAAATAAAAAAAATTTATTTTAAAATATTGCAGCACTTTAAATTATTAAATAATATATTTCATTAAATAACATCATTTGACCAAGATTTAATCAAATCAAGATTAACTTTATGTGATAACTTTATAAAATCTTATTTAAAAAATAGCAATCAAAATACAAAAAAAAAAAAAAAGCAAGATTCAAAAACACATCATTAACTAAAGTTTGCAAAATAATATACCAAAGTAGTAAAAAAATTAAACAATCAAGATATATTTTGGCCACAATAACTAATAAAATAGGAACAAACCTAATAAGGAAAAAAAAATTAAACTTAACATTTATTTAAAAAAACATAAATATAAATAAAACAGTAATTTTAAGGGAAAAAAGAATGTAATATTGCCCAAAACAAATTTTTTGATAAAAAGAATAAAGCTTAGATATAAGATTAAAACTTTTTTATATAATCTGGTTAATCTCACAAACCACTTTCAAAACACAAAATATTGTGGTCTATTTCAACAATATATTAAAATTGCTTGACAAAATGGGTTTTTAAATGGAAACAATAGATGAGGATATATTCAAAATATTTATGTGCCCCTGTAGTAAAAAATTATATATGATATGAGAACTTTTAAAATTTTTACATATTGCTATCTAACGTAACATATTCAAATTTCATGGTCTTAAGAATATTTTCATGAAGGCTACTGATGACATGGAAATGGCAACCTCATTATGAAAAAAAAAAAAAAAAAAGGGGAGGTGGGAGGGGAGGAAAAATTAAAAATCATCGAAAAATAAAAAAGACTGACGCCACTTTAAAAAAGTAAAATTTATCTAAATTAATTTCAAAAGGTAACATAAGTGTGGAAATGAAGGGGAAAACTACTATAATCTATAAGAGACAGCCTCTATTTCGATAAACTGTATTCTCTGAATGAGCATGGCAATGCACAACAATTGAACACAGAAACATCTGAAAATAAAAAATATTTAAAAATGGTAGGGATGGTGGGGGTGTATGCTAAAAATCAATATATTGCAAGTTAAGCAGCTATGAGATTATTTACATAAAATAAATATAAAAATAATAACATGATTATTCCCAAACTCGTTAAGAAATTTTTCCTTAGACAAAAAAAAAAAAAAAATAATAATAATAGTAATATATATATAACATTTATCTGAAGTAGTTTTAGTATACAATCACTGTACTTTACAATTTTTTCTCAGTAGTATTTATTATGCATATTTCTAAAGCTGTAAAAAAAGCTATATTTTTTAGATATTAAAAAATTACTTACAAAATTAATCTGTAATTAAAGGAATCTTAGATATTTTAAGTATGATTAAAATAGATGGGTTTTGTTTTTGACTGGATATTCACTTCTCGCATTCTACAGTGCAACAGTTTACAAATCTTCAGATAGACATTTTGTAACCTAACTCGCATGGAAGAAAAATAAAATACTTTTTGACTCAGGATAGAAAAAAATTATCTGTGTTTAATTTTAAAATAAAAAGAAATGTGCTTTCACAGTTAAAAATCATTTTTAAATAATAATAAAAAAAAGAACTGTCATTTTTTTCAATAAAATGTTCAGGGCCTGATTATGGCACGGGGACAGCAGCACAGGGCTTTAGGTACAGCTCCCAGATTTTGAGGGAAGGGGAATTCGAAGAAATTTGAAAACTTTAAACCAATACATTTTTCTATATATACAAAGCATAACAACCCAAAAATGTTTCAAGAATATTTCAAATAAACTTATCTGGTCATTCATTCCCTTAAAATCACTACAAAGCGAAGGGGGAAAAAATGCCCATTTGCATATACATCTAGTTATGCACAAATTCATTCAAATCAAACAATAAATCTCATGCAAAATCTTGTTAATGAGATTTTGCATGATAAAAAAGAAATGATTAATTGTGAAAATTAAAAATTATCTTGAAATACTCCTGGTTGGAATACTTCCAAGTTACGGTTGTAAATATTCTTTTTTATATATAATTTTTAGAGGAATATTTCCTGAATCTGGGAAAAATATTTTGAACCATGTATCATTTTTTCATGTGAATTTAATATATCTTTTTGCTTTATTTAGAACAAAAATGTTACACTTATTGTATTTTAAAATTTGGACTTGAATTCAAATACAAGAAAAGCTTCAATCTTACACAAGTCTGTAACCAAGGGGAGGTTTATGCAGCTTAACTCTTTATGCTCTGATGGACTTTTAAGTCCCATTAAAGAAAATGCAATGTAAAATTTATTTAATTCGTCTACTAATAAAAGTATATGGCACTTTTCATACAAAATACTTTGCTGCATCGCATTCAATAAGCACAGGAAACAGTCAAAGCTAAATATTTTTAAATTATTTTCTCAACCATTTACATGGATTTAGCTTTTCTCCTATTAAAAAATGTTTTATGAAAAATTTGCAAGAACAAAATGCTTCTGAATTACGGATATGATTACAGTACATTTATTTACATTGTTCTTGTAAGAATTATGAAGTTTCCATAACAATATTTTTTGTTAATCTAATTATTCTTGTAAATGAAAAAACAAAACAAAAACTAACTACTGATTTATTAAATCAGTTTTATTTAAAAATCTATCTAAAAATCAAATTGTTATTGTATAAGTTGTTTTGGATATTTTCAGATATTAACTAAGGTAATTATTGAAGAGGAGCAAATTTCTGATTTATAATTCGGAACATAAAGGGTTAAACCACTCCAAAATTTTACAAACCCATATTTACTTTAAAACAAACAAACAGACAAAAAAAAATTTTTATTTTAAAGAACTTTTTTTCAAAGAGAAAGTGTGCACTAACATATGGTTAAATAAATTGTGTAACTGCAGGAAAACAATGCACTCCAAGATACATCTATAAGATACATTAAAATTTAAAACCGAAACCCCTACCGAAATATTTTTGTATCTACAGAGATTATTTTAAGTCATTGTGCAAACTTTATTTATAGTAGACAAAGAAAGAACATAAGAGATACTGAGCTTTGCACTTATGTACTTTTAAATAGTGATTAGGAAGGTGGAGGAGGGCTGTTTCCTGACCACAGTGCCAAGGGCCCTGACGTGCTTTAATCATGCTCTGATGATGTTTTCTAGTAAAGAGATTCTTTTTATACCATTTAAGGTTAATTAAAGATTTTTTTCCCCATGAAAATTTTAAATTACACTTGTAACAAAAAGTGAATTAATATCATTTACTATATTCTAACCAAGCTGCATTCAAAACAATACAAATATTTGTTGATTCTTTTGATCAAAAATAGATACATCAAGTTGATGAACAAAACAAACATCAGGCAAAATTTCAGATCATTGGAGAGAAATGGAGATCTACAATTGCATAAAATAAATTTTGATACGGAGAAATGCATAAATATGACATCAAATAAATTTAAATTTAAGCATTGAATCACTAATAAAAAAAATAAAAGATCACATGCACACGTATTACCATTTATATATACGTGGTGGAGAAAAATATTTCAAATCTATCTCCTTAATTTGCATAGTTTTTTATTTAGGAATAATACTACGTAAGACTTATTTGGAGAAAAATATTTCAAATCTGTCTCCTTAATTTGTGTAGTTTTTCATTTAGGAATAATACTATGTAAGACTTATTTGATGTAATAGGTTTTCACCTAAATCAAAAATTTGAAAGCATGAAATAAAAAAATAACAGCAAAGTTCATATAAAAATATTTATAAAAATATGAAATAATAATAACAATTAAATATAATTTAGTAAATGAAGTACACAATTATGTGCAAATGAAGTTAATAATGCCAAGTCTTGGCATTCATCTATATTTTCTTAATTTCACAAAATATATTTCAATAAAAATTCAAATGTTTTAATTTCTCAGAAAATTTTCTGAATCAAGTACAGTGATAGAAAAAATATCTTAAAAATAATACAAATTAAAGCTAAATTCTTAAAACTTGGCAAAAAGGAAAACCTTTATAAAATCAACAAGCAACTCACAGAACAACAAAAGCTCAAGACAATCTGAAAAAGCAAACCAAATGTTCACTTAAATGAGTAATTTTAAAATTAGTAATAAATTCATTTTCAGCTTATTTCATTTTTAAGCAATACTTAAATATTATTAAAATTGCAAGGAAAGAAAATACAAATAAAGAACATCTCTGCTAAACATCATATAAAACTGTTATTTTTACCATTTTTAGTTAAAATGTTTAAAAAATGTTTAGATTATGCTTGAAATAAGCAAACATGGTGAGTCATTAATAATTTTTGTGAACCTCCGCCCCCTATAAAAACAACAACTTCATAAAAAAAATTAAACATATATGTTCTATAAATTAACATACTATATTTCTTAAGAATATGAAATTTAATAGCATTAAGAAATCATTTGTTGCGAGATCATCAATTTTTGTGTTATCAATATTTTTTTTAAATGTTAAACTGATTTCTTCTTAACTTATTCAAATACTATATAAATTTGAGTTGTATCCATTTTAAAAATTATTCTGTAATTTCATGCATTGTAAGATCACCTTAACACATTCATTATTAATTTTAACTGTTTTACTATTGCTTGGAGATTGTACTTCTATTTATTTTTAAGCATCAAGTTCAGAAAGCTGTTCTTTTTACAAATCTTAGGTCACACTCATGGTATTTTGCATTTTGGGGTGAAAAAGAAAAAACTTTTAAAATTGTGCTTTAAACAATAACATTATAAACTAAAAATAACTGCCATTGTTCTTGTTTAAAACTTTTTCAAATGAAATCGATAAAAATCAAGGTAGGTTAAAACACTATTACAGTGTAACCTCAAAAATCTGACATCAAAGTCATCACCTCCCCATCCCCCCTTTTTTTAAACTTCCAACTTATGGGAGAAACGAAAATAGCAATTGATTACAAATTAAAAACGAGATCGAACGCAATGGATTAATGGACAGCGAGATTCCTGACACTGTGCTAAATAGAACTGCCGATAGCAAGACAAGGAACCAGCAGAAGAAAAGTGTGTCATTGGAAAAAGGGGTAAATTTGACTGTAAAAATAATATCTGCTTTAAAGAAACAAGACTGTATTTCCAAAATAGATATTCTTCACTTGTATAAAATCCAAGAAAAACTCCTTAAAGAATGGGCAAAAAAAATTGAAGCAAATAAAATTAACATTGATGTTTCGGAAATTATACAGGAAAAAATGACTTCACTTGTTATTAGAATTTTTTTTGTAAAACAGAAAATATCAATTAAAGTAATTTTTTTTCAATATTTAATTTTTTTTTTCTTTTTCTCACATAATATCACTTGGCTATGAATTAAATTACGAATAAAGGCACCATTAAGAATATTGGAAGTACTTTTGATATTCTTTCAGAAATCCGGAATTTAAAAAAAAAAAAGTGTTAGTCTCGGTCCTAACGATGCTAGATTTTCGAGGTTATACTGTATTTCATCACAGGAAAAATTTGCAAATAAAAGTAAAATCAAGAGAAAGTAATTAATTTGTTAATACAAGGAGGAAAGAAACTTAACAAATGAAAGGTGAAGATATCTCAGATATCTATTCATATAAAAGCTGTTTAAATTATAACATTACATATCATTCGCACACTAATGCAGAAATAAAAGACAGACCAACTAAAACATTATATTGATTAAGGATAATCTACAGGATTTTTAATTAATTTTTTTTTTAATAGCTGAGATAGAACCCATTTCATTGAAAAAAATAATGATGTATTAA
The DNA here is from genome assembly GCA_963932465.1 of Maratus speciosus. Taxonomy (NCBI): domain Eukaryota; kingdom Metazoa; phylum Arthropoda; class Arachnida; order Araneae; family Salticidae; genus Maratus; species Maratus speciosus. The sequence goes on from OZ010786.1 coordinate 399,062,162, forward strand.
AATTAATACAGAATATAAGAGGATCCTTTAATTTACTTTGTCTAACAAGTAGTCACTTAGATTTAGATTTGATTTTTTAAATATTTTATATTTATGCACATAGAAAATACTGTTTAAGAAAACTTTCTTTGAAAAAAGGATGACTGCAAGAAAATGAATAACTTATTATTGAGGAAAAGCCCAATCATTTGGAGCAATGGCACTAGATACACAAGCAGCTAAGGAAGCAGCATGGGGAACATGTTTTTCTGTTGTTGAATTAAAATGAAATGGCTTAGCAATTACTTTATCACTTGTCACATCAAAATGACATGGTTTAGTCAGTGGTTTGTCATTTGGTGGAGCATTAAAAACATACACAGGTTTAGTAAATTGCTTGTCATTTGCCAAACTCAAATGGCATACAGGTTTGCTCATGTCTGTAGGATTAGAATGATCTTTTACACTCATGCGAATATGAAGATCTAACATCACTTTTCGGTTGAATTTTAGTCCACAATGATCACATGTAAATGGCTTCTCACCAGAATGAGCTCTCACATGCTTTTGCAAATTTCCCTTTTGGCTGAATTTTTCATCACAAAGTTCACACATAAAAGGTTTTTCACCAGTGTGTATGCGAACATGCTGCTGAAGAATAGTTTTCTGACGAAACTGTTTCCCACAGAATTCACACCCATAAGGCTTCTCACCAGTGTGGACACGTATATGTTGAGAAAGAATGGCTTTCTGGCTGAACTTTTTGTCGCAATAATCACACGGGAAAGGCTTTTCTCCCGTGTGTATGCGGATGTGTTGCACAAGAATAGCTTTCTGAGAAAATTTCTCACCACAACGCTCACAACCATAGGGTTTCTCACCGGTGTGAATTCGTACATGCTGATGGAGAATAGCCATCTGGGTAAATTTCTTCCCACAATACGGACACGTAAAAGGCTTCTCCCCAGTGTGCAATCTTAGATGCTGATCCAGAATTGTCTTCTGGTTGAAGCGCCGTCCACATTCTTCGCATACATAAGGCTTCTCACCAGTGTGGATTCTTATGTGTTGCTGGAGAATGGTCAACTGGGAAAACTTTTTACCACAGTACATGCAAGTGTATGGCTTTTCTCCAGTGTGTATGCGAATGTGCTGTTGGAGAATAGCCTTTTGATTGAAACATTTGTTACAATGTTCACAGACGAAAGGCTTTTCTCCCGTATGTATTCTTAAATGCTGCTGGAGATTAGCTGCTTGGTTGAACTTCTTATCGCAGTGCTGACAAATATAAGGTCTCTCACCTGTGTGTATTCGCATATGTTGGGTGAGAGTGCCTTGAGAGTTGAATGTTTTTTTGCATATTTTGCATGGAAAAGGTTTAGAATGAAACAGAGCATGTTGGTGAAAACTGGTTTTGTCTGCAAATGTTTTACCACACTGATCACAAATTAAAAGCTTTTCTCCATTCACCGGCACAACAGAATGAAACAGAGCATGTTGGTGAAAACTGGTTTTGTCTGTAAATGTTTTACCACACTGATCACAAATTAAGAGCTTTTCTCCATTCACTGGTACAACAGCCCCTACAGACCCATTGGAGCCTCCTGACTGAGATTGAGAAGGAGGAGGCGGAGGAGGAGGAGCAGGAGCAGAAGCATCAGGAGGTTTTTGTTCTTGTTGTTCAAAAGTTCTTCCGGGTGGGTATAGACCCAAAGGAATGGACTGGAATGCCATTCCAGATAAGAAAAAATTCAACATTTAAAAAAGTAATGGATTAATCAAAAGAGAGCATTAACTTTGAATATGAAATGTCTCAGAAGGATGATGTGATAGGATACTTAATCCATCAATTTCTTTTTTTAAATTCTGGCAAAATAATAATGATAAAAAAGTTGTAGCTGAAATGGGAGGAAAAATGCAACAAAGGAAAAAGGTCAAATATAAAACCAACACAATTAAAAATATTTAATATTCTTGCAAAAATATTTGACCATAATAGTAAAAATAGTTATCATTAAATTAAAAAAAAAATCAAAGAAAATTATTTTAGAATAGATAAAAAAATATACATATTCAATCATTTCTAATTGCACATCGAGACATTTTCTGATATATATACAGCTACACTAAAAAAACAATTTTTTAAAGCAACAAATATTTAAAAAGCCAAGTAATTCAAATAAAAAGTTAATCGATTGCAATAAATTGATAAATATTTAGAATGTCTCAAAAGAAAACAAGTGGAAACCAAAATCGCTTTCTGATTACAAACTATAGAATGTATCCTCCACTGAAATCATCAGCAGCAGAACAATTTCTAAAACAGGAACCCTAAAAAAAGAAGAAGAAAAATAAGAAACCAATATAACATTTACAAGTAAAAATTTAAAATAACGCGAAAAGATTCCTTCTTTAAAATTTTAATTTTTCACTTGAACAATAATTCTGGTTATGAAATTTATTAAGTTTTCTTATCATGATTTACCTTTGAAAAATTTTTATTACCTGGTAAGATGAATAGCAGGGAGACAGAAAAAATCCAGCCAATTTTCGAAAGATTTTCATTTTAGAAAGTAGAATTGTAAAAAAAAATTATGACCATAAAATCTTTCTACTTAAGGCAGGATTCTATTATACACAGGATTTCTTTTTCACAGATTTTGCTGTATTTATAACACAAAGTATGCTGAAATGTTATTTTAATCACTTTGAAACAAGTTCACATACAATAGACAACACTGTACAGTTAGCATTTCCCAAATTCAGATCTACAGTATACAAAAATTTCCAAGAATAAAAAAATTCAAAGGACAAAGTTGTCTAGTGGCATGCACTAAAATGTTTTGTGTAGACAAAAGCTATTTACAGTTGAACATTCATTTTATGAACAAAAGAGCTAGTGCAAATGCCTGCTGAAAAATCTTTCTTTAGCCTCTGCTTTATTATGTCATCCATGTCATTGATGACCGTAAAGTGTTTCAAACACTCAGTCTTTACAATGTTTTAATTATACTATGCACCGACCCAGACCATGTGCTCTGTTACAACAAAGTGGAGGTAAGGTGCATGTTTCATTTCTCTAGTTTGGTTAAAAGTAATATCCCTAATTTTAGTAATTAATATTTTTTATTCCAAATTTTGATTTCTTTTACTCTTAATTATTAGTAAATTTAATAGATTTTAGCTACTTGTGTTAAATATACTAAAGGACAATCCAATTGCTAAAAACATCCAAATTGCTAAATTGGATCAAATTACTACCTTTGTGGAAATCCAATATCAAATTTTGACTCATGCAAGCTGTAAGTAATTTTGAGTTAGCTAGCATTACCATTGATGCAACAAAGTATAACAACATTGTTGCAGCAACTGATCCAATCAGGGTTTGTACACATTTCGTTAAATAAAAATCAAGGACTTTTAAGGACTTTCAAGGATGAAAACCAAAAAAGTGTAAGGACCTACAAATTAAAAACTAATAAATTATAATATGCATTTTTTTAATAAAGGGTTTCATTTTTGTAAATACAAGTTTCAAACATTCAAATGGCCAGGATTTCAGCATGTGGCAGTAGAAATTTAGAAAATTTTAAAATACAGCAGAAGAAAAAATTGTTGGATGTGCCAATCCCAAAACTTTTTTCTATTTCATACATGTTAGTACTTCAAAATTCGCTATCAGAGTACCAAAATTAAATGGCAATCTATGCCCATCATGAGGATTCTAAAGATATGAAATTCCGCGCATTAGTTCTGGAGAAATGTTTATTGCTAAAATTGTGTAAATCCTGCAAAATGCAGCATAGCAGTGCCACCTGTTGGGTCATTTACACCAAACCTAATCAGCAAAAACTTATGTCAATGTGTAACTGAATCTGAAGTTTGATGAAAATCAGTGCATTAGTTCTTGAGATAAAACTATTGCCGAAATCACAAAAAATGCAGCATAGCAGTGCAACCTGTTGGGCAATTTACTCCAAAAAGTAATCAGCATCAACTTGTGTCAATGTGTAACTGAATCTGAAGTTTGATGACATTTCGTGCATTAGCTCTTAAGATAGAGCTATTGCGGAAAGCGCAAAAAATGCAGCATAGAAGCACTAACCCTTGGTCAATTTACACCAAAACATAATCAGCACCAATTCATATGAAGGACTATCTGAATCTGAAGTTTGATGAAAATTTGCACATTAGTTCTTGAGATAGAGCTATTGCGGAAATCGTGAAAAATGCAGCATAGCAATAGCAGCGACACCTGTTGGATGATTTTAGGAAAGAAGCAGAGGGAAGGGGAGGCAATTTCGGATGCATGAAAGTTAAAGGATTAGTAATTATTGTTACTGTTACAATAAAATGAAAAATAGAGAAAAGAAAATTTAAAAAAAAAAGAGGTTTCAAGGCTTCTTATTTTGTGAGCTGGGGTGCAAATTAGGGGAAGCGCAAATTTTATAAGTGGGAAAGGTAGAAATTTTATTTGATGATTAATTATTTATGATTACTAAAGATTTATAATTAAATCATAAAAAAAAAAAACAGTTTTAAAGACTAAATTATATTGTAGGAAAGGAAAATGGGAATGGGGGCGGTGATTTCAGATTGAGGGAAGTCTTCAGGTGGTTAACTATTGTTTTAATAAAGTCACAAATAGAGCAGAAAAAAAGGAAGACTTTTAAAGATTTTTAATTTTGTGAATTGGTGGGGGGGGGGGGGGACAAAGGGGAGAAGCATATATTTTTTTTATTGTGAGGGTAGAGTTTAACAGATGACTGATAACTTACCTTAGTAAAGATTTAAAAATAGTACAAAAAATGAAAATTAAACAGTTTAAAAGGCTTTAAATTTTGTATGCTTGGTAAGGGGGGCATCAATTTCGGTGGGGGAAGGAATAAAACTTATAATCGATTATTTGTTGTTACAATAAAGTAACATATAGAGCAGAAAAATTTTTTAAAATAGCAATGATTTTTAACGTTTTAAACTTTATGAGCAGAAGGAGCAAAGCAGGAAGCAGATTTTTAAAAAAAAATTTTAGGGTGAGAGGGAGTTTATTAGATGACTTATTATTTATTTACCTTACCAAAAATTTACAAATAAGTAAAAAAAAAAAAAAAAAAAAAACCTAACTAAGGAGTTTTAAAGACTTTAAATTCTATGTGCTCTTTAAGTGGGAAGGGAAGGGAGCAAATGAATTTTAGATGGAAGGAGAAATCTTCATGATCAATTATTTATTGTGAGAGTAAAATGACACATAGAGCAGATTTTCTTAAAAAAATTAAACATTTTTAAAGCGGTTTTGAACTTTGAGTACTGGGTGGGTGGGTGGGGGGAGGAGGGGGGGAGCAAAATTTACAGAGAGTAAAATTCAGATGAAATTTTAATGAAATGAATGTGATGGAATGAATTTTTAATGAAATTTAGGACTGATTATTTATTCACTATAAAGTAACAAATGAGAGCAGAAAAAGTTTACAAAAATTAAGTTTTAAAGATTTTAACATGTTCACGCTGGTGCGGTGGGTCACACTCGACTGTCTCAGAGCTGCCAACAAGTCTCCGTCTTTTTGGATACCAGTATTTTAATACAGAAAATGTTTTATTTAATTAGCACAACTGGGCAATTTAAAGGAACAACATTTTCTCTGAAATAACAGTGGTGTGCAAAAAGCCAGAGACTTGACAACTCGAGGCAGTCGAGTGTGAACCACCGCGCCGACGTGGACGTGCTAAACTTTGGCATGTTGGAGGGGGGGAGCAAAAGGGGAAAGTGAAATTTCAGAAGAAGGGAAGGCAAGGGAGGATTAAGATTTATTTTTAAATCAGAAATTCAAAGAAATGCAGAAGAGTTTCACATCTGATTAAGAAATAACACGAATAAAATTAAGCACTCTTAAGGACTTTTTGTCGATTTTGCATGAAAATAAGTACAGTCAAGGAAAAAAAAAAAACGTAAACACCCCTACTAACTTCTCAACAAATTATCGTAGAAGAAAGTTACTGGTACCGAACGATTGGAAATAAAGTCTACTTTTAAATGATGTATATAAAATATGTTTAAGGGGCCATCTACATATTAAAACGAACAATAACTTTGTTTTTTTCAATAGCAGTACACAATTCTGACAGCATAAATGAACTCTACACCTTTCAATTAGCCTATAAACAAATTTTTATGCAATTTGTGCCATAAGTTTCTGAGAAATTAATTATTTTAAAACGAGCGTATTTTAAGGGCTGTATCCAAATTGAAATTCTGAACTCGATTGTTAACTGAGAGAGCCGCCTTCTTGATCAAGGCACGTTTAAGCGTCAATGAAACCTGTTTGATTACAGGATAGCAGAATAAATTTCAAAAATTTACTCACTTCTATCATAGACGGCCCCTTAAACCATCATTTTGCCGTTTTTTAAGCATAATTTGAAAAGTACTTGGAAGAAAAATGTGAAATTTTGGATTTCCATAAAGCAGGACTTAATAAATCTAAATCCATCAAAAAAATTGTATGTTGCAATTCATAATTTTTTCAAATATTAATTTCATAATTCATATCATAAAATTATAAAAATTGCAAATTCAACGTATTTATGTTTGGGTATATGAGTATTATTGCTACACAAAAAATTAGCTCATTAGGAGCCTAATTTCAGGAGATATAAATAAAAATATGAAAATGTAATTTAACATTAGAAGTACAGCCAACTCTATGAAATCCGTCGATGTATAATCCGCAAATGTCTGTTATCCGCACTACATGTTGGGATGTAAACAATGAAAATTGTCATTAAAAGTTCAACCCAAAAGCTAAATTTGGTACTTTTATTTTTTTTTTTATCAATTTTCCAATGAAAAAATATTTAAACATAAATTATATAAATATTTAAATTGCCTTGAGTAACAAAATTTTATCTTGGATCAAAAAGTAATGAATGCTCATAGGCTACAGAAAAAAAATTATTAACAATAAACCAAAACTACCATTGTGTTGTGTCAATGTTTAAAATAATGAATAATCAGTAAAAATTGTATATAATTTAACTTTTCTTTAATCTTAATTATTAAATTTATTAAACCAATGTTACATTATGTTTTTCTTGTCCATTGTAATTGTAATTTTTGTACAGTTGTTCCTATTTTATAGTTGGACTTAAAAAAATAAAATGTAAACAAAGGGATGATCTATAATCCGCTAAAATGTATAATCCACAAAACCCTCGGTCCCTAAGTGTGCGGATTTCACAGAGTTGACTTACTGAATTTTGAATGTCTATAATTCAAAAACTTATCATTTGAATGACTTGAAATTTGGTTTCTAGGCATATTTTGAACCGAAGATTTGAAATATCTCGTTAAATTTGGGTACTGCCATTGAAAAAAATGAAGTCTGGATTCGTTTTAATATGTATATGGCGCCCTAAGCAAATTTTATACACACCATTTAAAAATAGACTTTATTTCCAATTGTCCGGAACCAGTAACTTTCATCTACGATAATTTGTTGAGGAGTTAGTAGGGGGTGTTTACTTTTTTTTTTTCCACAACTGTACTTTTAAGCACCAAAAATTCTTTTTGAAAAGTGTAATCACTTTTAGGACTTTCAAGGACCATACGAACCCTGAAAATGCTGTCTGTCCAATATTTTATTAAGCCAGCCAATGCAGGAATGCATGACTTTAAAAGATAACCCAGGAATTTTCTGAATTTGAAAATAAACAAATATAAAAACTGTTATCAAAGCCCAGTAGCTCAGTGGTCAGTGCGTTGTGAAAACATGCTACAGGTCTAGAGTTTGACTCTGGACTGGGCAATGTTCACACAACCTTTCTTCACATGGGGAACCATAAAATGAGTACCAATCTTGTGAAAGACAGAGGGATCGTGTTAGGTTGACCCCTTACAGGGACATTTTCTCTATAGCACACATCAGGCACCCTGGCCAAGAAAACAGAGTTATAGGCATTGTATACCAAGATCTCTAGGGATTGTAGTTAAAAACTGTTATTATAACCGCAGTTAAGTGAAGCAAAACCATATCGTTTGTTATGAAAAATGCAGCAGTTGGCTAGAAGTTCAATTACAGATGAACTTTTAAGATCTCTGTGGTTTCAGAAACTCCCAGGAGACATGCAAAGCTTTTTATCATAGCTCAGAATCACCCAAAAATTTGGTGAAAGTGACAGATAAAATCGCCAAAATACTAGCTGACTCTATTGGGATATGTACAATCAGCCTACCCTGCTATGGTAAATGTAGGTTCAAACAAGACTTCATCCACAATATCAGAAGCATAACAATGAAACCATGAGCTACCATGAATGTAATTTGTATAGAAGATTATTAGAATTTCAGAAACAAAAAGTTTATTGAAATGTAGATCACCATTAGGAAAAAAAAAAAAAAGTTTAAAAGGTAACAACAAGGGTAAAATTTCCAGTAACATTTTCTGTAGCTGCACATAGGCGTAACCAGGGGGGGTGCCTGGGTGCCCGGGCACCCCCCCCCCCCCCCCCCCCGCTTGCGCAGACTCAAGCACAATTATTTAAAAAAATCAAAGTGTACAAAAGAATAAAAGAAGTGAAAGCAGAGTTCAATTTAGTTTAGTAAATTAGTTTAGGTCAGATAACTAACAGCCTAAGTTTTGAACTGTGATAAAAAAAAACAAAAAATTCCACGTTCTTTTTTTTTAATTATGTTCTTTATCTTTTTTTAAAACTAGAATATTTACAAGAAACTGTATTAGTCGTAGTAAGCCAAAAAGCAGATTTTATAATCCCACTTTGACGTCTTTTTTTTTTTTTTTTTTTTTTTTTTTTTTTTTGTGGGAGATTTTTTTAAGAACGTTCTTTTTATTGCATATTTCTGCAATTTCATGAGAAATTATGCAAGTTCTTGACGAGGATAGAAACAGAAATTATTTGTCTCTTTGATTTCGCCGCCTAAAGTCTAGAATGAAGCAAAAAAATTTGAAAAGGAATACAGATGTAAAACAGTAATTGTAAAAGGAGATTAGCCGGGGGAAAGGTGGGGGTGCACAGACCCTGCCTCCTTTGAAAATGAGAAATGATGACACAGAAAATTAAAATTAATCTGGAGTTGGTTGGTTGGTTGAATTTCGTGTTTCGCGACCTTATTTTGACATTCGTAAAAGGAATATGGTTGCAGTCTTTCAAGTCAATACAGTAATTTTTTTCCTCTGAAAATTTTAACGCGATTTTTGGAGTTTCTTCTCGTTTCGCGGAGTTCTTTTGAAACTATGAAAAGGACCCGGTTTCAATGTTTTAGCCCAGTGCTTTAAATTTTGATGAAAGTCGCGACTTTATTCTGCGATCATTACATGATATTTACAATTTTTCCCAAAATCATTTGACGAAATTCACGTCTTTCTACGCGATTTTTTGTCGAAATCCGCACTTTCCAACACTAACCTTTGACAAAATTCGTGTTTTTTACCGCGATCCTTTGATGAAATTCGCATTTTTTACAGAGATATTTTGACGAAATTGGGATGTCTTTAGCACGATCCTTCGATGAAATTAGTGTTTTCTTTACACGATCTTTTGACAAAATTTGCTTTTTCTTTCCATGATCTTTTGACGAAATTCGCATTTTCTTTCTGCGATCTTTTTTCTTTTCTACGAAATTCTCTTTTTCACCGGGATCCTTTGACGATTTTTTTTCCGGCCTATTCACGAAATTGATTTTTTTTACAGGGATCATTTGTCGAAATTCGCGATAGTTTTGAGCTACCGATCGAGAAAATTCTCGATATCTTTCCGTACCAATTAACAAAATCCTCTGCTCTTTCCCGCGACTTTTTGAGAAAATTTGCAACATTTTCTCGTCAATCATTTATCGAAATTCTTGATTTTTTTTGCGCAATCTTTGACGAAATTCGCGATTTCTTTCTGCACTCTTTTAGCGAAATTCACGATATTTTTCACGCTCGTTTGAAGAAATTCTTAAATTTTTCCAGGATCGAGTCACGAATTGATTTTAAAAAGTTCCACAAAAGAAATAAAAATCGCGGACTTAATTTTTTTTTAAAAATACTTACTGAAGAATCACAGATCTGTCAAATAATTTTAAGGGCGGAAATACTGCACAGCATTTTTTATTATGCAGATCTTTCCTTTTCTGTGCACAAATCACGCAATCCCGCACGTTATTTCAAACTCTGTCCCTCAAAGAAAACTTCATTACTATTGGAGTTTTGCTGGTTGCTTTTTTTTTTAAACGAACATAGAATTAAAGAAATCTAGGATTGGGTGTGTGTGTGTGTGTGGGGGGGGGACTGCATTTGGCAACGTACCCCCAACCAAGCTACGACAACTCCCGTCTCGAAACAAACGAATCCTGAATTATCGCGATTTTTTTCCCGACCCAAATTAAATTTTCAGCTTTCTTATGAGAACTGATTTGACAGTCTTTCAATTTGAATTAATCACGGCAATTGCAAAAATTACCGGAGAGTTTTTTATGTTTAAAAAAAAGTCAAAAAATTGCCTGAAAGTGCAAAAAACCCCGTTATAAATCGCATTAAAAATTCGGAAAAGATTAAAGGACAGCAGGGAACGAAATTAACTAATTGGGTATAATAATTAAACCGGATTTCTTTTAGGAACGCGAAAAAAACTCTAAAAATAACATTAAAAAATTGTTACAAATTGAAAAATTGCTCTAAGAATCTCGAAAAAAACTTTATTGAAAAGAAGACAAAGTTTACTCGATAAAATATATAAATCGGATTCTTTTTTACTAATTTGAAAAAATTCGCATAAAAAATTAATTGAAAAATTCGAGAAATTGTCTTCGATATGCATGACTTCAGGCAAACAGGTACTTTCCTGTCAAATCTTGCGGCTGTGAGGACTTCAATGTTTTTTCAGAGTTCAGCGTTCGCGCGTATACACACACACGAAGACAGACAAGCACCTATCTTTATTATTACAGCCGCATCATGATAATATAATTTTTATCATCTTGACAAAATTTAGTGTATTGCTTTACCTAATACATTGGACACATTGTGAGGTAAAAAAATGAATTATTAATGAATATTGTAATTATTTATAATATAATAATAATTATTTATATGCACTTTCCTCCAAAATTTCTTGGTTCTCCCCCGGTGATCCCTAAGAAGTCATAGAGTCACATTCTGAAAAACTTTCGTGGGTATGTACTTGTGTACAGCATGTATTATCTGAGATTTATCATCCGGCAAAATTTCATCTACAAGACTTTGACATAGATAATGCTAGGTTTACGTCTCAGGCAATGCCCCTGTGCCTATAAAAGTTTCCAGCAAGATTAGGCGTTTTTTTAATCTTTGTAAGAAGTTAGGGTGCCAAAAAGTTTTACACTTTTGACCTCACTGTCTTATTTCACTGCTGCAAGGAGATTTACATATCTTTTTTTTACCATTAGATTTAGTTTTGATGTTTTGAACCCCTTCTCACACCCCCTCATGCAAACAAAAATCGCGTTTGAGCTCTTTTTAAAAGAAATAACACACAATTATGAATTCTAAGAGGAAAACCTGTCTAAAACGGAAATTCGGCCGGTTTAATGGGGTCTCCGTTTTAGCAGATTTTACTGTATAAGATATTGTTTGTATCCAACATATTCTGGTTAAAAAGTCTGAGCACCCCCCCGTTCAAAAGGCTGGTTACGCCTATGCTGCATCTTAAGTAACAAACTTACACAACTTCTTCATTCCCCATTGCATAGCCCACAATAAAATGTATCATGTCAGTCCTAATCAAAACTATTACACAAAACAACAGAAAATCAAAGGTAGATCTGCTACCATAATCATAAAGTAACATAATTAACTCTTCAAAGCACACATGAGTACTACATTGCTGCTTATGTTCTGACTCACTGAAAGCATCACTTAAATATACATCTAATTAGCTGCAGAAAATTAACATTATAATGCTGCACACTGGAAAACAAACATTTCATCACATGCAAGACACACCCACTACAAAATATTCTATCATTGTATCAAGTTGTATCATAGAAATTAACCAAGAGAAAAATAGCTAACGTAAAAGTGACAAAACAACTTAACTACCAACCAATCAACCATATGCTAGGAAAGTAAACAAGCATACAGATTTACTGTAAGTTCAAAAGCTATTGCGTTTTTACATTATACAACTTATATTTTATGCAGCAATAAATTTAAAAATGAATAATTACTTAAAATACTTGAAAAACAATAATAACAAAAATTTAAACTAGAAAAATAATAGCAAACTTTTATGTGGTGACTGGACCAATACTGCTAGGTAAAAGTATCAATACTTAACACAAAGTTGAAAGAATGTTAAGGGAATGTTTGATAGACCGGTCTTGTCAGTGGTATTTCAAATTAATGCATCATCAAGTCAGCTCGGAAGAAGTTTGCTATTATCTTCAAAGATTAAGAAAAAAACTCGTAAATGCTATGAACCACATATCTTTATCAAAGAATACCCATAAAACTAAACTCAGCTATCAAAATGCAAATTTCAGCAATGTCAATGCCAACAGTCATTAAATCTTATCTAAAAGTTTTTGATAAGAGATCTATCTCATTTCAAATTTTTGGTAAATCCCAGATCTAATGTATCATGCACCCCATCTTCTAAAAATTCTTAAAAATTGCATCCAGATCTCTTATTATTATTTGCTGCTAATAATACAAAAAATTCTACATATGGTTTAAAATTAATAATTGACCTTGGTTTGAGGTGTGATTTTTGACAGGATATTTTTAATAGCTAGCATACCTATGCTAATTATCGGAATAAATTTCCTAGAAAGTGTTGCTCTTCTGATTGACTTCAATTGTCAAAGGATTTTTGACGGCACCACAAACGTTCACAAGTTGGGATATTTGCCCATCTTAAGTTCTCAGGAAAGATCTATTAAATTCATTTCAGGCAATTTCTGACTGATTACCATAAGATTTTATAAAATTATCTAACTTTACAAAAATAACTTCAAAAAATAAACCAGTGCCATATAATACCATCCATTACAATAAAACTACAGAAAAATATATGATATGACTATACGAAGAAATACCACAAGCTATTTTTCTCAGAAATAGACTAAAGTTTCCATGAAAATATGCTTTTTAATGTGTCATTCGGAATAACAAAATTTAAGTTTAATCAATGGTTCTAAATCTAGTGTTAAGAGTCTACAGCACAAGCCAGTGGGACAGTGGCCATGCCAACCATTTTACTACTACAAGAGATTCACACTGTCTTCAAAGAAACATTCCGGTTACAACAACCAACTTGGTGTATGGAACTAGACTTCAGGTTCCTGTTGAATTTTTCGTTTCTACTGCAACAGAAGCTTTGCCTCAATAGTTTGCCATGGAGCTAAAACTGTATGTTAGAGACATCCACCCTACACCTACTTCCAGTGCCGCAACTAGAGGGGGGGGGGCATGTGCCCCGGGCACCAGAACGAAGGGGTGCCAAATGAAGGATTATCTTATACTACGAGGCATGTTTTTTAAGTAAATACCGTTTTGGAATTAAAAAAAGACGTGCAAAGATATCGCAATAATTTTATTTTTACATGAAAGCCTGTACCTTCATCTACTTTTCTACATAATTTCCATGATTATTGAGCCACTTGTCATAACGTGGCACCAGTTTTTGAATACACTCCTCATAAAATTCTGCCGCCTGACTTTTTAACCACTGTATCACAAATGTTTTGACTTCGTTATCGTCTTGAAGACGCTGACCACCCAGGTGTTTCTTCAAGTGCAGGAACAAATGGTAGTCGCTGGGCGCCAGATCAGGGCTGTATGGAGGATGATCTAGAGCTTCCCATTTAAAAGATTTGATGAGATCTTTGGTCCGATTAGCCACATGCGGACGGGCATTGTCATGCAGTAAAACGATACCCTTACTCAACTTGCCACGTCTTTTGTTCTGGATTGCACGACGCAGATTGTTCAACGTCTCACAATAAGACGCTGCATTGATTGTCTCATTACGAGGCAGAAACTCCACTAGCAATACTCCTTTTTTGTCCCAAAAAACTGTGCACATGATTTTCTGGGCAGAAATTGTTTGCTTAAACTTCACTTTTTTGGGTGATGATGAATGTCGCCATTCCATGGATTGTTGTTTCGATTCTGGTGTGACGTAGGCCACCCATGTTTCATCACCAGTAACAATTTGGTCTAAAAAATCTTCACCTTCATTGTGGTACCGCTCAAGGAAAGTCAATGCACTGCCTAAACGTTGGGTTTTGTGCAAATCCGTCAACATTTTTGGAACCCAACGTGAACACAATTTCCGGTAATTCAAGTTCTCGGTCACAATGCGATACAAAACACTACGAGAATATTGAGGAAAGCAGTCGCACAATGATGAAATTGTAAAGCGTCTGTTTTCTCTCACCTTTTCGTCCACTTTCTGCACCAAATCTTCATTAACGACCGAAGGACGCCCACTCCGTTCTTCATCATGCACATTTGTGCGGCCATCTTTAAATGCTCTCATCCATTTCCTTACCATTCCATCCCTCATAATGTTTTGTCCATAAACTTCACAGATCTCACGATGAATATCGATCGGTTTTACGCCTTTAGCACTAAGAAATTGTATAACAGCCCGTACTTCACAATCAGCGGGACTCACGATTGTCAGAGGCATCTTAAACACTCAGTAAACAACGTATACAATGAAGAATCAGACTGTAATGGCGTCAGTGCGTAGACAAGAGATGTAGGTAACCAGCACGCATGCGCGGAACACCGACCGTAGCGCTGCGGCGGCAAAATCGCAAAACGGTACTTACTTAAAAAACATGCCTCGTATAATGCGAGCAAAAATTGTGTGTGTGTGTGTGTGTATGTAAATTTTATCTTGAGAACGGCTCTAACGATTTTAATTAAATTTTGCACACTACCGTTTCTGGGCACGTAAAGACCATTGGGATGGGTCTCGTGTTCGAGAAAATTCGATTAGTGGGTGATTTTGGGTTATAATGGGTCAGGGTCTAGCTAATTATATCTAAAAAATGGCTCAATCGATTTTGACAAAATTTTGTATCCCACCATTTTCGAGCACGAGAAGACTATTGGGCTAGGTCATGTGTTCGAGAAATTTCGATTTGTGGGTCATTTTTGGGTCACTGTGGGTCTAACTATTTTTATCTAAAAAACGGCTCTAACGATTTTCACTAAACTCTATATTCTATAGTTTTGGATTACGAGAAGACCATTGGGCTAAGTCACATGTTCGAGAAAATTCGATTAAGGGGTCATTTTTGGGTCACCGTGGGTCAAGCTAAGTTTATCTAGATAACGGCTCTAACGATTTTGACAAAATTTTGCACCCTACTGTTTTTGGGCACGAAAAGACGATTGGCATGGGTTATGTGTTCCAGAAAATTCGATTACTGGGTCATTTTGGGTCATAATGTGTCAGGGTCAAGCTAATTATATCTAGAGAACGGCTCAATCGATTTTGACTGAATTTTGTATCTAAGCAGTTTCCGGCATGAAAAGACCACTGGGATGGGTCTCATGTTCGAGAAAATTCGATTAGTGGGTCATTTTGGGTCATAATGGGTCGGAGTCAAGCTAATTATATCTAGAGAACGGCTCAATCGATTTTGACTAAATTTTGTATCCAGCTGTTTTTGGGCACGAGAAAAGTATTGGGCTAGGTCACACGTTCGAGAAATTTCGATTAATGGGTCATTTTGGTGTCATTTCGGGTCAAACTAATTTTATCTAAAAAGTAGCTCTAACGATTTTAACTAAATTTTGAAATCTACTGTTTTGGATTACAAGAAGACCAATGGGATAAGTTACATGTTAGAGAAAATTCGATTAGTGGGCCATTTTTGGATCACTGTGGGTCTAGCTATTTTTATCTAAAAAACGGCTCTAACGATTTTTACTAAACACTATATTCTACAGTTTTGGATTACGAGAAGAGCATTAGGCTAAGTCACATGTTCAAGAAAATTTGATTAGTGGGTCATTTTTGGGTCACCGTGGGTCAATCTATCTAGATAACGGTTCTAACAATTTTGACGAAATTTTGCCCCCTACTGTTTTTGGGAACGAAAAGAGCATTGTGATGGGTCTCGTGTTCAAGAAAATTTGATTAGTGTGTCATTTTCGGTCATAATGGGTCAGGGTCAAGCTAATTATATCTAGAGAACGGCTCAATCGATTTTGACTAAATTTTGTATCTAACCATTTTCGGGCGCGAAAAGACCATTGGGATGGGTGTTGTGTTCAAGAAAATTCGATTAGTGGATCATTTTGGGTCATAATGGGTCAGGGTCAAGCTAATTATATCTTAAGAACGGCTCAATCGATTTGACTAAATTTTGTATCAACCATTTTCGGGCACGAAAAGACTGTTGGGATGGGTCACGTGTTCCAGAAAATTAAATTAGTGGGTCATTTTTGGGTCACGCTATTTTTATCTAAAAAACGGCTCATCGATTTTCACTAAACTCTATATTCTACAGTTTTGGATTACGAAAAGACTATTGGGCTAAGTCACATGTTCGAGAAAATTCGATTAGTGGGTCATTTTTGGGTCACCGTGGGTCCAGCTAAGTTTATCTAGATAACGGCTCTACTATTTTGACGAAATTCTGTAAGCTATGGTTTTCGGGCACAAAAAGACCATTGGGATGGGTCACGTGTTTGAGAAAATTCGATTAGTGGGTCATTATGAGTTAGGGTCAAGCTAATTACATCTAAAAACGGCTCAAGACATTTTCACAATTTGTTTTAATATACAGCCGTTTCTTGTCATGAGATGACATTTGGGCTAAGTCACATGTTCGAGAAAATTCAATTAGTGGGTCATTTTGGGTCACAATGGGCCAGAGTCAAGCTAATTGAATCTAAAAACATGCTCAAAACATTTTGACCAAATTTTATATTATACCATTTCTGGGCATGAGAAGAGAATTGGGGTAAGTTACATGTTAGAGAAAATTCGATTAGTGGGTCATTTTGGGTCACAATGGTTCAGGGTCCAGCTAATTTTATCTAAAAAAGGGCTTAAACAATTTTGACTAAATTTTGTATTCTATCATTTTCTGGTTCGAGAAGACCATTGGGCTAGGTCGCATGTTCAAGGAAATTGGATTAGTGGCTCATTTTGGCTCACAATGGGTCAGGGTCAAGCTAACTGTATTTAAAAAGCGCTTCAAAACATTTTGAAAACATTTTGTATAATACCGTTTCCGAGCATGATAAGACCATTGGGCAGGATCGCATGTACGAGAAAATTCAATGAATGGGTCATTTTGGGTCCTAATAGGATCAGGATCAAGCTAACTTTATCTAAAAAACGACTCAAAAGATTTTGACAAAACTGTGCACTACACCCTTTCTGGACAGTATAAAACCAGTGGGCTGGGTCGCATGCTCAAGAAAATTTTATTAGTGGGTCATTTTGGTGATAATGGGTCAAGCTAATGGCATCCATCTCAAAAATGTTCAAACAATTTTGACAATTTTTTTTGTTATACCGTTTCACAGAACAAAAATACCATTGAAATCTGCATTCACTTTCGATAAATTTCGGTTAGTGGTTTTTTGAATCAACGTGGGTCAAGCTTATTTTATCTAGAATATGACTAACGATTTTCACTAAATTTGTATTCCATCGATTTCAGGCTCGAGAAGAGCATTGTATTAGGTCGCATGTTCGAAAAAATTCGATTAGTGCGTCATTTTGGGTCACTATATTTCAGGGTCAAACTAATTGTATCTAAAACAGCAAGAATGATTTAGTGGGAATAATATATCGAGATAAACACAAAGCTCATTTTGACCGAGCTTAGCTCGGTCATTCCTGCTAGTACCTTTGTAATGGATCATTTTCTTCTGATGGACTGATGGCTTCCATTATTATGAAACAGCCATTATAAATGAAGTGTTAGGTGAAGATGAAAGAGCAGTCGTAGAAAGTTAGAACTCTGATAAAAAAAAAATTATGGCCATTTTTTTCCCCCATTCTGACCAGAAAATCAGAGTTCTAACTTTTTACGACTGCTCTTTGATCTTCACCTAACACTTCATTTATAATGGCTGTAAAAGATAGTATTATTCATGCAACTGGAAATATGTAATGTTATCTTACTATAGTAGTGGTAGCATTATTCGAACTTCTACATGTATGATATGCATATGTCTCAAAAAGCTTAATGATGCTTACAATTGTAATAATAAACAAGAAAAAAAATCATGCGTCAATCATAGATTATGAAACACTTTCCAGCACTTCCAGAATACTTTAACAAAACTTTGCCTTTTAATTAGGCATGCACCATCTATTCGGTATTTGGCCATATTACCGAACATTCGGTTCGGCCGAATATCAAACTATTCGGTATGCTGAATATTCAGCTTAGCCGAATAGCAAACTATTCGGCCTGCTGAATATTCAGTTTGGCCAAATATCGAAATATTCGGCTGAACCGAATACTTCAAAAAAAAAAAATTTTTTTTAAACGTATTTTTAAAAACCTTATACAACTTCTACGTTTAACAGTCAACTTATAAAGATATTCAGAATAATTAGAAAAAGAATCTATTTAAATAAAATAGAATGTTTTTACATTATTCATTTGCTGTTTATTAAGTATTATTTAAGAAAATTAACCAATCACGAGGATTTTCATAGAAATTAATTATGTACAAATGCAAGTTCTTGAACATTGTCCAGTAAAAAATCTGTTTCTTCCTATGATTTTAAGAACAACGTTTACAATCTTTGAAAATGATTGTGCCCTCCAGACACTGATCTAAGATGCATTTAAAAACTTCCTTGCTTAAAGGGAGTAGAACAGTTATTCTTACTAAGTTGTCACCCTATAAAATTTGAATAGATTGCATTATTTATTTACTTTTGTCTCTTCCTGACAAACAAATAATATATGATCCTGTACAATTTTTCTTCCAATTTTTTCACAATTTCTCTTTGGTTTTAAAATGTTTGTTTTAGAATTTAAAAAGAGTTTATTCATTTGTTTTAATTCTCAGAAGAAGCCATGGAATTTAAAATTTTATTAATTAAAAAAATTTTATAACTATCCTCTTCTTAAATAACTCAAAGCAGATTTTTTTTCAGCATAAAGTTTATTTGAAAAAAGCTCTTATTTATTAGAATAAATGTTTCTGTTTTAAATATTATTTGAAATTGCTTTAAAATTTAACATTTTAATGCCTTTAAACTTTGAAATATAAAAGTATTCGACAAGCTGAACATTCGGCCTAGCAGTTACTATTCGGCTAGCCAAATATTCGGTATTCGGTTTGCCTGTAGGCCGAATATCATGGAAGACGGTAGTATTCCGAGTAACGCAGCCTTAAGCCTAAAATCGTATCGTATTGTATCGTATCGTATCATAGAATTCGTAGATGGCGGAACTCATATATACAGCTAACTCGACATCAAAGAAAACGTGAAAAGCCGACTTTTAATAACTCAGCAGATATAGGTCTTATTGTTCTGAATTTTCTAGAACAGTCTTATATCTGCAGTCTAATCGTATACTGAAATTTTTACATTTCTAAATGCAGTATATTTTGAGATCTAAATAGCCATTTTTAAAGTGAAAACGTTGGTATGATATCGAGGAAGTTCCTAATTTGAAAATCTCGAAAACGGTTCTAACGATTATCTTTAAATTGATACACAATACAAATGTGATTAAGGCGAGGGGAATAACACTTTTCTTTTTCTGGGAAAACTCTCGTTCGTTAAATAATTCGATTTTTTCTTCTCTCGAAAATGACACGGGCGATTTTTTAAAAATCAAATAAATATGTTTCAGATGAACCAAATAACAATTTACTTGTTTCCAGCAAGACTCTTGTTCGTTTTATAATGCGCATGAAAAATCGGACTATATTTCTTCGCCATTCTATGGAAATTTCACCGAAAATGCATGACACTGTATTCATACACATGCTTTCTTTTTAACCACTTTTGGGGAGAAAAATTTTGTCTTCGCACTGGCTGAGTGGTTAAGGGCCATCGTCTACCAATCTTAAGATAGGCAGTTCGATACTCTCTGGTACTTGTTTTTGCATGTGAATGTGTTTTTTTTTTCCTTTTAAAGTCTGTTAGTTGACCATTATTCTCAGTTCCTTTGTAATTTTTTAATTGCTATTAAGTTAAATAAAATTACAATTATAATGACGCCAATTTGATGATGATTATTTCTTGGCAATTTTTCAACAATAAAAATATTACCATAAATTTTATAAATATATTTAATTTCAATCACTTTACAAAAAATATACATTAATAATTATTATTTGAATATAAATCACACGATCAGAAACGTAAAAAAATAATTCATTTCAGCTCTTCTTTTTATAATATCATTTTTTATTATTATGACGGTCAATCAATATATAATCACTGACATCGATAATATTATTATTATTATAATTATTATTTTCCTTGCATAAAAACTATTGTGATGTAATAATTCTTTTATAATAAATAATTTAGTTGAAATGTTTTATTTATAAATAACAATGAAGTTTGATAACCCCGAGACAATTGTTTTTATTTAACTTTGCAATATTTACAGTTTACATAATAAGCATATCAGAATTCTGGTGTCGCCATCTTTTGACGCAATTGCGTACTACATTTTGTCTTTTATTCGGGGAAAAAAAAAAAAACTAACGCTCTTCGCCGCTTTGAAAGAATCTCTGGTGACTAGAGGTCTATTTCGCAAATATTAAGAAAATTACTGCATATATTAAGAAAATTACTGCATATATTAAAATGGGTAGTATTATAGAGAAATGTTTGATAAAAACGTTGAAGTAGACAGTTTTTAAATCGAAGAATTATTTTAAGAGATATTTAATGTTAAATCTGGATAAAATTGTCTCATTAAAAAAGTCTCATAGGAAAAAAAATATACATGGGAATTTAATCATTTTCATTCAATTTAATCATTCAATAGAAACTCGAAGTATGCAGAGTGCATTTATTACTTTTAACTTGCCTAATTTTTTGACGGTTTATTTCAATTTTAAATTAAAAATTTTCAGAATTTCCAGAGATATTTTTTACATATTTTAGAAAAGGTTATTTTAAATTGTTGCCAATTGTTAAAACAGCGCAAAGAATAATATATCATTTAAATAAAAAATTTATTCACACGTGACTATTATAAACAGAAAAAAATCATTTTAAATTAGAATTAAATGATAACGTGTTAAAAGCAGGAAAATATTAAACATTACGTCATAAAAATTGTTTTTACACATGCTTATTTAAAATGAAAGAAAATTATAAAATAATCAATTATTTTCAAATTAGAATTAAATGATTACGCATTAAAAGCAGGAAAACATTGAAAATTACGTCATAAAAATTATATTTACACGTGAATATTAAAAGAAAAAGAAAAATTTTAAATAATAAATTCATTGATATGTGTTAAAAGTCGTAAATGGAGGAAATTACATCATATTGGCCAAAGTGGCCAAATAATAATATTGCAAAACAGTTTAAATTAAAAAATATATTTATATGAGAGATTTATTTCAAATTTCGAGATGATATTTTAAACTATAGTTGCCAATTTTAAGGTAGCGCAAATAATAATATTATCTTTCTGATAATAAAAATATTTTCAGCTGAATGTTACAAAGAGAAAGGAAAGTTTGGTGAAAATTATGTCAGATTTAAAACGTTACATTTAAAATCTCTTATTTAAAATCATTTTCTTATAGTGTTGTTAAAAAATACCATAAAGCAAAGACTCTGTTGACTTAGTTCCTTTTATATCTGGTAATTTTCAAATGTTTAACTAATCTTATTTAATCAAGCACGGAAACAGCAACTAACATCAGCTGATTCGGTCTTGAAATCCCCCAGTAAAAGGGAAACCCGTTTACAGTAAGATCGCCATTGATTTTTTAATTATACAGAGCAGCCTCGATTATCCGAGCTAATTGGGACTGTTAGTAAATCGGAAATCTCGGTTAATAGAAACTGTGTGTAAAAACTCGCCGTGCTTGCGAATTTAACATCTCTTTTAAAAAAATATATAGAACGTTTTTAAATGATAAAAATAAATATATGTAAAAGTTCTGTTTCACAGCTTAACAAATTTAAAAAGAAAATCAACTACCAGTAGTAAATTTTAAAATGCAAATTGAAAAATTTACGAAAGTTCACACAGCCACTGGAAACAAAGCATTGTTCGCTATTGACTTCTCAGGGTCCAATGTTTCTTTGGAGTTGAGTGCTTTTGGGGGCAGAAGGGCCTGTATAGCACGGACAGTGAGCTAAAGAGTGTGGTTATTTTTAAGGCTCATTCAAAAGGAAAAGAAAATCAGACTTTGTTATCGGCTCGGTTAACAGAAACCTTGATTAATCGAAGCTCGGTTAATCCAGGTTCTACTATAATTCAATCTTCCGTAATCTTTTTAAAGCAGATCAAATTAATGGACTTTAGCACAAAGTCACATAGCTGATAACTGCCATGCTTGTTGGCCACCTTTTTTTCCAAAAGTTTGCTTCGCCTTATTCAATTAATGAGATATCTCCGATAAAATAAGTCACATTTTCCCGTTCTAAAATACTGGTATCCAAAAATCGTAGCATGTAACTGACACTACAAGTACTCATGGAACGAGACTATTTTAAGTCTGATTTTTATTATAGACTATATAAAATTATTAAAAATATATATTATGATAGGAACTAGCGGGCTTCGTCCGCTATTTACGTTACGGATATAAAAATAATGTTTTTTTTTTTTTAGGGAAAAAGAAATAAAAACCTATTTGACGATAGGTTTATAAAGACACATTTTGTATTTGTTATATTTCCGGGGATGAGGAGGGGGGAGGGGTGACTATTTTGATTAAATATCGCAATTAGTCCACATGGCAGATATAATTATGATAGACACTAGCGGGCTTCGCCTCTCTATGGCGCCTTATGGGTCCAGCTTCCATAACTCAGAAACTACCTTTCGGACATCAATGCAACAGATTCCAAACGTTATAATTAACTTAATAATCACCCTATATAGCATTAAAGTAAATTTATGAGTACTGCATACTATTTTTTTATCATAATTTCTGAAGAGAAAAAATTATTTCGGTTCCATTCTTAGGTACTGGTCTGAAAAATTTTGAAAAAGGGGGGAAGGAGGGGACATGAGACTGCTGTTTGTCAAACAACACAACAGGGTCTGGCTTATTCAACTTGGTTTTTGATGACTTCAATTAGAGGGTGGTTTGTTTAAAAGGGTGCGTTCCCTGCCCCATGGAAATTGGAACTATTGGTGCACCATCTATGTAAGGATTTAACAATTATAAATTAACATTTTGGATTTATTAATTTAAGGATAAAGTGTTTTTAAAGGAATATCAAATGAAACCATCTGTGCGATCTGCGATTATACTTACCCACTTGTTTTTATATACAAACTGCTATAAGGAAAATTGTAATAAAATAGTAAAAATTAAATCTGCATTAAATCCCATAAGTATCTTTTTTTTTTTAATCATTTTATCACTAACCTCAAAAAAGTAATGATATCAATGCAAAAACCCTTGATGGGTTAAAAGTTTGTGACGCAGCACTTTATCTTATGCTCTAAGAATTTTAAATATGGAACTTAAAAATACTGATATCAAATTTTGAGTGACGTTATGCTATTTCTTAAAAAATATATTTGTATTTATTTCACCATTTTATTTTTGTTTTATTTATAATCGCATGTGCAAAAGTTATGTTCAACATGAAAAGCTGCATAAAATTTTATTCGCTGTTGCTTTATCATTTACATCTCTCATAAATTCAAAATATGAGTTTTAAAAGATATGATATAAAATTTAAGTGACGCCTTGATGTGACTTTAAAAGGTTTGTTTTAAAATTCAATTTAAATTATTTTTGACTTGGTTAAAAGATTTTTTTACATCTACACAATACTTTTAATTTTCCAATTCACTGTTAAATATATCACTTTCATTGAATCTATACTATGCATTGAAATGTATTTATTTCAATAAATTGATTTATCTTTTGTGTCACGCTATTCAAAATTGTGAGTAAGATTTATGTAAATGGTTTATTTGCGTCAAACTATCCTTTTTCATACATTTCATGTAGTTTGGACACAATGACGCAAAGATTTGTGTCATTAAATCTGCATTAAATCCCATAAGTATCTTTTTTTTAATCATTTTATCACTAACATGGTTTATTTGCGTCAAACTATACTTTTTCATACATTTCATGTAGTTTGGACACAATGACGCAAAGATTTGTGTCATTAAATCTGCATTAAATCCCATAAGTATCTTTTTTTTAATCATTTTATCACTAACCTGGTTTATTTGCGTCAAACTATCCTTTTTCATACATTTCATGTAGTTTGGACACAATGACGCAAAGAAACCATTTACATAAATCTTACTCACAATTTTGAATAGCGTGACACAAAAGATAAATCAATTTATTGAAATAAACACATTTCAATGCATAGTATAGATTCAATGAAAGTGAT
Source organism: Maratus speciosus (assembly GCA_963932465.1). Lineage (NCBI taxonomy): Eukaryota > Metazoa > Arthropoda > Arachnida > Araneae > Salticidae > Maratus > Maratus speciosus. The sequence goes on from OZ010786.1 coordinate 399,086,696, forward strand.
ATATTTAACAGTGAATTGGAAAATTAAAAGTATTGTGTAGATGTAAAAAAATATTTTAACCAAGTCAAAAATAATTTAAATTGAATTTTAAAACAAACCTTTTAAAGTCACATCAAGGCGTTACTTAAATTTTATATCATATCTTTTAAAACTCATATTTTGAATTTATGAGAGATGTAAATGATAAAGCAACAGCGAATAAAATTTTATGCAGCTTTTCATGTTGAACATAACTTTTGCATATGCGATTATAAATAAAACAAAAATAAAATGATGAAATAAATACAAATATATTTTTTAAGAAATAGTATAACGTCACTCAAAATTTGATATCAGTATTTTTAAGTTCCATATTTAAAATTCTTAGAGCATAAGATAAAGTGCTGCGTCAGAAACTTTTAACCCGTCAAGGGTTTTTGCATTGATTCAGTATTCGGCCAAAATCACTATTCGGCGCATTCCTACTTTTAATAAGGTAAAGACCTAACCTAAGTAAACGTTTTAGAAAAATATAACACATTTAAAAAAGAGATTTCAATAATTACCACCCATAGGAGTAAAAAGAGCGACCCCAATTCTTTTGTGCAGCTCTGTATATGATCTATAGATTTGTATTGGTTCCAGATAGTATGCTAAAATTTAGTTTAGTAAGAAAACATATGACACAGTTTAAAATTCCCCTTTACCAATTTCTACTAATAGACAGAAACATAACTTGAATTCTGTTGTACAGCCCTGTATATTACATACAGATTTTCATACATGCCACAAATTATGCTGAAATTTAATTCAGGCAAAAATATGCTTAAAACTACTTAAATCACTTTTCCAAGAATTACCATCCATAGGTGGCTATGTATCCAGTTCTTTGCATAGGCGTGTATATGATTTTATTTAAATGCTACAAATGACTCTTAGTATTATACTAAAAGTCGTTGGACTTTAAAATCAACTAGAAGTTGCATAACTCAAATTAAACATTTTTAAGCAATTCACGCTCATTGCCAATAATGTTTACAAATTCTTTTGTATAGCCAAGTAAACGTTCTATAGCATTTATGCATACCACACAGTATGCAAAAATTTAGTTAAAGTTACTTTCACTTTCAAAACCGGTTCTGGAAATGAAAGTGTCATACTAAAAAATATCTGCAACCAAAATTGAAAAAGTAAAAAAGGTGCGATGTAGAGACAGATCTCGGCTATCCAATGCACAAAAAAATATTTAAAAATGTCACAATGCAAACAAGATATTAGAAAAATCTCTCCCCATAGGATTAGCATTAGCTTGTGAGTGCCTTTGCCAGCAGGGACAGGAGCCTTAAGGATGCCTCTTTCTTTTTCAGCTGGCAAAATATTTCTAGAATATATAATTTTATTTGAAGTGTTAAAATTTACTCATAGCTTGTCAGCTTCCCTAACACACAAAATATTAAATTAAGCATATATTTTAGAACTATTTTGTCAAAAAAAAAAAAAAAAAAAAAAAAAAAGGAAAGCAACATCTTTTTAGAATAGTACACAGAAATAGAAGTTTAAAATATTAATTTCCTTATGGGATATTTTAAAAATACGAATGCATTCCACTCCCATAGATTTAACATTAGAGAGGAAAATTTCAGATCTGGCTAACTAACTCTTTTAATGATTCTAAGTCAAAGTATCTTTTAAAAATGGATTTTTATTTTTTAAAGAAGCAAGTAACAGAACCCATTTGAAGAGCAACAAGAAAACCCTCAAAGGGCACCATGACACCTGCTAGAGTTGGACACACCTGATCTACAGCATCATCTGAAAAAATTCAATGACAGCTCATTTGTTAAAATTAGTCCAACCATTTGCACTTTACAAATATATACTATTAAACACACACATCCTTCTATTTGTCATTGTCTTAAATGGGTAAAAAATATCAAATATGATTATTCATACGAATTTTCTACACAAATGGAAATTTGTTCTATTAACAATTCATGCACTAAACAATGCAAGTAAATAATCATATATATATATATGTAATAAAAGAGCTGGACATTCACACCATGAAAAGTTACATACAAACGTGAAAAACAAAAATCCAAATACTAAACAGTATATAAAATGTTGTAAAGTCTAAAAACTACACAAACATTAAAATAAAGTTAAGATATCCGACGTTTCGATCATCATCTGTAACCTTCATCAGGAAAATGTTGTCATAATGCTTCTAAAACACAGAGCAAAATCGTTTTGAATTTAAAAGGTTCATTATATTTCCATCCAGTCAATTATCACTTTAACCAATCACAATCAAGAAACCTGCAGAGGCACCATCTATCAGACAAAAAATAGAATAAAATTTCAAATGATTTAAGGAAGGATAATGCTGAGGCGTCATCTATCAAGTGAAAACGGAATAAAAGAAAATCTAATTAACAGTGTGGCATGCGGTGGCTACATCTATTGTAAAGGGATGCAAATAAATGCAGAATTAAAAATAAAAGAGACAAACTTTGCTAAAACCAAAAATAACAGGGCATACCCGACATTGAAAAATAAAAGATGAATAAAATTAGTTGCAAAAGTTTATACAAAACAAATAGGTGTTGCTATCCAACATACAATTTATTCACAAGTTTAACATAAAACTCTACGTTTCGGTTTAATCTTTAAAACCTTCTTCAGGAGAAAAATTTTCTAAAATATAAATCGACAACAAACTCTTTACATGCTACATTTTGAAATCAATTCAAAATGCAAATCAGTCTAACGGAAACCTCTTAATCTCAAATAAACAGTTCAGTGGTGCCATCTTTAAACCAAAGAAACTAACGATGAAAGAATTGCTGAAAAAAGTGGAATTTTCATTGACATTTCAAAATAGAAAGCCATATTTCAGGAATATGAAAGGAAACATTATCATTACACACTTCATGGTTTCTTAGACAAATTTCTAAAGATTCCCGAATAAGATAGTGTCACTGAACTGTTTATTTGGGATTAAGAGGTTTCCGTTAGATTGATTTGCATTTTGAATTGATTTCAAAATGTAGCATGTAAAGAGTTTGTTGTCGATTTATATTTTAGAAAATTTTTCTCCTGAAGGTGGTTTTAAGGATTAAACCGAAACGTAGAGTTTTATGTTAAACATGTGAATAAATTGTACGTTGGATAGCAACACCTATTTGTTTTGTATCGATATTACAACGTAAAGTCCTTTATTATTATTGGCAAAAGATTATTTTAACATGCATATCCAAAGTTTAGGGATATTAACCAAGATGTTATCATTACAAACTTCCTTTCTTGTAATCATAATTTCAATTGATTCTTTCGGTAGGCTATCAATAGGAGTATTACATGGAATTCTTATCTTGGCATTACTAAAGTCTATGTAACTGTGAGGGTAGTTGAAATAAAATCTCGCAAGCGCTGTTGTTGTTCAAACATTCAAGAAATTTTCTTTTCGTAGCTCCAATGTAAAACTTTCTTGCACCGCTTTTCAAAATAATAGGTATTTCATTAACTCTGGCATGTTCATGCCCAGGTGTAGGATCCAAATTACTATTTAACAAGTTAGTAAGGTAAGGAAAGGGAATAGCAATAAGTTGAATGTTAAATCCACGAACAATTTTCCTTAACTTTTCAAAAATGACTGGGACATACCTAAATCGACAATATGTTGGATTTTGTTGGTTAATAGAAAGGCTGTGAGGGGGGAGACAGTGTTGCTTGTGAATAATATTATAAATGTATTTAATGTGAAAACCATGATCTATGGCAATCTGCTTAATAAAATTAAGCTCCTGCTTTAATTGTGAGCCAGAACATATTAAAAAGGCCCTTTGTATTAAATGATTTAAATGCTGCAATGCGATAATTAAATGGTAAGTTAGCACTGAAGGGGATAACAGTATTTTCTTTCATAGGTTTTCTATAAACAGTAGAGTTCAACATCTGATCATTCTGTTATCCCCTTCAATGCTAACTTACCATTTAATTATGAAATACCTATTATTTTGGAAAGCGTTGCAAGAAAGGTTTACATTGGAGCTACGAAAAGAAAATTTCTTAAACGTTTGAAAGAACATAAAAGAGATATTTTGCAATATCGTAAAACTACAGCGCTTGCTAGATTTTATTTCAACAACCCCACAGTTACATAGACTTTAGTAATGCCAAGATAATAATTCTGTGTAATACTGCTATTGATGGCCTACAGAAAGAATCAATTGAAATTATGATTAGAAGAAAGGAAGTTTGTAATGATGAAATCTCATTTAATATCCTTAAACTTTCGATGTACATGTTAAAAGAATCTTTTGCAACTAATTTTATTCATCTTTTATTTTTCAATCTCGGGTATGCACTGCTATTTTTGTTTTAGCAAAATTTGTCTCTTATTTTCAGTTCTGCATTTATTTGCATCACTTTAGAATAGACGTAACCACTGCATGCTACACTGATCAGTTTAATTTCCTTTTATTCTGTTTTCACCTGATAGATGATGCCATGGCATTATCCTTCCTTAAATCATTTGAAATTTTATTCTATTTTTTGTCTGATAGATGGTGCCACTGCAGGTTTCTTGTTTGTGATTGGTTAAAGCGATAATTGACTGGAAATATAATGAATGTTTTAAATTCAAGACAGTTTTGCTCTGTTTTTTAGAAGCATTACGACAACATTTTCCTGATGAAGGTCACAGATGATGATTGAAATGTTGAATATCTTAAACTTTATTTTAATGTTTATGTAATTTTTAGACTTTACAACATTTTATACACCGTTTAGTAAACTTGTGATTTTTATTTTTCACATTTAGATGTATATATATAACAATTATATAATATTTCAACTGCTTCCTTGTAAAATGCAATACATGTTTTACAATAATACTTGAAATATACAGGGTTGATGACTATCTGTAAACTGAATTTACTGAAAAACGCCGGTTGTAGTAATTTGTGGTAATGTGAAAGGCTGGATGTGTGAAAAAGAAATGATGCACTGGATTTAAGAAGCATACAACAAAAGAAAGGGCACTTTTTCCGGTCAAAAGGTTTGTTGACCCTAGACTAGTGATGGGCGATTCTGGAAAATTTGAGAATCGATTAAAATCGACATCGTATAAAACAGAATCGATCGCAATAAGAATCGATTCCCATATTCTAGAATCGATACTTGAATCGATATTTCGATGTTCACAGATTCACACAGATAAGCTGAAAAATAGTAATTCCAAAACGCAGGGAACCAACAGGGCCGTAATGACTATCTCTCACCCCTCACCTGCATTTATGGGGGCCCTAGACAATGTTAGAGGCCCAGAAGTAAGCTACTACAGACCTTTGAGTCAAATAAGGTTTTTTAACTTTTAAAATTATTATTTTTAAGATGTAATTTTGATAATAATTTATATTATATTTAAATTTATATTTAAAAAAGATCTCGGTCATATAAACAAAAAGAAAGAAATGATTTTTTTTTTTTTTCATCCGGAAAAGATGTACTTTCTATTCTTATTTCCTTCAACCAAACAGATGGGGACTTACTTCCTATAAACTCCCTAAAACGTGTATAAACTTCTTAAAAATGCGCAGATGAGCGAAATTTTGAAGGCTCTAAATTTATTTAAAATGTTAAATGGTTTTTCAGTCTTTTTAGGGTCTCCTATAAGCGTGGGGGAAATGCAAATATTGCAAATCTTCTTTTAAAATAGCTGTGATGAATGTAATTAACCAATTATCACATACTAAATATCCCCCAATTAATAATAAAAATTCTCCTTTTAATAATATACTTAACTAAATTTTCTTTCCCTTTTTAAAATATATATCTCCTTATCTCATTTACAGTTTATAAATATCTTTCTTTTTAATGTTTACCAAATTTTCAGCTGTTAAGAAAAAAAAAAAATGTTCTCATCCTAGACCCATTAACAATAAAATAACATACTTTTCTCTGGTTAACAAATAAATAAGTATATTCCTTAATTATATGTTACTTTTTTTTTTCCAGCAGTAATCTAAAAACTATAAACAGTTATTGACTCATTCGCTGACATGCAGAGTGCACTCACTGAAACAATAATAAATAAAAAAGAAAAGTATCGAGTTAAACTGATGGCATTGAGATCACAGTCTATTCATGCTAAGTATATTTTATACTCTTACTTCAAAGAATGCCTTTCGAAAAATAAATTAAGGGGGAATCAGACCCCCCCCCCCCCGTCACATCTCTATACTTAAACAATAAGCCTCCAAATCTCATCAAGGAAGCGTTTTATCAGAATAAAATGGTTACCAAATTTGAAGCAAATCAGATAGAAAAACCCATCTATCTAAATTAAGGGGGGTTAGCCCCTATTGCTCCCTTTATATTTAAACAATGAACCTCCAAATTTAATCAGGGAAGCGTCTTATCAGGATTAACCGGTATACCAAAATTGTAGCAAATCTGATAATTCTGCATGAAAAACCCATTTATCTAAGTGGGGGGGGGGGGGGGGGGGGAATAGTCCCTGTACCCCCGTCCTTTATGCTTAACCAATGAACCCCCAAAACTAATCAGGGAAGCGCCTTATGAGAATGAACCTAGAAGAAAAAATTTGAAGCAAATCGGATATTTCTATCGAGAGTTATCGCGTTACGTATGTACATACATACAGAAACTGCGGACACATTAGCTCTCAGGCTTTGATAGCCTGTGAGCTAAAAAGAAAAGTGCCCAGTTAAACTGATGGCATTGAGCTCACAGGCTATTTATTCACACTAACTGTATATTATGCTCTTATTTCAAAGGCCCTCGAAAAATAAACTAAGGGGGGGGGATTGCCCCTCCCCGTTTCCCCTCTTTATACTTAACCAATGACCCTCCAAATATCATCAGGGAAGCGCCTTATCGAAATAAATCGGTATACCAAATTTGAAGCAAATCGGATAGCAAAATCCATTTATCTAAATTAAAGGGTATTAGCCCCCTGTTCCCCCCTTCATATTTAACCAATGAACTTCCAAATCTAATTAGGGAAGCGCCTTATCAGAATAAACTGGTATACCAAATTGGAAGTAAATCGGATAGCAAAACCCATCTATCTAAATTAGAGAGGGTATTATCCCCTTGTCCCCCCTCCCCCCTTTTAGACCACAACAATGAACCTTCAAATATAATCAGATAAACTCGTTATCAAAATTAACCGGTATACCAAAATTTGAAGAAAATCTGATAATTCTGCATGAAAAACCCATTTATCTAAGCTAAGGGGTGGATTAGTCCCCCGTTTCCCCTTTATATTTAACCAATGAGCCCCCAAAACTAATCAGGGAAGCGCCTTTGCAGAATGAACATAGAAAAAAAATTGAAGCAAACCGGATATTTCTATCAAGAGTTATCGCGTTATGTACGTACATACATACATACAAAACCGACGGCCAAGAGCGTGTAACTAGTGGGGGGGGGGGGGGGGGGGGGCAGAAAATAAAAAAGGACATTAAAATCTTTCCAACAATATGTTACACGAGATGGTTTGGAATAAACAATAAATATGCCCCCGGGGGACAGGTAAGTCTCAAACGGTGGGAGGGGTGACCTCAAATGTATCTTTGGTCAAGGTTTCAAAATGTGGATTTATAATAAAATAGAACGAGAATTGGGCATTTTTAAAATAGCATGCATATTTTGAACGGCCCTGTAAATTAAGATTGGGGAGGAAGAGGGGGGAGGGGATTAGAAGGGACGAACTTGAAAAATACAACATAATAAACTAGTAACCCAAATAACTAGGCTTCTAAACAAAAGTATAACGATTTAACCTAGTACTGAATTCAGGGGGTGACCCGGGGGAACATTGGAATGTCCCTCCCGAAAGTTTTGAGATTTTATGCTTTTTAATGGATAAATGTGCATCCCCCCTTACGGAATTCTAAAATCTTCCCCCCACCCTATCTCGACCGGAGCAGCCTAGAAATCAACCCGCCATTCAACACTGAACCTATAAAGACAAAAAAAAAGGCTCTTATACAAAATTTTACAGCAATTCTGCCACTAAAACAGTAAAATTGGAGTAATCTATTCAACCCGAATCGTGGATCATGCGCGATGCGATTTGTTCACCTGCATCTAAAAATCGGCATCGAATCTGAACTGAATTGATTCGCCCGAATCTAAAGAATTGAAGTAAATCAAAAATAAGCGATTCTGCCCGCATCTAAAGATCGACATCGGCATCGAATCGAAACTGAATCGATTCGCCATTTCTGATCTTAATTTACGCACGGGCAGAATCGATGCGTTAATTTTTTCTTGCTTTCTTTTGTCTTTAGAAAAAGAAAGCGTTGGATTCGTAAAAAATTTCGACTTCCGGTTTTCGAAGGATTTATAGTTTTAGAAGATCTTGTCTGGAATACGATTTGACTATTTTTATGTATTGTCTGTCTGTCAGTCTGCCTATTTGTTTGTCTCTGACAAAAAAATTGTTGGCGGACTATTTCAATAACTAATGCATGGAATCTGTTGAAACTTTAGATTCAATTAGACTTTCATATAAATTGGTGCTGATTACTTTTTGATGTAAATCTACCGGCAGGTGGCGCTGCTATGCTGCATTTTCCCCGATTTTCGCAATAGCTCTATCTCAAGAACTAATGCACGGATTTTCATCAAACTTCGCATTCAGTTAGACGTTGGCATAAATTGTTGCAGATTAGATTTCGATATAAATCACCCAACAGGGGACGTTGTTATGCAGATTTTATCAGCAGTGTTGAATTCAGACAATTTTCTCCGGGAGGGATTTCTGCGGATCCAGAGAGGGACAGTTCAGAGGGGAAGGGGATTGGACTTTTGTACATTAAGCATAAAATCTCAAACCTTCCGGGGGGACATTTGAATGTTGCACAGGGGGGGGGGGGAGGGGGGCATGTCCCTCCGGGCTACCACCGGAATTCAACACGTTTTTCTGGATTTAAAGATTTTAGGGATCATATCTCAAGAACTAATGAACGGAATTTCATCAAACTTAATATTCTGTTCATTATTAGGTTTTCGTGTAAATGATATAACAGGTTGTGCTGCCATGCTGCTTTTTTTTAGCCGTGTTGAATTCAGGCATTTTTCTCTGGGAGGAATTTCTATGGTTCTGGAGAGGGACATTCTAGAGTTTCGGGGGGGGGGGGGGGGGGGGGATTGGACTTTTGTCCATTAAGCATAAAATCTCAAATCTTCATGAGAGATATTTCAATGTTGGGGGGGGGGGGGGGGGGGGGTTGTCCACCCGTACTAGCCCCTGAATTTAACACTGTTTTTCAGAATTTACACGATATTGGCGATAATATCTCAAGAAGTAATGACCGGAATTTCATCAAACTTAATATTATGTGTCATTGACATAAGTTGTTCCTGAGTTCGTGTTAATCATGTAACAGGCTATACTGCTTTTTTTTTTTTTGCATGATATTCGTGATAGCCATGTCTCAAAACTAATGCACGGAATTTAATCAAAAACTTCATATTCTGTTACACTTTCAGATAAATAGATCCTTATTAGGCTTGGGTATATACTGCCCAACAGCTACCGCTTTTATGCTCTTTGAATTGAGATTTTCCGTTGCGGATAACTAGGCTAATATCAGACGAACGTCTTTTTGCACACTTTTTTTTCGCTCTTACACCGTCCCTACACATGATAGCGAAGGTGTAGGGATGGCGTAACAGGGAAAAAAGCGTGCAAAAAGACGTTTGTCTGACATTAGCCTAAGAGGGTGTGGGCCGAAATTCAATGATTTGTTAGGAAAATGCAATGCTTATATTTTCTTTTAAAATGCACATACTTCAACGAACCTATCCTTTTTAAATCCTCATGATGCGCATAGGTTATCATTTAAATTTGACACTGTGATAGCGAATTTTGAAGTTTTAACATTCATGAGGCAGATGAAAGTTTTGGGATTGGCACATCCAACTACTTTATCTTCAATTTTTGAAGGAAAATGAAAATGATATTACCTTATTTTGTCTTAGAGACATCGATTAAAAAATTCATAGTATCGATTAAATCGAGTTGGCCATAGTATCGATTAAATCGATTAAAAAAATCGAAATCGCCCATCACTACCCTAGACTCAATGTGGGCTCTTTTATTAGAGACCGTTGAATTGAAATGCAAAAAAGTTATCAAGGAGCCTTGCAATAATTTCTGGAGGCCTCAGAATAATTTTGCAGCCTCTGGGTTCGGTTGTGAATACAATTTTCAAACTCCACATAAGGCGGAATTGGGAGAAATGGATGTGAGATAGCATGCACTTGTTTACAAATACTGACCACATGAAGAAAGCATCCTTACAAAGAGGTAGCTAACTGTTTGTTCCTGAAAATATGTAGAGAAATCAACTATTATATCAAGATATTCTGCATTATATAAAAAAAAAAAAAAGATGGCCACAAAAACAGATGATAAAGAAATGGTTGATGACTCTGATGAAGACAATAAAAAGCAATGATGAATTTTAAAATTTGTTTTGTTTTGATAGATTCAGAATTTAGTGATATTGAATGAAAAGTTTCTTTTTAAAACTTAACGATTTTTTCCGATTTTGTTTTCAATATTATACATAGAATTACCTAAAAAGGAAACAGATTAACGCATCATAAGACTGCCAATTGCATTGTAAGTATAAATAAATATTAGCAAATTACATTTACTTATTATAAATATATTTTTCTTTAAACATACTCAAAGTATAAAATACATTTTCATTTGTTGCGTGTTAGCAAGTAAGTAAAATCCTTCAATGTAAAAGGATTATGTGTTTTGTTCAAGCAACTTATATGACGAACATTGAATTTTTATTTCTTGTTATTTATAGTGCAGCCTACATGAGATTGCAGCTTTATCTCCCAAAAATTGTAGTAGATACAAAAAATTCAACTTCCAAATTTTAAATGCTAATATTAATCTTTATTCCATAATTAGAAATGAAATAAATAACAGCAGAATAAATAAGTATAAGCTTTTACTGAAATTCCAAAGGCAATTTATGATTAGTCATGAGAAACAAGAATACTTATAATATTTAAGTAATTTTTTTAAATGCATTATTTACTTTAAAACTGTCAGAAAATACTTACTAAATATAATTTTTTATTACTAGCATCTACCAATCATAATTCTATAAAGAGAAAAGAATAAATTAGTATAAATATTTTTAAATTAAAATTCATGAACAAATATACACATACAAAAGTATCAAAATTACTGAAAAGACATTGTTGATTTTTTGAGAATCACCAGCAGGAAACAGTGACTTAAGAGTCATACCAAATTCATGATTTCATGCAGTCATACACATCTGCAACTTTTTAAAAAGTTATAACGCTGTGAGCATTGAAAAGAATTTTCTTCACACCGAATGAGAGCAGCTGCATTGTTAAAATGAACAATAAAGATTCAGAGGCGTCGCGATGGTGGCATTGGGGGGGAGGGGGGGGGGACCCTCCCCCCAATATATGTAAACTTGGGAAATTTGAGCTTAGAGTTGGGAAATTATAGATTTTTGACACTTTAAAAAAAAAAAAAAAAGAATTTTTTATTGTTTTGCTAACTATTTTTCTGAGTTCTGTAATGGTAAAATAGTTAAACTTTCAAAAGAAATACAAAAAACAGCCAGACTCAATTTCTTATGTTTCTCTGTTCTACGAAAATATCATACATCTACCGGACCTGAATTTCTCTACTGTTGTCCATCAACAATGTCTCTAATACATTTCCTCCAAAACTTTGTTCCTTTCTCAAAAATCTAAAAATATGAGGCTATTTTCATATGAAGTACGATTATGACTAATAGGAAATAGAAGACAAAATCTTTCATTAAATGAACCAATAATTATAATTTTTAAGTTTTTAGTTTCAGCCTTTTTCTTTGAAAAGACGTTTTTTTTTTTTTTTTTTCCATATAAGTATCATTACCATTAAACACACACTGAACATATCATTTTAGTTGGAAAATAGAGCAATTTGTTTCACGTTGGGAAATTTTTAAATTATAAGTTGGGAAAATTTCGAAATGTTGATTTCATGTCAACATGTATCAAACTTTGAGATTTCAATATTCAAATACAAATGAACAGAACAAGCTTTCTTTGTTTTTTAAATATGTGAAACATGTACTGAATTGTAGCTTCATTTTTATCGGGTGATCACTTTTCACAATATCACGTCTGGAAAGCCTGTTTAAAACATCAGTTTTGATTTACAGAAATGCTCTGTTTGATTCTTAAAGACCTGATTAAAAATGTGAAAATTTATATGCCCTGGAATATGATCCTGTTGTCTCATTTTGCACAAGAAAAGAATGCATGCAGTTCAAACTTTAGGGCAGAGGAAATTTTTGTTCAGATGATTTTTTCAAGAGAATTGCCATATGATTACCTTAAAGATCTGCACTGCCAGAGTTCTGTCTCCGGCGAAATGAAGTCAAAATTTTAAACGGGCTGGGCCGCTAAAAAAAGTTAAGACTTCGATGTACCACGTTTAAAAAAAAATGGGCCTGTGACTATCTCTGTAGATTTTCATGTCTGAAAGCTCTTTGTAAAGCAATAGCACTTTTGGGAAACTGGAGTTATGATCAAGGGCCTAGTGCTCATATGAGTATCCGGTACACCTGAAGTTCCCAGGTGACTTAGAGGTGTGATCTCCAAACCACACCACTTAATTCTCGAGCACTTGGGTTTTGCTGTCATTGCAACCATGTCATCTAATGGTGTTTGGGGTGCAGGGAGAGCGACGCAAACTGGGCGATGCTCTTCTTGGCTGGTAGTGTGTGTCATGGCGACATCACTGAATTACGCCAGTCCTGCTTGACGCGATCGGGCTGGATTTTGACTTAATTGTTCCTAGGACGTGTCGGGCAGGCAATTTATTTATTATTTTTCAAAAAGAATAGTGATAATGGAGTCTTTGGAAATATACTTTAATGAATTACTAAGGAATATTTTCAAAAATCTATTTTTTTTTTTTACTATACAGCTTCAAAATTTATGTTTTTTTTTTAACCATTTGTTATCTTTAAACTAAATTATTTTTTTAATGAGTCTTTATTTGAATGTAAAAGTCTGAAATATACTGTAAAAATGTCGCACAAATATGCAGTATTTTTTAAAGGAATCTTAATTATATGTTAAGAAAAATCAGATTTTTTTTGTAGAAATTGAGCCGTTTCCGGGTTTTTAGTCTTTTAAAATGATCCATGTTTAGACTTTAATTTTTAAAACTGACCAAGATATCTTTCTTTTGTATCGGGGTGTGTCTAGCCCGTACAGACCTCTAGACAGCCTCCACCTTCTCCGAGCTATTCTAACCTCCCCTAGTAATTTGCATTTTTTTCTACTACCAAGAGTGACCAAAACCTTTTGTTCTCAGTTTTCAGCGTCAGTCGAGTATTATATATACATTCTACTATGATGCAACAAGGATAATTGTAAGTGATTCTCACTGTTTTAATTTGTTTTAGAATATGTTGAGAATTTAATTTGTTTGAGAGGGGTGGGGGAGGGGAGGTTTTAGGCAATAGCAATTTTGAGTTTACTGTGGTAGGAGAAAAAAAATGTTGGTGGACATAAATATTTTGCATCTCACAAGAGAAAACATAAGCACCTACATATTCGTAAAGTGATAAAACTAGAAAAAGGATGTTTTCAGAAGGTGGAAAATATTTCCAAGTATGAAAAAATTATTTAAAATACATTGGAAAAGAATCATTTTTTTATATCTAGGGTCAAATGTAGCTTATTTATATCAGTATGATTCATGTTATATCAGATTACCTAAAGACTTGTAGACAGCAAGATCATACAGTATAGGGCTGTCCTGCTGTCCAACGCGGAAGGCTTTCTTGTTGCCTTTTTGAGGGGTCTTTAAAATCTTTAGTGTTCCACATGATTTTTTCAGTATAGGCGGCATTAAATTTTTGGCTCCTTTCTTAAAAAAATTTTTTGAGATAATCCTCTCTCAGAAAAATGCAATTCTAAATTTAGTATAATTTATGATTTTATTTTGCTCTTATTTTTTATATTGAGCCCTACATTTAGTATGAGCCCTTATTACTCACATTGTGAGGTGTCTCTGCATCTTATAAGGCATCTGGATATCGCTATTTCCAAACATGTTGCCAGTTTGGTCTTTGTTTATTCAGATACTATTCCGAATACCTATCAAAAATTACGAATAGTAGTTTTTGCTTTATTTAATGACCGATGCTTCCTGATTATTTAAAGTGAAAATTCTTCTTTTGGTATTTCTGAATACAAAAGGATGCCAAGTTTGCATCCCTGCTGCCCCCCCCCCTCCCCCACCTCCTACTACAGTGGGGTAATATGTTTGCGGTAACGGGAATAATGGCACCCTTCAATGTTTGTCACTAAGATGCACCCGCGATAAGTGAAAGGTTGAACAGCCCTGCAGTATAGAACTAAATAGTTATCCAGAATGGTCAAGAAAAATGTATTCTGGATAGCTGGTTGAGCATCAAATCAACACGAATTTGATCAGATTTTTAGAATACATGTGCCTTTGATACTGAATTCAACTTATTAGATTAATCAATCAGATTTAGAATAAGATCCAATGAAGGATATAGATTAATCTGAGTTAGGAAGAAGGTTGGTTATGGAAATTTCTTGTAAACAACAATTTGGTATAGGTCACCCAGGGTAATTCCTGGTCAAAAAGCATCAACATCTAATTATTATAAAAACTATTAAAGGTATTGTTCCAATTTTTTTGTGGAATAAGCCCCCTCTGATGGCTATATTATAAAATGCTTACTTAAAGATATATGCACTTATAATTAAAATAATTATAATTTTTAAATGACCAAGAATTATCCCGGAAATGGGGTAATTCTTGGTCACTTCTGGTGTAATTATTGGTCAGCATCCTTTTTCATGTAAATAAAGTAGTACAGTTAATTTTTTTATGACTGAGTAATAAAATAAGTAGAATCAATCTTCTAAAAGTTTTGTTCATCTCATAATTGTGGAACAATAAAGCATAGACTTTGTTTTGGGAATAAATACAAAGTTATTTGACGTGCAAAAGACTCTTGTAGATTTTACAAATCATTAATTAGCCAAAGAATTTTTATGCATTTTTACAACATTTATAAGCAGTATTTATTACTTCATTAGTATCCACTGTGAATGGATTTATTAATAACTTGCAAATTTATTGGTCCATAAAAAATATAACAATGTTTGTTACCAATTTTATTTTGATTAGGTCAGCTGAAGTTTTCGGCTACCTTTTCAAGAAATTTTCGATACAGACCTTTAATATAATACACAGCATAATAATTAGGTTCCTGTATTGCATTAAGTATATTTTTATGTTCCAGTTTGGCATTTTGCAATGAGATAGTATTTCTACTTAAATTGTTCAGTCATAGAGTGGGTCTTATTCTCTGAGCACTTACTGTTTTCTTCTTTTAAAAGTGTTTAATAAAGTAGAGGAAAATTTTATAATCTTTTTTAAAGACTATGATATGTCATTAGTTGAAATAAAATAATTAAAACCTCAAAAATGACTGATCTGTTGTGAAATGTGTAAAAATCAAGATCGATGTTTTGCAGAAATTTGAGTACCAGTTTTGAATCTAATTTTTTTTTAAATATTTAATTTCAACTAAATGAATAATTAAGGCATATATTTCAAAGCAAAGGATTCAAAGTATCTTTGAGATTTTTTACAGTTTCATAAATTGTTATAACAAAAGCGAAAATGATCAAGAATTACCTCAGAAACTCAGTGACCAGGAATTACCACAGGTGACTACTTTATTCAGAACTACAATTAACTAAAATGTGGTAAACAGTGTGGTTGCAGTTAATTCTCAAAGGTTTTGCGACAATTAAAATCACTAAATATGACAATAAAAGGGAATTAAATGATGATAAAAACATTGACCAGGAATTACCCCAGTGACCAAGATTTACCCCGGATACATGGGGCAATATTTGACCAACTTCTGTAAATTATTTAAAATAGTACAAAAAATTTCAAGACTGTTTTTTAATTGCTAAAGTAGTTGATAATTGAACCAAAAAGAAAGAAAAGAAAAATATTTAAAATTTGAGTTGTGACAAACATCTTTGTAAAAATGTATCATAACTAAGGCCAATGTTATTTTACAGAAATTTAACAAGCCATTTCAAAAAGACTTTTTTTTTCAAAATAAATAAATAATAAACTCATAAGTAATAAATTCCAATGAGGATAGTTCAGAGTACCTCTATGATTTTTTTCATTTTGGTAAAGTGTTTTTAAAACATAAAAAAGACTGACCAGGAATTACCCCAGGTGACCCTAATAAATCTAAACAACTTAAATCTAAATGATTCCATTTTAAGCCAAAGATGTTGGAACCATGTTACGACAAGATGTGGTAATGTCTCCATGCACATGACAAGCTCGCATGGCACTTTTTGCTGGAAAACTTCTGAAGCCAGATTAGAAATATGATTTTGAATAGGTAAACTGATTTCCATATAAAATGGTTTCATACTGTATAACTTCATTTGAAAAAAAAAAACTAGCTGGATGTGCCAATCCCAAAACTTTCTTCTATCACATTCATATTAATGCTTCAAAATTCGCTATCACAGTGCCAAAATTAAATAGCAATCTATGCCCATCATGAGGATTCTAAAGATATGAAATTCTGTACATTAATTCTTGAGATATGATTATCACTAAAATCGTGTAAATCATGCAAAATGCAACATAGCAGCATCACTTGTTAGGCGATTTGCACCAAAACTTAATCAGCAACAACTTATGTCAGCGTCTGAATCTGAAGTTTGATGAAAATCCATGCATTAGTTTTTGAGATAGAGCTGTTCCGGAAATCCTGAAAAATACAGTATAGCAGCACCACCTGTTGGGCGAATTACAACAAAACATAATCAGCACCAATATTTATCAAGATATGACATTTAAAAATTGTGCATTAGTTCTTGAGACAGAGCTTTTACGAAAATAGTAAAAAATGTAGCACAGCAGTGCCACCTGTCAGGCCTAATTCCACCAAAATGTGATCAGCACTAATTCATATCAAAGACTAACTGAATATGAAGTTTGATGAAAATCCGTACATTAGTTCTTGAGATAGAGTGCCCACAAAATTTTTGTCACATACAGTCAGACAGGCTCCACAGAGTGACAGACAGACATTTTCTAAAAACCATCAAATCATATTTAGGACCTTCTAAAACATATAAATCCATAGAAAATTGGAAGTTGAAATTTTTCACGAATCCAATACTTTCTTCTTGTAAAGATAAGAAAGTAATAAAACTGCTTTATCAAGCATGCATAATGGCAGATGGAAAAATATGTTTGTGATTCCCGCATATTAAAACCTCAATTTGAGATGTGTCACTTTATTATAAGTATGTGTAATGTTTGACACAATTCTGAGACCAAAGAAACAGCTAAGTATAACAATCTGCCTTCTAATTTTAAAGAAATGCAAGGCGGTCCAGTAGCAGAAATTTCCCCAAGTGTCTGCGACAGATACTTCAGGGGCAAAAAATAATCTGCAGGTAAAATATTTTTATAACTGAAGCATTAATTAATCAAACAATCACTTGCCTGTAGCGTTTTTAGGCATTTTATAAATTTTTATTAATAATAATCATAACTTTTTGTATTAAGTTATAAAGAGCTAAACATAATACGAAGTAAAATAAAGGTCTGATGAAAAAGAATCTGCGACGTCCGTCTCTTGTCTCGAACTTTCTGCTACCGAGCAAGAAGGGAAAGGAAAATGTTTAAAGAATGCAGTTGATTGAAAATACTGAACTCTCCCAATAAGAGTTTTTTAAAGTTTCTTATTGATTGGGAGTTAATCTTATCTACATTAAATTCAATATTTATTTTAAAAGATAAGATTTATATTAAAGATCCTAAAGATAATATAAATCTTGCACAAACTAAAAAACTTAATATCTATAACAATCTTGTATAAAATATTTTTATTTCTAACACTGATACCTTGTAGTACTATAAATATTCTGCAAGGTTTAATATGTAATATCAATACATTACTCAATTAGTAGATGTACTATGATTTGATTTTATATTTTGTCTTAGATAACTGTTCATATTACTACAGCTAATCAATAGAATTTTTGTTTCAAGAGTAATTTTTAAAACCTTATAATTAATTCCAAAATTGACAATTGTCCTGGATGAAAAAAATCCTAGTTTCGAGCTTGCTAATAAAATAAACAGAAGTAATGATGTCAAATCTTTGGTGGTAAAATGTTACCATAGAAACAAACAGAACAGAAATTCTTTTTCCCTTTCAATGGATCTTCTTTTCTGTGGTTGAAAATTTTAAAAGGTACTAACTTAGTTATCCCGTCGACCAATTTCACCAAATTATACAAATTGACATAATTTTAATTTTAAATAACGAAATAACAAATAAATTAGTATAACATGAATAAAAATACAAATAAGATGTCGAAATAAAAATCACTTGCTGACATAAACACGTGTCACTTGCTTAAAGTCAAGTGAATGAGACATTTACGATCAACCATTATTGGCATTTAATCTTATAGTTTAGTGATAGATTTTTGGTCGACGGGATAACCAAGTAGTACCTTTTAAAATAAATAAATTTATAAATTTGTTAAAATTCATAATAATATTTCTTTAAATGATTCATAAAAGTTGACTCCATACACGAATATAAAATTGGATGGCTAAGAAATAGTTTAACAAAAACAAAGTCATAATAAATAAATAATACAATTTTTTAATAAACTTTATTAAAAAGGACAAAATTTTCTGTATTGGGTTAAAAGACTTAATTTACAGATTCCTTTTATGACTGGCTCAAAATTGTCAAACTTGAAAACCAAGAAAATGTTCTAATTTTCTTCCGCAAAATAAAATAACAAAAACTAATAATAATTTTTAAAAAAAATCAAAAATCTTAATATCTGGTACATCTTGCCTTTGTCTATCTGAACCAAACTTGTGGCTTTCTATGAAGAATAGATTTCTCCAGACTTTGAGAACAGATTACTGATAAACACTTCCTTTTATTAATACCAGTGGTTTCAACCTAGGCTTCCCAAGTTACAGAACATAATGCCCAGTACACAGAACATAATTGAAAACAATTTTTAATGGAAAACTAATATTTATTTTACATTTAATATAGTTTTTTTTTATTGCTTTCTAACACCACCAGAAGCATTTTTATATAAAAAAAATATCAGTTATGTATTCAAATAAAGTAAATGGCATTTAAATATTGTTCAAACTATAATATACAAGTATTTAATTTAATATTTCACTTTCTTTAACAACACATTATACACTCTTAAGTAGGCGTAACCTAAGTAGTACTTAAGTAGGTAACCTATGCTCTCATTTTTTAATTTTCCTTACTCAACACAAAATATTTTGCCATATTATTCATGAACTTTTAGCATGTAAAAGCATGAAATTTGCAGCTATTGCTTTTTAAATGCCTAAAAATTTAATATTATTTCTCACATTTTTCCAAAAATAGATATGAGCATGAATTATAATCGATTGTGAATTGATCAAAATGTAACTTTGAATTATAATTTACAATCTTTTCTGTGTACTTCCATGCCCCAAAAATCTGCTTAAGGTATTGTCGCACACTGAGGTGACGGGGGGGATGAAGTATGGCTTAGCAGAAAAAAACAGTTCCAAACAAAGAAGAAAGCTGTTTCAAATCTGGTTTTTCTCCAAAATCAAGCAACATGTTGCTTGTATCACATCAGTGTGCCACCTGCCTAATACACCAAATTTTAAAAAAATTTGAGAGATTCTTTGCTTTTAAAGGAAAATTAAAACTGCCATTTAATTTCCAGATACTTGAATAAGAATGCATGCAAATTTTATGAATTTTCGAATGAAAACATTTGATTGAACATGTCAAAAAGTAGCCTATTTGGATTCGAAAACAACCTTAAGGATGTTCAATTTTTTTGTTCTCTCACTCAACACAAAACCTTCTGCAACATTTATGAATTCATCTTTTCACACAAATGCATGAAATTTGCAGACATTACTATTTAAGTGCCTAAATATTGAAAAGCATTTTTCAAATTTTTATAAATAAGATTCATCATAAACAAAATATAATCATTTGTTTCCTAATGATGAACTTTCCTGGATTATTGCATTACTAAACATCAGCTTGTGACAAATTTTGAGAGCATTTTCTGAAATATCCTTTCATGCATAGAAAATGGAAAAGACTATTTGAATATGTGATACTTTTCTACTACATAGGCCTTGGCATTTTTTAAAAAGCTATGTACAGTTTGTGTTTCAGTAAGATATGTTGTTAAATGATATAAACAGTTATGAAAACAAACCTAACGAATCTTTATTCTTGTTTGCATATGAATTTATATAAACATTTTTTAGTATTGACTCTAGGTTAATTTTGCAGTGCCCGATGTCCCCTTTTGAACTATATTATGCACCTGGCAGCCCTTTTAAAACTACTTTATACACCCAGTAGCTTTTACTGTTTTTTTTCACATACACTTTCGGTTTTTTTTCCCTCATGAAATATGTCAATTGGTCATCAGAAAAAATCATGAATTTCATTAATCAGCCAAAAAATAAATTTAAAAAAATCATGAAATTTGTCTATCGACCTAGGAAAAAAGTGAAATTTAGCTATCAGTAGCAGGAAGAAAAATCATGAAGTTTGTGGATTATCTGTGGAGAAAAAAAGGTGCAAAATTCATCTATCAATCGCCTGAAGAAATCTCAAAATTTGTCAATCTGTCACGGTTAAAGATTCTGAATTTTTCAGTTGGATGAGGAGAAAAAAATGTGAATTTTGACAAATTGTCAGTGTCAACTGTAAGATAAGACAGGGAAATTCACCAATCAGTTATGAATTTTGATAATCACAGGGAAAAAAATTTCAAAATTTGTCAGTCAAGAAGAAGAAAAATTGTAAATTTAGACATTTGGTCATGGGAAAACATTGCAAAATTTATCAATTAGCAGTGTGAAAAAAAATCTTGAAATTTGTCAGTTAGTTGTGCAAAAAAATCATGAATTTCGTCCAGAGACAGGGTTGCAAAAAAGCCGGCTAAAATTAAAAAAAGCCAGGCCGGTGGCTTTTATTGGTTTTAACCGGCTTTTTTTGGCCAAAATTGGCCTTTATACAATAAAGCATTGTAATTATAAACTACACATTTTAAAGTGTTTTTAATTAGTTTTAATGACATTTAATTGATTTACAGTTTAATAAGTAACCCAATTTCTCAATAATGAGGACATTAATACTGGAATAAAACTTAGATGATTTTGCCAGTGATTTGTATTCAGAATTGCAAATATGTCAGCTAAATTTTAAAAGGGCCATACCAACTGCCAATTTTTTCATTTTTGCTGCTTTATAAAGTTAAAGAGGACAATGGTTACTTAGTTACATGTTTTATTACTTAATTTTTAGAGCTATTAATATACAAGTCTTATTTTATTTCTAGCAAACGTTTAAAATTATACATAGTCATATTAATAAAAACACCACAATTTCTCACTATTAAAAACATTATGAATAGCATATGCATGAATATGCATAGCAACAAGTTTTTCAAAATTTTATTTTGAGAAATTTTTTTTTCTTGTTTAAATGCTCTATTTTTTATACACTTATGTACCACTCTCCTCAAATAAAACTTTTCTAATTCCTCGTTTCCATTTTGATGTGTTACATTTTGTCATTAAGGCTGTTAAATCCAAAAGGGCAACTTTCTGACATAAGTTTTAATTTATTTTTGTCCAGAAATGCATGAAACTAGCAGATGTTGTTCAGAAACTATGTAATTGCACTGTTTTTTCTGGGGTTTTCTGCAAACGCTATAGATTTTTCAGAAAATAGTGTCAAAGTGAACATTTTTAACCGAATTTCCGCACAAAAGAAGAAACCACTCAGAAAAGGGTGAAAAAACATGTTTGTCATGTGAACAAAATCTCTTTATAACTCAATAGATAATTGATGGATCAAAAAATGGAAACAGTTTGATTCCAAATCGCTTCCATGGTCAGGCTTTCGAATTTTACATCTTTCCGTTAAAAAATGAATTTGTAAATGTGTCAAAACATTTTGCGCTTGTTGAGCAGAGCAGTTAAGAACAGTTTTAATTAAATATAATCTTTAAAATGTGTAGTATATGTGGAGCTATATAATATAGAATTTCAAAACACCAGTTCGGAGCCTAACTTATATCCTTTTCAATGTTTATATACATTTTTTTTTCAGACAATGCGTTCACAGTTGTCTTCTAGAAGTTATAAAGACTTATTTATTTGATAAAATTTAATAGAAATCTATTATTTTTTTTAGTAGAAAATATTTATAAGTGTATTAAAAATTAATTGATCCAAATTTAAAACAAATTTACTGTAAACCAACTTTAAAAAATAAAAACTGGCTTTTTTTAAGTGGTTAAAACCAAAAAAAGCCAGACGGCTTTTTTTGGCCTGGCTAAAAGCCAGCAACCCTGTCCAGAGATCGCATAATAATTTTTTTTAAAAAAGGGATAAATTGGAAAACTGTCAGTGTCGCCAATGGGTCGTAAAAAAAAAAATAATAATAATCACAAAATTTGTTAATTTGTAGGGGGGAAAATACCGCAAAAGTGTACTGATAAAGACTCTCTAAACAAACTAGTTCAAAATATGTTTTTTGAACAGAACGATGAATGCCTTTTTTTTAAATTCCCACCATTTGTTCCAACGTCAACACTATCTTTTTTATATGCGATCTATTAGTTGTTTTTATGTACAATTTACTTCTGTTTGTATTTTAAAAATAGATAAATTGTTTCTTTATAGTAAATAAATTGTATAAACATTGAAAAAATTGCTTGTATTATGAAACAGTGAAAAAATTACCAGAAAATTTGCCGAATTTCCTTCTCTCACCAAAGCTCCTATACTGGAAAAGTACCAAATTCTTGGTGTCTGAGTAAGAAGAATCGCAAACTTTATAAATTTCAAATAAAAATGGCCTCATAAATGTGTCAGAAAAAAGCCACTTTAGATTTTAAGACAGCCTTAAAGATTGCCTTTATTGTTGTTTTTTGTAATGAAGTTTCATTCATGAAAAATTAATATCAATCAATATTTTTTTTAATGATTTTTTCCCCTTTCTAGTTATTAGATGACAAAAAAAAAAAAAAAAAAAAAAAGAATAATAATACAACCTTATCAAAATGACATTTGTTGTTGCTCATTGACATAGACTTCAAAGAGCATTACATTACTTTAAAAAAAAGTAAATACATAATAAGTGCGATACTTGCTTAAAAAAAAAATAGAATAGAAGTAAAACATTTTCTTATTATATTGAAGTTTGAAAAATTTTATTACGAATCCAAAATTACAGTTGTTAAACATGCACATGTAATACAGAGCACTAAATGCTAAGAAATACGCATAGATCTCTTTCATTTTTAACTTGAGAATTCTGATTATGGAGATAACTTTACATATAACAATATTTCTACTATTTTTAGTTTAAAGGGCAAAAACAAAGAATTAAAAATAATGAAACTTAATTTAAAAAAAAATCACCATTTGATAAGTGAAATTGTTCAGACAATGCAATATTGATGGATTAGGAATAGTAAATAGAAACAGTAAAATTCTTATATAAATACTTTAGAATGGGATTTTTCTTTAATGTCGTTTAAAATCAATGATTTATTTTGAAATACGATCGTTTTATTTTGGACAAATGAAACGTTTTAAACACGTAAATTATAAAAACTATGCATCTGTCAACTACAGCGAACACAATTCCAACATATCTTACGGATGAAATACCCGTTGGTTTTAAGCTATCATATCAAATCTGTTATTTATTACAAACAATTTTATGTTCTATAAACAACTGCATTATTACTACGAAGCAGACGATATGGTTAAAAATATGACTCAGGCGTTAAAAAAAATATCTAATACACACATACATAAGGCATACATAATTTTATTTAAAAAAGGAAATATATCGTAAATTTAAAAAAAAACAAAAATATTTACTCATAAAAATCCTTTGCAATCATTACTTCTAAAAGGAAATAGTTTTTTTTTAATGCTTGAGTATAAAGTGGTTTCCTGTAATGATTATCTATCCGCACTGCAGATAGATTTCTTTTTAACAGAGCAATATTAAACTGGATGCGCAAAATAAACTAGAGTTAAATTTTTAGCACATAAAAATGTACTTTTTTTGCTTGAATATGTTTTTGACAAGAACTTGAATAGATCCGAAACTGTTTCGAAAGTTAAGTAGACGACATGTTTCATGCGACACCTATATAGCAGAGACGCTGCCAAGCTACATTTTTTTGCACGGCTTTTTTTGTAAACAATCACCCCGCCTCGCATTTTTGTTGCCATGTAGAAAAAAAAATTTCGATTTTTAAAGGGCTGTTGGTAGCAGCTGTAGTTGTAGTACCGTCCACGGATTTGAGAAAAAACTTAGATTATCTAGGGGGCGCTGGAATTAGAAACAAGGTAGAAAAGACACATGGAAGGAAGTTTAATTAATCAGAATATCTTTATAAATGAGGGAGTAATATTTATGGACCATCAAGATTTCTAAAAGCTGTATATCGCTTCTTGACTAAAAAGCCAACTATTTAATGTTGTAATGTGATTTCAGAAAATTAATAATCAATAGATTTATTAATAATCTATTTATATAAAATCCAAGTCTCTGTGTGTCCCTCACGATTCCGGTAGGACCACCTCATTGAAATGAGTAATTGTTGAAAAATACTAATGCAGGGTTACCACAGTAGCGCCAAATGTTGGCCAACTTGGCAATAGCTGGCTGATTTGGTGAAATTCCCATTTATAACTATTAATCTTTCATAAAGGAGGTCACCAAAATTTAATTTAAACTCCGCTCTTTTAAGATATTTTTTCAAAATCTATGGGTGAGAATTTAAAGTGCATCTTTACATCTTCCTCCCGATGCTACTAATAAAATAACCGCCAATAGGGCATTTTGATATGACGTAAAAAAGGTAGAACACAAATCCGCCATCTGCGCACTCGACTGCACATATTCTTGGCATCTTTTGAGTGAATTCATGTTTACCATATTGGCTTCTTTTTCGCACATTATGCGATTGTCAAGTGCTTCTGTACAACTTTTTTTTAAAGAAAATGCCGAAGTGCCATCTTTTGCAAAACGTGTATTGTTGTTATCGTCTACCGTATAGAAAAATAAATGTAAACGGAGAAACATATACTAAGTAAGTGTTTTGTTTATTTTTTTCTGTTTCATTTTCTTTCAGATTAGTTTTTATTTGGTATCTCGTATAATTTTTTTTGGTTACGTCAATGTTAAAAATTTTTTGGTGTTAGATATGATCCTGTTACTTCTACTGCTTTTGTCCAGTGTAATTTTACGAATTTAATATTATGATTAAACAACTTGTAGTCATATGTAGAGTAATATTAACATATATTACAGGTAGGATATATCTTCTGATCAATGACATACTCAAGATTTTTTTTAGTGTGGAGCAGGAATGAAAAGTGCATAACTTTTTCAAAAAAAGTTAGTTCTTTGAAAATAAAAGACTTACCGAATTTTACAGATATCAAAAGCACATCTGTGAAAATATGTATTCATGTACTTTTATTTAAAAGAAAGTCATTGTAACTGAAAGCTAACCCCCACAACCAGTAAATAATATAAGTTACATGCCTGAGTTGAACTCTTTTATTGTTGTTAAATATCAATAACTTACAAAACTGAATGTTTTCAGTGGATATGGTAAGCAGTGTTAGGGAATAAAAGGTTAAAAATGAGGTGGATGAAATTGCAATAATCAGTTTAATCACAATCATTAACAGCTTTTTATATTTTTATCATCTCTCAGTGCTTTTTAAAAAACTTCATACTTTTCTCAGAGATTAAGAGAGGGGTCGCAATCCTCTCCATGCTTTGGAATTCTAATACACAAAAATTTCAGTAGGGTATCTAGGATTTTGTTCCGAGAAAGCGGAGAGCTGAGATGCGAAATGGTCTTGTGTACAAAATTATGTAAAAAAAAATTATGTACTAAATCATTGCTTAGGGATAAAATTCTTTTATGAGGTTTTCGTTAATGTTACAAATGATACTATTTTAACAAATACATATATAGTCAGCTATTTTCAGTTTCCCATATCTGATTTTGAGTAGTACTTTAATAAAAAATCAACATTTACTGTTTGAATCAAATATTTATGTTTTATTATATTTTGCTGGTACTTTTCGGTTAGCCGGGCGCCAGTGTTTTATATACATACATATATATGTATAAATGCATATATCAATGCAAAAACCCTTGACGGGTTAAAAGTTTCTGACGCAGCACTTTATCTTATGCTCTAAGAATTTTAAATGTGGAACTTAAAAATACTGATATCAAATTTTGAGTGACGTTATGCTATTTCTTAAAAAATATATTTGTATTTATTTCACCATTTTATTTTTGTTTTATTTATAATCGCATGTGCAAAAGTTATGTTCAACATGAAAAGCTGCATAAAATTTTATTCGCTGTTGCTTTATCATTTACATCTCTCATAAATTCAAAATATGTGTTTTAAAAGATATGATATAAAATTTAAGTGACGCCTTGATGTGACTTTAAAAGGTTTGTTTTTTAAAATTCAATTTAAATTATTTTTGACTTGGAAAATTAAAAGTATTGTGTAGATGTAAAAAAAATATTTTAACCAATTCACTGTTAAATATATCACTTTCATTGAATCTATACTATGCATTGAAATGCATTTATTTCAATAAATTGATTTATCTTTTGTGTCACGCTATTCAAAATTGTGAGTAAGATTTATGTAAATGGTTTATTTGCGTCAAACTATCCTTTTTCATACATTTCATTTAGTTTGGACACAATGACGCAAAGAAACCATTTACATAAATCTTACTCACAATTTTGAATAGCGTGACACAAAAGATAAATCAATTTATTGAAATAAATACATTTCAATGCATAGTATAGATTCAATGAAAGTGATATATTTAACAGTGAATTGGAAAATTAAAAGTATTGTGTAGATGTAAAAAAAATATTTTAACCAAGTCAAAAATAATTTAAATTGAATTTTAAAAAACAAACCTTTTAAAGTCACATCAAGGCGTCACTTAAATTTTATATCATATCTTTTAAAACACATATTTTGAATTTATGAGAGATGTAAATGATAAAGCAACAGCGAATAAAATTTTATGCAGCTTTTCATGTTGAACATAACTTTTGCACATGCGATTATAAATAAAACAAAAATAAAATGGTGAAATAAATACAAATATATTTTTTAAGAAATAGCATAACGTCACTCAAAATTTGATATCAGTATTTTTAAGTTCCACATTTAAAATTCTTAGAGCATAAGATAAAGTGCTGCGTCAGAAACTTTTAACCCGTCAAGGGTTTTTGCATTGATATCATTACTTTTTTGAGGTTAGTGATAAAATGATTAAAAAAAAGATACTTATGGAATTTAATGCAGATTTAATTTTTACTATTTTATTACAATTTTCCTTATAGCAGTTTGTATATAAAAACAACTGGGTAAGTATAATCGCAGATCGCACAGAGGGTTTCATTTGATATTCCTTTAAAAACACTTTATCCTTAAATTAATAAATCCAAAATGTTAATTTATAATTATTAAATCCTTACATAGATGTAGCACCAATAGTTCCAATTTTCATGGGGCAGGGAACGCACTCTTTTAAACAAACCACCTTCCAATTGAAGTCATCAAAAACCAAGTTGAATAAGCCAGATCCCGTTGTGTTGTTTGACAAACAGCAGTCTCATGTCCCCTCCTTCCCCCCTTTTTCAAAATTTTTCAGACCAGTACCTAAGAATGGAACCGAAATAATTTTTTCTCTTCAGAAATTACGATAAAAAAATAGTATGCAGTACTCATAAATTTACTTTAATGCTATATAGGGTGAGTATTAAGTTAATTATAACGTTTGGAATCTGTTGCATTGATGTCCGAAAGGTAGTTTCTGAGTTATGGAAGCTGGACCCATAAGGCGCCATAGAGGGGTGAAACCTGCTAGTGGCTATCATAATTATATCTGCCATGTAGACTAATTGCGATATTTAATCAAAATAGCCCCCCCCCCCCTCCTCATCCCCGGAAATATAACAAATACAAAATGTGTCTTTATAAATCTATCGTCAAATAGGTTTTTATTTCTTTTTCCCTAAAAAAAAACATGATTTTTATATCCGTAACGTAAATAGCGGACGAAGCCCGCTAGTTCCTATCATAATATATATTTTTAATAATTTTATATAGTCTATAATAAAAATCAGACTTAAATTAGTCTAGTTCCATGAGTACTTGTAGTGTCAGTTACATGCTACGATTTTTGGATACCAGTATTTTAGAACGGGAAAATGTGACTTATTTTATCGGAGATATCTCATTAATTGAATAAGGTGAAGCAAACTTTTTGAAAAAAAGGTGGCCAACAAGCATGGCAGTTATCAGCTATGTGACTTTGTGTTAAAGTCCATTAATTTGATCTGCTTTAAAAAGATTACGGAAGATTGAATTATAGTATAACCTGGATTAACCGAGCTTCGATTAATCGAGGTTTCTGTTAACCGACCCGATAACAAAGTCTGATTTTTTTTTCCATTTTGAATGAGCCTTAAAAATAACCACACTCTTTAGCTCACTGTCCGTGCTATACAGGCCCTTCTGCCCCCAAAAGCCCTCAACTCCAAAGAAACATTGGACCCTGAGAAGTCAATAGTGAACAATGCTTTGTTTCCAGTGGCTGTGTAAACTTTCGTAAATTTTTCAATTTGCATTTTAAAATTTACTACTGGTAGTTGATTTTCTTTTTAAATTTGTTAAGCTGTGAAACAGAACTTTACATATATTTACTTTTATTATTTAAAAAACGTTCTATATATTTTTTTAAAAGAGATGTTAAATTCGCAAGCACGGCGAGTTTTTACACACAGTTTCTATTAACTGAGATTTCCGATTCTGATTTACTAACAGTCCCAATTAGCTCGGATAATCGAGGCTGCTCTGTATAATTAAAAAATCAATGGCGATCTTACTGTAAACGGGTTTCCCTTTTACTGAGGGATTTCAAAACCGAATCAGCTGATGTTAGTTGCTGTTTCCCTGCTTGATTAAATAAGATTAGTTAAACATTTGAAAATTACCAAATATAAAAGGAACTAAGCCAACAGAGTCTTTGCTTTATGGTATTTTTTAACAACGCTATAAGAAAATGATTTTAAATAAGAGATTTTAAATGTAACGTTTTAAATCTGACATAATTTTCACCAAACTTTCCTTTCTCTTTGTAACATTCAACTGAAAATATTTTTATTATTAGAAAGATAATATTATTATTTGCGCTACCTTAAAATTAGCAACTATAGTTAAAAATATCATCTCGAAATTTGAAATAAATCTCTCATATAAATATATTTTTTAATTTACACTGTTTTGCAATATGTTTTGCAATGTGTTTTGTAAACTGTTTTGGCCACTTTGGCCAATATGACGTAATTTCCTCCATTTACGACTTTTAACACATATCAATGAATTTATTATTTAAAAATTTTCTTTTTCTTTTAATATTCACGTGTAAATATAATTTTTATGACGTAATTTTCAATGTTTTCCTTCTTTTAATGCGTAATCATTTAATTCTAATTTGAAAATAATTGATTATTTTATAATTTTCTTTCATTTTAAGTAAGCATGTGTAAAAACAATTTTTATGACGTAATGTTTAATATTTTCCTGCTTTTAACACGTTATCATTTAATTCTAATTTAAAAGGATTTTTTTCTGTTTATAATAGTCACGTGTGAATAAATTTTTAATTTAAAGGATATATTATTCTTTGCGCTGTTTTAACATTTGGCAACAATTTAAAAGAACCTTTTCTAAAATATGTAAAAAATATCTCTGGAAATTCTGAAAATTTTAATTTAAAATTGAAATAAACCGTCAAAAAATTAGGCAAGTTAAGAATAATAAATGCACTCTGCAAACTTCGAGTTTCTATTGAATGATTAAATTGAATGAAAATGATTAAATTCCCATGTATATTTTTTTTTCCTATGAGACTTTTTTAATGAGACAATTTTATCCAGATTTAACATTAAATATCTCTTAAAATAATTCTTCGATTTAAAAACTGTCTACTTCAACATTTTTATCAAACATTTCTCTATAATACTACGCAATTGCGTCAAAAGATGGCGACACCAGAATTCTGATATGCTTATTATGTAAACTGTAAATATTGCAAAGAATTGTCTCGGGGTTATCAAACTTCATTGATATTTATAAATAAAACATTTCAACTGAATTATTTATTATAAAAGAATTATTACATCACAATAGCTTTTATGCAAGGAAAATAATAATTATAATAATAATAATATTATGGATGTCAGTGATTATATATTGATTGACCGTCATAATAATAAAAAATGATATTATAAAAAGAAGAGCTGAAAGGAATTATTTTTTTACGTTTCTGATCGTGTGATTTATATTCAAATAATAATTATTAATGTTTATTTTTTTGTAAAGTGATTGAAATT
Source organism: Maratus speciosus (assembly GCA_963932465.1). Taxonomy (NCBI): domain Eukaryota; kingdom Metazoa; phylum Arthropoda; class Arachnida; order Araneae; family Salticidae; genus Maratus; species Maratus speciosus. The sequence goes on from OZ010786.1 coordinate 399,117,386, forward strand.
AAATATATTTATAAAATTTATGGTAATATTTTTATTGTTGAAAAATTGCCAAGAAATAATCATCATCAAATTGGCGTCATTATAATTGTAATTTTATTTAACTTAATAGCAATTAAAAAAATTACAAAGGAACTGAGAATAATGGTCAACTAGCAGACTTAAAAAAAAAAAAAAAAAAAAAAAAACACTCACATGTGAAAACACGTATCAGTGAGTATCGAACTGCCTATCTTAAGGTCAGTAAACGATGGCCCTTAGCCACTCAGCCAGTGGGAAGACAAAATTTTTCTCCCCAAAAGTGGTTAAAAAGAAAGCATGTGTATGAATACAGTGTCATGCATTTTCGGTGAAATTTCCATAGAATGGCGAAGAAATATAGTCCGATTTTTCATGCGCATTATAAAACGAAGAAGAGTCTTGCTGGAAACAAGTAAATTGTTATTTGGTTCATCTGAAACATATTTATTTGATTTTTAAAAAATCGCCCGTGTCATTTTCGAGAGAGAAAAAAATCGAATTATTTAACGAACGAGAGTTTTCCCAGAAAAAAGAAAAGTGTTATTCACCTCGCCTTTATCACATTTATATTATGTATCAATTTAAAAATAATCGTTAGAACCGTTTTCGAGATTTTCAAATTAGGAACTTCCTCGATATTATACCAACGTTTTCACTTTAAAAATGGCTATTTAGATCTCAAAATATACTGCACGTAGAAATGCAAAAATTTCAGTATACGATTAGACTGCAGATATAAGACTGTTCTAGAAAATTCAGAACAATAAGACATATATCTGCTGAGTTATTAAAAGGCGGCTTTTCGTGTTTTCTTTGATGTCGAGTTAGCTGTATATATGAGTTCCGCCATCTACGAATTCTATGATACGATACGATACGATTTTAGGCTTAAGGCTGCGTCACTCGAAATACTACCGTCTTCCATGATATGTGTATATATATACACATACATGTATATATATATGTATATAAAACACTGGTGCCTGACTAACTGAAAAGTACCATTTTGCCTTTCATTTTTTAAATATTATATGTATGCATGTATTACATTATTTTCTCTGTTTTAATTTGCTAGTTGCTTTAGCTGCTAGAAATGAAACAAGGATGGTGTGAATAGGTGTTACGCAGTATGATCTGTTCATCAGCAGCATCAGTTATTGTCACTAACATGTTGACGATCGGTGCAGAGAGCAGCAAAGTCAACTTATTTCTAGTAGAGTTGCAGCTTGTTGGTTCCTTACTTCTGTTGTGGCCCGTTGGAATGCGCCTGGGAGACTATTAGGTTAGAAATAATCTTTTAGTCTTTTGGATGCTAACTTGCAGGCTAAATCACTGTTTGTATGCAGCATGGAGGCTACACTTCTTTTATGTTTTGATGAGGATTTTATTTTGCTTTATTGCCTATCTTTATAAAAAGTAAGTCATTTAATTTATTACTTAAAAATAAAATAAAATTATGTTCTATTATGTACTGCTGATGTACGAGTAAATTTGATTTAAGACATTAATTTTTAAGGGATTTCGTAATTATCAATTGCATAAATTTAAATTAAAACAATCACTTAGATTAAAAGACTTTAGTATAAAATTAGATTATTGGGTACTTTTTGGTTAGCCGTGGTGCCAGTGTTATATATACATACTTATATACATATATATGCATGTGTTGTATATATACACACACATATATATATATATATATGCATATATAACACTGGCACCCGGCTAACCGAAAAGTACTGATTATTGTTTAAGGAAATATGCTAATATATATACATACATACTTATATACATATATGCATGTGTTATATATATACACACACACATATATATATATGCATATATAACACTGGCACCTGGGTAACCGAAAAGTAGCGATTATTGTTTAAGGAAACATGCTAATATAAGCAAGCATAAAAAAAAAAAAAAAAATTAAAGCATCTTTTTATTAGAATACTCTAATAGAACAGAATATTTATAAATAATGTGGAGGTGAAAATAAATTATAAAAGCATGTGGCATTGACAGAAGTATTCTGCTCTTTTCCTTTAGATGAACACCACATTGCGCTGAATGCAAATGTTGGCACAAAATTTGCAGACATGTATAAATGGCTGTACAATATATTAATATATCATGCATTCACCATTTTTTACTTTTGGTTGCAGATTTTTTAATTAATTTTCTTTCACTTTCAGAACCTGTTCTAAAAGTAAAAATATCCTCTTAAAAAAAAAAAAACTGCAAGCACAATTGAAAAAATAAACATCGAATGTAGAAATTTACAGCTATCCAATGACAAAAAAATATACATATTGAAATGTAAATAATATTTTTAAAAGAATCTTCCCATAGATTTAACATTAGCTTGTGAGTGTCTTTGCATGAAAGGATGGGAGCCTTAACCTATTAATCATACTGATGACTTTAAAAAACTAAGAGGAATGAAATTAAATTTTGCAACTCTTAATAATTTAAAAAGAAATGGAGTGCAAAGTCTTGTTTGCATATTTTTAAGTATAAGAACTGAATTTTTTTAAAACAAGACTATATTCTTCCAGAAATTGCATTTAAAATTCCACCAAACTTTCTAGTTTAAAAGTAAAAGCTAAAAGATGTCATATTTTCTGAACAAGAATTTCAAGTTTGATGAGAAGAAAAATGCATTTTGTCAGATCTTTAATGAAGGTAAAGAAGGAAGAAAGAATTTGTGAGCAAAAAATTAAATGTGTAAATTAAAATCTGTAACTCAAAAGCGCGAAGTCGGAGCCGAGTTGGAGCAGTTGCCGGAGCCACAGTATTTTATCTAGGTGCGGAGCTGGAGCATCAAAAATTGTTCGTCTCCGGGTCACTGCCGAACCCAATTCAATATCTTTTTCTTGTTAAATCCATTGTTTACTTTAGTAGAATTCATTTGTATTTTTTTTAAGAAGTGTGAGCTGTATTATCATTAAACTGTGAATTTGTGTTTCTTTTACACTATTTTATTTAACTTGTAAATATGTCAAGCTACAATTTTATAATAGATTTTTTACTCAGTTCTTGATAGTCCAGAATCATAAAAAATATGTACACAAGTGTGCTTCTGACGACAATAATATTTTAAGGAACTTTATTATAATATAATAAATGAATTTTAAGGCATTTTTGAGTTAGCCACAGGTGATAAATCACCAAACATTCTTTATGGTTGTTTACAAGTTACAACAGAGTTAATTATGCTCCAAACAACACACCAATAAAATATGCCAACTGGCTGTGAAATAGTAGCAACAAAATATTTTAAAACTCTTAATGGTAGAAAATAAAATAAAAATAAAGAATAATATGTATTTTTTAAAATCTGCTTTTATCAATTAATAGCTTAATATTAAGTAAATTATAAGTTAAGAAAACAATTTAAAGATTCTGAATACATAGTTTTAAAAATGCTTTTTTCCCCCCTTTCCTGTTGTCATATCTGAAAAAAAAAATTATAGATCAATTGTAATTTTTTTAATAAATTCGGTCGATTTTCAATAATTAGAGTCATTCCAAATTCATGTATTGTAACAAGTTTTTTGGACCAACATGATTTGCAGTCCTGAAATTAGACATGATTTTTATAAATATTGAATGCTTTATGGGTGGTGGTTAAAGAAAAAAAAAACTATTTTTGATACTTGTGTATTATTCGGTCTAGGTCATACTCACTGTGCCAAAAATATTACAGTAACCCCTTATTATTATATACTTTTTTTTTCATTTTAAGTGCATATTATACAGTTGTCATATTAAAGGCGATGGCAGAAATATTTATATACATATAACTATATAATATGATATAGCATACTATATACCTGGTGTCCCAAAAAGGACTGACTGATTTTAAAATTCAATAACTTGTAAACGGTGACAGATATTTAAAAAATTCTTGCAGGAGGGTTATGCATAAGGTCAAAAGTTTTTTTACAGTGATTTTCAATTTTAGTTCGAATTACAAACAATAGATGACGCTGCGATCGATAGACGCTAATTTCAGGCTCAATTTTTCGTGCTTCGTGGCCCGGATAATACATTTCCATCTCCTTTTTCCGCATAGAACAAGATAAAGGACCAAAAATCGAGCCTGTATTTAGCGACTATTGCTTACAGCACCATCTATTGTTTGTAATTTGAACTAAAATTGAAAATCACTGTAAAAAATTTTTTGACCTTATGCATAACCCTCCTGCAAGAATTTTTTAAATATCTGTCACCGTTTACAAGTTATTGAATTTTAAAATCAGTCAGTCCTTTTTGGGACACCCGGTATATATAGACATAATATATTGTAATCATTCTGGTGAGCATAATAAATCACTGGAAATAAAACTACCATCGTTAATATCATTTATTGCTAAAAGCCGTCATTTTGATGTTATGTATTTAATAGATGTATACTATATTGCTGTTTTGTATTATTTCTGTTTGCTTTTATATTATTTATTCTTTTTAATGATGTTTTGTATTAAATAACCATTTTGAGCAACATGGACAATTGATAATGATAAACAAAACTGGCAATTGACAACCATTTTTGGCAATCTCTTTACCTGGTCTGGATAAAACGCAAGTACCCTATTTTTACTTTTATACTTGTCCAGTAACAACTCTACAACTTTTTTCATATTTTAATTTTTAAACTAGCTGAGAGATGAATGTGTTATCAATGAGAGAGAACAGAATGTGTTTTATTTGCATGTTATGGATGGGGAGATATTGAATAGTGTAATCCTTGTTATGCCATTTGATCCTGTTGTTTAAATTCACAACACTTTTGGACACTTTATGTCAGCTGGGCACATCAGATAAATCGTTAAATATATCATTCCTACAGGAATTATTAATTTCTTTTGAAATATAAAATTTTCATTCATTTCATTAAAAAAAAAAAAAAAAAGAATAAATTAAATACAACAAAACAAAATATGTATTTCAGCACCAAGGCGTTGTTTCTAAGTCACACAAATGAAAACTAAAAGGTTCTATTGTTGAAAGGAAAAAAATATTGCAAGATTTACACCCAACTAACATCAGGGGCGTCGCCATGGGGGGGAGCCTCCCCCCCCCAATATATGTGAAGTTGGGAAATTTGAGCTTAGAGTTGGGAAATTCTAGATTTTTGAGGCATTTTCTTTTTTAAAAGTAATAGTAATAAAATTACGAAATTTTTATTGTTCTGGTGATTATTTTGAGTACTGCAACAGTAAACAAGTTAAATTATAAAAAAAAAAAAATACAAAATGAAATCAGCCACACTCAATCTATCATTGCATTTTTCAGTTCTATAAAAATATTGTACATCTACCAGACCTAAATTTCTCTACTCCTGTCCATCAATAACTGGCTAACCAGTTCCTTTATTTCCTCCAAAACTTTTTTCCTTTCTCAAAAATTTCACCCTACCTTCCCTTCTCCTCCCAAAAGAGAATCCAGCTATTTTAATCCAAAGAGATCGCAGCTTCTTTTGAAAATTGGAGATCACTTGTAGCACAACAGAAAGGAATGTAGTAACCTACTTGAAACACAACTGTAGGCAAGAAGATTTCATGAGTTTTCACAACTTTTTTGACTAATTTTGCAATTTTTGGACAATATTTTACTCATTCTCAAGATTTTTTTGCCGCAAAAATTAGTTAACCCTTCGCTGTCAAGTAAAAAGCGTTATATGAGCAAATGCGGCTATAAGAAGTCGTTAGTTTAGATAAATTTGTCACATTTTACTTTTATTTGTGTGCGGAAATATATATCAGTCCTGTTCGTTTATATTCATATGTGTTTATAAAATTTTAAACCAAAAGTCCAGTGTTCTGTGCTTAAAGCTGTTCTAAAAAGTTACTATAAATCTCAGCACGAAGAAACCCTTCATAAATGAGTTTTCGTGCAAGATTTTGGAGCATCTAAAAATCCATTCGAGGATGAAAAAGGTAAAAAGTGGACGATTTTAATTTGGAACAGAAATATGACCCTGAAAGCAGTCCATCAACTGAAGAAAAAATGCACTGTAACACTGACACGTTGCACTTGAATAAAATTTGGAAGAAATAAAGATTTCCTTACAGACAAGCTCACAAACAATTATGAATATTAGGATGTGACTGGAGAAGCTGAGTTCCGAAAGCACCGTAGAAAAACGGTTTCACCAAATTCAATAGATAAAAATAATAGCACAGCAATGGACATTGATACACATAAGTTTTACAGTAAAGAATTATAAGAAATAGAAGAAAATTTCGGGAATTTAGTAATGGGCTTAAATGACAATGTTCTCTATATCAAGAGAATATTGCAGCAATGCATTCCATATTTAAATTACAATTGTGCAAGGGAAAAGTTAATAATGTTTCCTCCTGGATATGAGAAACCGGATGTACATGACTTGCAGAGTCAAATAGAAATAAACCAAATCCCAACTCACTTAACAAACCTTTTACTCATGCCATGAAATTCAAAGACTATTTGGGTCACGCTGTCAAACTATATACTCGTACCTTAACATTCACTGCAGCTTATCTTTATGGCGTTGCATCTAATGAAAGAATCTTTTGTCAAATAAAAATTTAAAAAATATATATTGCAAGCTACAACGAGGGATGACAGACATGACAGCCTAATGCTTTTAAAATATGAAAGTGAAATAGGGAATTTTATTAAACTAAGCGATGTTATTAACAGGTGGGCTTCTTTGAAGACCACAAGAATTAATATTAATTGAAAACTAGTCGGATGTGCCAATCCCAAAATTTTCTTCTACTCCATACATGTTAATGCCTCAAAATTTGCAATCACAGTGCCAAAATTAAATGACAATTCTTTGCCTATAATAACAAACACTAAAGGTATACATTTGTTGAATTGTGTGCATTTAAAAAGGAGATATAAGCATAGCATTTTTCAAACAAATCATTCAATTTTGGCACCCAGCCTCTTAGATGTCTGCAACCGAAATTCCTTACTCAAAGTGCACAAAAATGACAGCTTTGGACAGTATAGACCCAAGCCTAATAAGGATCTATTTATGTGGAAGTGCTACTTATGTGGAATATGAAGTTTGACTAAATTCCGTGCATTAGTTTTTGAGATACAGCTATCGCAAAATCGTGAAAAATGCTGCATAGCAGTGCCACCTGCTATATGATATACATAAAAAGCTAATCTGCATCAAATTATGTCAAGGTTTAACAGAATATGACGTTTGATCAAATTCCGTGCAATAGTTTTTGAAATATAATTATCGCTAAAATCATGTAAATCGTGAAAAATGCCGCATAGCAGTGCCACCTGTTGGAGGATTTACACCAAAAACAAATCAGCACCAATTTTTATCAAGGTACAGTCAAACCTCGTTAACACGAACTGTTTCCGATCGCCTCGTCCAGTTGTATGTAATGTAATTAAGTTCCGATAACAAGAACTACTTTTAATACGAACAAAAAAAGTTTCCCCTTGAGTGTTCGCGTTAACGAGGTTCGACTGTATAAGTGAATCTCTAAAGTTTTATTAAATTTCGTGCATTAGTTCTTGTGTTAGAGCGCCCACAAAATTTGTATCACATATAGACAGACAGATATTTTCTAAAAACAGTCGAATCGTGTTCAGGACTTACTAAAACGTATAAATCAGTCTAAAACCGGAAGTCAATTTTTTTCACGAATCCAATACTTTCTTCTTCTAAAGATAGAAGAAAGTAAAAAGCGAATTTATTTTTTTAGTAAACAAATCCATAATTAGAATTTTTATGTTTTCAGTTTCAGAATTTTTCTTTGAAAAGGAATTTTTTATGCAAAAGTAAAGTATCATTATAATTATTACACACCTTGTGCCATTTTAGTCGAAAATTGGAGCAATTTGTTCCAAGTTGGGAAATTTTCGGATTCTCCCCCCCGAAAAAATATCTGTGGCTACGCCCCTGACTAACATTGAAGTACCCTTTTTGTGATCTACTGACAAAATCAGGAAATTGCTCAAGGCAAACATTGAGACTCCTTCACAAAATTCTCCTAAATAAAAAAAAAAAGAAACTCTTCACAAAATTATTTTCCATAAAAGCGACTTCACACTATACAAAAAAATTGTAAGGATTTAAAATGTGGGTAATTTGTAAACAAAACAAACTCACAAGAAAAGTAAACTTCAGAAAGAGGGGGATTTTCTTTGCTGGATTTTCTGTTACAAAAGTTTATTGTTCTCAAATCTATAATAAACAAGTTGGAAATTGCTCGTCAAACGTGGCAAATGAGGTGCGTTCGTACTATAACTAGTTTTATAATTATTTTTTACACCCCATATTGTACTGAATGTATAATTTTTTGCACTTCATAAAGTGCATAGTCTGACTCCGGTCAGACTCAGACTTCAGGAATTTTAACAGATCTGACTCCAACTCTTTCATTCAAAAATGGGCCGACTCCGACTCTGGGAATTTTAACAGATCCGTCTCCGACTCTTTCGCTCAAAAATGGGCCTGACTCCGCAGCCCTGCTTCTAAGGCAAAACTTTTGAAAAATTCGTTATGTAAATTAGGTTTCATAATTACTTTATTTACCTTACAGAATATATTTACATACACTTTATGGACCGGAAGGTGGCTGCACAAACCATCACCTCATCGAGTTGATGGATGAAATTCCAAGATTAGTTAAAACTCGATTTGCATATTAAAATGCAACGAGTTTGTCAACTCATATCTTGGTGGTAAACACCTGCAAACCTGATCGTAGTGGCTTACTGGTAGGTTTACCATTGTGTTTTCTTGCTCCCAGTCCTCCATGTTTTCATACCTTTGGTTGCAGGAAATTGCAGGCAGACCAGTTGCATTTTAATATGCGAATTGAGTTCTATCTAATTCTGGAATTTCAGCCATCAACTGGATAAGGCGATGGTCTGTTCATCCGCCTCCCGGGCTATTACCATTGTCTAAATTATTGCAAAAATGTGACAGTGACCTTTTAATTGTCTTAAATTTCGTTGACAATGTTGTGGCTCACTTAAATTCTATTCGTAAAGCCCTTTCAAGGAAATTTTTGATGAAGCTTGTTTGAAAGACAGTAACTTTCATATTGACCTTAAACTGCCAAGAACTGCATCAAAACAAAAACAAAGATCCAATGTTCCAGCTGATTCTATAAAAGAGTATTTCAGAAGAAATATTTTTATTCCATTCGTTGATCAAATGTTGACTCAACTTAATGAACATTTCACTTGGCACCACAACATTTTGAAAGTTTTTTAATTCTTCTACCTAATGGAAAAGATGCTCCAACAGCAAATGAAATGAAAGATTTTCTTTAATTGTGTGAATTTTATGCACATGACTTGCTTTCTACCAATTCAAAAATTTTGAACGCCGAATTCAAGTTGTGGTGCAGAAAATTTTAAAAATCACTTTCATAACTCTATGCAAGAATGCCATTGAAGCAGTTTCGAAATGTGAGAAAATGTTGTACCTGAACATCTATAAATTATTAAAAATATTTGCAACGCTTCCCGTTACAACCTGTGTCAGCGAAAGGTCATTTTCAACCTTACGCATTTTAAAAATTTACTTAAGATCCACTATGGCAGAATAAAGATTAAAAATGGGCTGCTTTATGATGTATACATAAAGAGATTAATGTAACTTCAAATGAAGTAATTTGTAAAAAGAAAAAGATTTTATTGTGTTACAATGTTTTTAATTGAATTTACTGAATTTTTTTATGTGTTCAATTCAACTCGCCTCCATAGTCGGCTGAGCCACGGTAGTAGTAGGGGCAGCTGCCCTTTCCAAGACTAGAGGCAATGCCTTTCAAAAATTGACTGATGCCCAAATCAGATTAAATTCTCTATTAGTTTATTAATTCCCAAAAATTCGGACTGACAAATAAAGTTTAACAGAACTAGCCCAAAAATTTGCATCCAATAATTAATTTTGTCAAGGCTATTTTGGATATTTTCCTTTAAACTACAATATGTCTCACGGTCAGATAAATATAAATAGGAAATTCTATAAATGTTTGTTTAAGGGCTCTTTAAGTAGGAGAGAAGGGGGCTAGTGTGGACAACTTGAATAATTCTGTTATTTTTTAGTTAAAGTTGCTCTGTAAATTTTTGCAGATTGACAACACTGATATACACTTCCATGTGTAATTACACAAGAATACATTTCATAGTTCATTTGCAATTTATAAAAAAAGATTTTTATGGTGAAAAAGTAAATTCATGATTTGTTTTTTAATTACTAAGTTAGACTATTTATATTCATTATTTCAAATGAAAGGGGATATTATATTATAAATTAATCTAATCAGTATACTTTTTGATATTCACTTTTGCTCTGTATTGTTTACATTTATCAGTGTTAGTCCTAAAAAAATAAATGGCACCATGGGGCTAGTGTGGACATGTCCACATTAGCCCCATTCAGCTTTCAGTTGTAAAAACATTAATTAGGTATATAAATATGTCACATTTTATGCTATTTCAATACTAAATTAGATTCATTTGTGAAGTAATAACTGAATTTTAATGTAGAACACACACATAGTAGAATTTATTTTGATATACATTTTTTATTTAAATTACTAATGCTAGTCCATTATAATGACATAGGTAGGTAGTATATTTTTCCTAGAGTAAATTATAAGGATTATTTTCTTGTTGGTGCTCTAACTGGAAGTCTAGATTTGCCTTCAAAAAGCGGATGGATGGTGAAAGAACTATTTCCAGCTGTTTTACACCATATACAAGAACACACAAAATCTGATATTGACCACCCTGTTTTCTTTGCTTTTTGATAATCATAATTCAACATTTCTCTTGTAGCAATTACACATATGTGAAGGAAAATTACATTGTGTTACTGTCTTTCCCATCACATTGTTCAAATAAACTTCAACCCCTAGATGTTGCTATTTATGGTGCATTCAAAGGAATGTGTAAAGTTGCATTTAATGACTGGATGTTAAATTATCCTGACAAAACAGTATCAGTCTGATATTCCTTCCTTAACAGCGAAAGCATATCATAAATTATTTACACTAAGTAATATCATATCAAGATTTGTAAAAACCTGGCATTATCTTTTTAAATTGATTAGCATTTGGAGATGATGATTATTATTATTATTTTTTTTTTGGAGCTATACTATCGGCCGTGAATGCCCAGGTACTACACAAGATCTGGTAAGCACATGAGAAGACAGTGGAAACAGCCTTTTTGACATGGAAGTTGATAAATTAGAAATTGAAGAAGTAGAAATGAGTGAAACAACAATCAAGCCAGGAGATTTTTTATTGGCTCAAGTTTCTTTAATTTGCAAGAAGTCAAGCCACAGCACATTTTATAAATATGTAGCAGTTATTCAAAGTCTGTTTCTGTTGTCGAGTACGAAACAGTTCCTCAAGAGTATTAGCTTTAAGAAAAACCGTTTTATTTATATTGAAAATGATGTTTCACAAATAAACATCATTGGGAAAACTCTCACAGCCAGACATTATTCAAAAAGCCGTAATGTTTATTATGTAGTTTCCCGGCTGTGTAAACACTAATGAAAAACATTTAGTTGCTTTGACAATTACTTTAACCTTGTAAACAAACTTAAGATTTTAAGATAGGTAAATACGTCCATACCTTTTTATTTGTGTACTTTATTTTGACCAGTGTTTTGTAATGTATTTAATTTTGTCTTTAAAATAGATTCATAACATACCTAACTGCAGTCCTCAGTAATAATAAAAAAATATTAGGTATAACATTAATTAAGTTATATTTTATTACGATTAATATATTTACTATGTTGTTTAGGTTCAAATTTATTTTATTATGGTTTTGCAAACACTTATAAGAGTTGTATTACATTGTCTAAATCAATATTCTAGCTTGTCCACACTAGCCCCACCACATGGGGCTAATGTAGACAAAAATAACCTTTTTTTTTAAAATTTATTAATAAATAACTGTATTGCCAAATAATTTAATATATCAACCAAATCAAAGATAAAATAGCAAATTCTTGTAAAAAAAATACTTGAAGTGTGAAAAAAATATATTTAGTACATTTTTTTGCGAAATTTATAAAAATTGTCCACACTAGCCCCCTTCTCCCCTATTTAACTTCTACACATTCAAAAATTTGTGTACTTTTAAATTATTAATTTAATTTTAAATATAATAATTTTCATTTTCATTAAAATAAATAAATTATTATTAAATACTGAATTAATTACGGTAATTTGATGAATAATTAGTATCTCCTTGTAATTACCTACTGTAATCATAAGCAGAGAAATTTTGCCCTCACTAATTTTATTTTGTTTCACCACCAATGCTCGGCACCCCCCATAAAAAAGTCCTGGGTGTGCCACTGTATATGGGTAGATATATTTAAAATATTATATTAATTATTTTCTTTTACTAAAGAAAAAAATGCTTAATTTTTGCAAATAATGTATGAAGTACTATATGCTGGTGAAGGGGGGCGAGGGGTACAACTAAAGTTGTTAGTATTCCAAAATATTAGGTCTCCAGATTTTTTTAAAATCAAGCAGCTAAAAATGAAATCTGTTTAAAACGGAAAATTTTCTTGGTTCGTTGCGATACTGTCTCGGCAGATTTTAGTATATTAGTTTTCTATTAATTAAAAAAAAATTAATGATGAACTTCAAAGTAAAACGCATTACACATAATAGAAAAAGTGTAAAAAGATTTCAAACTCTTTTCAGTTAGGTAATACTTTAAATAACATACCTACAAAAGTGATTCAATTAAACACACTGTACGTAAAAAGTTTTAAAACACTTTTCAGCTGTGTGATACTTAAAAAAAATATCTACTACAAAAGGGATTCAATTTGTTCTCATTACTTAATATTTACGAAATATATAGGTATAATAATTATAGTATATACAATAGGTGTTTCAAATAGAACATTTAATAAATATGCAAGTAATCGTACACAGTATGCAAATCAATAGTGATTTTTTTGCAACTACAAATTTTCGCTTTCTTCGTAATAAATAATCTTGAGTGAAAAAATTATTTTTTTTTATTACAGCTGTGTATGAAACCTTTTTCATCCACCATATATTTAATAAACATTTCGGCGATAACCTGTAATTCTGATTTTATTAATATTCTTCAATATATTAAATTTAGTAGTATAAATTGTAATACTGATGTTATTAATTTTTTTGTTTACAAACTGCCGTAATACGAGGTTGCCAGAAAATCGCCAAGAAAAACACCAAATCTCCCTCTCCATTAGCGGTGATGACGTCAAAAAGGTAGAAAAAGGTGGACGTCACGTGACTCGTTGCCGTATGTCGAATTACTCTATTCTGAGTTCTGACACATTGAATCCAGCAGTCCGCCCATGAATACAATACCAAAGATTTTCGAAGGAAATTTTTTGGAAAACACCTGTAAAGTAGTATGGGGTTAACTTATTTAATTTGCTATTTACTAAAGCTTCCTATACTTGATTCATATATATCAAAATAATTCTTTGGGCTAGCTTTGAATTAATGGACAATATTGAATTTAGACATTTTTCCCCGGAGAGATTATTGAACATTCGTGCGGGAAAGGGGGGGGGGGCGCACTTTCAGGCCATTAATAAATAGAATATTTGAAAATTTCCGGTGGATTTCCACCCACCGAGCCGCATCTCAGATTCATATTTATCACTGATCGGAGTCCACAATAAGGACTGGTGACAAATATAAGCAATGTCGGCAAGAATGTTGTTTTAATTAAACTAGGTAGGTTTCAGAATTCTAGAAGTGGCATGCAGATACTCTCCCATTGCCAGAATATTTAATATTTTATGTTTATTTATGATCTAGGAGTACGATTCCTCGCGAAAATTCGTATCCCTCTCGGAAAATGTTTTGGAGAATCAGTCCTCTTTTCTCTCCAGAAGCAGCATTGTGTTACCTTTCTTTCCTAAATCCAGCTTTCCTGTTGCCAAAATTCTTAGACAGCACGACTTCAGAATAATTTTTACCCCTACGAATAAGCTCACCCTCTCGAAAATCAAAGACCCTATTGAGTTATACAACTCACGGGGTACCTATAGTATTAATTGCTAGTGCGGTCTTTCCTACATTGGACAGACCAAACGGGGATTAAAATTTCGTATTAAAGAACACCAACAATACATTCAAAAACAGGAAACCAATAAATCTTCAATTGCTAAACATTGCTGGGAGATGAATCACTCTTTTGATTTTAATTCAGCCAAAATCACCTCTAAACCCACTTCTGTACACGAACTTAACTTTCTTGAAGCATTTCATATCTACAAAAATTATGACAATATTGTTAATAGTATATTTGCTATTCCCCCTTTATCAGATTGCTGGAAATATTTCATAAAGTCCTCTTTTGCTTAATCATTACCATTTTTTTTACTCATTTCCGGTGGCATTTCCTACACTAGTCTCCCATTGGCTGGTACCCAGGTTTTCCTGTTTCCCCATTGGGTAATGAACTTCTCACTTGAATCCGCTTCTCCTCTATATAAATGAGCAAGTTTCCGTTATTTTTTTGCACTGAGGACGGTGCGCTAAACGCTACCGAAACTAGTCTGCGAAATTTTTGTTTATTCTGGCGTTTTTAACATTGCTTTTAAAAGTACTAATTTATATCAAGGCATACCTGAATCTGAAGTTTGATGAAAATTCGTGCATTAGTTATTGAGACAGAGCTATAGTGAAAATTCTAAAAAATGCAGCATAACAGCGCCACCTGTAGAGCGATTTGCACGAAAACGTAAACAGCAGTAACTCATATCAATGTATACATGAATCTGAAGTTTGTTGAAAATCCAAGCATTAGTTCTTGAAATAGAGCTATTGCGGAAATCGCAAAAATGCAGCATAGCAGCGCCACCTGTTGAGCGATTTACACCAAAATGCATAAAACATCAATTCCTGTCAAGGACTAACTGAATCTGAAGTTTGATGAAAATCCGTGCATTAGTTCTGGAGATTCAGCTATTATGGAAATCGTGAAAAATGCTGTATAGTAGCGCCACCTGTTGAGCGATTTACACCAAAAACTAATCAGCACCAATTTATATCGGGGACTAACTGAATATTAATTTTTATTAAATTCCGTTCATTAGTTCTTGAGATAGAGCGCCCACAAAATTTGTGTCACACACAGACAGACAGACATTTTGTAAAAACATGTTTTTCGGGTTCTCTGACCCCTAAAACGCGTAAATCCGTAGAAAACCGGAATTCCGAAAATTTTCATGAATCCAATACTTTCTTCTTGTAAAGATAGAAGAAAGTAAAAATCGACGCTAAGCGCGAAAAAACGGTAATAATCGCGGAAAACAAAATGTACTACACTGGATTTCAAAAATTAAGGGGAAAAAATCACAAAAAGAACGATAAGGCATATTACACACTGAACAGAAAAGCGTAAGTCAAGACACATTTCACCCTGATAAGAAAGAAGAAACCGGTTTGAACGCTACAACTTGTCGCTTGTCTTACGTTTTTGTCTGCTCAGTGTGTGATCTGCCTAACTCGTTAAAAAAAAACCCTATCCGTATGAACTTTGCATATGTTGTTAATTAAAAGATGCTGAATAAAATTACAAAATGCAAATTAGTGGCGCTGCAATCGGATTGCGCCATCTGTGTGGAGCATAAAAATGCATGCTAGTGAGTACGGCTGCAGGTGTAGCTGTGATTATGAGATAACTGAGATAGCCAATTCATTAGTATGACCTCGAGGCTCGAGGTATCATTTGTCCACAGAACTGCGATATAGAGCTATTGAAAGATTGGAGGCATAGGTCAATGTCAGACAGCGGTGGCCAGATGGCTAAATGAGAATCCATCTGTTGTTCATAGGCTTTGGCAAGAGTTTCAAACCTCTGGTTCGGCTTCCAGATGATTCAGCCAAGAACGTGCAAGAGCTACGACAAGCACCAATGACGAATATTTGCGGGTATGTGTACAAAGGGATAGAGCAGCAACCCCCTCTTATCTTACAGCTTCCCTTGCTGCAGCCATTGGAAGGTTGGTATGAACGTCTACTGTGTGTAGAAGGTTTCATGAAGGTGGTCTTTACACGAGGCGACCAGCCATTTGTATGCCGCTCACCTCACGTCACCGGACTGGAGGGAACGTATAAGGTGGGCACGTCAACATGTCCACTGGGTGGCTGATCAATGGAAATGGAGGCGCATTCTCTTCACAGGTGAGTCCCAGTTTAGCCTCCAAAGCGATAGTAGGCGTTGTTTGATTTGGAGAGAACAGGAACACGATGTCATCCATCAAACATTCGTGAAAGAGATTCATACGGAGAAGGCAGTGTCTGTGTTCAGGGATGGTATCTCTTTGGGTGGACGTACAGAATTCCATGTCTTTCCACGTGGAACTGTAAATGCTCACGTTTATAGTGATGACATTCTTGATGCTTATGTGCGCCCTTATGCCGGTGCAATAAGTAGTGATTTCCTTTTACAGGACGACAAAGCTAGACCGCACAGGGCTCACATAGTGGAAGATTATCTTCAGTACCAAAACAATTCAGCGCATGGAACGGCCAGCTCGATCACTTGACTTGAATCCCATCGATCATGTTTGGATGCTTTAGGAAGATGCATCACTGCATTGCTTTTAGGGATGATCATACTCCATATTAAAAGGTACTTTTCCTATACAGTAGTCTGTATTTTCCCTTTACTTTCAACAGAGATGGATACTTCTGTTGCCACTATGACAAAAAAGTAATAAAAACTAAAAAAATTAATAACTCAGAAACAAATTGAGATACAGCTTTCAAACAAATTGCATTTAAAAGTAAATTTTTTTTTCTATACGACGGTGCAAAAAATAATATTGTGGGATGTTTAGAAGTTTAAGAATGAAATTTCATTTAAAATTGGTCCAGGAATATTGATGTTTAATCCATGGCGTACGTAATGTATGACCAGCTCCGTAGAAGTTTAAAAATTTACAGTACCGAAAAATGTAATCCGTGGCGTACGTAATGTATGATCAACTCCGTTCGATTTTTTATGTCTTAAATTTTGGTCTTTGAAAAAATCATTTTCCAAATGGTCGTTGTGATTTGTTAAATTGCATTTTTTTTGTTGTTTTTTATTTTATTTATTTACGTATTTATTTTGCCCCCGATATGCTATTTCTTTCAGAAAGCAATTAAAATGTGGTCACTAAGAAATAACGTTACATCTAATCATAAGCCACCCGTAAATCGAAGCATGTGTATCATTGCACGGTTAAATCCTAATAATCTACTGCAATTTTTTAAACTTCTAAACATCACAGATTTTCAGTTTTTACACGATCGTATAGGGGGCAAGGTACTTTTAAATGCGATTTGTTTGAAAACTGAATCTCAATTTATTTTTGAGATATTAATTATTTTTTTTGGAAATTCTGTATTTTGTTTGGTATATGCTACAGAAATTTGAATCTAAGAACTATTGTTTTCAATGCATTTGCACTAACAAT
This sequence comes from Maratus speciosus, assembly GCA_963932465.1. Taxonomy (NCBI): domain Eukaryota; kingdom Metazoa; phylum Arthropoda; class Arachnida; order Araneae; family Salticidae; genus Maratus; species Maratus speciosus. The sequence continues at coordinate 399,134,901 of OZ010786.1, forward strand.
GATAGTTATCTTGTTAATAATACAATTACTTTTGGTACTTAAAACATGATTTGATAATTATTATATTTTGCACCCAGGCAAATCTTAATTTGTATATTTTTTAAATGTGCACAAGCAGAAACAATTTATCTATCATAAACAAAAAGTATCAATTTACTTAATATATGCAAAACAATAACAATTAATATTTTCACCCCATTCATTGTCATAGATGCCAGCTTTCCAGCTTTATTTCAAGTCAAACAAACATACTTTGAATCAGAAAATTTATTGAATAAAATTTCTTATTTCTATGCAATACTTATTTGATTTTATTTATTAATCACTTAGAAATCTCTATTGTTAGACATATGAACACATATTTCTCAGAAAAATTGACTTCATCAATGTAATGTCTTTTCTTCACATGTAAAAGCTTTTAGCAAAACTATCATATCTCTTAAACTACACAAAATGCACTTCCAATTTCAGAAAAATAAAAAAATGAACAAGTTAAAAGTAACTAAAAGCGCCTTTAATCATAAAAATGAGACTATTACATGGTTAAGTAAAATTTCTGATTCAGAGTTAATTATTGCAAAAAGTTTTTTTTATATTTTATATACAAAACATTTGGCAACAAGTCTCACTTTTTTAAGAATAAACTGTTCAAAAGTTCCATGCTATAAAAAGAAAATGCCACTGGATGACACAATTAGATGCTTTCTTTTTGTTCTCTAAAACTTGAAAAATAAATATGCAAAACAGCTTTCATGAGATGTAATTTTCTACCCACTTACTGGGTTTGAATAACTGATATATATATATATATATAGTTTACATTTTTTTTTTTTTTTACTTTAAAGTTTAGCAATAATCTTTTTAGTTCATGAAAATAATTTGATAAGTATATATATTATAAAACAGAAACATATTTGTGAGTAACACTGATAACATATTGATGGTGGCAACTAAATAATAAATTTTGCTTTTTTGCAAATTTATTAACTGAACATCAAATAGTTTAATTTTTACACCATTGACTAAGAAGAAAAATGTACCTTCAAATGTAAATTATTCAAAACTTTATCCTACTTTACTGATTTTTTATGGTTTTAAAAATTATTTTCAAGCATGATTTACATGACTAAAAAATATATATCTCTATCATGTGCAGCCAGATTATGGAAGATTAACAGTTTGCATTTGTTTCTGAATAATATTCCATAATGAAATTAAACTTCAGAAAACAAATAAATAAAATAAAACAGAAGTTTAACAGATATATAAACAAACTAAAATTGAAAGAATCAGAATAAAAAAGGGCTACTGTAATTAGTAAAATCTTTGGTAATTTCTTTGGCTATTAACCAAATTAACTAGTATGCGGCTGATATGAAAGCACTATTTTTAATAAATTTTAAAACTTTATTTGAATATATAATTGATATTTTTCATATAAAATTGCTTTTTAGTGTTAGTGGACAATCTAAAAAAAAAGTTAAATGCAAAAAAATCTATTATAATCTATTTTCAATTAAATCTGGGAAGCCCAGGGTTGGAACCCCTAGCGTTAATAAAAACAAGAAAAGAATATTATATTATGCATTACTGTGATCTTTACCTTTCTTTGGATCTAGGACTCACAAAGCTTTAAACTTAAACACACACACACACACAGAAAGGAAAAGAAAAATTTGTCCATAGTTAGATGAAAAAAGAAAAAACTTATTTTGGGAGGGTGAAATCAGAGCCCCATTTTCCCAATATAAATGCCAACTGGATTCTCTGTCTGGTAATCAAGTTAGCTATGAATAATGTTATTACTTACCATAATGACTTTATTGAAAGTAATTTTGTACTTCAATATATGTTCCATATCATACTAAATAAATTTACAAGATATTTTAATAGTACACAGTTTTATAATTATAGTGGTTTGTTGAAAGCTAAATGAATTAATGAATATTATTCAATAGTACTAAAATAGTTTGGTTCCTTATATTTAATAGAATTAAACTAAAATGTCACCAACACCCTTAAAAAAAAGTAATTCTTTTTAATAAAAACATTTTCAGTACAAATGTGGAAATTGAGTATAATTTCTTTTGATAAATAAATGATACCAAATTCTTGTTAAATATTTTATTTAATGAATTTCTAAACTATATGAATTATAAGTAAAAATAACATTATTTATAAATATATACATAATAAATTTACACTCAAATTTACATACAGTGCATGTTAAAAGTTTAACCGCAACAAAAGTTTTTATTTTAATTATTTACTCTAATTTAAATCCATGTTCATATGTGCTACAAACTGTAGTTTTAAACATACATTTAACAGAATTATGTTTTGCATTTTATTTGGAACCATAGATTTTAACAAAAAATCAAAAATTAGCATGTCAAAAGTTTAAGTGCATTATTTATTTAATTTTGATAAAAGGATAAAAATAAAAAGATACCACTTGCTTATTGCTTTAATACACGGTGCTTAATTGGCAAAACCAGTTTCTGTATTGTTTCTGGCTTTATTTCTAAACAAACGTTCTCATTGCTATGTTTCAAATCTTTAACTGAAGAGTACTGCTTACCATTTTGATCAAATGTATGTGTGACTATACTCTATCTGTTCTCTAAGTGATGACCAGTTAAAATAGATACCATGTTTCACCTAAGCCACTGTGATATAGAGTTGATGGTATGGGTTGAAGCATTGTCATGTTGAAAATTTCAATCTTTTCCGAAAACTTCCTTAACAGGAAGCAAAGATCATCAAGTGTCTTTTGATAGTTTTCCGAGTTTTGATGACCACTAGTGACCACTACTAAGAATATCTGACCATTGATAGAAAAAGCCCCATACCATTAAACAACCGCCACCACAACTTTTACTAAATATACTCTTTGGTTCTTTTTGGAGAATGTGTCAATAGTAGGCAAACCCATTAAGGTAATCTACATTCTATGTTTTTTTCATTGCTGAATAGGAAATTCTGTCATGTTTCACCAAATGACATATACTGTTTGTCTCAGTTCAATCAAGCTTCTTTATGGTATGGTTTTAAGCATGATAAATATGCATGACCTTATGGTTTTTCATGTACCCTGATTCTAAAACTCTTCTGTGAATAGTTTTCTTTGATATTTGTGTACTTTTTTATTTCAGAGAATGAATAATTACCAGTTGAAGCCAAGTTTTTGGTGTGCAGGCAGGGATCTGTTTAGGGAGAAATTTGGTCTTTTTAAGAATTAAAATAGGGCCCTTCACAAAATTCTCTGTGTTAAAAAATAGACTTTTCACAAAATTTTAAATCTCCAAACTAAACCTTTCACAAATTTAATCATTTAAAAGTAAAATCTGACCTGCCACTTTTACATATATAAAGGTCATTCACATACATATATCTTCTTTAAAATATATAAATAAGAACCTAAATATAATAATAATTTCAAATTCACAAAATTATGATAGATTTTCACATTCCACAAAACAGGACCCTGAAAGAAAAGTCTGGACAGATCCCTGGCCAGCTCTGGCAGGTGTTCAAATCTGGTCACTTGTGGCCTTCCTGAACAGGATTTTCATTTGAAATCTTCATCACAAGTCAAAACTTGATAAATCCCCAGTTTTAATCTTTTTAATGCAGCTGCGATTTCAGAAATGGACTTGTTTTGCTCTCATACCCTAGATTTTTAATATCTCTTCATGTGAGAATTCCTCTGACACTGCTATTTTGTATTGATGCAAAAACAACAACCTGTGTTTCCTTATAAACCCAGAAATCATCTGTATGTACCATTGCTTATGCCATTTCGCAAAATTTCCATAAAAAGAATTTTGTACTTTTCAACATTTTTTTTTTTTTTTTTTGTTATTGCTCCATTCTTAAACTCCATAGTCCGGAATGAAATTTAAAAAATAATTTTGCTGACTATGGCGGTAAGACTGCAATTAACACTGCACTATTAATATTACAAGTATTTTTGAAATATTGTGAATATTTAATGTTTTATTTAAAATTGTTGTTGTGCTTAAACTTTTGACATTCACTGCACATTTAAATATGGATAGATCAAGTTACTAATTAATCCTTTTAACAGTTTACTCCTCTGAAAGGATTTATATAACTAAAATCACTGAGATTAATTCACCACATACTAAAAGAAAAATGCTTCCCAAAAATATAATTACATGTTATAAGAACACATCAGAAAACATTGACTAGATTAAAGTTATTATAGCTTTGTAAATAATATGAAAGAACATAAATTTGAAAAAAGAAAAGAAAAATTTCAAGGCAGAACTTGATGGTCATTCACAATGTGTATACTCAAATCATGGTTCCTGCCATATATTTTACCACAGTAAGAACATGCAAATGTTTTTTCTTTGCTGTGTAAAAGAATATGCACTCTTAAGTGGCTTTTCTGGTTGAATTCTCTTCCACAAAAACTACATATGTACAGATTTTCTCTTGTATGGAAGCGGATATGCCTGCTTAAACCTTTAGTAGATCCAAAGATTTTCCCACAATATGAACATTGATGTGAAATTTTACCATGAGCTTTTTTACCTATGAATGCATAAAATTAATCATTATAGTGCTGGATTACAAGCAGTACTTGAGAATGTACATATGTATGTAATCAAATAACTTATTTAAAACTTAATAACTCAATTTGTTACACGAGATACAGTCATAGAACCACAGTTTATAACATCCCCCCATCAAATGCTCAATACTTTTTTTTTTCCAATAATGTTTTTCAAAAATGATTGGTAATATATAATAAGGGACAAATTTTCCATAATTAAGATGGTCTCATGACAAATTTATTTAGTTGGCAACAAGTATAAACAAGAGTGCAACAACTTGATGACGCAAGTGATAAACAGCTTGGTAAACAGTAAAATAATATGTTTATCTTCAAGTGATTCTCATGATATAGATATTTTATTTCATATGACTGTTTTAATAATGTGCAAAGTAAATAAATATACTGTTAAAAAATCACTGAAAAAATATGTATTTTTAAAACTGCAAACTAAGTATATATATATGATTACAAAATGTACATCATCAAAGTTTAGACCGATCAGAGACACTATTATTGCCTATGATTTTTCAATAAAATTTTGTCCCGCACACACGCCAAAAAAAAAAAAAAAATTACTTCATGTTGCCAAACTAGAAAGAATATCATGTCAAAGTATGTCAAGTTAAGAACTATTTCAATTATGGAAAATTTTCTGAAAATTTGTAATAATGGTTAAAAACGATACATTTTAATAGAAAACTAACATGCTAACATAAGTTATCAGTATCTAAAACAAACTGAAGAGGTAGTGAAAATTAAAAACAAATGCAATGAATTTCACAAAAAAGCTAAATGTACTATTGTCGTAAACAATAATGAAGTATTTTAAAGAAATAAAAAACTTTCAAATTAAATATTTATCTTTGAAAGAGTTTTATTGCTGTAAAGCCAGCTAAAACTGAAATATAAACTGAGTAAATTTTCTCAAAATCAGAAATATGAATTTCATATGAATGATACTTAATCAAAAACTAAACTATTGTGAAATTTCTTTGAAGTTTACATGTCAGGTTAAAAAAAAAAAAAAAAAAAAAAAAAAAAAAAAAAAAAAAAATGGAAGGAAGAAGAAAATTTAAGCATTAGTCAGACTTCAGCAGATTAATTCTTTTTAGAAAATTCAAAGATTAATTTAACAACATTTAAATATGGTTTGCATACAGAAATCCACAAAAGTTAAATTTTATTTAAGACAGAGTGAGAGGGGAGGATGCCCCATGCTATTATCAATACTTTAAATATACACTCACAGAAATAAATAATTAATAATTTAGTTAATTTTTATTGAATTATTTAACATAATTCTGTAAAATGACCATTTCGACTTTTCTCTATTTTTGGCAAGTTGTTAATATTGAAAATATAACAAGAAACAGAGTCAAATAAAATTATATTGCCTTAGTAAGGGTGAATGGATGAATCCCAATTTCAGTATATTACATGCAATTTTTATTAAGAGCATAAAAAAAGAAATATATTTCTTAGACAAGGTAACTGAGGACAAGATTTCTGCATCCCCCCCCTTTCTTTTTATGTGATTAAATATATGCTGAAATGTTAGGAATATGAAATTAACAACAAAAAGGAAAACTTTATAATGTAAATTTGAGTTTAGAGAAAATGGTTAACTGTGTGTGAATTTTAAGAAAGAGCTTTGAAATGATCTATTAAGCTATTAGTCAAACATGATTAATTTATAAAAAATGGTTATATTTGATGTGAAATCTATAAAAACCTTGGCCTTAGGAGAATTTCTTGTAGTACGCAAGTTAATTTTAGCCTTTTAACAAAAGCATTTTGATTAAATAAATAAAATAATGTTAATTCAAGATTCCCAGCAAAACATGTCTGGCAATAAGATAATGACTTTCTCCGACCAAATCTAAAAAAATTCTGTGACCAAATGGACATACAACAAAATCCACTATTTATTTCCGCAATCCTTTGACAAAGTTAGCGATTTTTTTCTGTGATCGCTCTTCGAATTCCTCAGAATTTTTTTTCAGTTGTTTGATGAACCTTACACCCCCCCCCCCCTTAGACTTTTCCATGACTTTTTATAAGATATTTGTAAATTTCCTGACTTTCCACATTTTCCATGTTGCTGGTAACTCTGTAATAAGGCTCTGATCTTAATTTTATTTTTCAACCAAATAAAACACTTTCAATCAATAAAGTGTTTTAAATTTTTTCTTTATCAAACTCTTAACAAAAATGAATTTTTTAAATTATATGAACTGCCAAATAAAGTACGGGTAGATAAATTTCCAAAATAAATACATCATTCACCAAAATTTCATTTAGTTATAATAAAAGATAGGATCTCTATAACCAGCTTTAAAAAATTGATTACCCCCGCCCCCTTCTTTTAAAATGACCAATTTAACCAACTTTTCTGTTGTACATTGTATTTATACTTCTAGGTTGATTCTTCTACTTTTATAGTTTAGTCTTTGTTCAATTAATGTAAATTACTTTTATTGCATAACACACATGATTAATTTATTTGTGATTATTTTATTAATTTAATGCAAATAATTGCAATTTCATAGATAAATATTTAATAAATTGTTAGTGAACAAAAACTCAAAATTAGGCATTAATAATACTGCCATAAAAAATTTACTTAAGGAAACAGTTTACCACAGAATTGATCAAAAAATCAATTTTTCTTTTAAATATTAAGTGAAAGCCTGTTTAATTGTGAATATTTTGACAGCTCGTTTTTACTTATACGGTTATTGTATTGCAAGATATCTTAAATTTTGTTAATACATCCAGCGCAATTACCCACACAAATTAAAACTTTAAAAGGCTTTTTCCCCATGTTCATAATTACTTCACTTTCATGTTTTAAAAATGCTAAGGCTTTTTTTTGTATTTGAGATAGCGATTTCAACTTTTTTGTACATGTTCTTTATTATTTATGTGATAAATCTGTGCACGGAATTAGCCTTTAGGTTTTTATTTTATTTTTTTAAACATAAAAGTATATAAAGATGTGTTAGATTTCATCGTTTTACACCATATATATATAAGTAAAAAAATTATATTAAATGTAATATTAGATATATCTAAAAATCCATGAGCAGTCTTGTGTAATACACATTTGAAAATCTTAAAGCAAAAAATTGGGCAAATGTATCAATATTTAAAAAAGTAGTAAGGATTTTTAAAAAATCAAATTTTTTAAAACTTTTTTTAAATTTTAATTAAATATGCAGATCCCCCCCCCCCAAAAAAAAATGTACTTTTAATTGAACATTGAAAAATGCAATGAGTTCATCATATGAACAATATTTTTAAAAATAAACAAAATTGTTGAAAAGGTAAACTGCCCCCTTAACAACAAATATTTGTGAAATAAATTGGAGTTTTAAAGCTGGTTAAGTAAATTGAAAAATAAAATTATGCTTTTAAGAAATTTAATGTGGTATGAATATTTATAGAAATATAATTTTAAATACACGAATTCATCTTTATATTGATGATTCTGTTTGTTATACACTGTTCAATTTAAATTTTAACTCTTCATTGACAAAACAGTGTAAAGCAATGCTATGGAATAAATATTTAATCTTTAAAGATATATAGAAAGCACCCAAGTACCTTTTAAGAGAATGTTCAGTTATTAAAACTAGTTCTAAATTTAAGTTAAAAATATAAATAATTAAAAAGTAAGTATTTACTCATAAAAAAATTATAAAAACTAAATTTTAATCAAATTGTATTATACATAATTCAAATATTCATGTAAAAAGCATAACTAAAAGACAATTAAAAATATTAGACAGTATATGACCTTGAGCTAAATAAGATAATTAATGAACTAAATATGATAAATAATGAGCATATGAACAGTTTTAGATGCAAAATTTACATAAACGGGTGAAATATATACATTTTAACTGCAGAAAAAGAAAATACTGGAAAAATTATAGTTAATTACACAGTTAATACATATAAAATCATACAACAAGGCAGAAAATTAAAGAAAAAATGTGATTATTTCAGTAACATACAAGTAGGAGATTTGAATTTACTTTTATAATTTTATTGATTAAAGAATAACTTTCTTGTTCTAGAAATTAGTGAAAAGAAGAGATTAATTAAATTTTAATAACACATAATTAAATCAAAAGTCAAAGATAGCCAAGAGAAATGGAATAATAAAGTTACATTTAAAATTGTGTTTTAAAAGAGTAAATCATTGAATCAATATATTAAAAAAAAATTCATGAAACACTACAACCTTGATTTAGAATTTAGACAGGAAGAATAGAAATACTTTGCTTATATTTTGAGTTTAAATGATATATGATCTATAACCATCTGTTATATCTTTTGTAACTAGCTGATCTGTGTGGTATTGCCTGGGTCTGCGATAATAACTATATATATACCTAAATTCAGTGTTGAATGCTTTTATTTTTTTATAGTATGATCTTTCCAAATGAACCTAATGTTAATACATCTATTCTTATTTTATGTAATCCAATAATCTTTTATGAAAGAAGAAACAATATTAATAATAATGAAAATGTAATTGCTGTAGTTAGTAAAATGCCATACAAGTTATTTTCCTATTGAAATTGCAAGACTTTGTTCCCCCTCTAGAATTAAAATGTGTAAAAATAAAATAAATAAAACTGCCTTTCCAATGAATCCTAAGCAAAGTTACAAAAGTTTTGAAGGTAACAGAGTAACACAGCAATTCCAAACATCAGGGGTGGGGAAATGCGTCATTTTACTCGCCAATGGCGAGTGAATTTTCTGGCAGGGCGAGTGACTTTTCAGGTAATCTTTGAAAACTGCAAACTATAGAGGTATACCGAAAACGTTTTTTTTTTTAGTAGTTAGCTATATTTTTCAACTTTCCTAATTACTGTGATGTAAACATGGTACAAAGTTCTACTTTATATTAAACTTTCATCTCTTGTTTATATTTCTTAATTTTATAGGGAAAAAATATATGAAAATGCATTATAGTAATAGTAACCAGCTATTTCTGAGTTGTGTAATTTTGTCATAAAAATTTTCAACTGTACGTTGCTGTTACTGGCTGGTGAAATAAATCCTTGGCTGGTAAAATTTTTTAGAAATTCCCCACCCCTGCCAAACACTTATAATAATAAAATCTAAAAAACACATTTTAGAATTTAATATAAAATTCAAATATTCAAACTTTCAAAAAGTCACTGTATTTTAAAATCTATTTAAAATAATCCTGAGATAGAGAAATAATTTTTTTTTTCATTCATATTAGCAATTTGATTTTCCCTTAACAATGAATGTTTGAAATATTGTTTAATTACACAACAAAATGAATATGGCACCATTTTTATACAGATATAAAATACAACAAATATTTTCTTTTTTTTTTATAAACTTCTAAATAACCCAATACATTTATATAATACTTTAATACTTATGTATAAAGGATGTTGCAGTTAAAAACATTGAAACTTCATATGATAGTTTTTAATTTAGAGAAATTTTAGAAGACAAAAGAAATTACAAATTAAAAAACAAATTATTTAAATAGGCTCATTAGATTATACATTTTAACAACCTTAATGATCAATAGCAAATGGATAAACTTTTCAAAGAAATTCAAATTTTCAAAATTAAATGACGAGTGTTGCTTAAAAATGTACTTTACTAACTCAAGCTCACTGATTGATTGAAGTTTACCCTATAATAAACTTCATAGTTGATAGTAACATTTTAAAAAGATGTCAAATTAACATTACATGATAAAAGTACATAAAAACAAATTTCCAATAAAACTTTCTGCTCCAATAATTCCAATTGGAATCTTTCCTAGATTTTACATCCAATTATCATTCAGCATATGACAACAACAAACATCACAGTCATGCTCTTTGTCAGTAGATTGTAACTTCTTGCTTTCACACAACTAAAACAAAATAAACACACACACATACAGATAAAACTTTTAACATATAAAAAAAGAGCATAACAGTTAAAATCTATTGCATAAGTACAAATATTTAAAAAAATTTCAAACATGCATATAATTGACATTGTGAGTTGCTCGTATGATATAACATATACTAACTGGAATTGTAAATTTTTTAACCATTTAATTAACTACATTCAAGCATCAGTAACAAGTTTTGCTTGGAGTATTATAAAATCAAAGAAAACTCAAAGTATAATGAAGCAGTAAATCGCAACAAACTGAGGAAACTTTAATAAAGACATCTGTATAGATTGAGAATTTTAGTGCAAACAACTTTTCTAGCCATTTAGAGCACAGATCAATAAATTATTTACCATTCACTTTAGATTCACAGCAGAGAAAATTTTTGCAAACAATTTAACACTAAAAATTTTTAAAAGGAAAAAAAAATAGCATAATGATTTGGAAATTTTAAATGGATAATAAAATTACGAGTAGAAAAAAGTTCCAAACATAGACCTTGATTTAAAAATCTTTGCATCTGATTCATATATGAAAATAAAGTATAAGACACGAAGATTTCTCCCTATCAAGAAGTTAATTTGGACAGCTATTGCAGTTTAGAACAAATACATGCATTTTTGGAACCTTTTTGTATATATATGTATATATATATTTTTTGAAATTTCACTAGTTTTTCTTTGGGAGACTCCATATTTTTATAAATTAAAAACTGACATTTTTATTTATAGAAAAAGAAAGCTTTTTATTTTAAAAAGGTAAAAATAACTTAAGTCAATTAAAAAAATATTGATTAATTAAATTTTGTTATATTTGCACACATTTGGAAATCACTACAGTAAAAAGAAAAAATGCAATACTAATACCAATTTAATATAAAATTTGAGAAATTCAGATAAAGTAAAAAATATTTAACATTTTTTGCTAACATGGGTAATTATGTGTCTTTTCAGAGTTGTAGGATGACGGAATCGTTTACCACAGTATTTACAAGTGAGTGGTTTTTCTCCTGTATGTGTCAGAACATGGTATCTATAATTTGTTGCTATGTTTGTTTGGTAAGAACATAACTGGCATTTGAATTTGGAAGAATACATATCATCTTCACAAGCAGCAATAAAAAATGTCACATCTGAAATAAAAAAAATGTTACAAACAACAACAGAATGATAAGAATAAAGCAGTTAAGCATGCAAGATACAATTAAAATGAGATAAAACATAGTGAAACTATAAAATGACTCTATACAGTAAAAAATTAATAAGTTAATATAAAAAAATTAATATTATAAACTGTTAACTCATTACGATCTATTATACAATGGTACTGAACACAACATTTTAAATGAATATACTCACACTGTTCAGTACCACAAGACAGATATACTGCTTCCTAAATCTTTTGCTAAATGAATGAGCTTTTATATGCCGAAAATTAAATATGTCAAATGATTCTGCCCTATGAACACATTCCATCAATATGTCATTTGTCTAGTATCGCTAGACCAAAAAGAGTTAATCAGTGGAATAGAAGTATAAATGAGGACTAAAATTGAAAAACGCTAAAAGTACCAAAATATTGAAACACTTTTTTTTTTTTTTTTTTTTTTTTACGAAAAAAAATGTTTTAAATGCCAAGCTTAACAAACAGGAGAACCCTTGAAATGCCAACTCTGGTAGAAATAGTTCAAATAAGAGTAGAAAAATGTCGCTGGTTGAATGTGCCACATGAAGTGAAGTGGAGAATGCTGAATGTGTCAGACGAAATGAAGTGGAGAATGCTGAAAGTGCCAGTGATAAGATGCGTGGTGACTAGTGGTCATTACACAACTTGATCATGCTGTTATTGTTTACACCAATGGGATATTTTTAAGCTAGGTGAAAAATATTAAATATATAAATAAAAGAAATGCTTACAAATGATAATATTAGGTACTTAAACACTAAGCAATTGGAAGCTAGGTACCTCAAGGGTGATTCTGAGTGAAATTTTTTTTTTTTTGGAAATTCACATCGCATTTTTGGAAATACGGCGAGGGGGGAGGGGATCCACTCCTGGCACTAATTATGTTTTTTTTTTTTTTTTTTTTTTTTTTTTTTTTTTTTTTGTGCCCCTTTGGTGGAATTTGCCGTTTTTTCGCGATTTTTTGACGAAATTTGCTGTGTTTTCGCGATCTTTCGACGAAATTTGGCTATTTTTTGACTAAATTTGCCGAGAATTGCGGGGTTTTTTCGCGATGCTTTACGAAATTTGCGTTTTTTCCGCTATTCTTTGATGAATATTGCTTTTTTTTCGTGAGCTCTGGACGAAATTCGCGATCCTTTAATGAAATTTGCGTTATTTTCGTGATCCTCTGACGAAATTCTCGTTTTTTCCGCGATCGATTGACGAAATTGGCGATTTTTCTTCGAACGATTGACGAAATTGATCGTTTTCGGCGATCATTTGCCGAAATTACCGATATATTTTATATCCGGATTTTCGGATTTATAGCCGATTTTTTTTTTTTTTTTTTTTTCGAAAATGACTGCTTTAATTTTTCGGAAAATTAGGAACGGAATCACCCCTGAGGTACCCACATTTTGAAGTGTTGAACTAAGAACCTAAAAAGAGTGAGTGGAAAATGCTGAAGTACCAGAAGTAGTAGTTTTTCTTTTTCTCACTCTCTTGAAAAATTTCCTCTTTTGGACTTTCAGCGTTTTACATTTTTAGTCCTCAGATAAGTAAAATTACTTGGATTTTTTCACATCTTAATTTAGATAAACACGTGATTAATTCCTAAACAGTTACAAACACTCATAAATACTTTTCCCTAATGTAAGAAAGATAAAATATAGAATTTATTTAACTTAGACAAAACTAAAGGAAATAAGAAATTTTTCAATTAAAAGCATGAAGAGTTGCTCTTAGATCCTAATGGCAAACCATAAAGAATCATCATTGGTGATGCATTTAGACTGAGAGGTGGCTACACAAACTATCACTTCATCGAGCTGACGGCTGAAATTCCAGGATTAGTTAAAACTCAATTCACATATTAAACTGCAACTGGTCTGCCAAGTCCTATCTTGGTGGAAATTACCTGCAAACTCGATTTAAGCGGTTGACTGGTTACCATTATGTTTTCCTCCCCAGTCCTCCATATTTTCATACTTTTGGATGCAGAAACACACGACAAACCTACCAATCAACTACTAAAATTGGGTCTGCAGGTGGTTTCCACTAAGATATGACTTGACAGACCAGATGCATCTTAATATGGTAATTGAGTACTGTCGAATACTGGAATTTCAGCCATCAACTCGATAAGGTGATGCTCTGAGCAGCTGCCTGCCAGTTTAATTGGTACTGAAGGTATTAGTCCTCCTTGTGCAGCTTGCCTCATGAGAAATTTCTAGAGCGAGAAGTATCATACTGATGATTGATGAAATAGCTACAATGTTCTTTTAGTTTTAGCTCCAAATAAATCATTTAGTTCATTATCAAAAAAAGCAAATTGTAGGGGCTGATTTGCGACAAGTTTCTGTGTTTTCTAATACAGTTGAAAAGTGTTTATGGCTTTGATTTGTCTGTCTGCCTGTTTATTTTATTTTCACTCAACTTTTATAAAGATGCTTGGAATGTTTCTAAATTTAAATATTTGATTGAGGTTCAATCCAGTATATTCTTTATAAATCAGTATAAAAGTAAAACTAGTTTTTTTTAAAAAAACATTCTATTATAAGCATTCAATGTTCATCTTAAAAATAACGTCTATATTTTTTTTACAGCAATTTATATTTTTCCCCAAAAGTTTCTGCTGCAATACATTAATTTAGTCAAGGGTACCGAATTTTATTATGAAAAATTATTTTTTTTAATATTACACTTTTCATTTTTTATTTATAATTTATTTCCTATTCTTTTAACTTTTAAAATGTTTTATTGTTGCATTTTGGCCTATTTTGGTGCATAATTAAATCTATTGTTGTTTCAACTCATATACAATTGCACGAGTTGCAGAGAATATGTAGCAATTTATCTCCTGTGGCAGGCTAATGGAAAAATGCCTTAAATATAAATTTATAATTAAGTTCTAAAAAGATAAAAATGTGGTATTGTCATCAAAAACACACCTGTGAATTTTTTTTTATAATTATAGCACATCAAGAAGTGTGTTAAAAATCAATTACAAAATTACATCTTTACATACAAAAAACAGGTTGAATAAAAAAAAAAAAGAGTGTAAAAACGATTATGTTGAACTTATAATTCTTTTATAAGACACAAAAGAATTCAGATACATAATAGACTATGGATGGTAACTGTTTAAAGAGTGATTTAAGACATTATACTATTTAATTTAGAAAAAAAAATCAATATATGGGGCATTCTCACATTCTTTTGACTTTTACGAATAAAAATTTGGTGAAATTAAACTTGCTAAAATAACATTTTAATCTGATAGACCTGAAATGCCTTAATGATTCAAAATAAAGAAAAACTGGTCAGCAGCAAAAAATTTTTTATTTAACTGAGGTTTATGTTAAACTTGCGAGTTTAATTTTCCTTACCATTTTACTGCTAAAACATTTTATTTTCTTCTAAATTTTTATTTACAATGAATTTGCATAGTACCCACAGGACATTCAAATAAGAAATAATAACAATGTAGTATTTTTAATACCAAATTTTGGTATAACATTGTCTTAAAGGGTTGTTAAAGAAGGGACGGTAAGGTAAAAAAAGGGGACGGTATAGGAAAAAAGGGACGGTAAGGATGGAACGGTAAGGAAAATTACCACCTACTTTAGGCAAATCAAGTTAAGACTAAGTGGTAGACACAATGTTCATTGATTTTTAGAAACAGTTATTTACATTGGATTAAATTAAAAATTTTTTTAAATTTACCTCAAAAAGTGCAAGAATAAACCTTGGGGACGGTAAGACTACCAATAAAGCCACGATGCTTGAAATTGATATTTAAATGCTGATTTAAATTCTGCAGTAAATTTCTTGTCCAAGAATTTTAGACATTCTTTCTCTAGCATACTTCTGCATGAGAAAAAACTTGAAAAAAATTCTGTGGCTGCATCTGAAGTGATTTTCTATATAAGTTTAGCAAGAGGGACGGTAAGGATAAAAAACCCAGGGACAGAGTTCAAAAAATAATATCAACCGTAAAAATGTGTGCAGGTTAATTTTTTGCTACATATTTATATAAAACAATTGTCCCAGTTTTGTAAAAAAATTACATTGAATAACTTTTATTGAAACAATTTTATACAGACAGCTCCAAACTTAAAAATCAGCCTCAGGGACACAGGACGGTATAGGAGTTTTCCTGGTATTTGGACCCCAAACATCGTCCAAAACTTATTTATCTCGTTAATATTGTTATGCAATCATGAAATGGGATGTTCCCCAGTATATGAAATAAAAAAAAACACAAGAAAATGTACTAAAATAAAAATTATTATTCAGGGACATAAAAGTAAAAAGATTGTGAGAATGTCCCATATACTATTAAGGATCACAACATGTCCCCCTTTGGAAATTGTATGCATAAAATTTACATTCTTTCACAAGAACATACAGAAGAATTTGGCTGCATTACAGTCTATGGGTGATAATTATTTTAAGTGTACTTTATTGATGTTAAATTATTTTGACCAGAACAAAACTGATATATACTGTCTATGGGAAATAGTGTATGTAAACATTTACTGTTATTTTACAGCACAATACAAAAAAATTAAGATGCATTTAAGTCTAGTGGCAGTAATTGTTTGAAGTGGATTATGGACACTATATTATTTCAATCCACATTTACAAATGTTTTTGGAGCAAATTGAGTTTTATATTAAAATGTAGTAAGCAGTGTAAATTCAAGGTCCTTATAGAAGTAGTCTGATACATTGTCATCTTTGGTCAGTTATTTCTTCTCTGTTTTTAAGGATATGTGTTTTTCCCAACAGAATTAAGTTTTAACACTTTGTTTGGTGCATATGTCATGTATGGCTTCTACTATACTGGTCCTCCAAAATAATTTAAATACTTTACCATTTACAAGTGGTCTTAGCTTCGAATGATTTTTAATTATGTAAATGTTAAAAATAATTACCACATACACATATTATTGTTGCTGTAAAAGTATTATATAAGATTTTGTGCGTAATGAGCATTGTGCATTAGGTGGTATAAACTTAAACATTCACGATTTTCTTGAAGAAATTTTATTACTAGACAGAGAATTTTCCATATTGCCCATGATCAATTCATAAGATTTTTTTTTTTACCAAAACAAGTTTATAAATTGAATAAGTTAGGATTGTTTGACATTAATTGAGTTATTGAAGTGGCAAGCCAGCAATAGCAGAGATTTTATAAATACTTTTTTAGAGTTACAAATTCTGCTAGCTAGTTATTTGCAAGTGTAGAGATTGAGATTTATAACTGGAATTCTTTATGTTTTGCTTACTGCATTATGATGCTTTCATACATTTTGCGATACAAATTGATATTGTTATGTCATGATTTTTGCACATTTGCAAAATAAAGTGCATGTTATGAACTGGAAAGAACTTGTTATTATAAATCATTTTTTACTGTACTAAAAAAAGATTTTGCAACAATATTTTTGCAATGTCAGAATGTGTTTCTTAATGTATGAGTGAAACATAATAATTTTTTTTTCTCTTTTTCTTTCTTTGTGTATTGACAAAGTAAAAAATATGCTTTGCTTTGAGGGACACAGTTTTATGATTTTTAGTTATGTATGGTATGACATAAAAAAATGAATGCTAAGTTTTAACCTTGCATTTGCATTTGTTACCCAGTTCACAGAAAGCAGTATTTTTTATTTTATTTTTTTTTATTTTATTTTTTACAGAAGTTTTCAATACTCTGTAACATAAAACATATTGTAAATGCTATAATATATGATTCACCTTATGAAAGCAAATATCTGAAGATAAAATTAAATAAACAATAACAAAATGTTAAAAATAGACTGCATCCATTTTCTGAAACATACCATATTTTTGTTTACGAACTTGTGAAACAAAACAACAATAAGCAAAAATGCTTTCTATTAATGTTGATATATCCAAATTCCATCTCAGTATCAGGAACAAAATAAATAAAATAATCAAGCTTTTTTTTTTTTTCAAATATTATTTTGAATACTTTTTAGTTGTATTTTTATTTCATTTTTGTATTCAATAATGATTAATGCCTAGCCTATTTTATTTTACTTTCCATTTAATTTCTGTTTTCTGCAAAAAACGTTGAAAAAAATTGAGATTTCACTTGGGCCTTCTATACCATAATTTATCCAGAAACATTTCCTTTTCTTTTCTTTTCTGACTACTGCATGAAGGACACTGTCTTAGAAAGGTGTTAATGAATTTAATATTTCTTTAATTTTTTATTTTAGAAACTTTCATGACAAATCTTTCTCTCTATCTTTTACTTACATACATACACACACACACACATACATGCATAAACATAGATACACATACTAGTGTAAGAAATTTCATTAGTACATCTAATAATCATCATGAATAAATTTCTAAATTTTTTTTTTTTTATAAATAAAAATTAGACTTTTAAATTCAAATGAAATGTTTTCCAGAAATTTTTAAAAATGCTTTCACATGATTTGAAATAATAGCAATGTCTACTTTTAATGAAGATAATCAACAAATTAGATCATAAGGATTTTTATAAATATAAAACTGTCATTGCAGTTATTTTACTTTTACTTTAAACAATGTCTACAGAAACAAAAAATGAACTTAAAAGAAAAAAAAACTAAATAGAAGACAAGTTATTAAAAATAGGTATTAATATTAAACATTATAAAAAAGACAATTCTTTTTTTTTAAATGGGAAACAACACATGATGACTTAATGACTTTATAAATTTTATTTAATTGACTAATGACTTAAAAACAGTAAGCATATGAAAGACATTATATACATTCGGAAGTATAAAAATGTTTACAACAAGTATAATCTATTTTTTTTTTTTTTTTTAAGATCTAAAATGGAACTGAAGTGTACAAATTTATGAGAATGAAATGCACAACATTATACAAATATTTTAAAGATTTACAAAAACATAAACAATAATTATTGCTCAGTTGAATTACCTCAGAAATCACTAATGCTTTACTACAAGAACAACATATACATTAACACTAACATACACAGAAAGCAGATCACAGAAGAAAATAGCTAAACAGGGAAGCAGAAAATAGGCATCAGGTACATAATTCTTCTGGTATAACTAAATGCTACAGACCACAAGTGGAAGACATAGAGCAAAAATATGAACTATTTTAAATACATAAAATCATCACAAACTTAAAGAAATTTGTACAGTTTTTTTCTTTTTTTTAGATTAAATTGAAAATTCTAAAGTTATATTAGGTTTTAGATATTTTACATAATTATAATGAAGAAAAGACAATCAGTAAATATTTTATCTCTCTGACTCTCTTTTAATTTAGAAGTTTGAAACTTCAAATGTATTTTTATTCATTTATTTTTTAAATATTAGATCAATAAAATCGAATGTGAATTGTTGACAGTTTGGAATTTATTCCAATAATACACACACACATAAAAAAAAAAGGACAATAACATTGGTGTACAACAGAATTTCATAATTCTATCAGTCAATACTTTTCATACAAATTTCTCTTATATTTATGTTTTCATTTGTTTTACTCAAAATCATACTTATAACTTTGATTTCTTTTCTGAATGAAACTAACTTATTTCATAGCATTTCTTTTCAATTAATTCATAGTATTACTTTTGTTGCGGTTGTTCTTTTTAGAACCAAATATCTTTAAAATAAACATAGTAAATTTCGATATCTTAACTAACAAATTAAGAAACATATATTTTTGAATCAACAACTTAAAAAATAAATTCATTAAAAAAAAACTGTATAAAAAAGTTAATTTTAAAATATACTTCATACAAATAAAGAAATACTTTAATTAAAAGGCAGTGTACTTACAGCTTTTTCCCTTTCTAACTAGAAATAAACAACAATTAAATATATGAATTGGAAACTAAGCATGATCGAAAGCAGGGATTAGAACTCTAAATGTAATGGAACACAATTCATTTTGCTTAGTGCATAATAAAATGTCAGCTCTGTATTAGCATTTTCATTATGTCTGATAAAAATTTAAAACATCTATAAATCCCCCTCCCCCCTTTAAATAAGATTAACTGAAAATTGTCTTCTTATGTAATGTATGATAATTATCTGTAGTCTTATGTACAAAATATATCATTACATATTTTTTACATAAGAACACAGGGATCTACAAGAATACATGACACATATATATACTTTTCACTAATCACAAATTGCCTGTATAAACTGCAGTGATATGCTTTCAAACCTCATTTTCAGTTATTACTCATGCTCTGGTAAATATGAAAGAATAAAATAATGAATGAGTCTTTAAAAATAAGAGAAAAAGATTTTATGAGAATTTAAATTAAAGGAATGGCCAATTTACTATATGAAATTTCAAACTACAGTAAACTAAGTCAAAGGCTGAATCGATCGAGACTGAGAAAATTTTCCATAGTAGACAATATTCCGCCTTAGACAAATTTTACTTTATGTCTAAGGATTCGCAGGGACTTGAAAATCCTTCCGAGTTAGACAAATTTTCGCCTCACACAGAGTTTACTGTATTATATAAACCAGTGGTTCCCAACGTGAGGTGTACGCCCCATCAGAGGACAATTTAACTTTTTATGGGGACAATTTTAAATTTGTTATGCAGTCATTTACTATCAGCTTCTTTTGCCTTTTTTTAAAAAAGGAATGTTGTAAACTAAAAATAAAGGAAATACAAGCAAAATTTACAAAATCAGTTTTTTATTGAATTTAAAATATGGTTTTAATTAAAAATTTAAAATAGAATCAACACCAGAATAATTATACAAGTAATCTTTAAGATATTTTGACATCATTTTTCTACTATTAACATCACTATAAATTTAATAGTTGTTGTTTGTATTTTACAATTTTCATAACATTTTCGATTGTTTATTGAATGAGCTTTTTACTTGTATTCGCTCTGCTATGTGTCACACAAAGAATACTTTACACATTAAACTACTAAAAGTAAAAACTGAGTAATTTGAACATATTTAACCTAAAAAATATATGAAAAATCTAAACGAGGTAGTACTAATTTTATAAAATTCACAAATCTTAAATAGCATTAGAAAAGGAAATGGGTAGATAGTAAATATCTATGAATCTAGTTCAGGTATCCTACACAGTAAATAAATTTACATGATGAGATACACATTTTAAGTTTTAAAATCACATAACACATGGAAGACAATGATACTGGGAAAGAGAAAACAAAACATATTGTGATACGAAATAGTAGCAGCTTAAAATTGATAAAGATGAGAATTTTGAAATGCTTCTTGTATTGTGTTATCTATAGAAAAGAAATTTGGTGTACTAAGCTTTTCCCCCAACTCTTTATAAGTTACAAAAATTATTAAATGTGTGAATGTTAGCAATTTTAATGCCAAATGTATGTCTTTTCTCAAGATATTTTGTAAAGATAAAAATGCAGACCATACAACACTTTTCTTTAAAACTGATGTAAGTTAGAATAGTACAACAAAACTCTTTTTGTCACAAAGGAGAAGGTGTACAGATTCATTGCATTTATAGAATTATGTTAAAAACAAATTTGTGACAAAAGATTCATTTCTTTGATAAGTTAAAAAATGTGAAATGAATAATTATTGTCAAGGCTCTATTACACTTCCACCATGTGAATAGAGTTCACTTTTAAATGACAAGAGATATCAGTTACAGAGTGAGAGGGGGGCATAGTGATTTTAAAGATGCTTTGGTGGGGTTTAGTCGCTTAGTCAAAAAAAGGTTGGGAACCACTGATCTAAACTGTAAGAACTAAAATGATGTTCCTCAGATATTAATTATTATCTGATATAAATGTTTTTCCATAGAAAAAGTAACACTTAACCTCTTTCATTCTTTCTTTACTAAGATTTTTCTCCTTAACATTAATATTTTTGAGAGGAAAGCACATTTTTTTTTATCAGCAAATAATAAGTTTAATTTTGTTAAATATCTGTCTTAAAAAGCATAAGCACACACATCGATTTTAGATCCTGATACAGGCCTCAATCCAAAACAGACCAACAGGGATAGTTAACTGACCAAAACAGAGCAAAACTATTACCATTTTTATGTAATCTGTAATAATAATAACAAAGACAATATATACAAGTGCACATAATCATTGGATTAACAATACAAATATTTACTTTCATGTAAAGAAGGTAAATTTCATAATATCATTCTCAAGCTTTAGTTTATTTATACAGTAAACTCCCGACTATCCGGCCTAATGTGGCGGAAGGGTAGGCTGGAGTTCTACAAATATTTACTATTTTCGTGCCCCCCCCCACCCCCCACCCCCGCCGTGATATTAAAAGCACAAGTTTAACATATTAAGATAAATTTTGTATATATATAGTACATACAGTTTCAAAATAAACAAAACATTAACATAACACGTAATACTAATTTCGTAAAAAAAAAATTAAATCTTATTTTACCATTTATTAATAAATGATTGCACAAATATTAAAAGTTATGCATAAGATAAGAGTCAAAACTTATAGTTTTTAGTTTTTGAAAAAGTCTTTAATAGAGGACTGCTTCTCCCTCTTAGCCCTCTTCCACGACGCATCGTCCCTCCATTTACGCAAGTAAAAGATATCAGGTGGCATAGATCCCGCTGATTAATGTACTGCAGTGCTACCTCAATCGTCTTAAACCCGATGCGAATGTGGGATGGTATTTTTCCTGCAATTCTTTTAATTTTTTTCTTCTGATATTTCTCCCTCTGTCAGCACTTCTACAATATCGTTTCAATTAATTCATTAACTTCGTTGTTTGCCATCCATTCTGTAATGTCTTCTGCATTGACATCGTCAGAGCCCGGTATATTTTTCAGCAACGGAAAAACTTATCGTTCTCATATCCCATTGCAGTTTCCCACACGGGTTTATGTTTACCTTTTTGATCCAAAAGAATGTTCCAAGACCTTGCAATTACTATGTTTGGAATTTCTTCCCATGTTTTTGGCACCCACCTGGATGGGAACCTGTCTGCTTTGGCCACTTGCAAAATTCTTCATTTTTTTAAAAGGCCAAATAGTACGGAGGGCCGGATAGTCGGGAGTTTACTGCATTTAAAATTATAAAAAAAGACTACAAACTATTACTAATAATACATTAGCCTAATGAAAAATAGTTTCATGCAAAACTAATGACTTGGAATCACCAGTTTTAAAATTTTTGAATTGTTTAAACAGAATATGACTAAAAGATTTGAAACAAAACACTTTTAATGCAATAAAACATCCAATTTACCCTTATATCTATACTAATAAAAGAATAAATCGCTCTGTGTGTCTGTGTGCGATGGCTAGGAAAATCTACGGCATGTACGAGATTCAAAATTTTTTTGAGAATAGACTAAAGTCTTTCCTGATATACCTGGCTCGCAGAATTTTAATATTCTAATTATTAGCTGAGTAATTAATTAATATTCGGACATCACTCTCATCAAAAGTACGCCTTTTCACACTCAGATTACTTTCGGTTGGTTGGTTCATAAAGCATCACTCATCAAAAATACGTTTCTTTCTTTCCGCTTGCTTTCAGTTGGTTGGTTGTATAAAGCTTTCGCAGAAATAATAAAGTAATCCGAGATACAATTAAATAAACCAATTTGAGTGCTTAATGTTTCAAGAGTGACTGTTTTTTCAACTAAACATTAAATTTTAGCATGAAGGTGAAACACGTGCTTTGAAAACATATTTAATAATAATGAACTTTAAGAGAATGGATTAGTTTCAAATGATGTCACAACCTAGCAACCAACTTGACAACCTGGCAGGCTTTTGTTTGCCACACTGTTTTCTGTTTTTTCTCTACTTTGATTGGTTAAGCGATAATATCTGCTTAAAAATCAGTGATTTTGGTTGGTTACGAAAAATTGGAGGTGCCTGTTAGATGCTGATCTATTTAGATAGCAAGAAATGTGTTTTTTAGACGTTAAATAAAAGATTAGAATACTCCTTACTGGCTCTTTTACCACTAGAAATTAGAAATTGGCAACAATAAGTCCTTGCATTCTAATGCTTTCTGCTGCTGTAGCGAGTAGCAACAGTTGTAATAGAATTTAAATTTTCATTTTTTATATTGATAATGATTTTTTTTTTTTTTTCAGAAGTGTTTTTTTAAAAACATTTTTAAACGCAATTTTTAATTGCTCTTTTTTATGTTTTAAATACAGATAAAATGTTCCGAATTTATCACCCGCCTGCTATATTGTGCCGCAGGCAGTGGGAACCCATGTCGGATGTTTGTGCAGAACTTTTTGCACCCTTAATTTATGAGTCAGTAGTGGTTATTTCCGAATAGTAATTTTCTGCAAATTTCTTAAATTTTTATAACATTCCCCTACCCCCTTGACTAATATATCTACAAATAGGTTTAATAACGGAGTTTCGTTCGGATGTAGGTTTGTTAAGAACAGAGTATGCCCCTTGGAGGCGGAAAGTGAAATTAACATATTTTACGGAGCATGTACAGAACGCCTGCTATAACGGTGAAGCAAAGCAAATATTTTAAATTCTTTGTTAAGACCCCCCCCCCCCCACATTCATGTATCTATGGGTAGGTTTCGTTAAGAGGTTTCGTTCATATACGCTTTTGCTAAGAATAGAGTATGCTCCCTGGTGGTGGAATGTAGAACTAACAGTCCGAGATTTCATTAAAAGTAGGGAATCTAACAAGGTGATCTGTTTGAAACTTCTAGATAGTTTATAACACATTAGAAAAAGTTTATATAAGAATGGCGTGTGAAATTTCGGGCAGATGGAGAGAGGGAGGGGGGCGATAGATTTCTTTTTCTTTTTAACCTTTGCGTTTCTTACCGTTTCCAGTGCGGTTTTTTGATGGAGTCCTGAAATAAATGTGTCTTATTAAATAAAAAAATGTCAAAAGTTTGTTACCACTATTTCCAAATAGTAATTTAAAAAATATCTTAATTTCTTGCTTAAGACCACCACTCTCTCGAGTAACATATTTATTGATAGGTTGTTTAACAGAGTTATGTTCAGATTCAGTTTTGCTAAAAATACATTGCGCTCCCTGGTGGTGGAAAGTGGAACTAAGAGACCACGATTTTATTTAAAGTAGGAAATCTGACAAAACAATCTGCTTAAAACTTTAAGATAGTTTATAACACATAAGAAAAAGTTTATAAAAAATGGAAATTTTGGGCAGGTGGTGGGGAGGGGAGATACGAAATATTTCTTTTTTTTTTCTTTTTACTTTTGCGTTTCATACCGTTTCAGGTGCGGTTTTTTGACGGAGTCCTCAGATACATGCTACTTAGTACATATAAATGTGACAAAAGTTAAGTTACACTATTTTCGAATAGTAATTTCAACAAATATCTTAAATTCTTGCTGAAGACGGCCACCTCCTCGAGTAACATATCTACTGATAGGTTGTGTAAAGGAGTTTTTGTTAAGAATAGACTGCGCTCCCTCGTGGTGGAATGTGGAACTAACATAATGCGATTTTGTTAAAATTAGGAAATCTAACAAGGCGATCTGTTTGAAACTTTAAGAACGTTTATAACACAAAAGATAAAGTGTAAAAAAGAATGGTGCGTGAAATTCCGGGGAGGGACTCTATATTTCTTTTTAAAAAATTAGCGTTTCTGACTTTTTATGTGCCTTTTTTGAGGGAGTTGTGTGATATATGCTACTTATTAAAAGTTGCAGACATTATGTTTGCTTTGAAAAACATCTACTTTTATTTTGGAGAGTAGATAAAAACCATAGGGTAAAATTTTAATGGGAGTTCAAATTTAAATCAAAATTTTAAAAATACAGCATTTACAGATTTTAAACTTTAGCAACTCGGCCTATATTTGTACACTAATTAAGAGTATGTAAATTTAAAAAAATTGATTCAGAATTTTTTGTTCGAAATTGAAAAAAATCGACTTTTAAAAGGAAAAAGATACGCTTTTTTAAATAGAGAATGAACGCGAATTTGTTAAAATTTGGAAAACGAACTAAATGATTGACTTGAAATTTTCACGTAAGTTATAACAGCCCTTTGACCACTTTTTCATAGAGTAATATTTGTTTAGAACATATTGCGCTCTCTGTTGGTGGAAGGTTGAACTACCCACTATTTTCGAATAGCAATTTAAACAAATTTCTTAATTTCTTATTTTAGTCAACGTCCTTATTTTAACACAATGTTTATCGAAGCATCTAAATAGACCAGATTTACATCTCCTATAAAAATTTTGAAACGTTCGGACGAGTAGAAATATCTTTTACAAAATAAAATGTCTGAAAATGTCCACGAAATCAGTAAAAACTTGAGTGTTTTGTCGCAGTTCCGCTCAATTTCGGCACGCATAGACTCAAAAAATCAACTTACACAAAACAGCACGTATCTTCTATTTAATATTTTTCTTGTGATTTTTTATATTTAAAAATATAAATTCAGACAAAATGAATTAAAGGTACAAAATCATACAAAGTTGAGGTTCATTCATCACGGGTCCGGGCAACACCGGGTGGGCCTGCTAGTTTCATACAAAGAAAACATTTCAACATTAGTGATCCTTTTGCATGTAATCACATAAACAGGCATGTAACATGACTGCAGTTACAAAAATGTATTATTAACACCTTAACTGACGACTAAATCTTGTGCGATCTCCAGTGCCTTACTTAAATCACATATTTCTGAAATTATAGAAGGTGTATATTAGTTTTCTGAAATAACAGTAAGAAAATGCACATGTTATACTGTTATATATAATGGCTCAGTGGTGAAAATTGCTTTGCTATAGTTGGAATTCGCCATCCCTTTAATAGATGCATGCATTTTTTTTAAAGACGTATATATATGTCTGGGGCAGTTAAGGGGTTAACTACTGCATTTGTGTGCCAATGAATTTATTTCAAGTTTTGATTAATTATTGCATTTTCAATTTCAGAATTTATTCAGAGTAATTATGTGCTTCATTAACCCTATAAGTTTATTTTCTTGTAACAACATCATATTTACAGAAAACATATGCATAAAACACATTATTTGCACACTTCTCCAGTTTTTCACAGGTGATTTAGTTTTTTTAAAATCCACCATTGTAAATAGCATCTATAAAAAAACTTCTGAAATTATTTAAATAATTTATATTATTTGTTTTGTTCAGCACATTTCAAATGCAGTTTTATTTACTGCATGTATTTGTAAAATTATAAATTTTAGAACTTTCAAATTTTTAGCTGAGTATACAAGTTTTTTAAAATTATTTTTCATTAAAAATAAATTTAGCATTTTTCAAAAACAGAATTACATTAAAGTTATTTTTCTTGGGGTATAAAATTTCCTCTCCTGACCTTTTCCTACTACAAATGTTTAAGGCATTTTTAGATGAACTTACAAACATTTCCCACTTTTAAGATAATAATAAAAAAACAAACATTGTACTGAAAAGCAAGACTTATTTTAGAAGAACAATTGAGATGTCTGTGCTTAATTTTAGAGATTAAGTCACCTATTAGAAGATTTTTCATAAATATGTATTAATTAAAATGACTATGAATTTGGAAATGAGAAAAATAAGACCTGTCTATAAAACTCTACAGTGATTAATTAGCATGTAATAACTTCACACAGAGATTAAAGACATACTATATAATAACGTATAGCTGTTTAGTGCCAGTCATCTCACTGGAAAAGATAACACTGAATATGGTCATAACTGTGGTCTTTATTAACCAAAGATTTCAGCAGACATAAATGATGTTTTTAAAAGTAACAAGAGTGAAAACAATTAAGAGAAAATCCATTCAGTAAGCTTTTCTAGTATTAATTAAATCTACCTTAAATGTTTATTTTAAATATCACTATCTACAGATTTGATATACAGGGGTGCCACAGGCGACTATTTTTTTTATTTTATTTTGCACCACATTTTCAAAAACAAAAATCTTCTACATACGCTTTGAGAACATTTGCAAGAGAAATATACTACAACATTTTTTTAAAAATAGTGGTGTAAACAGAATATAAAAATAGTCGCCTGTGGCAGCCCTGGGTATACATTTTAATCTTACATATATCTATAAAAATAAATAAAGAATATTTTATCATGCAAAAAAGCCCTTTGTAGCACTTACTGCAAAATAATGAAAATGATTTTACATGATGCCAGATAATTCAATAAAAAACAACGCTTTAGGTAGGGATGCACCGGATATTGATTTTGCCGGATATCGGATACCGGATATCCGAAGCTCCTTTGCCTGCCGGATTCGGATATCCGGCACTAGATATGTTTTTAGTTATATGGTGAATTATTTCTTTATATAACGCATCTCAGAACAATAAATTACAAACATGCTTCATACATCATTAAAAACATTTTAAATGTATTGAAATATAATTTACAAAAACTATATCTCTTTGAACATCAGGGCTTGAAATTCAAGTTTTCCCCAGAAGGGGAGTTTCCCAGCCAACATTTAAAAATACAGGGGAGTTGAACTGTTAGAAAGGAAAAAACACATATATATCTTTAAACTCCGTTATTTTTTATGTGCCAGTTAAAGAATTACATTTATACAGACATGACAAAATACCTTTGAAATAATTTAAATTAACAACTCAAGATAATTTATTATCAAAAATGCTTATTTTTATTAAAACAAAGGAACAGAATCAAGTTTTATATATACCATGTCTATTTTTCAACTTTCACCTAATATTATGGGCAATTAACAATTCGGTTGCTAAATGAATTTCTTAATTTAGAATTTATTCCATTTTGCATGTTTTAGCCTCTTTCACAAGTTACACTTTTGACAAACAGCACAGACCAACTTTTATAACTTTAGAAATTATCGGAAACGCATGGTTATGCTCTGTTAAAACATTTTAGAAAACTTTGCAAAATTTGATGTGCATTATTTTTTAACTTACTTGCATGAATAATGCATATCGGTGATTCTATTGTCAATAGCCTACGGTGATTGTATGTCACTTCTGAACAAACTTGTTTTATTATATCCTTAATGGAATTATAGTCAAAACTGTAATCCCTGGTATTTTCGTTAAAATTGAACTATGGAATTTTAAATGCATTCAACATGTCCAAAAACACTTCAGTGTATATATTGTCGTCACTCGTCATTTCTGTCCACAATTCCAATGACATCAGTTTCTGCCGACTGCAACTGTGTTTCAAAGACTAGCAACTCAGCCTTAGGCCATAACTTATGTAAAAATGTTACTAACGTTTTAATTTTAATTCACTTTCATTCACTCCCATCAAGAATCTAACCAGTAGTCAACTTTCTTCATATCCACAAGTTTTAAATTTTCAACAACTTCTGCTCCATCAGTCAGTCCTTCAATCAAAAACTGTATCAACCTTTTCCTGTAATGTCTCTTAATTTTCTCAAGGAGCCGTTCTCTGCTCCAGAAGCTAATGTGTAGCTTGGCAATATTTCATTATTCTAATCTGTTTCATTGCAATTATAGATTGGGGGGGAGGGGGAGGGGG
This sequence comes from Maratus speciosus, assembly GCA_963932465.1. Taxonomy (NCBI): domain Eukaryota; kingdom Metazoa; phylum Arthropoda; class Arachnida; order Araneae; family Salticidae; genus Maratus; species Maratus speciosus. The sequence goes on from OZ010786.1 coordinate 399,164,124, forward strand.
AGAAGGCTGAGTAGTGGCATCTGGTAGGGTAAATAAGAAAGCTTTCCATTTATCTGAAAATTCTTATGGAACCCCAGTCAACAAAAATGTTTTGGTCCCATGCTTTTCAGATAACCGGAATTTTACTGTACTTGAAAGATTAATGAATAAACGTTATGCTTATATTGAAATTTTTTCAATCTATTGAGTATGAATTAATAATATTAAATAAACCTTGTGAATCCTTCCGATTTATTTATTTATTTATGTTAAGAAATACTTTATTTTTGTAAGATTTTAAGAAACATTTATTTTCTCAAAGTAATTTCTTTTGTTAAGGGGATATTCCAGTGAAACTGGTTTTCCCTTCTCAAATCATGAAATTCTATATTAACCCATGGGAAATTTTAGCAAGAACAAAAAATCATACATTAGTCATACATTATAAAACACTTTCTAACACTATCATAATATTGTTACCAAATTTAATTTTTTTTCATTCACATAACACAGTTAAACACTTAAGGGGACCCTTCATTAACTTGAAAATGGCCATTCCGTAATGTTAAACCAATGGGCAGGGCTTTTTTTAATTGTTTAAATTTGAAAAGTTTTAAAAGATTCTTTTTGCATAAGATAGCTGAGCTCGATCTTTCATACGGCTGTTTTTTACTTTTTCGATTTCGGTTGCAGATTTTTTTGCATGGAATTGCAATGCATTGGAATTTTAAATCCATATCCAAAGTTTGAAAAGGAAATAGTCAATTGATTTCTTCTATTACCCGATAAAAGGTTGATTTTAAAAATCATGTCCCAATTTCTGTGATTTGCAAAAATCAACTAGTTTGTTATTTCGAAACATGTTTTTTTAAGTTCACCAATTTTTTTTTTTCTTCATGTGTGCCACAAGTGTAATCTCATTTTGTTTAGTGCTGACTATTGGCCAAATTGGTAGGGCTCAGTCTCCGGTGGCCATTACTGCCCTTTTAGTTATTTCCTATTTTGGGCACAGGGAAAAAACATCACAAAATACATAAATCGGTCATAAAAAAAAAATATCGCCGATTTCGTCAATTATGGTGAAAATAAATAACAAAATTTGTCGACCGGTCGCAAGAAGAAAACTGAAGTTCATGGGAAATCGGCAGCGGGAAAATATCACAAAATTCGTCAATCGATCATGGAAAAATATCATGAAATTTGCCAGTCCATCACGAGTAAATATCGTGAAATTCCTCAGCCGGTCGCAAAGAAAAAAACTCGAAATTCTTCAATCGGATGCAAAAAAACAATCGTTATTTTCATCAGTATGTCGCAAGAACAAACAGGGAAATTTGCCAATCGGTCACAGAATAAAATTGCTATATTTGTCAATTGATCTCGAGAAAAAAAATTATGAAATTTACCGATCGGTCTCTAGAAAAAATCATGGAATTCGTCAGTCGGTCGTGGAGAAAAAGCACAAAATTTTTCAGTCAGATGCAGAAAAACAACTATGAATTTTGTCAATCTGTCGTAAGAAGAACCTGTGAAATCTGCTAATCGATAGTAGAAAATATCATGGAATTTGTCGGTCGGTCCTGAGACTTGATCATTGTTTTACAAAGAAACATTTTCGGAAAATGATTTTTTGGAAACAGGAGCCGCCCGCCCACAATAGGGCATAATAAATAGGACACAATAATAATCTTTAGGGCACGTATCCTGCCATCCCGTCTCGAAATTCAAGCCCTGTATCTGCCATTCAAGCCCTGTAATGTATATTAACAATATTGCATAAAAAATATAATTTAAACATTAAAATATTCTGTTTATTTGTACAATGAAATGCTGATAATTGCTACTGGATTTGGATATGGGATTGACTATATTGATAATTGCTAATAATTAATTAATTTGTACAATGAAATGCTGATAATTTGTATAGTAAATTTTAACCAATTAATATGCATATAATTGTAGAGTATTTTCACAAAGAAATACTACATACTTTCTTTTTATAATTTAAACATAAAATATCTGCTAATATACCCATGATTAAAGAGTTATTTTCTCCAAACATAGGTTTAATTGATGCCCTTTTTCTGTTTTAATTATTTAATATTGTTTTTGCTCAAAGTCACGTTTAGTTTTATTTTAATTTAAATTATTTTGATATTTATAAGTAAAAAGAAAATTACTTTTAATTTTAAATTTTTATAAGGAAGTTACAAAAATAACTAGTTGGATTTGCCAATCCCAAAACTTTCTTCTATCTCATACATCTTAATATTTCAAAAAGTAGTTCCAAATGTTAACATACTTTAATATCATTAGTTCAATATTATACCAACTTTGATTTTGATCTAAAATTTCTGCTCCAGTCAATTAATCAGAATAAGAATAAGTTAATCTCGATCATGATATTTATTAAAATCAATAATTTTTTCGTTATTCTGTTGTACATCAGCTGTTTGTGAATAGCCAGCTTAGCAGGATGCGAAGTTCCCTTCGCTTCATGAGCCGCCAATATACAGCACAAAAAAAAACTGCGAAAAATAGAGAAAATTTTACAAAAATCTCTGTTACAGCGCCACCTTCTGGCAGAATATTTCTAAATGCAAGGAGAAACTGCTGGCCATAGCCAAAAATATACACACAAAATTGGTTCAATTCTATGCTTAGTTTCATACACTTTTCAATGGTAAAATAATGAAAATAACACAAAAATCCATATTATAGCACCTCCTTCCTGCAGAATATTTTCAAATTGAAGAGGACCTGCTGGCCATAGCCAAAAACATATCCCCAAAAATTGGTTCAGTTCTATGCATAACTTCATACACTTTTCGATGGTACAAGAATGAAAGTGGCACAAAAATCGCCATTACAGCGCCCCATTTTGGTAGAATATTTCCAATTTAAAGGAGAGCCTGCTGGACATAGCCAAAAACAAATACAAAAAATTTTGTTCAATTATATGGATAACTTCATACACTTTACGGTGGTATAATAATGAAAATGGCACAAAAATCGCGATTACGTGGCCCCCCTCCTTCCAGTGGAATGTTTCCATATTGAAGGAGGCTGACCTCTAAAATATCTAAATCCGTCGAAAACCGGAAATCGAAAAAATTTCTATTACAATACTTTCTTCTAAAAATTGGCCTGTTTAATTGTTAAACTTAAAAAAAAGAAAGAAAATTAATAAAGTCACACTTTAATAAACAACTTCAAATTTTATTTTGCATTCTGAAAGTAAAGGTACGATTTTCTGAAAGAAGTAAACATAAATTCTTAAATTTATTATAAAGAGTTTAAATATCAATGTTAGGAAAGCTGGCAATTCTTTAAACTTTTGAGAATTACCTTTTACTCATGTATAGTGAACTTACTTTCATATTTTGCATTATAAACAAAAATGTTCGGCATTGTTTGGGGTCAAACTATTTCTGTTATCCTTATATAGTCACTTCGCTGCGCTCTGCTGGATATCCGGCAGAGAAGTCGGATATCCGATGATTGTGATCCGGATATCCGACGGTATTTCGGATATTGAAAAATCAGCCGGATATGCCGGATATCCGTTGCATCCCTAGTTTTAGGTAATGAATAAGTCAAAATGATATAAATAGTATTTCCAAACGTATGAATGGACATTCAACTGAAACATATTTCAACAATATGAGATATATGGTCATATCGTCACTAAAAATATTTTTTAAGGTTGTTTTTTGTTTGCTTTTTTAAAATCTTTTTTATGTACCAATTTTCTGGTTTTGGTCACACCATAAAAATGTTTAGCTCATGACTAGTAAACAGACAAGAGCATGCAGCATAAAGAGAATTTTGAGGCACTACAAACACCTGAACCAGACATGGTATTTGAAAATAATATACTAAAATCTATGAATAGCAGACAGTTGAGGACTGTAAAATTTTTATGCTTTATGGATGTGTATACTATTCAGAGGTCATACAGATATATAGGCATTAGGGATTGAAAAAGTGTTTACCAATTAGAAAGGTTTGATATTTGGGAGTGTTTGTTATATGAAAGTTTTTGAGTAAAAAGATTTTAAAGTCTAAGCACACATATATATATACAGGGTGTATCTGAAATGCTTCAACAAACTTAGGAAGATGATAGTACTCATCAAGATGAACAAAAAATGCAATGGAACATGGGGTTGCAAATGACGTTTAAAGGGTGAAAATTGCAAAACTAATAAAAATATCAAAATCTTGCATGCTGCTTTTCTACAGAACTGGCTAGTAGCACGAAGCTGGTTTTCCTTTCACTTTGTGCATATCCGGTCAGAAAGAGATAATGAAAACTTGGAAGAAAGCCAAACAAATCTGTGAGCAGGAATCCACGTATGCAAATTTGAGCGTGTCTGCCAGTTGTTCCTCCATAGATGTACTCTGTGTAATAATGTCCGCGGTCGACACTTTGAACAATTGTTGTAAAATCTTTGTTTTTTCTGGACATCATGAGCTGTGTTGTACCTATTCTGTGCAATAAATAATTTTCTGGAGTGTTTCTTTCTTGTCTCAGTTTGTCCATTTCCAGACACATTTTCTCGATTTTCATCATTTAACCGTCATTTGTGACCACATGTTCCGTTGTATTTTTTGTTCGTCTTCACGAGTACTATCATCCCTCAAAGTTTGTTGAAGCATTTCAGCTACGTCCTGTATATACATATAGTTATATATATATAAAAAAATCAAATTCTATAAACTAAAAACTTCAATATATATATTATTTAATTTCAGTAACTATGGGTATGTATATTTCAATAATGGGCTATTTCAACAAAGATTTTACAAGAGTAGTCACAAAACTTAAAAAATTATTATACAAGTTTTGTTTTAATACCAATTTTACAAAAGTTTTATACAAAACTATGTTTTATAAAACTTAACAATATATATACACATATTTACAAATTACATTTTATGTAGTGGTTAAAAAATAAATTTTTGAATAAAAAAAAAAGAATAATTTTTCTACTTTTGGCATTACAAAATTTCTACATAAATGAATTCCTTTGAAAAGCATGATGCAAAAATTTTAGGCAAACATAATTAATATTTTAATTGATACATACATATTAACATAACCAGACAGACTGAGTTTTGAAAGAGAAATGGTAATTACTAGAAATCAAAAACACAATTTGTATAGATTTTTTAGCTTAGATAATATTTCAGAGTTTACATTTGATTCAATGTTTTCAGAACATAACAATATTAAATCACATGCCAGCAATTTATGAATTAGGCTCTTGGTTGTGCTAACATGTACCCTTAATTTTTTTTCTAATGATCTTTGATGATGACTATAAATATAATAAATTAATAAACTAAATAATAAAATTATTCAATTTTATATTACAACTTCTTATAAAACAAAATAGTTCTTTAAAAATTTTCTAATAAGAATGAAACTAAGTAAGTTATCATGAAAACCTTATTCCATCAATGATATAGCAGGAGTGTCCTTGTGAAGTTTCATATGTCGACTGAGAGAAGAAGGATGAGTAAATCCTCTATTGCATAGTTTGCATAAAAATGGTCTTTCCCCTGTGTGTGTCAAAATATGATACTTTAAATTTGATGTGATATTTGTACCATATGGACAATACTGGCATTTGAATCTAGATGACTGCCATGATGATTCATTTGACGAAGGCACATTTTTTTCATAACTTAAAGTATCTGAAAGTATAATCACAAAATATTAATAACAGTTAGACAAAAAAAAAAGCTTAAAAAAAAAAAAACTAATTAAAAACAAAATTGAATTATTGAATTTTATTAAAAGAAACAAAAAATAAAAAGTTAAATTTTCAATTAACTATAATTCAGTTAACAAATAATATTTTTAAAAAACCCATCAGAAATCCCTAAATATGCCAAGAAGAAAAACAGGAAAAAATATTAGGTACATAAAAATAATACAACAAAAAATATTGATATTTTAGAATTTAAATATAAAACGAACTTTATAAGTGGCAGTAGAATGAAAACTAGGGATGGACATGATTGGAACAGATGTGCTGTGCTCCAAAGGCACATTTTTTTCATAATCTTTTCATAATCACACCAAAATGATATTTCTTATACGTTTATCAGAAGAGCCCATATCTTCATTTACAAATTTTAAATAACATAAAAAAAAAAAATAAATACAGAAATGTAACATTTAAGAAATATTAAAATAAAAAAAATAAGCCTGTACATTCCTTTTCAAAATTGAGAAACTTCTTTTCATCAAAAGGGCAGAGACCTCTGAACATCCCATTTAAAATGATTTTATAGCACATGAATATAAGAAAACAAAAATTGTCTTGCACAAGTGTGTTATGAAAATTTTTTGTTTAGCCTATTTCATGGTTCTCTTCTCCATTTTAAAAGGGGCAAATTTAAAAGAGGTTTGAAATTGATGAATATTTTGAAAAACTGGGTTTCCCCAGATTTCAAGCTTGACAATCAATTTCAGAAACAAGATTTTTGTGCAGTTTTGAAAAATCTCCAAGGCTAGGTTGCAGACCACAAACATATCTGTACATTTTTCTTTTAGTGTTTAAAAATTTCAAGTTGAGGAGAAAGAATAAATTTTATTTTCACTTTCTTTTTTTTCAAATCATCAGATATAAAGAACAATAAGGACGGAATGGAACAATGGCTTTCCCCTGCTGGTATGTGAATTTAAAAATTTATCCCTTAAATGATTTAAATTAAAATTTCACTGTTAAAGTTATTAAGCATTCAAGAATTTTCAATGTGGTGTGTGTAGGGAAGGGGGGGACACATTTGCATTTTATTATGAAGTTCTTTTTAATATGTAACGTATTCACAATGAAGATAAAAGAAACACTATTTCTACCAGTGTCAGATGACATATTTTAGTTTTGATTTTTGCTTATTTTATTCATCATTTTTAAACATTATATGCATAAAAATAAGTCTTCAATATATTAGAAATGATTTTTGATCTAAAAATTACAAATAAAATAACCATAAATCAAAATCTTCAACATTTATTTAAAATCCATAGGAAGATTTTGCATAATACATGGTTTTGTCTTAGCAGGCTTTACGTAAAAGTAAATTGCAGGGGCGGGGGGATAAGGGATTAGATAAAAATAAAAATTACTGACAACTTCAGATTCATAGATTCTTTTTTTTTTCTTTCTTTTTGCAAATGTGAAACTTATGTGAAGAGCCAAAGTATTCCATTAGCAGCAAATTCATCATCATAGGTATCCTCAATAACAAACAGCTTTAACAATAAATAGTTTTTGGATAGTTTATGCTATAGGAAAGATTATCCATTATGTTTTGCACAGGATTAAGTTAAAAATTATTTCATGAAAGTGAATAATTTTAAAATATAATTTCAATTTATTTTAATTTATTTATAGTAATGAAATTTTAATTTCTGTATACTAAAATGAGTTTTATTAAAAAATAAAATTTAAAACAAATCTCTTCTTGAATCTATAAAAGTAACATAACATTAAGACATCAGAAATGTTCTTTTTTCAAGATCTTATTTCACTACCATGAAATTGAACTATGTTCTTTGAATATGTTTTACAGTTTTTTAACATACAGACATTAATGACATTATTGTACTTTTATAAGGGTAGTGAAGAGGGCCTCCTAGACCTTTGAAATTCCAAGCATTTCTTCTCATTTTGTATAGAAAAAAAAAAAAAGAAACATGTAAAATGATTTCCTTGATAAGAAAATTTTAACTTTTTTAGACCCCTCCCAGGTTACCTCTCTAGAACTGTCTTTGAATGACATTAATAACAGTAACTAGCAAATTCTATTTTTAAATTAAATGCCATTATCATTATTATTAACATTCATTTTTAGTTTGATTACTTTAATTAAGCAAACTAAAAAGACATTTCTATTACCCTTCTTAGCTTCTCTATAATACATACTTCACAGAAAATAACACACAGCATTAATTTCATTATTTTAAGCATCATTTACCATATTTACCTAAATCTAAGACAACTATTTTTTTTAGCCATGAAAATAATGATTTTTCTTTAAGATTAGTGTATAATACACAAGACACAGTAATTAAAAAATAACAATAATACAATAAATAAATAAAAAACCTACAAAATATGGTAGTTCTTAACTTTATTTATTCTCTACATTTTCCAAATTAGTATTCATTACACATAGACATCTTTCTGTGTACTTTATCAGAAAATTTATGGCATAAATCACAATTTTTGCTCTTGGATGTGGCTACATTGTTGGACTGGTACTAGATAATACCCATTTTTAGTCCCATATATGAGATTAAAAATACTGTACTTGAGCAAAGGCCATTTAACTAAATCATTAGGAATGAACCTCTATGCATCTAAAGCCATTGTGTAACTAAGTATAAACAGCAGATTTATTTTTTTAAATCCAATTTTTGTCATTTCTGTGTTTCTCGGTGTTGGTTATGTGTTATAATGTGAATGGAAAGCTTTTTAAAAAGGTATGCATCAAGTAATAGAAATAGGGAAATTATTTCTCCACATACAAGAGTTTTGTTTTCTCAAAGTATGTTTTACACAGAATTGGTTACTTATTCTTTGAAAATGATATATAAACAGTAAGTATAAAAGTAAAAATAGTTTTTCTTAAAAAAAAAAAAAAAAAAAAAAAAAAAAAAAAATCCCACTATTTTAAAGGTATTCAATGTTTATCTTAAAAATCACACCTAATTTCATGACTACAATTCATGTTGTTCCAAAAAATTTCTGCCAATACGTTAATTTGGCATGGGCCCTGATTATGGAAAATTCACTGCTTTGATTGATGTTTGGTTTCTACAAAGAATGAACTGAGGAAATTATTAAAAGAAAAATATATTTCTTTATCAGTCTCTTTTTTAAAATATGGCAACAGGAAAAAAAAATCATTATTCAAACTATCAAACCTCTAATTTTTTGTCAATCTAGAATATGAGTAACATTCACTCATGTCCTCCCTCTTCTTCCTTTTTTATATGCATCCATAACAAACCCTTACTGAAGAATATTCCAAAATCTTCAACACCGAGTGAACTCAGTCTTTTCTTGTTTGCACGTGCTAGCAGAGAAATGCTCTTCAAAATCAACTTATGAAGACGGGAATGAGAGAGACAAAGGCCAGGGGATATCTCACTAAGAGCCATCCATTCTCACAACCTCAAATGTTCAATAGCATTGCATTTTTAGCAGTAATTTTCTTGTACGTTTGATTTCTCTTGCGATTTTAATATTAAGTTAGATGTTTTTTTTACTAATTGTTAATCTGTCTGTTTTTATTGTTTTTGCTTTTATTATTATATGTAAGAAGTAGTTATAGACAGTTAAAATGGAAGTTAGTAAAATCAATATTTCGGAACTGAAGAAACTGCTTAGACTTAATTTACAAAAATTGTACCTGAGTCTGAGTATCATTCAAAGAAAAAATGGTAAGTAATATTGTGATTCTACTTTCTTTTGTAGAAAATAAAATGGAACAAGTTTTCCATCTATGAAAGCTTTTTTATTAGTTTACAGATCAAAGTCTGAGATAATGTGCCCGCAGGTTCTGTATGTATGTAACGTGATAACTCTGGACAGAAATATCCGATTTGCTTCAAATTTGATAGATAGGTTCATTCTGATAAGGCACTTCCCTGATTAGTTTTGGGAGTTCACTGATTAAGTATAAAGGGGTGACGGAGGGAGGGGACTAATCCCTTTTTTTATTTAGATAAATGGTTTTTTCATGCAAAATTATTTGCTTCAATTTAGTATACTGGTTTATTCTGATAAGGCGCTTCTCCGATTAAATTTGGAGGTTCATTGGTTAAGTATAAAGGGGGGAAATTGGGGAGCTAATCCTCCCCCTTAATTTAGCTAAATGGGTTTTTTTGTCGATTTCTTTATTTTTCGAGGGGTATTATTCTTTGAAATAAGAGTATAATATACAATTAGTGAGAATAGCCTGAGCTCAATGCCATCAGTTTAACTAGGCACTTTTCTTTTTATTTCTTTTAGTTTCAATTTTTTTAACTTGGGAAAACAAAAATGCAGTCATGAATTCAGGGGATACCTATGGGAAACCCCAAGGAAAGAGGAATTCCCCCATTGAAAGCCCCCTCCCCCTTGAAATCTGTATTGTCTTCTTCGGAACAGCACAATTTCATTCAGAGAAAAATGATTCTAAACTCAATATTGCACAAATGTATTTTAACCTATATGTTATGTCCTACCTACAAATTATATTTTCATGTTTTATATTAAATAATCCATGAGCTGCCATTGCATAAAGAACATATGGTGATTTATCATCTGGGCCTGGCTAGTGGTAAAATGCCTAAAAATGAATCTATTACTTTATAATTAAGTTCTAAAATAAACATTAAAATTTTATGCTGTCTTATTGTTGTTCATATTGTCACTGGAAACACTCCTGTGTACTTAATTTTGATAATTCTAGCAAATCAAGAAATGAATGAAAAGTAGATTGCAAAATTCAATCTTTACATACATGGATCAAATTAAATAAAAGAGTAAAAATAAAATTAAAATGAAATCAAAGGCAAAGAAAGTCTATCAGCTAAGGAAAAGGCCGAATTTACGAAATGAGTTTCCCAATATATACCATATACATCTGATTTTACAGTATTTATAATTGTATTCAATTGCAAGAGTCACCCAATTAAATAAGTTTGAATTTAGAGGGAAAAAATGCATCTTAGATTCGAATAAATAAGCTATATAAGAGAGCATAAGGAGTTTCTTCAAAAATTTAATAACAGGATTTAGAGACTTAGAATAAATAAAGCTTGTCATCAAAAGCTTTATCATTAGTAAATGGAAAAGGAAGTTGAGAAAAAAATTTCCTCATGTTTCCTAAAAACAAATGACTTGGAAACTCTGATATTAATAATGTTAACTTTCTCTGAAAAGTGTCACATGACCTTCACTAAACAAATAATCTTAACATTCACAAAACCTAGTTTAGGAAGGGGGGCAGGGGACCTGGGTCTACAATGAATATGATCCTTTTTGAATTTTTTCATTTATTTATTTCTGTTTAAATATTCCAGCTAAAAAGTAAGGACATGAGGGAACAGATATTTAACAACATAAAGCCACAAACCTACACTAACTCAAGCGAACAAAATTTTAAAATTTGAATACCAGTATTTTAGTTTGGAAATTTTCATATTATTTAATCTCAGATTTTGAGCGATTAAATAAATCCAAATTACAAAGTGACAAAAACTAGTGTTGAAGAATTAAAAGAAGTGTAAAGGAGGCTCGTCGCTATTGGGTTAAGAAGGAAAGTTAGCAAAGTGGTATACTCCGTTTTTTTTTTTTAAAACTCTGATGGCTTAAAGGTCCTATCTAGATATAAAAAAATCCCACATAAAATTTGGGCTGGTATGCATAAAGAAAAATGTTTTAACTGATAAAATTTTTGGTATTGTAGGGCTTTTATAAGTACAACCTTACATTTTTTATTGAAATCATATTCTTACTTTTATATTGGTGTTCAGGCTTGGACTGGCCTAACAACCCCAGGGCTGGTGCATGGTTGTCCAGAGAAAGCTTTTGCATCCCTATACCTATCCAATATTTTTTTCTTGGCTATACACATACATTCTGATTGCATACTGAATTTTGAGGATTCTTTTATGGATCATCAATCAATTGACAGATAGCACAAGAGAGAAATTTTATTATCACAAATAAATTGAAGATACTTCAAAGGAATTTGCAGGATTAGAAACCAAAGTGGAAACATTTGAAAAATGATTGAGGGATAAAATGTATGCCCACAAATGAAACTATGCTTTTTAATAAACAACTTAAAAAAAAAAAAAAGAAAGAAATATTGGAAGACAAAAATGTTTTGTGTGAATTTTCTTGTTGATTGGAAAACACAAACTTACTTTGCGGGGAATTTTCTCAAAATGAAAAATATGTCAACAAGTTTTGATGACACTTTTCAATTATGGAAACTTAAATATTTCTCTTGTTCTCTACTAATGATAAGAATTTTGTCAAGTCATGTGAAAAGTGCTCTGAGAAGAGTAAATTTATTCAATTATTTTAGTTATTTTAGGCTACTAAAGCAACTATTTTTGTTGTACTTTTCCTGCAGAAACCTTTTATAGTACAGTATATAGTTATACTATACTAATTCGTTATTTCAGTAATGTATAAAGTCTTTTTTCTTAAGGAATAAAATAACTCTTCCCACCCAACTCTTCTCATACCAAATGCTGGAAATGTAATCAAGACTGTGTTTAGGGAATGGCAAATTGGGCAGTCATCCAGGGGTCACTAAAAAATAGAGAGGCCCAAATTTTAGAATGCACACAACAAAAAATGATTCACATTAATTTCCAACTATAAATAACTCTACTAAAGTAAAACACATGTCAAAAATATTGTTTTTCTGTACATTTGGCTGTCTTTTTCAATGTTTATTCTATATCTTCTTGGGCCATCATACTCGTGACCTTTTCTCCCACAGCTACTAAAAGCCTAGGCACAGCACTGAGTCTTGTATTATTTTGACATGAATGAATATTCAATTATCCATAAAATATGAGATACTTTTGTAAAAGAACAGAACAAACATGAGTTTTAGTGTTAAAAATTTGTATTAGCATATGGAAAATATATTTTTTGTTCTAGATATAAATGTTTTTTGTTATGTTTGCATAATGATTTATTTTGTGTGTGTGTGAGGTGGTGGTGAAGGAAATATCTACAGAGGTCACATTTAAAGATGCTATTTTGCTTTTTTTTTTAATTGTCAAATAACAGGTATTTATTTATCAGGTGTTAAATTTTTTTTCATCTATCACATTTATAATTAACTTCATACCTAATTCATATTGAATTAAAGAATTGTATTTTTTAAAAGAATCTGAACATTCAGCAGTCATATTTATGCATCTTAATAGAAATAAAAGTGAAATTTATTTACATAACGGTTTCAGAGATATTTAAAAAAATCCCTGCCAGCCCGGCCTACAGGTTTCAAAGTTAAGTATATTAATTTCACCAACAAAAACTAAATTATGATTAGAGATAAACCCACTTTAACAGTTTTATCTGGTCGCTTTTGACGAGTTTTTATTTAATTTTTATATAATAGCTGGTTTTATCAGAATCATGTTAAGGCGGTATTAAAAAAAATATATATACTTTTCCATGCTCAACAACTTGAAATTTTCTGGCACATTTTCAGATTCATTTTTAATAGAAAAAATATGAAATTTGCTGACGTGATTTTTGAAGAGATTTATAAGCGACCTGTGTTTTTATTTTTTGTTCAATTAATTAAAACTTGATTTATAAACAATTATTTTCTCAGTAGGACAATATTTTTCATTTCTAACACAATCGCTTCAGGAAATTCTGTTCAAAATGCCCACTTTGACATCATTGTTTGAAATACATTCTGCTTCTATCAAAAAATCGATCATTGGTGTAGATTATATAGTTTCTGAATAAGAGAATCTACAATTGAATGCGTGTGAGAGCAAAAAATGAATTTAAAAAAGAGTAAGAAAATAAGCAGTTTGGATTTGAATACACCCTTAATAAGATGATTTTTTTCTTCAACCGCTATGTATTTTTAATTTGTTTTTGCTGTAGGAATTGGTCCTATCAAAAACTTGTCTATATAAATGTTGTAGACAATATTAAGAAGATATATGATAAATTCATGGGGATTTTATATCTTGTGAATTGACGGAGTTATGGATTCTTTTCTCCTTCAACACCCTTTTTTGTTTTTGTTTTATTTATTTTTTTGGGGTACGAATTGGTTCTATCAAAAACTTGTGAATATAAAAGTTGTAGATAATATTAAGGAGATTTATAATAAAATTAATTGGATTTGATATCTTGAGAATTGACGAAGTTATGAATCTTTTTCTCCCCAAAACCCTGTTTTTGCACCCCTTGAGCCCTTTTTTAATTTTATCAAAAATCTATAATACATAAATTTTTGGTCTTATTTTTAGAAGTAATAAAAACTTTAAACTGATTTGATATGTACAAAAATTAAGAAGTTATGGGGTTTATAATCATCATTTGTTCTACCATTTTTATTTTCAGACATTAAAAACACATTAAGATTTCATAGTTTATCATACAGCCAAAAAATAGCGCACATGTCAAAAGTTTTAAAACATATATATACATACATTCTATAAACACAAACATTCAAGATAGTTTTAAAAATATTTTCACCTCTTTTCTGACCGAGGCATCTTCAGTTATTGATGTTTTACGTCTCACTTTCTCGCTAATCCTTGCTTTCTAAATATTCCCTGTTATTTATCCCTATTTTCAAAATGTGTCGCCATCTATTGTCTATAACTGCGTGCAGTTGATCATTGCAGGTTTCTGATTTTGATGAGATGATTTCAATGGCTTCTCTTATTAATGCGTAATTTAAACTATTGTATTTTGCTAATTTCTCGACATTTTTAAAATCTATTGTGATGGGGGATTTACTATTGAGTCTTGCTATGGCCGTAGATGATTTATTAAGTCGTATATCCCGTTGATGTTCTTTAATCCTGTCTTCTAGTTTTCTTTTTGTCAATGAATGAATGTTTGTGTTAAGGTATATATATGTTTTAAAACTTTTGACAGGTACGCTATTTTTTGGCTGTATGATAAACTATGAAATCTTAGTGTGTTTTTAATGTATGAAAATAAAATTGGTAGAACAAATGATGATTATGATTAATATGGCATTATAAAAGAATAGATTATAAAACTGTTATGGGGTTTTTTCAGTTTTCACAAAACCCCTTCCTATTTCCATCCCCTTGGTCCAATTTTGTCCAATAACGAACTTGACCGAGATTTTATGCATCAGTTTGGAAGAGATTTGTGCAGAATTGTGGAAGTTATCGTGTCCAGAAGAAAGTGATATATATATATATATATATATATAAATAGATAGATATATAAAGTTTTTTACTGATGGTGGTTTTGAGCTCTAGGGGTCATGATCAGTGTAGATCTGCAAAAATTTTTCAGAAATTCCAACATAGGGAGAATGTAATAAGTAGTATTTCATACGAAATCTACCTAAAATGAACTATAAGTAATAGAACAATAAATGGCAAAACATTCTTTAAACTAAAGAAACAAAATTACAAGCAATTTAATCAGTAATTCTATAAGCATTATTAATTCTAAAAATTTTGCTGGAAAATCTGCAAATCAGTTGAAGTTTCTTGCACAGAGATGAGATTCTTCCGACTTTTCGTAAATTTTTGATTTTTACCTGTTAAAAAAAAAAAAAAAAAAAAATCGAATTTTGCCGGGTTTTTTTTTCTGGCAGTGAAAAAATGTGCCAAACAAGACATATTGCGCCAACTGTATCAATTGTACTGTATTGCGATCAATTGTAGCAATTGTATCGCATTTTCTCTGCGATTCTTTGACGAAATTCGCGATCTTTTGACAGAATTCACATATTTTCCTTGCTCTTTCGATGGAATTCACGTTTTTTCCTCGAGCCTTTGACGAAAATCGTGTTTTTTTCTGCTTTCCTTTGACGAAATTCGCGTTTTTTTTTTCGCGATCCTTTGACGAATTTTTTTTTTTTTTTTTTTTGAAGCCTTTTGACGATTCACTTTTTTTTCTGCTATTCTTTAAACTAAATTCGTGTTTTTTCAGCGGCCCTTTCACGAAATTTGCGTTTTTCTGCGATCCTTTTTTTTTTCCTTCACAATCTTTTGGAAAAATTCGTACTTCTGCTTTTTTGATGAAATTTGCGTTTTTGCCGCGATCTTTTGACGAAATTTGCATTTTTTCCACGATCTTTTGACGAAATTTGTGTTTCTTCCATGATCTTTTGACGAAATTCGTGTTTTTTCCATGATCTTTTGCTGAAATTCGCGTTTTTTCCGCGATCTTTTGACGGAATTAGAGTTTTTCCAGTGACCATTTGACAAAATCCACATTTTTTAGCCCTTTGACAAAATGTGTGTTTTTTGCCTGTTTTGTGGAAAATAGGATTTCACGCGCGGTCTTTTAGTTTTTTTTTACCAAATTTTAGCTTACGCGTTTTTCAGACTTTTTGTTCTTTACCCACTCTCATGCCTGTTAGATAATCAAAGTTGTCAGTAGACCTAACAGTTGGTCAACTAAAAATTCAGATTTTTAGGCCAACTACAATAATCATCCAATAGAATGCTCAGATGGAATGCTAGTCATTGGCCCAACCGCAACCAACTGTTACTCCATCATATGTAAGAAAGTCTAACTCAACTGCTGGCAAATGAATAAAGAAAAAAAAAGTGGACCAATGATATCCCAAAAATTTTGTGTTGCTAGAGAATCTGCCCTTGTATTAAAAAATATGTTTAATGTATATATTAAGTATAATTGCAAAAATGTATGCATTTATGTTGTAATCTTTAAAAAAAAACAAATATTGGTGGACCACAGAATTTTATAGGTTAGTAGCTCCACTTGATTTGATTCTGACTCTGAATAATAATAATAAAAAAGAATTGTATAACAAAGAGAAAAGATAGTCATGTCATACTTAAGAGCGATGCAAGATGTACCATTCAACTGGGAATTGTGTCTCCTTTGCAGAAATTAATGCAGCACTCTGTAATCCCTTAACATTCGTGGGGGTTAGGTTCGCAGAAAATTTCGCAAATGTTGAGACTATCTTGTTATGCATAAAAGGGAGTTTGGTTTTAAGATTTTGTTTTAATGGAAGAAAGTAATTGAATCGTAAAAATATATTTATTAAGCATTAAAAAACACATGCAGAAAATACATTTAAATAATTATAAGCATATTGTATTAAGTTTAGTTGCTAGTTGATGGCTGAAAAAATTTAGTGATGTGCGATTGTTTGGCAGAACAGATCTTTTGTTTATGAATTTTCATATAAAAAAAGAGTTCCGGTCTCTCTCTCTCTCTTTTTTTTTTTTTTGAGACTTCTCACAAGTTAAGGATCGCATTCTATTGCTTTTACTTTCTCAACAAATTGTTGTTGAAGTTTTAAAATTTCCCATACAATTTTTTCAGAAATTTTTTATTTGCAATAAAAATTTTGAATTTTAGAAAATTTAGGATTTTTTTAGTTTTAGCATCAATTTATGTTTTGGGTTTCTCGGACTTACTGATCTATATTTTGCCTCAATACAAGAGTTGAAGTTCTTGGAACTTAGTCTATACAGTACAACGTAGCTGTCCAGGTGTCAAATAGTTTCATGGAATTGGTAAAACAAAGCGAGTTTACTTTGCAAAAAATATGCTTTATGAAAAAAAAAAATCGCGAATAACCAAGTTAACCATTCGCAAAAGTAGAAATGTTCATTTTTTATTCTGTGAACAATCAAAACTCACGAATGTTAAATCCGCAAATGTTAAGGGATTACTGTATTTAAAATTAGGGTCTATATATATATATATGAAAAATTGAATCAAGTTTGGTTGTTAAAATGGTAGCACTCACTTTTGACATCACATCTGAGTTCCTTGGATTAAATCAACCCTGAAGAAGGTACGGTTCTTACACATTATCTTAAATCCTCAAAGAATTATAAAAGAAAATGTATTATGTTCTTACACCTAAATTTCAGAAAATAAAATTTTATCTTGTAAGATATTTTTATTTTTAAAAAAGATCTTAAAAGGAAAAAACCAAAACCACTGAATTAGTTACCACAAACATTATACAGAAGTTCTAAATAAAAATAAACTTGCTTCATGTGACAGGTAATTTAACAAAAATTTGCAGAAATTTTCTAAGATTTTTTTTTTTTGTAGACTCCTTGATAACAGCAGATGATCCCTATAGACGGTCAAAGCAAAATTTCTGTATGTCTAGAAAACTAATGATATTAAGTTGTAAAAGCACATAGTCATGTTTTGGATGACACTTTTACTTATGTAAACTTCTGTTTCCATTTATGTAAAAGAGTATCATAGACCATAATTCCCAATTTTTTATGAATAATTTTCTGTTTTAAAAATATGTTTTTGAATCGAAAAAAATGGCTGAAATATGTTTGAGTCTATCTATCTAAAGGAAATATTTCAATAGGATGAATTTTTTGAGGCAATATAAATTAAAGTTTGTCCAATGCATTAGCATCTTCAAACTTTGATATCTTGTAATGCTATTAAAACTTAAGAGGAAAAAAATATAAATATACATTTTTCCAGTCTTCTTTGATCCGAGGAAAAAAAAAAAAAAAAGTGGCAAAAGAGTATGTTAAAAAATTTCAAAAATAAAAATCAGCCCAACTTTTATAGACAATCCTATTTCAAAGATTGCATTCGTATTTGGAAAGTATTACACAATTCCCTGTCACGATGCACATCTTGAATTTCTCTTCAATAAATTAGTATTACAATAACATGTGAGCTTTTTTTTTTTTTTACTATTAAAAAAAGGGGAAATAAAATAGGTCGTAGCACTAGTATCTGTCAATCCACTAGAAGGTAACCTCTGTTCAGTTTTTGGAGTTTGACAACCACATGACTTATTATAAAAAATTATGTATCCAATGGATTTAATAGCGTTTCAAACATGAACAGAGAATATAGCGCAGTCTCTTAGCCAAACTCAGAAAGCCATTTTCATACTTGGTGCCACGTGAATGTGTTAAACTTTGTAAAATCAGGTACTACAACACAAGCAGGTAAAATGACTTGCGGCCTCTGAAACCCCAACCTCTGCACCTTTTTATCTAGCCCAGTCCGACATTGTAGGTGTTCCTTAATTAAATAGTTTTAAATTAATAACATCTTAAATTTTTTTGCACTATCTATTCACTACATATCAAATTATGAAACAGATGTCATATATTCCCGCGGCTGCCATCTTGTATTTTTCTCTTGGCATGAAAAACCCCTTTTCCGCCAAGTATTAAATGTCGGCAAGTAGCGATTTATGTGCATGTTAGGCTTAACGAAAATAAAATGTAAATATTAAAGAAAAAATATATATCACTGAATACAGCAACCTAGTTCTGCAGCAATCTGAAAAACGCAGGAAACTCCTTAAAGCGGCAGTTAGTAAATGCACATATGAACACTATGCATTCATAAACCGAAAAAAAAAGGTCACTGAATTCAGCAATCTCAAAAATGCATGAAACTCGTAAGGCCCACATGCATGAGAAATATACAATAAATGGCTAATATAAAACATTATAACAAAATATGCGTAAAATTATTAACATACCTTAATCCCGAAAAAGCTCAAGCAAAAAATATCTGCTAGCATCATCTAATATCCAAAATAGGCCTATGACTAGACACTCTAAACAAACCTCCTTTTTCCTTCAAAATTTCCTGATATTTCTTAATTACATCAGCAACAGCGTGTAAACTTACTATAGAAGCCATAGTTAATTAAATAAATGCAATAAATTTAAGATAAAAATAAAAAGATACAACCTAGTATCAAAGCACATGGGCAAAATCACAAGAGAAAAAAGGCATCTAAATCCAAGAGCGAAATGATTATTCCTGCCGTAAAACACAATCTTGCAGAAAAACGGGGCTGCCAGAACACGTCACTCGTCAGGGTTGCCATATCAATAAAGATCGGCAAGAAATCTAAAAAAATCCAAAATGGCGGCCACGGGAATATATGACATCTAAGCCCAAATCACTCATTGCAATACCATAAGGCTTCAAGAATTTATAACATATACATCTCACAATTTTTAATTTTGTAACAAAAATAATGGTTAAAATAGAATATATATAATTCCAATCTTAATGAGAATGTTCATGAGAGAGAGAGAGAAAAAAATAACAAAACATGTACATTGATATTAGTAGCATATGTAAGTGGTGATTACTTTTGAGTTAAATACTAAGACAACTAACAAGCAATGACAATACAGTAGTAAAGTTAACATTTCAATTGATATTAAAACTCTTTAACAATGGGTTTGCAACAAGTAATGCGGCACATTATAACAAAAGTGAGATGATGATTCCAGTAAAAAAAAAAAGTACTATGGCATACTTAAGTCTTAAAATACTGAAAAATTAATCACCTAAACTTTTTATTTATGCATATCAGCTTAAGTTCTTACGGGAATTTTCATACCTATGTAGAGCTTTAAATCCACCAAAATTTGAAACAGACTGCTATGTACAACTTTACTAACTCTCCATATATTATACTTATATATTTTTTTGACTGCAAGTAAAAATGTATAACAAAACAACTAAAAAAAAGTTCAGCTATAAATAATTTTTACAATATTTATTTCTAATTATAAATATAAAACTACAAATAAATTTAAAAATTAATTAAAAATAATAAATGAAGAAAAAACTTATTTAACCAATTGAGCGTTAGGCAATATTTTTGCATATTTGTTAAACATGTCATAAAACAATAGCACTGAATGTATGAATATGTTGATAGGTATCTGAATACCTTAGATATTTATTTTATGCAACAGTCAAATGCAATGTAAATTTCAAAATTTTGTTACATTAGCCATTTAATTCATAAAGTGTATGATGAAAAAAAGGCAGGCTTAAAGCTCAAAGGGTTAAATGCTTAAAACAAATAGCAAAATATGAACCTTACATATGAAAATATTTTTAGCTTGTAAAAATAAAATTAATCAGAATAAGACTTAGTACACATATTTTAATTATAGTTTCTCAGTAGTATTAAATTTTATTAAACTCAATGATAATTTAAAATATTGTAATCATAAAAGCTTTCATTTACTAAGGTAAAAGAGTAAAAGGAAAATGCATCAAATGTTTACCATGGTAAATAATTAAATTCATACAACAGAAATTTTCCTAGCATATTAAAAATGGCATAAAAATCAATAGAACCAT
The DNA here is from genome assembly GCA_963932465.1 of Maratus speciosus. Classification (NCBI taxonomy): domain Eukaryota; kingdom Metazoa; phylum Arthropoda; class Arachnida; order Araneae; family Salticidae; genus Maratus; species Maratus speciosus. The sequence continues at coordinate 399,184,982 of OZ010786.1, forward strand.
GTTTAAATATTGAAACTTTTAAAGCAAAAAATGTATAATACTTTTTATATTACATTTTGTAACATTAAAATCTATTTCAGTTTTACACATTTAATAACAGAAATTGCAGACAATGAAATCCAAATCCATATTTAACAATAAGTTCTAATAGCAATGTTACAAAAGAATATTAATATAAAATTCTATTTATTCAATTGAAAAAAAAATTTTTTTTTCAGTAATTTTGTGGATACAAATATGTGTTAATGAAAAAAAAAAAAAAAAAAAAAAAAAAAAAAAGTGTGAAGACAGAATATCCCAAAGCCTAAAATAAAAAAAAAATAAATTTTAACAGCAATTTGATTAAAATGAAATTCAAATGCATAAATTGGTTTTCATTAGTTTGAAAATTTCCCATTACAGAATTCAAATTTGTTTTAGTAAAAGCAGAATAATTGTGATTTCATCAAAATCTTATTTTGTAGCTGAAACACATGCAAAAAATATCATAATATTATATATACATATTTAAGTTTTTTTTTCTTTTTAGATTATTTTAAAAATGGTTTTAAGTTTTAACAATAAAAATTTAATTAAAAAAATGTCCAGTAATTATTAAAAATGTGTAATATTTTATACTGATAGTTAAATTTATTAAATTTCATAGAATTTAGAAAAGTACCATATAATAAAGAGCAATGAATAAGTGAGATGTCATTGAAAGATGAAAAATAATATATGAAATAATATACTTAATATCTTTTTCATTCAGTAACACATTAGAAAAGTTATTGGGGATGGTAGCTTAAAAGCTATTCGTTTTCAAATTGATATTCTGTGGCCATAAAAAAAAAAAAAAACATTTAAGATTCCATTTGTGAGATAACAGTAGACTTGAAGATGCATAGTTTATTGAAGAATATTCACCAGGAAGCTATAATAATACAATACATGATTAAGATTTTATTTACTAAATAACTTCAAAATTAAAAATATATAGTACATATTTATAACATGCTGCATGTTTAAAAACAAATTAAGAAAGAAGAAAATATTGTTTAATATTTAAGAGACAACAGAACTTAGCAATAAAATGCTAACTTTTCTATGTACAAAATCCCAGACATTCCCCACCTATTTTTCTGAAACTATTGAAGTTACAAATTATATTTGGCATGCAGGATACTTTTTGGGGTAAGATACTAATGAAAGACATATTTTAGAAAATTAAAATTTAAGGGGGGTGAAATAAAATCATTGTGTCACTAGTGAAAGTGTTCTTTTTTTTCTGAGCTTTAATCCTGAGTGAATATTAACAGTAATTATTATATCTGATAATGGAAGTTTAAAAAATTTTAATCTGAATATGAACTAAATGCTTATGATGGTGAAAATGGCATCATATTTATAAAATAAAGGTACTTTTCTGTTAGATGAACACCACTTCATACAAAACAAAGTGCAAATGTTAGACTTTTTTCATTATAACACTAAGGCATGTAGTGGCTGCACAATACCAATATTTTCATATATGATAATCTTCTCTTTACCTTATTTAAATCTGCTAAATAAAGCAAAGATTACTGTAAGAAAATATTGGCCTTCTGAAAGTGCCAGGTTGGATAGTCCTGTTCTAAGGCATCTAAAATTGTTTTGTGACATTAATAGGAAGAATGGTCTGAATGACCCCAGATAATCAGTTCACATCCTGACTTGATCATATCTGATTAGTTCAGTATTTGAAATTTAGAAAGAAAACTACAAAAACAAATTCAATAACGAATTTTACCACCTACTGCACATTGTCATATAAATAAAGCAACAAAGAATATTTGCTGTATAAAAATTATGAAATGAAAGACAAAACTGATATATTTTAATATACAAAATATTAATAGTTGGGAAATTACAATTCAATTCTTGTTCTAGTAATGAGGCAAGAGCAAGGCTTAGACAAACAAAATTGGGAAGGGGGGGGGGGGGGGAGGGAGGACATGCACACTTCACTTCTCTAAACACCAAAATTTTAGGATTTTTTATAGTTAGTTAAGAACTATCTTCTATCAATCCAAATCGAAAATAGGACTGAAAAGTTTCAAGATGATAAAAAACTACATTTATTTTCATTTGTTTAAGGCGAACTTAATGGACAGTATGTGTTCATTTTCTATGAAATAAGAAGTTTAGTGAAGAAGCTCGCTAGTTTGATCTGTGAGGCCATTGCAGGAAAATTGTGCAAGGATTTTAATTATTACTTTGCACGTTACTGGGATTGATTTCCTTCAGAATGTCCCTCTGAAGGCATTTAAGCTTTGACAGCATAACCCAAGTATGGTCTTTGCCTAATTAAATGCATACCTCTCTTTCTTTTTAATTATTTTATTTCACATAAATAATTTTCTTAAATACAATGATTATGAATTTCTTTTGATTTTGAACCATTTTGAATCAGGGGTGCAGAATATGTCCGATCCGGCAATCTAGGATCGGGGGAAATTTTAACCCCCTGGGAAAATTTTTCAGAAACATATACAATTGATTTCGATTTTAACAACGAATTCCATAATTCCCTGAGATAGAACAATTTCAGTACAAATAAAAATATCCATATGGCGACCTTCACAAAATCGATCTCAGAATAATATGTACCGTATATCAGGGGTGATTATGTTCCGAATGTTTAAACCATTCGGTTCCGAAAAAAAAAAAAAAATCGGTCATTTGAAAATTTGGACATCAAAATACCGTGAATTTTCATGGAGAATTTACGAAAAAAAAAACGCGAATTTCGTCACAAGATTGCAAAATAACTGCAAATTTCGTCAAAAGATCGCGAAAAAACCGCAGGTTTCTTCAAAAGATCGTGAAATGAACGCAAATTTTGTCAAAAGATTGCAAAATAAATGCACATTTCGCCAAAAGATCGCGAAACAATCACAAATTTCGTCAAAAGATCGCAAAACAATCTCAAATTTTGTCAAAAGATCACAAAACAACCTCGAATTTCATCAAAAGATTGCAAAAACAACCATGATTTTCGTCAAAACAGGGCGAATATTCCTTCTATTTCGTCAAAAGATCGTGAAATGAACGTAAATTTACTCAAAAGATTGCGAAATAAATGCAAATTTTGTCAAAAGATTGCGAAACAACTGCGCATTTCATCAAAAGGGACGAAATAACCGCAAATTTTGTCAAAAGATCACAAAACAATCGCAAATTTCGTCAAAAGATCACGAAAGAACCGCAAATTTCGCCAAACGATCGCAAAACAACCGCGAGTTTCATCAAATGATGGCAAAAAACTGCAAATTTCGTCAAAAGGAAGGAGAAATAACTGCAAATTTCGTCGAAAGATCGCGAAATAATCGCAAATTTTCTCAAAAGATCGCAAAAAAACGCGAATTGCGTCAAAAGATCCATGAAAAATACATAGTGTTGGAAGTGGATTTCCCCCACTCTGCTGTAACCTTTCAGAAAATTTGCTGTGAATTTTAGGAACTTTTTTTTCACTCAGAATCACCCCTGCCATATATACTCGCGCATAAGTTGAGAAATATTTGAAACATAAATTTTCTATACCTACGGTAATACAGCACTTACCTATAACATATTGTAAAATTTTGGGGAAATTTTCATGTGGATTGGGGGAAATGTTGGGATTAGAAACATTTTCTGCACCCCTGCTTTGAATTAGATGCTTGATAACAAAAATGTACAGTAAAACCTGTGAAAACAGAATCACAAGATACTAGAGAAATACTTCACTGTAGACAGTCTTCCATCTTAGAAGGTATAAAATAAAATAATACGATATTTTGTCCATCATTACCATGAAAATTTTCTGTTTAAGACAGACTTCTGCCATAAGTAAATTGTTTTCAGGCATTACTGTATCTAAAACAGGCATGAAAGTGGGTAAAAAGGTGCCCTTATTGTATAGATGGGAAAAAATTTCCAAACTTGTATAATTTAGACACATTTTAACAGTTATTCATACAATAAAAGGAATTATAACAGTACATATGATCAGGGCCGTAGGAAGGTCTTCGGAGCCCCCCCCCCCCCCCCAAACATATTTTTCGGGACCCCCCTCTAAGATTTTAGAGAAATATCTATATTTAATTTTCCACCCGAGTTCCATTTTATAACAACACCAGTGGGGTTTCGCTGGTCGGTTTTTTCAAAACGAACATCAAATTGAACGAATTTCTAGTTGGGCTGCACTGCTTTCAGCAACGTACACCCATACAGGCTAGAGGTCTACACGGGCCCGGGCTTGGCCCGTACCGCGGGCTGGCAGAATGAAGGCGAATTTTGCAACAGGCCGGACCGGCAGAATTAGGACAATTTTTTCAACGGGCCAGGCCGACAGACAAAATAAATGGGCCGGGCCGGCAAAAAAATTGAACGGGCCTGCAGGACAGATAAAAAAAATTTATCGGGCCTATCGGCGCGATATAAGAATTCAAGCGAAGCAGATAAAATACGAGCCATTTTCAATGAATATGATTTTCTCGAGCAGTATAAATGTTCGTCACGAGCTGATGAGAGTTTAACAACATCAATACAGATATGTAACATGTCCATCGTAGAGATCGGCATCGTACAGTTACAAGATGTCTGATTACGGGTTTAATTTCTTTTCAGCAGACTCATGGCGGGACGGAACTAGTCTTAATTGATCTCAGGATGTGTAGGACAGGCATTATGTTTTGTAAAAGTATTAATAGTGATAATGAACTTCTGTTAACAGTATCTTTGGAAATATACCTTAAGGGGTTCTCATATTCACTGCTCAACAATGCGAAACTTTCAAACACATTTTCTGACTTATTTTTAACTGTAAAGGCATAAAATTCACAGGCCTGACTATTGAAGGCATTTGGAAATGAATAGCTTTCTCCATATTTGATAAATTACTTACAGAGATAACAGAGATTCTTGTCATATGACTGTATGTTTTTCTCCTTTCCTGTGCTATCGCTTCCGAAAATTCGATTCAGAACGGTAACTTTGGCAGTATTTTCAGAGAAAGATATATTGCTTTTATCTATGAAAAAGACGGCATTTACATAGTTTCTGAATAAGAATACCTGCCAACCTTACGCGTTTCCGAAAAGAAATGAATCCTCAAATGTGTCGAAATGTAACTTCTTTCGATTTGAGAAAAGCCTTAAAAATGAGAGAAATATTTTCTCAAATCTACTTTTTATCATACAGCTTCAAAAGGTATCATGTTTTTAATCCTTTGTTCTGAACTACATTAACTTTTTAATGAATCCTTATTGGAATTTCGAAATGTCTGTACAGACGATGACTAAAACACTGTGTAATCGTTAATGTTTACTATCGTGTGTTTTCTGCTTTGCGAACACATAGTAATCTAAAATATACTGTAAAATTTTCCCATAAATATGTACGTAGTATTCATTAAAAGAATCTTAATTATATGTCGAGAAAAAACGGATTTTTTTTGTAGAAATTGAATCGGGCCGGGCGGGCCAAGAACTGTAAAAATGCAAACGGGTCGGGCCGAACTTTCAATTTTTATACCGGCCCGTGCAGACCTCTAATACAGGCTATGTCCTCTCCGATCTCGCATCAAACGAACCTTGAATTATTGTAATTTTTTATTTCGACCCAAATTAAATTAAAATTTTCAACATTTTGTTCACGTCGCTACAGGAACAGATTTTGATATTCTTACAACGTGAATTTAATCAAAGCACTTGCAAGATTTAACTGAGAATTCTTCCGTTTAGGAAAAAAATGTAAAAAAACTAGCTGAAGAACGCCAAAAATTGCATAAAAAAATTCGAAGTTCACAGAGAGCAAACTTTACTAATATTGGGCTAAAAGATTGAAACCGGGTTTATTTTTTTTACGAATGTTAAAAAACTATCAGGAAAAGGGGAAAAAAAAGCTAAAAATCACATAAAAATTCTCGAAAAATTTATAAACAGCAGAAGACAAAATTTGGCAAAAAAGTTTGAAACTGAATTCCTTTTACAAGCGTTATAAACCACTAAATATTGCTCATAAACAAAATAAATAAATAAAAAATATGGAAATTGTTTTCGTAATTTCAGTTTTCTCTTCAGCTTGACAATGCCATCCGCGTGGCCAGACAGATTTTTTTTAAAGCAGAAAATACTTATTACAATTTTTTTCCTGCTCTGATTGGTGCCTTTTATTAAAAATATATACAGTAGAACCTCTTTCATCCGAAACTCTTTTAATCTAAACTCTCGGTTAACCAAAATCCATAAGTTTTTTTTTTTTTTTAAACTATCACATTTCGTGTGCAAAATCCATTTTTAAAAGATATTTCTTTTTCTTTTTTTTTAACTATCGCATTCCTTGTGAGCAAAATCCATTTTTAAAGCTGTATTTAAATAAAGAAGATAAATACTACATAGTTTGCCACAAACAACTTTGTTTCAAACCTTTGTGAAATATGTAAAATGTACTTAATTTCAAAATTAAGATTCAGGTAATTTATTATTATTTCTATTTTGCTATTTATTTTTATGAAGCTTTTGTTACCAAAAAAGAAATAGTGCAAATATTTCCCCATCTTCTTAAAATTGAAGCATTCTCGATTTTCCGAAAGATGGTCAGTCCCAATTACTTCGGATAATCGAGGTTCTACTGTATATGTACAGATTTACTAATTGAAAAAAAAAGTTACTTTTGGGATAGCGTTTTCATATATATTCCGGTTTTCTCCAGTTTAAAATTGTCACCCAAGTAGAAATTTAAAAAGAAAAAAAATACCTTTGGATAGAAGGTACCTTTCTGTGGGCAACGAAGATGGGTTTCCTAGTAGATAATAATAGAGACAGATGTTTGTCTCTGCAGAGTTTGTCTGACCAGATGTTTTTCTGTTCAGGACAAAATTTGACAGGAAGGTTACCTGTATGCCTGAAGTCATGTACATCGAAACAGGTTTTTAAATTTTTGGATTAGAATTTTTTTTCATTTAATTTTTTACGCTATTTTTTGTATTTTTTCGAGTTTCGTGTTTTTCTCCTCACATTCATAAAATAAATCTATTTTCAATCCATCTTTTCATTTTAGCCGAATATAGTAAAGTAGTCATCTTTGATTTTTAAATATTTCGCGATTTTTTTATATGATACCTTTTATTTTTGCGTTCCAATGAGATTTTTTGAAATTAGTAAAAAGGAATCAGACTTTTAGCCCGATATACTAAATTTCGTCCTTTGCGATTTTTGAATTTTTCACAAACGCTTTTTTTTATCATTTTTAAGACCACTGTGATTAGAAGAGATTTTTTCTCACATTTGAAGAAATTTTCGTCTTTAGAAAGGAAAATTTCTAGAAATTTTGATCTTTGATTCGCGACGACTTCATGTTATGAACGAAAAAAATCATGCGTAAAAGTTTAGTTTCTAATAGGGAAAAGTACAATGCAGCACAGTTGGCAGAATACTCCTGTGATTTGATTTGACGAAAATGCATCTTTATATTTAGTAAGAATGAGGTAATTTTTACGTTAGATTGGTGAACTTTCTATATTTTCGCGAAAAAAGGGCAAATCAAAGCTTTTTTTTTTTTTTTTTTTTTTTTTTTTTGTATGTGTGTGTGTGTGTGTTTGAACGAAAAAAAAAGTAACAGAAAAATCCTTCAATTCAATGATTTTTTTTTTCTTGAGAGTGTAAAAGGAACCCGGTCTCAATCTTCTATCCCAATATTGTAAATTTTGCCCTCTGCAGCACGGATTTTTGACATCCCTAAAAGGAATAAGGTTTCAGTCTTTTAACTCAATATAGAAAATTTTATCCCAAGAAATTTCTGACTTTTTCGCGAACATTTTATGTGATTTTTAGTGCATTTTTGTCTTTCACAGCGATTTTTTAACATTCCTATTTCAATCTTTTGGCTAGATATAGTCAATTTTCTCCCGGCGATTTTTGAATTTTCGCCAAATTTTTTATAAGATTTTTACACTTTTTTTTTCACGTTTTGTGGAGTTTTTTTGATATATTTTTTTTTGAAACCGAAGAATTATCCAGTAGATTTTGATGCTGTCATAATTAAGCTGAAGTGGAAAAGTAACAAATTGGTTCCTGTAGCAATGTGAGCTACGATGCTGGAAAAATTCACTTTTATCTGGAGACATCATTTTTGTCGAAAATAAATTGCAATAATTCAATGACTGTTTGATTCAAGATCGGAGCAGGAATATCCGGAACGGGTTTACGCTGCAAGAGGCAGTGAAGGTCCCCAATGGAGAACCCCCAAAATAGATTTTTTTTTTTTTTTCAAAAACAACCAGCTCAGCTCAGCTAGTAGATTACATTAATACACAATATAATTTATGTATAGTTAACATAAGTAATTTATCGAGACAAGAGAAATGAAACGCTAAAAAAGAGACAGGTCGAACATAAGGGGATAGGCAGCATATGGAATGCACATAGATCAGGGTTGCAAAAAAGCCGGCTAAAATTAAAAAAAGCCACGCCGGTGGCTTTTACTGGTTTTAACCGGCTTTTTTTGGCCAAAATTGGCTTTTATACAGTGAAGCATTTTAATTATAGACTACACATTTTAAAGTGTTTTTAATTAGTTTTAATGACATTTAGTTGATTTAAAATACAATAAGTAACCCAATTTCTCAACAATGAAGACATAATACTGAAAAAAAAAAACTTCGATGGATCTGCTAGTGATTTGAAGTGAGAATTGGGAATATGTCAACTAAATTTTAAAAGAGCCATACCAACTGCTTTATCTGGTTTACACTGACCTTTAACCCTGCCCCCTTTTCTTCTTCATTTTTACTGCTTTATAAAATTAAAGAGGACAATGATTACCAGTGGTGCAGTTGTAAAAAACACAGAGGGTATACGCTCAAAGCAGGGGGTATATGCAAAAGATAGAGCGTATACCCTAGAATGTATATTACTATAGCTTTCTTGAGAAACGAGGGTATACGGTGTTCCTTAAAAAAATCCAGAAGGTATATGCCGTATACCCCCGTATACCCTCCACTACACCCCTGATGATTACTAACAAGGAAGGTCTCCATACGGGCATATTCAGAAAAATCTGAAAAAATTACAGAGTGTTCGTCTCATGTGGATATATTTATAAAAAATTTTTTGGCGGAACCCCGATAGAACGTTCATAAAAAAAATGATGAAATTTTCGTTTATTTGGCGATTTATCATTGGTTGGCGATGAAATGAAATTTCAAAAAATACTTTTACATGTTGAATACCCTTTAAGATAAAAATATTTTATATTGAACTTGTTTAAATAAATTTAACTTAAACAACTGTAGTTTTGTCAGTTTTAGTTTGATTTAGCTATAGTTTTGTCATATATGTATTTATAGTGAAAGTTAAATATCAAATTTTATGAATTAAAACAAAATTAAAATTGTTTCAATATCTCAAAATTAAGTCCAATTGAGCATTGTCGGTTCAATTTTGTTGCTATGGAAACGACGAATTCCTTGGTTTGAAATGAATAACTGCTAAATGAATCTTGCCTTTATTTTGGAATATGCTTAAATATATGAAAGTATTTTTTATAGATGAAATTGTTTTTAAAGTAATAAAATTAAGTAACAAGCAACATAAATATGTAATACGAAAAAATGTATTTATTAAACTCTCTTATTGTTTATCTTTAAATTCATTAAATACTTTTTACACGCATTCTAAAAATCAATTAACAAACAATTTTCAGGTGCATTAAAATCGTTTGCTTTGGGCGAGGAAAGGTACTGCTCGCTAAATCGCGTGACGCTTTCGTCTTTTCGCGCCCAATATTCGAAAGTATTTTATTTTTTTTACAGACTTTCTACTGTAATTCCGCCGCTAAATTTGACTGATCCTTTATTACATACATAAGTAGTTTAATTGGTATTTTTTTCAAAATATTCTGAGTATGCCCAGTATGGAGACCTTCCTTGTAAGTTACATGTTTTATTACTTAACAAATTTTAAGAGCTATTAATATACAAGTCTTATTTTATTTCTCATTAATATTTAAAATCATACATAATCATATAATAAAAATACAAGTTCTCACTATTAAAAACAATATTATGAACAGCATATGCATGAATATGTACTCTTTTAAATAGCAACAAACTTTTCAAAATTTTATTTATTTTACTTACAGAATGCATTTTATGTATTTATTTAATTAGCATAATTGCTAGATTTACTTTTATACACTTATGTACTAAACTCTCCTTAAATGTTATACCCTTTTCTAATTTCTCTTTTTACGATTATAACATAATCTCTCCATATGGACACGTAAGAATTAAGAATGTTTCCATTTTGATGTGCTACATTTTGTGATTGTTTAACTAAATATAATCTTTAAAATGTGTAGTATATGTGGGGCTATGTAATATAGAATTTTAAAACACCAGTTTAAAGTCTAACTTATATTCTTTTCAATATTTATAATTTTTTTTAGATATAATGCCTTCTATGTTGAAATTCATAATTCTTTTAGTAGAAAATATTTATAAGTATTTAAAAAAATAATTAATCGAAATTTAATATGAATTAGCTGTAAACGAACTTTTAATTATAGCCGGCTTTTTTTAATAAAAGCCGGCCTTTTTTAAGTGGTTAAAACCAAAAAAAGCCGGCCGGATTTTTTTGGCCTGGCTAAAAGCCGGCAACCCTGACATAGATGCCCGCTTATTGGGGTCCCCAACGAGATTAAAAAAATATATTTTTTAAACATTTGAAAAAAAAATGAGGCCTAAAAGTTTTGAATCTTGAGTTCTGGATTTTGCTCACTTTAAAGAGGGCCTCCAAAACAGAAAATTTATAAAGTATTTAGAGCCTGTAAAATTTCTTTCTGGGCACCTTTAAAAAGAATGGTAGATGAAAAAAAACCATGCCTGTTTTGATTAAAAGAAGTAATAGTATTAAGAAAGTTTTGAACCTTATTGGGGCCCCCAAGGAGATTAAAAAGCATATTTTAAAAACATTTGAATTATAAAAATTGGGCCTAAAAGTTTTGAATCTTGAGTTCCAACTTTTCCTCACTTTTATAGGGGGCCCTAAAAAGTCAATTTAAAAAGTATTTAGAGCCTACAAACTTTCTTTCATTTGGGAACCTTTAAAGATAATGCTGGCTATAGAAAGAAAGCACATTTGGTTGAAGGAAGTAATAGTATTAAGGAAGTTTTGAAACTTATTGGGTCCCCAACGAGATTAAAAAGCATATTTTTAAAACATTTGAAAAAAAATGGGGCCTGAAAGTTTTGAATCTTAGGCTCCAACTTTTCCTCACTTTTATAGGGGGCCCTAAAAAAGACAATTTAAAAAGTATTAAGAGCCTGCAAAATTTCTTTCATCTGGGCACCTTTAAAAAGAATAATGATTATAGAAAGGAAGCACATTTGGTTGAAGGAAGTAATAGTATTAAGGAAGTTTTTAAACTTATTGGGGCCTCCAATGAGATTAAAAAGCATATTTTAAAAACATTTGAATAATAAAAATTGGGTCTAAAAGTTTTGAATCTTGAGTTCCAACTTTTCCCCACTTTATAGGGGTCCCCCAAAAAGTCAATTTAAAAAGTATTTAGAGCCTGAAAATTTTTTTTCACCTGGGTACCTTTAAAAAGAATGGTTGCTATAGAAAAAAGCGCATATCTGTTTTGGTTGAAGGAAATAATAGTATTATAGAAGTTTTGAACTTTTGGTTTCACCTTTTTCGCCCATTGATAGGCACACCCCAAAGACTAAAATGCCATTTTATTTTTTAAATAGAACTTAGAGTCTTCAAAAACCTTTATAAAGAATGGTGGATATAGAAGAAAAGCACATATCTCTTTTCTATCTCTAAATTTGACCAAGATCTTTGACAAAAAAATGAATTTCGATAAAACAAAATACAATTTTATTAAAAATACATAAAATAATTTTAAAAGTTCAAAAAATCATCATTATTCGGCTGAAAGGTACAATAGCTCATTACTGGGCCCCTGACTTTGCCCAGCTCCCCCCCAAATGGGAGGCGGTCACTACGGCCCTGCATATGATTGTTACTTTCTTTTTGTAACTTAGAAACTAGAAGGTATTAAAAGAAAAACAAAACAATAAATGTATAAATTCGTTAAATCAAAAAAGAAAATTGGAAACAGTTTGTTAAAAGTATAAATCTATCCAAATGTATCTGATGAACTTATGCGAAGTACAGAGATTAATTTTTCAAAATAAATGTATTATTTTGAAGGATTTGACTGTTTAAGGCTTTACTTAAAAAAGAAAAAGCTCTATGCTAAATATAGGCAATGCACGTCAAATTGATATTTACTCCAGAAATACATTTCCAAAAATGCATCATTGAAATTCCCAGAAGTGTTTTATAAATAGAATAAAATATTCTATTCCAAAAGAATCTTATGGGAACTTCCTTTCCCTAGTTAAAGAACTTAATTTATATGACTTTCAGATGTTTATAATAAAAGCCCACCTTTGATTTGATAGCACAGCAATTCAGAAACAAACTCCAAGGATTTGAGTATACAAAATGTCTAATTATTAAGCTTTCTAGACACCCCTCCCCCCCCTCATATGCATCTAATTTTTTTTTTTTTTTTTTTTTTTTGCATCAATCCAGAGAATGTCCAAATCTTGCTTTTAAAAAGGTGGAATTCCTCCTTTAGAAGGAACTCTTTCATGCCTGCTAAAAATAGCTTAATAAGTACATTATTTTTGTAGCCATCAAAAGTTCTGGTCATGCTATGCCTATGGACAGCATATAAAGATGCATAAAATAAATATTAGAGAATCATATCTTAATGCTAAGTTTACAAAATCAATTCATATTATTTCCATTTAATAACATTTGTAAATAAAGAAAAGAATTTACAATTTACTTTGAATTACGTAAATCAGAAATGTAAAAAGTATAAATATGACGCTAAATTCGTTCAACATACAAAAAAATAAATAAATAAATAAACAACTAAAATTGTAACGCTATAAATTTCAGAACGGGCGCTGATAAAATTGAGAGCTACATAAGAAAATAATTAAAAAAACTTAATTTATTTATAATTTTCCCTTGTTTTAAAAATAAACAAACAAACATGTAGCCCGATAATTGACATCAATGAGTTATTATGATACTAGGTGTGACGCTTATATTTTAAAATTAAGATACTTATTAAACAGCAGTCTAAAAAACAAATGTATAATAATTACAAACAAAAAAAATTTCAGAATATAGGGACGAATACTATATAACACTCTATGGCAAAATATGAAAATGTTTTCAGATATACGCACATAATATAAAAGAAAATGGTTGCCAAGAAATCGATTATTTATAAAGAATATTTTTTATGTAAGTGGAGAAACATCAAATGCATATTTTACTAGTTTATAAGATTATAATAACCCTCATGATTCATGGAATTTTAAAAAAGGCCATTTCCGCTTTTACAAAACAAGCAACAAAATCAAATCTAGTTTAAATCCATAATCCAACTTCAGTCAACATTCGGAGAAGACTTAAAACAAACACAAGGTAAAAAAACAAAGAGAATAACTTGAAACTGTTATTTATTTTTTAATATGTTCCTAGACTAATTCATATTTTGTACATAACAAAATAGTGTATTATCTGTTTGTTTTGAATTGGTTGGTTGGATAACTCATGCTTAATTGCTTCAGATATTTTTTCTTTCGACCTACAAATTTTTTTACCCCTGAGATTTTTATGGAAAAATTACGAGCAGAAATATTTTTCTGGTAGTGAAAAAATATAAAAAGAATAACATTTGACTTGTGATAACACCTGAATGGGATTTCATCATTTCTTCTCATTTCTCATGTTTTATCTCTATCTCGCTTGCAAATCTTTTTTTTGTTGTTGTTGTTACAAATGGCATTACAAATGGCAAAGTGTGACACAGCGCCATCTTTTGTTTCATTTTAATACGAAACTTGTCGTCTCAATCAAATCAAAGATCAAAGCGAAGCCGCCTTCTTCTATCCTGTTATAAAAATAAAAAAGTCCCTAGAAAACTACAAATCATATTGTTATTGCAACGCAAGTATTATTTATTGTTGTTTCTGTTGTTAGAAAATTTTTTGATTACTTAAAAGTAGCTGACTGTCGAACATATTTAATAGTAAAATATTAGAACTTATAGTAAACATGTACCTACTATTTTTTAGTTTTAATATTTTGTAACGAACTTAGTGTTTAGTGAAACACATTTTATTTTTACCCATTTAATCTTAAAAACAATGTTTAGTCTCCATCGTAAAAATAAAATTAAGACATTATATTATTTAGTTTTTAGTTTTCAGAGTTTCTGAAAGTAAATACTGAAACATCGCAGAAACTCTCAGAAGCAAAAAATAGTTATTTAATTTGTGATAAACTAAAAATTTTAAAATAATTTTATACTTTTGCATGCTTGTCTTTTTGCTATTATATTTGCGATAAACTAAGTCATTTTGGAAAATTATTAAGTAAGTTAAATTCCTTTTTATTTAATAAGTTATACTAGGTTTTTGTATATCATCATTGCTTTTATTTGATCTCTTGTTTCTGCTCATCTGGATATTATTTCATTAGTGTTCTAGCTTGATTTTGTTTTACATGCATTAATGCTAAAATCTTTATTAATAAATAAATAAATATATATTTTTTTTAAAGTAAGCAACCAAATAGTCAAAATACTAGTTTTTACAAAAATAAATATAGGGTAGATGTGCCAGTAATGGACACCCTTCAAAGTTTTCGGTTTATAAAAAAATAACCAATAAAAATTTACCTTTCATTATTTTTTTTCATAACTCCCCCTTGCATATTTTATAATCTTGCTTTATTGTTGACACTCCCAATCAAACCAACCAGGAAGCAGAAAATAAAGTTTCGAAGTTCCACTGTTTTTCAGTGGAAATCTTAATGAACATGCTAAGAGCTGGCTTCATTTAATAAATTTATATATTCTTTATTTTCTTGTAAAATTTGCAGCTTTTTGTTTTGGTAGTAAAAGAAAACTTTGAATTTTATATACTAACAGCCATTTATGAAATTTCATTTATTTTTAAAGTTTTAAGAGGGATGCCCATTACTGCGATACTTAATTTGTTATTTTCCAGTAATGGACACCCCATGTAGACATTGCTAAAAATGCAATTTCAGTAATATTTATAGTGTGCATAAAATATTGACTTAACTGAAAATCTAAATGATCAGATTTAATTTTTAAATTACACTTACCAAACTGTAACAACACCAAAACTTTTATAAATAGCTACTTCGTTTTTATTTTGAAATTATTTAATTTAGTATTTGGAATATCTAACCCACAGTATCATTTCTTTCATATTTGTAATATTAATTATTACAAGTAATATATCAACTAGTCTCTGGAAGTTTAATTGTAATAGTGGGATGAAACTATACATTAATACTCCATTTTTTTTTATCTTTTAAATCCCCCACCTATTCAATAATTTGATAGCTGTAATTGCCTGATATTTAGTATTTTAAACTATTCATCTAAACTAAAATAATTAAAATATCCATCTTCTGATAATTACAATAATTGATACAAACAGTAAATGATTATCACAAATATTTTATTAATTATGGGTATCCTAATTGTTGAATTTATTTGAAAATAACTATTTTGTTTCATTAGTATGCTTTCATTAAATTCTGGTTCTAAATACAGTCATAAAAACAATTATATTTATTACTTTTTATGGGGTGTCCATTACTGGCATTTTAGGTTTTTTGATATATTTTTGTTATTTACAATTAACTTTTGATTCATATTGGGAAATGAGACTATGAGAATGGTTAAATATTGTTGATAGATTAATACAATATTAAAAAAAACTGGGATATAATAATTATAACTATTAATTAAAATCAGGGTTGAGTTTTTGATGACGAAAACTGGTTTTTGACATGACAGTGCTAAAAACCGTGTTTTTACCGGTTTATTCCGTCAAAAACCTATCATTTGCGATTTTCCTCCAATTTATAGTGTAAGTGTAGCATACATTTCTAGATTAATTTTTCCTTGTTGTTCTTGTTATTATTATTCACAATTACTTTATTAAATTTATTTAAAAGAAGAGCATTTCCTAACTGGGAAAAATTTAAAAATACAAGAGTAAAAGGAAAGAACAATATTTGTCATAATCTCCACTAATATAGATTCTGCTAACTGCAATGAAAATTAATATTATATGATAATAAAAGGTTATTATAATTATTAAATAACATTCTACATACATTTTTAATAAAATACATTAAAATTATTTTAGAGATGCAAAAATACTGTTATATGGTATGACAATAGATGTCAAGCATGGACTATGGCCATTGAATAAATTTGAATAGTCTTAGATATAATATTTGCAAATGCATATCTTATGTATTTCATAAATGCAATTATTGTGATTTTCCTTTTCACTTCAATAAGCAGAATCTTAAAATTTTAAATTAATAATTTTTTTATACAAACATATAGGACTTGATTTTAGGTGAAAGCTCTTAGACTTAAAATTTAACACATAACAAAACAATATTTAAGAAAAATCAGAATATAATGTCCTGTTCCTGTTTACATTTTATTAAAATTATTTAGGCATTATTTAAAGTGAATTGAAAAAAATAACACATTGCAAATTTTTATTACATACATATGACTACATGAGTAAAAATCTTTTACCGTTAAAATTATTCTTAAATTATTAAATTTAGAGAGATTCTTAAATGTTTTATTTATTTTTTAATGCAGTTAACTTTTTAATTAATGGATCTACATTTCTGCTTTAAAGTAATATTTAATTAATTATTTATTTTAAGGAAATGACTAAATTACTTAACAAAATAACAAATAATAAATTACTAAACAAAAATATGTAGTTAAAAATTGAGTTTTCACATGGTTTAAAGCTTAATATGGATTTGCAATTTTAATCTCTACAAGATTTAACTTTGAAGAACAAGTCTTATTCCTTTCTCGCAAAAGATGTAGTATGTAATTCTCAACTATTAAAATATATTTTATTTCATTTATTTATTTACATAAATCAAGTTTTGCTATATAGAAATAAAAATAATGAATGAACAATTTTGATTTAACACTTTAAGAGATTTAACACTTTAAGAAATCTTACTTCTGGGGAAATTTCTGAGAAAGCTATTTAGTTTTAAAGAGTGTAATAAATTCTGCCGAAATTATACACATTTTTTAATCTTACACTTATGGGTTATAGAATTTCTTTAAAAAATCTAATTTTTACAGAATATGCCAAATAGCTTAAGATTATTATAGAGATCTGCTAACAGATATATATATGTATTATTCTAATGCAATTCTTTTTTGTTTTTCTTGGATAGATAAATATATTTCAGTCTTTTCGATATTGAATATTTCATGTAAAACAACTTAATACTAAAGACAGAATGAAAAAAGATAATGTAAAAACAAACTACTACTAAAAAGTGGGTTTTTGACAGTTTTCGAACTTTTTGACATGATGGTAAAAACCGTCATGTGTCAAAAACTTGCCAACCCTGATTAAAATCAATTTTTAAAGAAATTCCTTAAGGGTGTCCATTACTGGCACATCTACCCCATGTACCTAACTTTCACATGTGTCATAGTTGAAGGAAATAAATATTTCAGGAAAATAAAATTTTGTTTCATATTCATACTAAATAATTGGCATCATCTTATGACTTTTTTTAGTTTGTATGACTGATATATGAAAATTTATAGATTTTTAATTCTGAGTTATTTTAATTAAAACTTGGTTTTTTAAATAATTTCTTCGGCTAAAGCTGTGTAAAAAAAGAAAAATACCCAGTCAAGAAAAAGTAAAATGTTCAACAATTTGTTGAACAAAAGTTAAAAGTCAAGCTATTTGAATAATCTGGTTTTTAATCGAATATGGAACATATTTTGCTTTATAACATAAAAAAAAGGTACCAATATGGGTCATTCCACGTGAAATCAACCAATTTAAAGAAAAAGTGTTGCACCATAGTCACAGATTTTTTATAAATTTTTATCATAGGCAGACACAGTAATGAAACCCTCAAATCTGAAATTTAAAAATAATTTTCAGAATATTGACTGAGATATAGCTATTTAAAAATTGGTCATTTTTACCAAATGGTGGCCATCTTGGAATCTTATTAATGTCTGTAAATGGCCATAACTTGACAACTAATGGCTCAAATTCTGCCTTTCTGGTACCAATTTGAAGCTATTCGTACAAAGAATGCATATTTCACATCAAAACAATAATAAATTTTCCTTTCTGTACTTTTTATTATGTGCAAACTGAAAATATCACCCCAAAAAAGGGCTGACTGTAATGGCCCGTAAAAAAAAAATGAATCTTCATGAATTTTTCTGAAACTTGGTAGAAAAATTGCTCCATCTGTGTGCTTTAAATAAAAAAAAAATTGGAGAGGTAAAATTTGTTGTTTTAAAATAAATGGTTTTTTACACATAGAGTGTCATTAACCAAATAATGATCATTTTAGAATCTGTAAGTATTCCTAATTTAAGAAATAATGGTTAAAATAAAAATTTCCAACATCTGAATTAATGAATTGTCATTGTGTGTTTATTGCATAATTAAATAAAGAAATATCAGTTTGAAGCTATTTATACTAACGATTCACATATTGTATTAAAATACTAGTAAATTTTTATTTCTACAGTACTTTTTATTTCATTTAAAATATGAGAATATAATTCTCAAAACATAGTTACATAAATATTAAATCCCTTACTATAATGGACTACATTTAAAAAAAAGGCCACATAATATTTTCCCCTGAAATGTTGGAGAAATACTAGCTGTAAATTACAGTTGAATTTATTCAATTGTGTAATTAAAAAAAAATATATATATATAAATTAGTTAATTGAGTTGACATTTGATATTTTTAGTTGACATCGAGTTAAAATTTATATGAACAAAAATCTAGATACAGTGAGACAAAAAAAAAAAATTAATACAAATCCAGGGCAAAACACTGAATGTGATGAGAAATAAGCCTAAGTTTAAACTTACACATGGAACAAAATAAGAACAAAATATTTACTTACATGCATATAACTTTATAATATAATAGTTTTTTTCTTCAGATTTAAACTACCAAGGATTTATTCAGTTTTATAAGTTCAGTTGTACTAATTATACTGAAATAAAAATTACATAAACTGACATATTTACATCTGAACATTTTGCATTCTGAATTATTTAAATATGTAGTTCATCTTTAGAATTTTACCAATTTGTTCATATATTTGTGATTTCAAATTTATCATATATATATACAGTAGAAGTTTTCTTCTGTAAAGGATCACACACTAATATTAAACTTTATAAGCAGAAAATCTGTAAAGTGGGAAGTAAAAATTTAGCCATATAAATTTAATTTTTTAAGTGGGAAAGACGTCTTAAACAGGTTCTATGTATAGGGGAGAGTGGGGAGGAATGGGACACTTTTTACAAAAATGAGAAAATCTTTTTTGTTTGACACAAAAACAAAAATTTCGATTTTTAGAATACAAAACGAAACACTTTCTAATGTCCTTGAACAATATAGAAACATAATTTGGAACAGATGTGTTATTATCCCTCCATCTGCCATCTTGGATTTTTTTTGGGCATGAATTAAAAACTGTTTTTTAGTTAATAGTTATAATTATTATATTTCAGTTTTTTAAATATTATATTAATCTATCAACAATATTTAACCATTGGCGACACTTACTACTTGGCAGAAAAGGAGTTTTCACGCAAGAAAAAAATCCAAGATGGCGGATGGAGGGATAACACATCTAAGCCCATAATTTTCAGAAACAATTTTATAATGAAAGAAATTGTAAATTTCAAAATGTGTCACATTACCCCCCCTCCCCACTAACAGGGAGGTATGGGACAACAATAAAACAATGTATTATAAGTAGCAAATAGTCTAGTGTCAGCTATATTTACAATCTATCAAAGATTGTAGGTTGATAATGTCTGTGCTACAATATCAAATTCCAGTATCTTCATAACTCGATGGATAATTCAGGATTGTTAATCAGAGATGCTTATTAAGAAATCATCCGTTCAACTTATTTATATTTTGAAGTAAATGAATATATTTTCAATGTTATAATTAATATACTATCCTTTAAATATATTTGCATATTAGCAATTTATGCTCATCTTATTAAAAAGTAAGAATTAGACTTGTCACATTCCTCTCTCTATCTTCTTTTATATTAAACTTCTTGTATAAACAGAAATACTGCTTTTAGGCATAGTTTAAATTATGGATAATATACAGTTCCATAAATAGGGAAACTATTAAACCTATGTATAAACAAATCATTAATATACAGAAAGCATAAAAAGTATATGAAGCAAATTTACTTTTGATTATTGAAATAATCTTTTTCTTTATACAATTGCAAGCTTACGTAGATCAGCTACTTTTTTCAACTGAAGATTGGGGTACCATTGCTTCATCTAATCTGTGATTGATGAAATATATTTAGAATGATACATAAAGAGAAAAACCTACTGTCCCATTTGACCCCACTCTCCCCTATATGTAAAGTAAATCCTCATTTATATGTATTGCATTTATAGGTTTTTTTATAATTAATTATACATTATATTCCTTAAATTATTTTCTTATCTTTTTCATTGTAAAATATTTTCAATTGTATACATTTTTTTTTCGGGGGGGGGGGGGGGGATTCCTACGAAATTAGTACAAATGAGGTTTTCAATATACTTTTACATTAATTCAGATGTTAGAAAATTTTATTTTAACCATTATTTCTTAAATTAGGAATACTTACAGATTCTAAAATGATCATTATTTGGTAAATGACACCCTATGTGTAAAAAAACATTAATTTTAAAACAACAAATTTTACCTCTCCAATTTTTTTTTAACTTAAAGCACATAGATGGAGCAATGTTTCTACCAAGTTTCAGAAAAATTCATGATGATTCATTTTTTTTATG
Organism: Maratus speciosus; assembly: GCA_963932465.1. Lineage (NCBI taxonomy): Eukaryota > Metazoa > Arthropoda > Arachnida > Araneae > Salticidae > Maratus > Maratus speciosus. The sequence continues at coordinate 399,206,004 of OZ010786.1, forward strand.
GGTCATTACAGTCTTTCCTTTTTTGGGGTGATATTTTCAGTTTGCAGTTAAAAAAAAGTAAAGAAATGAAAATTTACTATTGTTTTGATGTGAAATATGCTTTCTTTGTACAAATAGCTTCAAATTGCACCTGAAACGTCGAATGTGAGCCATTAGTTGGCAAGTTAGGGCCATTTATAGACATTGATAAGATTCCAAGATGGCCACCATTTGGTAAAAATGACCAATTTTCAAATGACTATATCTCAGCCAATATTGCGAAATTTTTTTTAAATTTCAGATTTGAGGGTTTCACTACTATGTCTATGATAAAATTAAAAAAAAATCTGTGACTATGGTGCAACACCCATTGGTTGAATTCGTGTGGAATGACCCATATACTAAATTTAGAGATTGCCTTCTTTTTTTACCTTTCCACATGTGTGTATATATAAGGCAGATATGCCAGTAATGTCCAGTAGCAAAAAATTCGCAAAGTGCCTGCAACAGATACTTCAGGGGCAGAAAATAATCTGCAGGTAAAATATTTTAGAATTGAAGCATAATAAATCAAATGACCACTTACCTTTGTTATTATGCATTTTATTAATTTTACTAATAATAATCTTTAAGTTTTTGTATTTAAGTAATAAAGAGTTAAACATAATATAAAGCGAAATAAAGGTTCGATAGAAAAATAATCTGCAAACAAGAAAAGAAAATCTATGATGCCCGTCTCCTGTCTCGAACTTTCTGCTACCAGGCAGTAATAGACACCCCTTGATGATTTTTGGTTCATAAAAAAATAACTAGTAATAAATATTTAGCTTTAATTATTTTTTTATAATTCCCCCTTTGCATGTTTTATAAAACTGTTATTGGTGACACTTTTAACCAAACCAATCAGAAGCAGAAAATAATGTTTCAATGTTTCTCTGTTTTTCTTTGAAAATCTTAATGAAGATGCTAAGAGCTGGCTTCGTTTAATTAATTTATATATTATTTATTTTCTTCCAAAATTTGAATATTTTTGTTTGAGTAGCAATAGAAAACTTAGAATTTTATATACTAACGCAGGGCTTGAATTTCAGGGCGGGATTCGCGCCCAAAATTTTAAAATCCCGCCCAAAATAATATCGTGGGCGGGAGACTCCCGTCCAAAAAATTTCACAATTTTCCTGAAAAATTTGCATTTTGAAATTACAATTAACTCCCGCGAACGCCTTGCAAATTTCCCGATATTTTCGCTCCATTAATTGACACATTTTACGTTTTTTTTTTTTTTTTTTACCGGGAAAGATCGGTGAAACTCACGAATTTTCAATGCGACTGATAGACAAATTTCATTATTTTTTTCTCGAGATCAGTTGACAAGTGTCCGCGACTGATTGGCGGATTCTGTTACGAATTTTCCAAAAATTTAAGGCATTAGGTTCCGAAAATTGTGAACAATCGGTCATCAGTTCAACAGAAAAATATCGCGAATTTCGAAATGATCACCGTAAAAATCAATTTTGTCACTCGTTTGAGGGAAAAATCGGCAATTTCGTCGCAAAGGATTGCGAATAAAACACAAATTTTGTCAAAGGATCGCGAAAAAACGTGAATTTTGTCAGATTGCGGGGAGAAAACTTGAAATTCATCAAAGGAACGCAAAAAAACCACAAAATACATCAAAGCAAAAAAATAATAAATTTCGGCAAAGGAAAGTGGAAAAAAGACAATTTCGCCAAAGGATCGCGAAAAAAGAGAATTTCGTCAAAGGATCTCGGAATAAACACGAATTTAGTGTTCAGTCAAACGGCCGCTGAGAAAAACCGCGAATTTCATCAAAGAATCACGAAAAAAACGCCAATCTCATCAAAGGATTGCGAAAAAAGCCCCGCGAATTTCGTCAAAGAATCGCGCAAAAAAACTTGAATTTCCTCAAAATATCGCAGAAAAACGTCAAATTTCGTCAAAAGATCTCGAAATAACGGCAAATTTCGTCAAAAGATCTCGAAATAACGGCAAATTTCGATAAAAGATCTCGAAATAACGGCAAATTTCGATAAAAGATCTCGAAATAACGGCAAATTTCGATAAAAGATCTCGAAATAACGGCAAATTTCGTTAAAAGATCTCGAAATAACGGCAAATTTCGATAAAAGATCTCGAAATAACGGCAAATTTCGTCAGAAGATCTCGAAATAACGGCAAATTTCAATAAAAAATCTCGAAATAACGGCAAATTTTAATAAAAGATCTCGAAATAATGGCAAATTTCGTCAGAAGATCTCGAAATAATGGCAAATTTTGTCAAAAGATCTCGAAATAACAGCAAATTTCACCGAAAGATCTCGAAATAACAGCAAATTTCGCCAAAAGATCTCGAAATAACGGTAAATTCCGCCAAAAGATCTTGAAGTAATGGCAAATTTCGTCAAAAGATCATGAAATAACGGCAAATTTCATCAAAAGATCATGAAATAACGGCAAATTTCGTCAAAAGATTGCAAAATAACGGCAAATTTCGTCAAAAGATAGCAAAAAACACAAATTTTGTCAAAGGGGCACGGAAAAAACGCATAGCTCGTGCTGGGAGTGATCCCCCCTTCATCTTCTCTGTTATAACCTTTCAGAAAATTTGCTGTCAGTTTCAGAAAATTTTTTTTAGTCAGAATCACCCCTGCTTTCTTACTGTTTTAAATAAAAAAACATTTTGCATCATTATTCTGAGTTGTTGATTTAAATTGCTTCAATGGTATTTTTTCATGCCTGTATTAATACAAACATGACAAAATAATTAATGCAAATCTTTAAAAAGCATGTAAAATAACAGTGGGTTTCAGATTTTTTTTCTCCCTCCCTAATAGCTCAACTTCCCTCCATTTATAAATGTTGGTAGGGAGACTCCCCTCTTATGAAAAATTGAATTTCAAGCCCTGTAACGGCCATTTACAAAATTTCATATATTTTTAAGCCTTTAAGAGGGGGTGCCCATTACTGGGATGGTTAGTCATTTTCCAGTAATGGACACATCATGTAGACATTGCTAAAAATGCAATTTCAGTAATGTTTAATAAGTGAATAAAATATTTTGGCTTAACTGCCAACCTAAATAATCAAATTTAATTTTTAAATTATATTTACCAAAATGTAATAACAGCAAAACTTTTATAAATAGCTGGTTTTAAGTTATTTTATGTGGTTAATAAAATTTCAATATTTTCTTTTCTTTTTTTTTTTTTTTTTTTAATGTATAGGTATGTACCTTGCATATTTTATAATCTGGCAATCAAACCAGCGAGGAAGCAGAAAATATTGTTTAAGAGCACAGTCATAGAGGGGCTCATAGGGCTTAATTCCTCTCCATTTAAATAAAAACAATTTAAGTTACAGAAGCTATTAAAAATCTATTTTCTGACTTAAATGTTTCCTTATTCACCTCTGGGGAGGAAAAAAAAAATACTAATGTTAATGAAAGTTATAGATAATATTCATGAAATTAGTAAATCTGCAGGTCAGAGGCCTCAAATATATCAAATATATAATATATATAGGTTCGATAGTTTTATTTTGGAATTCTTTTATTTAGTATTTAAAATATTCAACTCACAATATCATTTCTTTCATATTTGTAATATTAATTATTATAAATGATATATCAAGTAGTCTCTGGAAGATTAACCCCCTCACTGACAAGCCCGTGTTAATACGTTCACTAAGCTCAGGTTTCACTGCAATACAAGCAATATTTAAAGTAATATAATTCTATTGATGTAATGTATTTTTAATACATTGAACAATGATTAATACTCCCAAGGATTGCATTTATATTCGTTATTAAGTTTTTTTTATAAAATGTTCAAAGAATCATTTTTTTTAGCATTTAAAACAAAATGCTGAGAAAACAACATTACAAATTTGCCCTTTTCCAAGACAGTCGGAGGGTTAATTGTTAAAAATAGTGAGCCAAAACTAAATACTAATATTCCAAAACTTTTTTTTTTTTTAATTATCTTTTAAATCCCCCACTGTTTCAATAATTTGATAGCTGTAATTGCCTGATATTTAGTATTTTAAACTATCCATCTAAAATAATTAAAACATTGATCTTCTGATAATTACAATAATATAAACAGTAAATGATTATTACAAATATTTTATTAATTATTGGTATCCTAATTGTTAAATTTATTTGAAAATAACTATTTTGTTTCATTAGTATGTATTCATTAAATTCTGGATCTAAATACAGTCATAAAAACAATTATATTTATTACTTTTTATGGGGTGTCCGTTCCTGGGCTTTTGTGTGTTTTGATATATTTCTGTTATTTAAAATTAAATTTCGATTCATATTGGGAAATGAGACTATAAGAATGGTTAAATATTGTTGATAGGTTAATATAATATTGAAAAAACTGGAATATAATAATTATAACTATTAATAAAAAAATAATTTTAAAAGAAATTCCTTAAGGGTGTCCATTACTGGCACATTTACCCTATATATATATATACATACACAGGGTTAGGGAAAATACATAATTTTACCCTCCATTAGTGAGTGAATTTTTAGGTAGTCTTTGGAAACTGTGAATTATAGTGGTATGCCAAAAATTTCATTTTTGTCAAGAATATGAAATTAAACATTGTGTGTGTTTTATAATAAATTAAACATTATGCTATGTTTACTTTATTTGAGTGTATTTTTAAATAAAATAAATCTGCGTACATTTTATTGTGCATTTATAACAATTGTGTATCTTTTATATAATAAAATAGTTTCATAATAAAATAAAACTAACATGCACACTAGGCCTAATAGGCAGGGACCCGGAGCTGGAGCTGGAGCCCGGAGCCGGAGCGCTCCGGAGCTGTGTTTTCCCTGGAGCTGGAGCCGGAGCTGGAGCTCTAAATTTTCTCCAGCTCCAGGGCTCCTTTAGTTTTTAATATTCTTTTAAATCTTTTTTTTTTTTTCCCAGTCTTTTAAATTTCTAGGCTTAAAATATTTTAATTACATCATTATTCAGTATTTTAATTATATCATTTTTTAGGTTTTTATTATTATTAGAGAAAGAAACCTTCTCAAAACATGGTAACACTACTTTACTTCTACTTTCTACTTGAACTAAGTGACAACACTATTTGAAAACAAATATGGCCACCTGTTGTTTACATGTGTAGTTGTATAATTTTGGCTGTTTGAAAAGTGTAGAAGAAATTTAAGATTTTTGTGTTTAAAATTCCACCAAACTTTCTATTTTAAAAGCAAAAGCTAAAAGATGTCATATTTTCTGAACAAACATTTCAAGTTTGATGAGAAGTAAAATACATTTTGTCAGATCTTTAATGAAGGTAGAAAATATTTGTGAGCAAAAAAGTAAACGTGTAAATTAAAATCTGCAACTCAAAAGCGCGAAGTCGGAGCCGAGTTGGAGCCGGAGCCGGAGCTGGAGCCACAGTATTTTCTCTAGGAGCGGAGCTGGAGCTGGAGCATCAAAAATTGTTCGGCTCCGGGTCACTGCTAATAGGTATTTGGAAACACGGTTTTCTTGGAAAAATAACACAAAGAAAAATTCACAACAACCTTGGTGTGTCTGTGACATCTGTTCTGTATTTTGCATGCATCAATGTTGGATAACGATAATCACGTATGATGTATCAGTATTGTGTTGGTAAATTGAACAGCATTCTAAGTATACCAGGATAATTTAGGCTTGAGTTTTATGAGTTTTTTTTGCGAGTCAGGATTTTTACAGAATTTTCTTCTAATTTCTATGCATTCTGCTATTAAAATACTATGGTGTGCATTATATATACAACTTTTTTTTAATTCATTTTTTCCAAACAAAAAAAGGGCATTATACATGAGTAAATATGGCATACAATTGACTCCGACAAATCCGTAGCCCTAAAATCTGCACATCATGGATGTAAACAATGAAACTTTCAATTCAGATGTAGGGTCAAAATTACTGACCTTTTAATTTTTATATCATTTTATATGCATTTTAAATGTAATTATCATTAATATGACTGAACTCATGCTTTTTCATGAAAGAAGTATAAATTTATTTCTGAAAAAATTCTAGACATTGCTGCAAAGATATCAGCAATTTGCTGATATCTTTGGCAGGGTTGGCACAGTTTAAACCAAGTGGTTTTAACCATGGTTTAAACCACGGTTTAAACCATTTGGTTTTTTTAGAAAAAGTCTAATATAATATTTTCTCTTTTTTGTAATTTAATTGTTTTAAATTATTGACAGAAGTAATTTCTACTTTTAACACCTCATCTCAGCAGTCAACATGAGACATAACGAGCCTAGGTTATGTTTCTATGCATGTAGAATGAAAATTAGCATGTGCTGATGAACATATCTGGTACCCTAAAGATTTTTCTTAAAACATGTGAAATGAGAAAAGATAAAATAGATAAATAATATTCAATATTTAGCATAAAATATTTTCACTTAAAACATGCAGATTATTTACAGCAGTTAATAACAAAATACAATGATCTTTAAGATTTTGGTTAAGTTGTAAAAGAAAATTTTCTGGATTGGGAAAGATCCTTAAAGAATTTAAAAGATATCAGATTGAATAATACAGCTTGCAAAAATTGAGTGTTAGTTAAGCATTTCAATAATACCAATCAGTCTTTTCTGTTTGTATCTGAATCTAATGGCCAAAAATGTTGACTTGGACACTTGGAGTTATCACTCAGAAAACAAAATAACCGGAAGTATTTGGATATTAAAAAAATAATAATGATAACAACTATAGAATAATATATGTATTATATTCATGAAACTGTATCAATTGTTTATTGATTGATTATTATATTATTAATCAAAGGATTCTTCATAAGATTTTAAAAGGTATCCATGTTTCATTGTGTAGAGCAGTTTACTTTGAACATAAGACATAGCTGTTACTGATAATGTTTAAATTAGAAATGATTTCAATTTTCTATATAATTGACTGTAATTATTTAATTTAAATATTTTCAAAAGGTATATTAGGGGAAGACGGGGTACAATGAAACACGGGGTACAATGAAACATTACTTGTAAAATCAATTAAATTTTTCATAGAGAGTTGCAGTTTATATATATGTTATACAACTATATGTTCCAATTACTGATGTGATTTGGATACATTCACACTTCTACAACAGTAGCAATAGAAGATTATTGCTTTTACACCATTGAAAGTAACTTTCTTTACTAAAAGTAATTTTGTTTCTTTTTCCTTGTTTTTATATGTAATAATTATTTTTTCTGTGCATTGTTATCTTTGGGTTGTTGTCTTCATACCTCCAAAACCAAACTAAAAAAAATAAATATTAGAAGTTTGAAAATAAATTTTTACTTAGTAACCTCAGTGCGGGGTACAATGAAACACTTGCAGACGGGGTACAATGAAACATGTTTTATTATAGTAATAAAAGTAGTAAATATAATATATTAGAAGTAAGAGTAGGAAAACAGAAAAAAAAGAGTTTTGTTCTAACCAGGTCAGTAAAAAATGCTCTTGTTAAGCAATTAAAAAATAGAAAGAGAAAAAAAAAGCTAAGAAGGGATTGTTTTGAAAACAAACTCTGCCTGCTACAGACTCTAATGATGATCCAGATTTTTTTTCTAGGTCCAGCTGGTCATCGAGGTACTAAGAATGAGATATCCACACACAACATGTATGGCACAAGCAGTATCCATATAAATGGAAACATAAGGAAATATATACCGTTGAAGAAATCATACATTTAAATAAAGTCAAATGTGAAATACTTGATATAAAAAGACTCCAACCCAGTTTTATTTATTTTTTTTTTTTTTTAGAAACTTGCATTAAAAAAAAAAAACTCATTGTGTTGAAACTACCACCCCATATTCCTTCAGGAGCAACTGAAATATAAGCAGAAACGCTAATTTTTGAAACTGACTTGAGCCAATTTAATATAAAATGAAAGGTATTTCTTAAACTAATAGAATTATCTTATTTTTCATCTTAGACTAATATTTTTATCAAGTTCCATATTAATAAAGTTTTGTTTTTGTATTTATCTCATTTTTAATAAAATAAACTATACCGGGTGAAAATTGCTTCCATCATTTGGAGTGTTTCATTGTACCCCAGTATGTGTTTCATTGTACCCCGGCATACGGAGTACAATGAAACACTGTAAGACATTTATTTTTTGTTATTTTTCAAGCATAAAGATATTGTTTAGAACCTAATAAAAATTTATTTAGATGGGGAAAATACAAGATTAAAAATATGCATTAATTATATTTTTGTGCATGCAAAATGTTGGATAGGAAAAAAAAATTAGTAAATTTTGTTTCATTGTACCCCGTCTTCCCCTACTTATATAATATCCAAAAATGTTTATTTTATCAACAGATATGCATCTGTATGCAATATGAAATTATATTTTTAAAAAAACCAAAAAAACCTGGTTTAAACCAAATAAACCGGTTTTTTTTTGGTTTTTTACAAAAAAACCTGGGTTTTTTCCAACCCTGATCTTTGGTAATCACAATGTTTTTACCAGATATATTTGTGTATTAATATCAAGCTTTTTTTTTTTGTTATTAAGTCTGGCTAAACCTGAAATAAAACTTCCTTATTTTATGGTTTTGATGTGAATTAGTAGGGTACCTTTATGAGGCAAGTTGCATTGAAAAATTCAATTGAAATGTATCTTTATGTTGCATATTTAATTATATACATTAATTATTTACTTGACATTTACCTATATAATAATTTAATCATTTTTAAAATCATCTTAGTTTTTATTTTAGTTTATTACTTAATTATTTTAATATTATATTACATTGTAAGCATTCATTATAATTTTGATTGCATTTATTATATTCAAATTATGTTTAAAATATGTACTAAACAAATCGGTAACCAGAAATCCACAAAATTCTAAAATCTGCACAACCTCAGATTCCAAGCAGTGTGAATTTGAGGTAGTCTACTGTATATTATTTTTTGTAGTATAATGAAATTTGTTAAATTTATAAGATTGGCTAGATTTTTCTAATAAACTGTTTATACACTATTTGTAAGTTTTTTAATATATTCCTATTCAGTATTTTGAAATAATTTGGCTTCAATATTTTTTCATCGCTAGATGATATTTGAATATTTTCTTTTTTAATTGGTGTGCATTTTAGGTATTAATTTTGCACATTTCAATAAATAATTAAGTTGTAGAAAGTAAAAAAGAAATTTATTCCATTTTTTTTTTATTTTTTAAAGAAGACTTATTTATGCGGTGGTAGGGCAAAAAGGATAAATACCCAGATTTTCAGCAGAAGGAAATTCATTTTAAAGATAAGTTTGTTCATGCTGGAGATAAAATAAATTTTTCTTGTATTGTTTCTAGATATCCATTTTTCCAGCACAATGGCTGTTCGATGGAGACCCTTGGAGTCCAATCCAGATGTTATGAACACGTTTCTCAGAGATCTAGGTCTTGGTGAACCCTGGGGAATGACTGACATAATTTCTCTCGATCCAGATACTACAGATCTTGTAGCACAGCCATGTTTAGCTGTGATTTTATTGCTTCCTATCACTGACAAGTATAATGAGTTCACTCGTCAACAAGAGATAGATTCAAATGAAATTGATCCTGTGTTAAAATTGAATGCTGCTGAACCATATTTCATGAAACAAACAATCCATAATGCATGTGGAACAATAGCATTGATTCATGCTATTGCCAATAATATTGAGCGTTTGGAAGTGTTACCTGATTCTGTCTTGGGTAAATTTTTGGAATCAACTCGTCAGTTAAGCCCTGAAGATCGTGGCCGAAAGTTGGAGGAGAACGTAGATATAGCAAACTTGCATGAAGTTGGGGCACATGAAGGACAAAGCGAGACTCCTGGTGCTGATGATGATGTTGATTTGCACTTTATTGCATTAGTGAATTATGGAGATCATGTTGTTGAGCTTGATGGCCGTAAAAATAAACCAATTGTGCATGCTGTAACAAATAATGAATCCTTTGTGAAAGATGCATTCAAGGTTGCCCAAAAATATATGTCCATTGATCCCTTCAATCTGAGATTCAGTGCTTTATCTTTAGGACCTGTAGGTCTTCAATAAATATCATGTGAATTACTTTAAGCATTATAATGTTTACAAGGTTAAATAAAATATAATTAACTTTCATGTTTGTTTTTGTATGAAAATGAAGAAATTTTTGTAAATGTTTATAAATTATGATAAAAATTCAATGATACTAATTTGGTTTGCAAAATTTTAGAATGCATTTAGGATATTTAAGATATGTGAGAAAAAAACTGATTTCTTAACAGTAAGAAAGTGAGGCACTCATGTTGCCCTGCTAAAACTGCATATAAAGATGTATTAAACCGAGAGCTGGTGAAGAAGTTTACTTAAGCAGTTGACAAATATATTTATTACCTTTTTATAAAATTATTTTTGTTCCTTATCTGAATTAGGTATGGATGGCCTGGAAGTTTGCCAGCAGTTAAACGTACACTTAGCAACATCACACACCTTGCTGCAAAGTGAAATGAATCATATCCCAATTAGTGATGGTTGCCAAAGTAATCTGTGTAGCCAGCATCGACACTAAGTGGATTTTTAAACTACTGTCAACTTGCCAGGTAATCCATACTTAATTCAGATAAGCAGGAGAAATTGTTTTATGATGATGACGATTTCAACCATTATTAAATACTTAAGTGAATTTCTTCACCAGCTCTCCCTGTATCATTTTGGGAAAGGTAGGGAGCTCAAGGATATACTTTAGAATGCATCAGTCATCACATGTCAGATTACCAAAGAAAAAGAAAAAAAAAAATTCAGAAATTGCACAAAAGCTGAAATAACTTAGAGTTTGACTGAAGTAGAAAAATTATTAAATAAACGCTGTAATTGCAGAAATGAATAATTACCAATAATATTTACTAAGACCTTGCTATTGTAACTTTTTCAAAGTGAGACACATTTATTTTTAATAAGTTCGTTGGCTAATTTAAAAAATAAGTGTGCAAATCTGTCTGTACAGTGTGCACCAGAAAGATAGAAACTAAGTTAGTTCATGTCAATTCATCCAGTTTTTCTATTGTTTGTAACCTGTCAACATAGATTTTAGGGGAATTTTGTGTACTTTGAAATAATACTACCCCACTTTAGTATGAACCCATGCAAAAGTTTTCTTTTCTAGATATAGGAAGGGGGGGGGGGGGCAGTGCTTAATTTGTGCTGGGGCTCGGCTCCGCTACTTCTTTGTTTTTAGTTTGTACAGTAGATCTTTATAACGCAAACCTAAAAACGCAAGGTTGTGCGTATAAAGAATTTTGCATTATATGGATCACATTTCACACATAATTAAATTTACCTTTATAAATATGGCCAAATATGTCTAAAACATATGAAAGTACTGTAGAGTATGTTGATATTGCATTCCTTGTTACCAGAAGTTGTGCAGATTATAAATTTTTGCATAATATTGATCATTCTGCACATTGTTAAATATACTTTATAAACATGACCTAGATATATCTGAACCTAAATATTTCATTATATTACTCATTTTCAAAAATGTTTAGTGTAATAATAATATTTTTCATTAAAAAGTTCTAAATTAAGGAGATAAAGTTGAATTAATGCATCAAATTTAGTTTTCTAGAGACTAGCAATTATTTACAATGTGGGAATTCAGGTGCTTTTTAACTGCAAAATTCATTGTTTATGTCCAATAAGTTCTGCGTTATATAGAGAATTGCGTTATATAAAATTACACTATAAAGGCCTTCTACTGTATTTAATTATTGGTTGGAATTCATCCGGAGTCGAGCAGTGCAGCTTTTTTGAAAAACTGATGCCTAAATTATATTTTGCTTTCCCTTCCATCTTCAATTCTTTGCATTCTTTCTTATCAAAGTACTTACATATGTGACATAGCATGTTGCACACACATACACACAGGATTATGGCTCTTCTACACAGTGCATTTCGGTCTATTTTGATATAGGCAGTGTTTTATTTATGTCTGAGCTCAGTACTACTTTATTTTTAGAGTATATTTAAATATTAGTTGGAACACACCAGAGCTTATAAATACTGCACTCGGAAACCAACTGGAACAGCGCCATGCGTTTATTTCGCTAGTTGATACACACACACACACACACACACACACACACAAAAAAAAAAGAAACTTGGCGAGTAGGATTTTCTGAACATTTCGTGCTCCTGATTTTAATGTTTTTGTTCTGTTCATTTATTAAATTTTATTATATATAAATGGTATATTGTATAGATATAGTAAAAATATATTACAATTTTTATTTTTTTTTCTGAAGATCGCCTCTGGTACTTTTTTGTTAGAACAAATTAAGCCTTGTGAGTGGGGCTAAAATATTTGGATTTTTCAATTAATCGCACATTTCTGAGTATTTTAAAACTGCAGATCCATCTTCAAAAACTTATTTCTCTGGATCTAAACATCTAAAGTCTGTGTAAAGTATAAACTGGAAATATTGTTGTAAGTCAATATATCACCCACTCCCCTCCCTGCCATTAGATTTAGTACATAGCCTTTAAGTTTATAGGGATATATACAGTATAACTTCTTTAATCTGGAATCATCGCGATTACGTATTATAGAAAATTCTGGATTACAAAAGTTTTGAAACTAGAATGCATTTAGATAATTATTAATACTAATATCTTTAATTAATATGGCAATACAAAAATGCAAAGAACTTGGTGTAAAAACTTTGAGAAAAATCAATTCAAAATGCTCTAAAATGTATATATTTTTTAAATAATTATATATATATTATGCAATGTCGCCATCTGTTGTAAATTGCAAAAAACAATAACTGTACAATTTTTTTTTTTAATTACGATTTATGATTTATAAATACTCAATAAATAATACAAAACACAAGAATAACAGACATAGCATCAAAATGATTAAAAAAAAAAAAAAAATTTCTAAAACCAAAAAAATTTATAGTAAAAATTTAAATAAGACTTGCAATTTAAAAAATAACTTTATAATCACATTAACATATTATTTAAAATAGTGATATATAAGGCTAATGTTATAAAAAATTAAATATATAGAACCTACAAATATCGAAGTAAGTCACAAATTAAATACTTAGAAGAAATAATAAAATCCGATTTTGCGATGTTTTGGCCGCATCTTATCTTTGGAAAAAGAAAAATTGTAAAATTACCATTAATTCTAAATTTTTACAAATTAATATTCAAAAAAGACACCTATATTAATTACATATTAATTTAGAAAATTCTTACAATTTTAAAACCGAAAAAAAGTATTAAATGAAGCAGTCTTTTCATTTTTCTTAATAATTTTCAGAAATTTATTCACATATGTACTATGGTGCCATCTATTATCTTTAATTGAAAATAAAAACGAATAAACGTACTAAAATGTCTGGATTAAAGATGTTATACTGTATTTAGTACATAGCCCCATAGTTTTCAATCCCTTATGCTTATTTCCACAGGATGAAACATGTTTCTATGTTTCTTCCTTTTCTAAACACAGTCTGGCATGTTTACTCAAAGGGATATGTCAGAATGTGTTCTAAAAAGACAATTTTCTTTCACAACAAAGTATTCAGAATGAAAGAAAAAAATTTAGATAATTTTTCAAAAGCTAGAACTATCCCTAGAACACGTTCATATCCTTGTCAAAAGACTGTATTGGAACAAAATGTATTGATTATGATGAAAAAATATTAATCTATTTATGATTTTAATGAGTCAAATTCATTGGTTTTTTTCCATGATCCATGTCCCACTTAAGATTACAAAGTTATGTAGTTTGTATATATAATGGACTTCTCAAAAAAATTTATTAAGAGGAAAATGATGCAACAATAAGTTTCATGCAATTTCCAGGACCATCAGTCTTTTTATTGGCATTTCAACTAATTCTCCAAATAGAGAAGATATTTGTAAAGTTCAGCTGCCATCTACACTGTAAATATAATCAACTAAAGGCTGTAGACAGATGTGGTATTTTGAAGAAAATGTTAAATTGGTCGAAACAATTCCATAAATTGTACTTCTGGAGCAATGTAATCCTGAAACAATCTTTATTCATATTCCATTAAAATTAATATAATTTTCAATCTTTTGTTGTTGCTGTTGTTAGTCATTGATTTTTGGATATAAAGAATAGTAGGTTTTAATATTAAATTATGAAGATTTCCCAATATGTTAGATGTTTTGTTATATACTAAGTTTGGAGATGCAATAGATTATGAGGATAAATTGAAATATATATTGCAAGGTTTGGCAATGTTACTTACGTTGGATAATGAAAGAATCTTGAAAACTAAGTGATATTTCAAAAATATATTCCTTTCCATATTTAGATCTAGTCCTTTTATCTTTTTTAAATTTCAGTGTTCTAAATATAATCTTTATTCTGTATGTGTTAGTTAAAAAGAATTTGCATGTGATTTTTAACAAATTATCCAGTCATACATTTTTTCAACAATCTGTTTTTTTTTTTTTTTTTAAGTTGAGTAATTTTATTCAGTGCACTTTTTTAGATTTAATTACTGATAATTCAGTATTGAAGAATATTATGAAAGTATTTATAGAAATATACTATTGTGTCCAATGACAAGTGTATTTTTATATGACAAACATATGCAATAAGTTTAAAACAGCACAATTCCTTATAATGTATATCTGATATGTACTATAATGTATACCAAAACTGTGCATTGCCAATTTCCTTCTGGAATAAAAATAATTCAGTATGATTTTAAAAACTCAAAATTACTTCATAATTCAGAACCATTAATAAATTTAATTAAAATTTAAAATGTGTAGTAGTAATAGAAGTATATCGCAGGCAAAATTAGAAATGAAGATTTTTATTTCTTGATTAGTGCAGTTTCCCGAAATAGGGCAAAATTTTTTATAAGCCATGGAAAAGACGTTATTTTTATTTCATAACTGTAAAGCCAAAAGTGTAAACTATTAATGGAATTTTTATTTGCTTTTTTTGCGGAGAGAATTTTTAGCAACATGATAAAAAATGAGAAAAATAACCACAACTTTAAATTTTGGTTTAATTTTTTTCCCTTTAAAGATTACAAATTATTTTTAATATTTTTAATTAAAATATGCATATTTTTATTGACTTACAATGCCATTTCCAAGCCCATACAGTCTTTATATCCAGAGAAACAATTTTTGTGAACTATAGTCTTGAAGTACAGATGCGGGAATTTGTGATTTGTTGAAAAATCCAAAGTTTTGATCTCCCATGTCTCAAAGACTGTGATGTTTAGAAAAGAAAAAAAGTGCTGGGATTTATAACAAGATAGGGATAATGAGTAGTCAGTGGGTTACAAGGTCTAGTTGAATGGACATGCAATGACCCAGCACATTTTTACCTGTTGGAGATATGTAAGCAGTGTAAATTATAAAAGTGTTCAAAATAAGGTAGGAATTCTAATTACATTAATGAAATAGTCCTGCCATTAATTTTCAAAAAGTTACTTTTTTAAATACAGTCAACTCTGTGAAATCTGCCAATTTATAATCCACAATCATCTATTATCCGCACTACAGATTGGAATGTAAACAATGACAGTTGTTATTAACAGTTAGATTTGGGTTTTTTTTCATGAGTTATCAATTTTCCAGTAAATATTTAAATATAAATTAGATATAAATATTTAAATTTCATTGAGCAACAAAATTTTATCTCGGAGCAAGAAATAATGAGTGTTTCATAGATTAAAGAAAAAAAATTATTGACAACAAACCAAAACTGAAACTATTTTGTTGTGTCACTTAAAAAAAAAAAAAAAAAAAAAAAAAAATGAATAATCAGTAAAATTTATATCGCTTATAATTTAATTTTCCTTTTAATTAATTTAGTTATTAAATATATTATGTTTTTCTTTTCCATCATAATTGTAATTTTTGTGCAGTTGTTCTTAATTTATAGTCAGACTTTAAAAAATAAAATGTAAATAAAGGATGATCTATAATCCACAAAACATTTGGTCTCTAAGTGTGCAAATTTCACAGAGTTCACTGTATTTATATTGTCTTTGGGTCCTATAAGTTATATTTAGACAACATTTCTCCATATTCTGGATGAAATTTTGAAGCTTTCTGGTACTAAAAATAGATGTTTATTGCCAGAAAGCTCAAAATTTCAGAAAATTTAAAGTCTCATAAGCCTGTGAGTTTAGGTAATAGAAGAATAAAATTTTCACTGTTGTACTTGTCAGAGCAAAGAAAATTACTGTAAAATTCAGAAAATTGTTCAAAATATAACTCATAAGACACATGGATCATTTAAAAAGTGTAGTTTTTTGAAAATCAATGTTAGGACTATTTCTTCAACATAGTCATAATTCATACCACATTGTGACCACTTTAGATATTTACATTGCCAACGTATCTCCAAAGGAAAAAGATAAGTGTCTCAAACCAGACTTGTATAAAACCAAAAACTTTCTGCGCACACAAATATTAGGTCAAAAATTTTCTGCAAATTAATTTAATGTTTAATAAAATTACGTGTTATATTGTTTTGACAATATGAATTAAAAACAGAGGTTTAAAATAATTACCATTTAAATAAAAAAATAATTAATATTATATTAATTAAAGAATAATTATTTTGGCTAAAAAAATAATAAAACTAAAAATCCATGTTATATTATTTCAGATTAAATGACTATAATAATAAACATTTTCCGCGGCTCTTTGATATTCGCGTTTTCTCTGCAGTGCTTTGACAAAATTAGTGTTTTTCCCGCTCTCATTTAACGAAATTTGCGTATTTTTCCAGCAGTCTTTTGTCGAAATTTGCATTTGACCCTTTGATGAATTTCGCGTTTTTTACACGACCCTATGTGGAAATTCGCCTTTTTTACATAAGTATGAAATTCTCGTTATCCCCGCGATCCTTAGACTAAATTTGAGATTTTTTTCTGCGAATTATTGAAGAAATTGATTTTTTAAGGAGACCATTTATCAAAATTGATGATTTTTTTGTGTTTGAACTTTTGGACTGATGAATTTTTTAAATTTTCGGAAAATTCGGAACAGAATCACCCTAGCTTTTAATTATGCGCGAACAGTAAATAAATCGTACATAAAATTGGGGAATATTTTTAATTTTTTGGTATAAAAAAAAAAGTTAAAACTACTAAAATTGTGTTTTTGTTTTGCAAAATTTTTTCCGCAAAGTTCCGAATTTTGCAGAAAATTTTCCACGCACGGCATGCGCGCGTGCGTCTATATTATACAACTCTGTCTCAAACTTTTTGGGGCATCTTGTATACAAATTTTGTGATTGGTGCTGTTTCGAAAACACCTGCTTAATTTTACAAGTGTTTTGGAAACTGTGTTTCCTAATGCTGTGTGTTTTTTTCCTCAATCTGTCAATATGAAAAACAAATATTCAACATGAAATGAAATGCAAAAAATAAGTATTTACAATTTCTAGATTAAATTATTTTCTCTACTTAATTAGCAAGATGAAGAAACAAACTTTTAATTCCTTCTTTTTTATCTCAAAAAACAAAAAATTCAGTAATACAGTAACAATTATAACATGTAGTGTGCCTCTTGCCCATGGATACTAAAAAGATGTCAATAGATTCAGCTTCCTTGCAGTATAGAGAGCTAAAAAATATGAAATTTGGTAATGCAGTGATATATGTATGTGGGGCATTCTCATAATTTTTTGACTTTCATGTCCCTGAATAATTTTTTATTTAATACTTTTTTGTGTTTTTTTTAATTTCATATACTGGGGAACATCCCATTGTATGATTGCATAACAATATTAACGAGATAAATAAGTTTTGGACAATGTTAGGGGTCCAAATACCAGGAAAACTCATCTACTGTCCCGTGTATCTGATGCTGATTTTTAAGTTTGGAATGGTCTCTATAAAATTATTTCAATAAAAGTAATTCAATGTAATTTTTTTCTGAAACTGGAACTATTGTTTGATATAAATATGTAGCTAAAAATTAACTTGCATACATTTTTAGGGTTGTTATTATTTTTTAAACTCTGTCTCTGGTTTTTAGATTCCTAACCATCCCTCTTCTAAAATTATACAGAAAATCATTTCAGATGCAGCCACAGAATTTTTTCAAGTTTTTTCTCATGCACAAGTATGCTAGAGAAATAATGTCTAAAATTCTTTGGCAGAAAATTTACTGTAGAATCAGCATTTAAATATCAATTTCAAGCATTGTGGCTTTATTGGTAGTCTCACCGTCCCCAATGTTTATTCCTGCACTTTTCGAGGTAAATTAAATTAAAAAAAAAAAAAAAAATTATCCAATGTTAACAATTGTTTCTAAAAATTAATGAACATTGTGGCTATCACTTAGTCTTAATATGATTTTCCTAAAAATAGGTGGTAATTTTCCTTACCGTCCCATTTTTTTACCATTTCGTCCCTTTTTTCTAATACCGTCCCCTTTTTTTACCTTACTGTCCCTTCTTTAACACCCCTTTAAGACAATGTTATACAAAAATTCTGTATTAAAAGTACTACATTGTTATTATTTCTTATTTGAATGTCCTGTGGGTACTATGCAAATTCATTGAGTAAAAATTTAGAAGAAAATAAAAAGTTATAGGTGTAAAACAGTAAGGAAAATTAAACTTGCAAGTTTAACTTAAACCTTAGTTAAATAAAAAAAATTTTGCTGCTGACCATTTTTTCTTTATTTTGAATCATTAAGGCAATCGTCTATCAGATTAAAATGTTATTTTAGCAAGTTTAATTTCGCCAGATTTTTTTCCACAAAAGTCGAAAGATATGTGGAACCCCATGTGTGGTTTACACCTATTTAAAAAAAAAAAAATGGATTCAACGATGCTTATGACATTCCAGTCAATTTTAGTTACATCAGGGAAGTTCAATTGCTCTTCACATAGTTCAAAATATGCAAGTTCTATCGCCCTACATTTTATGAATGTGCATACATTCATATTGGAAATATTAGAGCCATCAAACTATGTTCTAACACAAAGTTTTGCTTTTGGATTGTAAATATTACTCTTTCAAATGGGCTTGGAATCGGAGCAGTGTTGACCTATAAGTTTAGAGAGGAGCAAATCAACAACACTGTGTAGAGAAGCCTTGTTGCGTCAACAACACATTTTTCTACCAAAGAAGACTGTATTTGGACTGGAGGGAAATTAAAATTTAATGCATTTTATGTCCCTTTGCAAAAATACATTTTTCAAAAGAAACATTCCTTGTTTGTTGGGGGTGGAGAAAAAAGGTATAATATCCTTCTCATTCAAAAGATCTCTAATCCTCATTTTATAAAACCAACTAAAATTGTGAAAAGGTAACCACAAACAAGACAGATATCAAAATAAGCCATTTTCAAGTAATAGGCATAATTTTTTTATATATATTTTTCACACGAGTGCAATATTTGAAATTTCTGTTACCACTGTTAGCTAGAAAATGAAGTGAACGCGACATCAAATGCAGTAACCTTAGAAGTGTTAAATCTTATTGCTACATCTAAAAATTAGGCTGTATTGCACCAAAAAAGAAAGAAAAAGATCCACTTTCAGTAGAATGTAAATGCTCTTTCTTTAGTATGATCAAACTGATAATTTGTTGAATGATTAAGTTGTTTTGAATTTTTAAAAAAATTCTTTTCTTTTCTGCAGGCAATAAAATTTTCACTGTCGAAACACTTTGTGATCACAAAGATTTTAATTATAAAAGAATATTATTGACAGAAGAAATTTAAATATTAATTTTTTTCTTTTAAGGGGAGAGTTTTATTTTTTTAAATACCTATGCGACTGTACAATTTTGACTCTTAAAAAGATTGTGTCTTAAAAGCTTTTCTGAATTTGACAAAAATATTGATTTTGAAATTTTTATAATAAAATTATATTTATGTAACCTAAAGTGCACTATAGCTAAATTAAGTCCTAAAAATATGGTACTCTTATTAAAGCATGAGCTACTGCTGTTGTTATTTAATGTACTTTGCTTGTTTACAATACTGATCAAAATCTTTAAACAAATTTATTTCGTATTCTGTTTTTAAAATTTTAGTTACCTTTGAAATGCTAAGGTTTTATTAGATTTTTAATATATTAAATTGTTTTTCTAGTTGAACATTTTATATATAAGAGAGATGTGTAAGTATAAGATTTTGATTATTTTAAAACATCTTTTTATATTTACATGGTTTACTTTTGGAAAAAATATATAAAATGGTTGGAAAAAAAAAAAAAAAAGTTAATTTTCACATGCTTAAAAATTTGAAAAATGGAATAATAATACTTGAATTTTGAAATGAAATTTGGCAATCAAATTTAATTTGATGGCCTTATTGTCACTTTTTGCTGCTAAGTGAACGAAATTACTCAACTTTCATTTACTTTTTAGTATTATCCTAAACTGTTTGTAAGTACAAAATGTAATATGATAAATGTACAGTAACAGTATTATTAATTAAGGAGAAACTAATTTTGAAGTAATTCTTTACAAGCAGATCTTTAAATACTGGTAAAAATGTAATATCATAAAGAAATTTCATTTGAGACATACTTCTGCTCTTGTAGTAATGTCATATTATTATCCTAAGGGGGAAAAAATAGTGTTTTCTTAATTTTTTGATGAGATTTCTTTTTGTTTTATAGATGTATCTTACTAAGGTAAAATACTTTTTTTTTTAAATTCTCTTTTTGTTATATTTAAAATACCTGTTACCAAAGTTTTTAAAGATCTGAAATCTGATAGGAAGTCTTTGAAATAGGCAGGCAATGTGGTGATTCTTTCCATTATGTATTATAGTTATCCTGTAGCCATTTTAATGCTTGTAATGTTGTGTATGTCTAAACAGTCCTCGAAAAGTGCTTAAATTTTATTTGTTCTCAAGAGTACAAACTATAATTTAAATACAGTGAAACCTCCCTGTGCGACCACCTCCCTGAAGGACCATTTTTACATGGAACGAAATTTATACCCATAGGCTCAATACTAATTTTACCTCCATTCAGAGACCATCCCAGTTGAATTCCCTCCATGAGCAACCAATTTCTTTGAGGAAAATAAAGCAAATTCTGTTTTTTCCTGGTCGCTTGAAGGTTTTATTACGAAACTAATTCCGGAGAGCGCATTATTCATCAAACTTCTAAACTAAGTTTAGAATTTTTTAAAATTCTGGTAACTTTTAAGTGTTTAAATTCCTTTGTGCCTTTTTAGGCATTGAATTTAACTCTGATGACAAATTAAAAATGATGGTCAATGAACTCCCCTGCCCTATTCTATCAGGAAACTCTCAAAGAAATAGATAAATTAATGAAATCGTCATTATTTGTTCCCGTCCAAAAAAAAAAAAAATTGCATTTATTTACTGAACTTCGATTGGACTTGGAAATAAAAGTTATAAAAGAAAAAAAACGTAAAATCAAAGCAAACGTCAATTTATTCATTTTTTAAACTCTACATTAATTAACTTTTGTTTTGATACTTAAATTTTCGTATTTTTTCCTAATGTGAAAAATGAATTTTAGTAACATTAAGTAACATTGACTTTTTTCAACAATTAAAATCTAGATTTAAACATGACCTCCATTAAGAGACCACCTCTCAGAGCGACCAATTTTTATCGGAACTTGGTTGCTTTAGGGAGATTTTACTGTATATCATTATTAATGTTTTCTACTATTTAACATTTTAAATTGTTTTTCTTGGAAACCAGTATTATTAGATAAGATCCAACATTAACGTTTGTTGACTATATCGCTATTAATAATCTGTAAAAAATTACAGAAAAAAATAGAGGTAGCATTTTAAAATTTGCTGAAAAAATTTGACTTTTTAAAAGTTTTTTGAAAAAATAATTTATTTTGTTTTATGTTATGTAACTTTAAACTCTCTGAGTTATTAGAATAATATTAAGCTAAATGCAGTTTTATAATTATAAATTCTATTCAACATCTTGAGATAAGACAATGATGTAACAACCAATTACAATGCAGCATTATGTACAAACCAGTATTACTTTTAAAATCAGAGGATTAAAAAGGAACTGTGTTCTAATTGAAGTCAAATTTACTTTTTTAGTTTGTTTTACTAGACATAAATTTTTTTTTACTGCAATGTTATTTTGGGTTAGAAATCAGATTTTTACTTTGTTCAAGATGAACAAAACTGTCCTTAAAATTTATCATGTGCGAGTTGAAATAGCTAAAGGATTTAAATCCAAATTTGCATTATCAAGACAAAATTATGAATAAATACTGTAACTTTGATAATACAATCCTTGTTAAATCAAAGTATCAGATAAATCAAATTTTTTAAAAATTCCCCACAGATCATAATATGTTGTAAGGAAACCGGTTATAACAAATTATGTGTATAACCAATAAATTGTGTGCTCTCTTCACCTTCATTGTAAGCTATTTCCACTGTGTTCTATTTTAACCAAAATATATTTTGAGTTAAATTTTTGGATCTGCATAATATATAAATATAATACATCATTGACATATGCAAGAGTAGCTGCCAATTTTTCAAATATTTTTTTTTTAATACTTCTTCCGAATGATAAAAATAAATATGATACATGGTTCCTACACCTTTAAGGGATTTGGAAGGGATTTGAAAGAAAATGTGTATATGTTTTTATCTTATTTAATGAAGAAATTCTGAGTTCAAGTATGGTAATAATTACTTTTAGAAAAAACTGGTATTCAAAACACTCAAGGCATAGGAACACTATGATACTAACTGGTTGAATGATATTTTACCAGCTAAGATCTTGCGTATTACATATAGAATTTAAGTACAGTAAAATCTGTGAAAATCTAGGAACTGTCAAACGAAAAATTCTGGTTAAGACTTGTATATTATATGGTATCCCTTTCGCCTGGGCCATGAGATTTTTCTGTTATAATCAAGTTCTATTTTCACAGGCTTCAACTCAAGCTAGTTATTTGAAAAGAAATTGCTTGTGATAAACTTTCTATCTTATCTTGAAACTCTTACAAATAAAACCTGTTAAGACAGAGTCATTACAAGCTGGAAAAAAAAATTATTTTACTCAGGTTAATAAGCCAGTGGTGTAGTGGACGGTATCTATCTCCTAGATTCTGTTAAGAATCTCTGTATATCCTCTGTTACTCAATTAAAGCTATAGCCTATATTCTAGCCATGAATGTTCATAAATCAAGCATATACTCTTTTTTTTTTTTTTTTTTTTTTTTGCGACTACAACATTGATCCTAGCAGGTATAATTGCATTACATTCCTTTCACTGGGATCATGAAAAAATACCCATTTAAAACAGGGTTCAATTATAGACTAGGTTCTGTGTGTCACAGTTTTTACTGTATTTGATCAGCTGTCTATCCTACTATTATTATAATACGAGGCCATTCCTGATTTTTCTATAAGTTTTTTGTCTGTTAGAAGCTTTTCATTTCTAAACAGTTTTGGAGATATTTATAGAGCTGATTGGAAATGAAATTCTTGTTTCTCTTTGCAATGCATTAAGGTTATTTTGATCGTTAAATTTTTCTTTAATACATTTCTAACACTTGAGGGGTCAAAGTAAAAATGTTGATAGTCCTGTATTATTTAATTTAAGATGGTAGTGTCATCTTTTATCTTGAGAGGCATACTATTGTTTTTGTATCAAGGCAAACATGAAAATAATCCTTTTAAATAACACCGTTGAAGATAGGGTAAAGCTGGAAGAAATATGAAGGTCTTGTTAAAACACAGTTGGATATTGGTATAAAGGGGAAAGAATAATGAAAGTTGATATTTGTAAAAGAAAAAAATGATGAATAATTATCATCTGTCTTGCCTCGATGAACAGCGCTAAAAATTTATTTTCACCATTACAACTACTGACTAATTGTTTATAAAATAGTAATCTAAGAAAATACAGACCTCTCTGGACAAGTTTTTAAAGTTTGCACCAAACATTTGAAAACAACAACAAAAAATACTGCAGATATGTTTTAAATAAAATCAATAAGCACATATTACAAAGCTTAAATACATATGTACTGACCTGGAGTATTAGACTTTCCAATTCAGTTTATCTTCCATAAAGAATTAAGGTCATATAATGCATTCAGGATCTGAGAATTTTCATATTTCATTCTTATCAAACTACAGCAAAGTTATCATTCAATATGTAAATGTTAGTTCATATGTGACAGGGAAGTACAGTACTTTTCATAATTCTGAGAAAAATTTCTTATAGTTACTAGCAGTCATAACAATAACAGTAATTATAAAAGAAATTTTTTCTCCAACTTGATAAAAAATTGTCTACACCATTAGACCCAGAACCTGTAGTTTAAATTGCCAATGCTTTATGAATTCAGCTATCTGGCTATCATAATTTACTCAGATAACCTTGCCAATATCATGTAGTTTGTTATCTGAAACAGATCAACAGAATAATCTGTATTTACAGGAACGTCAATAAATGATGGATACATAATTGCTTCCAGTAATCCATATCCATCTATTGTACCACATTATATAATCCTAGCCTGGACAATTTTTCATCCAGTTGGAAAAGGTACATAATTTCTTTGCCAATCAGTATGATTGGTTAAAACTGTAAAGGGTAATTGCATATCCTTTGTTTATTGGAGTTCCTTTACTTGTAGTTTATTCTGTTGAATTGTTTCAGATAACAGACTAGATATTATTTCTGAAAGGCTGTGTGAGTAAATTGTGTTGACTGGGATTGTCTAGGTTGCTGAATTGGTAGATCATTGGCACTTTAAGACTGGAGTCCTAAGTTCCAATCCTGTCCTGATTCTGCCCTTCTCGGAACGGGTTACCTTCTCGTAATGCGCCGACGAAGTCATATTTTCCAATTCTGCCCCTAACGTGTTGGAATTCTTTCCCATTCACCGGGGTTGCTTCGTCGTAATTCATCCCGGCTGCTATCAGCAGCCGAAAAGGATTATTTGTGTTGGTTTAAGATGGCGCTTATATATGCATCTCTTGTAAATGAGGATAGATAGACCTAATTTTTGTTAAATGTATATTCGCATTGTACTATTGTTGTTGTTGTTATTATTATTATTATTCAGTTTTGTTAGGTTCATTACTAGAAATAGTTTTACCTTAAATTAAATGTAAATTAATTGTGGGTGAAGCATAGTTTTTCAATTATTTGGCTAATATAGCTTGTATTTTAAAACATATATAAAATAAAAAAAAATCTTTATGCTAAAATATATTTTTGAGATTAAAACTTATTGCACTAATCCAAAAGTGCAATTACAAATAATTTTTGTTTAAATAATCCCTTGATTTTGATCTGAACAATAAAAAATATATAATTGTTAATGTAACATAATTATGAGTGAAACTTAATTTACCAATTATTTGGCTGATATAGCTTGTCTTTTAAAGCTTGTATTCAAAATAATAATAATAATAATAATCCTAAATAATACATTTGAGAAGATTAAAACTTATTGTTCTAATTCAAAAATGTAATTACAAATACTTTTTGTATAAATAATTTCTTGATTTTACTCTAAATAATAATAAATATTATATCATTGTAAATGTAAGATAACCACGACTGAAGCATAATTTTTGAATTATATTTGACTGATATAGCTTGTATTTTAAAGATCGTATTAAAAAAAAAAAAAAAAAAAAACTTTCATGCTGAAATATATTTTTGAGAAGATTAAAACTTGTTGTAATCCAAAAGTATAATTACAAATAGCTTTTGCTTAAATCCGTTTATTTTATCCTAAATAATAATAAAATTAAAATCTAAATGTAAATTAATTATGAGAAAGCATAAGGTTTCAATTAATTGGCCTATAGATTTACCATAGCTTGTATTTTAAAACTTGTATACATAAAAAAAAAAAAGCTTGTATTAAAAAAGTTAGTATAATAAAGTGTAATTACATAAAAAAAAAAACCCTTCATGGTAAAATATATTTTTGAGAAGATTAAAACTTGCTGTATTAATTCAAGAGAATATTTACAAATAGTTTTTGTTTAAATAATTCCCTGATTTTACTTTAAATAACAATAAAAAATTATGTAATTGTAAAATAATTATGAGTATGCATTATTTTTCAATTATTTGGCTGATATAGCTTGTATTTTAAAACTTGTAAAAAGAAAAAAAAAAGCTTTTATTGAAAAAGTTAGTTTAATAAAGAGTACTCACATAAAAAAAAAAAAGACTTTATGATAAATTTATATTTGAGAAGATTAAAACTTACTGTATTAATTCAAAAGAGTAATTACAAATAGTTTTTGTTTAAATAATCCCTTGATTTTAATCTAAATATTAATAAAAATTATGTACCGTATATACTCGCGCATAAGTCGACCCCCCCCCCCCTCCCAATTCTTAAGCAAAATTTTGAAAAAAATTGAATTTTCGTGTAAAAGTCGAACCACATTTCTGGTAGCATGTTGAAAAATGATTTGTAATCGAGGATAGAAAAATTTAATAAATCTTCATTAAATTAGTAAATTTTTTACGTTTCTAATCAGATTCTTTTTTTTAATTCAACGTTTTAAACCTGTATAATTATGTATAACCGAAGAAGCTTAAACTATTTTGAAACCTATTCACATCCATTCAATCATACTTAAAAAGATAAAATTCTTTCAAAAATCCATTTAGGCATTATTTACAAAGGTAAACAACTTCTTAGACTGCAAAAATATAGTACTTCTTTGTATTGTAGGACTTTTAAGAAAGATATCTAGAAGCATTCTCAAGTTGGACTCTTTTTAAAAAGGGGATTAAAATGCTGAAAGGAATATATTGAAGGGTTTTTTGTCCCAAGAGAAAATGGGTGCAAAACAATTACAGGGACATTGAGCTTTGTTTGTCAGTCACTTGGAAATGACCATTGTCCGCTTTTATCTCTCATGTAATTACTTAAAAAACTGAAAAAAAACAATCGCATAGTCTGTGATTTTACTTTCTCGTGTATAAGTTGATCCCCCATTTTCAACTCCCAAATTTTGTCTAAAATTCTTCGACTTATACACGAGTATATACAGTAATTGTGAATGTAAAATAATTATTATGCGTGAAACATAATTTTTCAATTATTCGGCTGATATAGCTTGTATTTTAAAGCTTATATTAAAAAAAAAAAAAAAAAAAAAAAAAAAAAAAAAAAAAAAAAAAAAAAAATTTCATACTAATATATTTTTTAGAAGATTAAAAATTGTACTAATTTAAAAGTGTAATTGCAAATAGTTTTTGTTTAAATAATCCCTTAATTTTACCCTAAGTAATATTAAAAATTATATAATTGTATCTTAAAACTTCGTAAAGATTATTTATAACTCACCACCTATTAAAACTTTACACACTGTTTATAGCGATATTATAATTCACTTTATATTAATCTATAAAAAATCAATATATAATCATAGTGCCAGTTAAAGGTCTCTTTTTAAAGGGGGTCGCACGTAAACACACATGTTCGAGTTTCAGATAAATAAGCAGACCACATGTGTCCTTGGAAGCGATTGGTCGAAATTCTACAGAGAGTCTAGTCGAAACTCGTTAACCTTGAAATTGAGAGGTTGAACGCTGCTCCCCTATTCCGTTTGGGGCAGAATTGTTGGAAATTGTTGAACATTGGTATGGATTACGTGAACGGGTGGTTTCCTACTCGGTTTGTTCCGAGAAGGGCAGAATCGGGACACTGGATGCTTTTTCACCTAGTTAGAAAATTACAACCCATATGATTTGCTTACTAATCAGTATGATTATGTTAAAATAAGTTTTATTTATTGCTGTTCATTTAATTATTTTATTAGCATTTTAAATACACGTATGTTTTTAATTTTAAAATGAAAAAAAAAAAAACACTTTATGAATCAGGGTTGGACCCCACTGATGTTATTGACATTTTATTAGTATCCATAAAAAGAGTATTTATTGTAAGTAGTTACAATCAAGAAAATAATATGAATGAGTGCAGTGTGAGCAATACAATCAACAATAACCTGTATAGTCAAGCTTGTCTTATTGACTATGATATATCAATGTCTCTTTGAATTTACTTTTATAGCAACTTTTATAAAGCAACAAATACATGTATTTATTTATTTATTTATTATTGCTATATGTGTAATTTTTTTTTAAATTTTGTATTTATATTGTTAAAAAAGTAGTAATAATAAAGTAAATAGGAAAATATACCTTATTATAATACTTCTGGCTACTTTTTAAAGTTACTTTTTATAAAGCATTTTTATGCATAATAGTTATATATTTTTTTGTGGGTATAAATCAATGTCAGATTTTTAGTTATATATTTTCAAAGTAATGAAATGTATTTGTAAAATGTATTTGGTATGTATAATCATTTTCTTCTTTTTCTTCATAGACAACAGAATGCACGATATGAAAACTAATGTTGAATCGTCTAAGAAATTTGCTCCATCAGAAGGATGGAATGAAAATGTCAAAACTGTTATTGAACAAACACCTCCTCTTTCCTTATCTAAATTCTTTAGATGTCGTCACTGCTTAAAAAATTTCAAATTTCAGTCTAGTTTATCTTATCATATGTGTCATAAAAAATCTAATCTTACTTGTAGGGTTTGTGGTAAAACATTCACTCGTCGAAGTAGTTTACATGATCATTCTCGAGTGCATTCAGGAGAAAAACCATTTGAATGTGGTATTTGTAAGAAAGCATTTTCAAAAAAATATAATTTAAGTGTTCACATGATGAGGCACAAAAGAGAAAATTATTTATAATTTTTTTTTTTTTTTTTTTTTTTTTTTTCTGAATGACAATGTGACAATTATATACTTCATGCCTTTTTCTTCTATTACATCCAATTCTAAAATTACACTGCTTTACTTGTGTTGTTTAAATCTTCTGAACAATTTTCTCACTCACAAAACTTTCATAAATATTCTCCCTGAAAATCTACTTCATGGATTATATAGGGCAAGAAGGGAGGAGAGATATCCTATGCAAAAATTTAAAATATTGATAATGCAAATGAGAAGTTTGAATAGAATGTTGCCGTTTATTTAACATTAGCTTGTGAGTGTCTTCACACTACTACCGTAGGTTCTTAAGTTGAAATTCTTAAAAAAAAAAAAAAAAAAAAAAAAAAAAAAAAAAAATTGATAGATAATGAAAGTAGCTATGCCTGCAAGTGTTTATATTTGTCCTGAAACACAAGAGGGTAGTGTTATATATATATATAAAAAAAAATAGCCCTCAGTTACCTCCATTCTCCATTTGCTCTACAATTAGAATTTCATTTTCACATTTTCATTGCAAAATGCAATGTGTATAGTAGAAAAATGTAAATTTCAGGAAAAATATGAATGTATATAATTATTTTATAATAAATTAAAATTTAAACTCTGGATTATTTGTGTTATGTGGCTTTCATTTAAGAAGTTACATTAATATTTTCTATTTGGAAATTGTTTTAGTATTTCCTTTTTTTCACTTTGAAAAACTCTTATTCAGCATTAAAAGTTATGTATATAATAGTATGCTTTTCTCTTGCATATCATGATTCATTATTCAAGTAAAATTTAAAATATTGTACTTCTGGCTATAATGTTTTAAGTGCTTATAAGAGAACCATACTCAAAAGCTGCAAACAAATAATTGTTATCTTCAATAATAATCATCATTAATTTTATTAAATTGAAATCTTTATTCATTTACTTCTATTTCATCTAAGGAGTCTGAAAAAAAGTTTATACTAATATAATGAATGATTCTATTTAATATCTAAAGGGAGAAAATGTGTTAAAAAATATGCTGATTTATACTTATTTCTCTTCTTAGACTTTCAAGTTTAGGAAAAGAAAAGAACAGTAATATATCCAATCAAAATATACCACAATGTGAAAAGTTAAGAACAAATTTGTAAAATGCTACTAAGTGTATGGGGGGGGGGGAGATGTGTTTAATTTTTAATGTTAAATAGAAAATCAAGTAGATTCTGGTTATTTGGGAAACTGTTTAATTGGGGCAGTTGCTTTATTGGGTCAAGATGTGAAGAACCAATGTGTCCCAATTGACTAGAATCTACTGTATGTTCATTATACTTGTTTATAATAGAATAAAAATCTGACACACAGAATGATTTCAATGTCTCTTTATTCTTGTTAGATACCACAGCTGTGGAGTTGGTAAGAAAAATGACAGACTATCACTCCTGTAATTTTAAAGAATCCAACTCCAACATATCTGAAACAGCTTCTGCTTCTTTTATATATATATATATATATATATATATAAAACAAGTAAATAGATGCTATACCAAAAATTAAAAGAAATTGAAGGCATTTAGCAAGAAAATTATTTATATTTTCTAAGTACAAAATTAAGAAAGTGCATCATCTCAATCTTTGAGTAAAATTTTCGCAATCCAAATGAAAAGAATGTTAGCTTTAAAAAATTATCATGAGTTGAGTTGTCTCAGAAAATTTCAAAAGTTCAGTTTGAGTAGAGTTGCATAATTGAACTTGAGTGCCAGTAAAAATAACTAATTTTGTTAAAACAGGGTATCAGTATAAAGATTTGAAAAATAATAATAATAATAAATAAACACTTAAAAATATTTTGGAAAAAAAAAAAAAAGAAAGAAAGAAAATTTCTGAAAAGTAATCAAAGAAAATATATTTAACTTTTAAAAATGTTTTTGAAAAAAAAGAAAAAAACTAAAAAATGCTTTCTGCTCCACAGTATGAGGTCGCAGCCTTTTCAAATCCCACATATCTGTTGCCTTATCAGCCAGTTTTATCCCCTATACAAAGGAGCAAAAACCTATTTTGTTCTTTATTTACATTATCAAAAAAAAAATTGAATCAACATTACTTTCTTTAAAATAAAGTAATTAATACTTCCTTTGTTGCTTTTCTTGGAAAATAATTATTTATTAATGTTTATAGTTCAAAAAATAAAAATAATTCAGTTTATAAATTTAAAATGAAATATAATGGTTTAATTTCATTTCAAGCTGTCTGACAAAAAGCTGAAGTCAGAGTGTTTTTAGCGACTCCAGCTTCATACTTCTTTTACCAAAAAATTTGCCTTTCTACTCCACAGCCCTATTAGCTACACAAAATAAAGTACATCTTGATGATAAAAAAAATCAAATTGGGATCAAATTATAAAGTCTTCAACAGTATCCATCCCTCTTCCTTTCTTTTTGAAAGACTCAGTTTAAGCTTAGTAATTATTTTATTTGCCATTTATAAAATTGCTTCTGTAAAATTTCAGTTCTGCTTGATTATTTTTTAAACTCTTCCAGACTGTGTTTTTCCTTCCTTCCTTCATCCCTTCCTTCCCTTTAAGTGTATGCTTTAGTACTGTAAAACATGTCGATGGCGGATCTTGAAAAACTAAGAAAATCTTAGGTAAGGAAATTTTAAGAAACTGTTAATTTCAAATTGAATAGAGCTTCAGACTTAAGTATCTTTCTTGCGGTTGCTTTATATTTTAATGCAAACTACATTTAAAAAAATATATATTGATAGAATATTGAAAATATATTAAAGAATAAGTGTATATTATTTTTTTTAGTGTAAATATTATATATGCTAGCCGGTCTTCGTCTGCCTGTCTTTTAGTTTTACAAGAAAATAAACTTCAGATAGACGATTGCAGCCCAGTTCTGTGATAATCATATTTTGTTTTATACAGATTTCATTATAGACAGATTTAACCATGATAAAATAGTTGGACAGACAAGGGAAACCGGTTCTACACTGGCCAAAAGAATAATAAACAAATTAATACCCTTTGATTATTTAATAATAATCTTTTTTTTAAAATAGATACATAATAAATACACAACAATATACACTAGTGTGCAAAACTTAAGCAACAGTCACAAATGCTAATTTTTGAACACATGAGTACTCAAAAGAAAATTCTATAAACATCAAGTGTAGAAAATAGGTACAGTAGACTCCGTCAAATGCGCACAGCTTGGGACCAGAGGTTGTGCGGATTTTTGGTCACTGATTTGTTTGCATTTTTGAAACATTAATTTGATTGGTAGTTAAGCAAGGGAAATTGTAATGAATGCTTATAATAAAGTGAAACATTAAAATAAGTAAAATATTAAAATAATTTATTAGTTTAAACGTAAGTAATTATTAAAATAATTATGTAAAATAAAACTTTAGAAAAATAATAAATTATTACCGATGAAATCAATTCGATTCCAAAAGTCCTATGCTGCCATCTAGTGGTAAAGCAATCGTAAGATCGATACGTCATCATATAGATATGCTAATTTATATCAAAATCAAAAGTAATGTAAATTTATTTAGTAATAAATCAGCTGTAATAACCAAAAGAGAATGGTTAACAAAAAATTTAGTAAAAAAAACATTGCGGTAGTCGCGGATTTCGGCGCCATCTTGAATTTTGTTCCTACAACTTAACTGTAAATTTCATTGTTTACATCTGAACAAATACTTGGATTTTAGGGTCGCGGATTTAAGGGAGTCTACTGTACTACCCTAACAGCACAGCCAGTCCACGTGAACTCACCTTGACATCACAAATGGTCACAAGCGTCACAATCACTACAGCAAACTGAAATATGATATCTTTTATTTATCTCATTCTTACTCTCAATTGGTCACTCCACTAAGAAGTAACTATGACTGCTGTTTTATGATGAGTCAACAAGTAACTTTACAATGAAGTCACCTAGTGACTCTCATGTGACTGTCATTTTGAGACTCCATTATAAAGTCATCATGACAGCTGTTTTGTGACGAGTTCCCAAGTGAGAGAAAATGAAATTATTTGATGATTTTTCACAAAGGAACGCAATGGTGACTTCACTCGCTCACCTGAAAGTCACCACGTGACTTCACTGTGACATATGGTAACTCATTATAATGCAATGCTCAGGATTACTTTAAAATTGAGTCTTCAAATGATAGTCACAGGAGAATCACAAGGTGACCTCATTGTAATTTTATCTGGTGACTCATCAAAAAGCAACAGTCACAGTGACTTCTCAGTGAATTCATCATAAGACGATTATTTGAGGCTAATAATGAGAAGGTGAAAGATCTTACATTTCGTTTCACCGTAGTGACTGCAACACTTGTGACCACATGTGATGTGAAGGAGATGTCACATCGACTAGCTGCGCTGTAGGGATAGTACATATTATTTGAATTATATTATTTTCTCTTAAGTATTAGTGCGCTCGAAAATTAGCATTTTATGATGGTTGCTTAAGTTTTGCACATCAGTGTAATATTTTTCAGTCTCTTTTCACTGTTATAAAACTGCCTCTTTATTTCTTGTTTTTAATACTAAAAATATCATAGCTACACACAAAAATATTTTTCTCTAATTCCTAAAAATGAAATTTCAACATTTATTCGGTAAATCCTGAAGATAAAAAAACCCTAAAAAGATAGTAACACACTAGCATTATATATATATATATATAAAAGACACTTTGCTTACATTTTGGTCAGAAATTAATCGGAAAAAAATTTTCCCTCTCTTCTAACAAAAAATAAGCATTTGAAATAATCTGATAATAAACTGCAAAGTACAAAAAATAAGGAAATTTATTTCTTGCCAGAATATTTTTGAAAAGCAGAGAAGAAAAAAGAAAACCCAATGAAATGAATTTAACCTTTTTTTGAGATTCTAAAAATTGACCAGAGTTTATCAAAAATATCCTGAAAAAGAAACTGTTTACAATTTCTAACATCAAATAAAGAAAAAACGGCATTGCTGTATGTTATGAAATCTGATTGGTCAATAGCATATGGCATGCACAAGCAATAGATTGTGAATGAGCAAAATTATTTCACTTATGGTCTTTATTTTAAATGGAATGAATAACTTCTGTTTACATCATTGATCATGGGATTAGCCAAATTTCAACTGGAAATATCTCGAAATAGATGCATATTTTGATATAGCTCAACTTTCAAGATGTTTTTGTTTTTCACAATCTGTCTGAAAAGGTCAATTTTATGCAAGCTTTATTCAAAAAATTCTCTGAAGTCACCCTAAAATGGCCAACTCTCAGATGATTTTACTTCTTGGTCAGTAAACATTAATACTCAGATAAACTGATTTTTATTATAATGATATATGTGTGTATATATATACACACAGTAAAATCTTCTTACAACAAATTTGTAAAAACCATCAATTAAATTTGTTAATGGGAAATTCCAATATGGTGAATTTAAAATACATTAAATTTGGATGCACATTGAATAAAATTATATATTATTACTGAAGTTATATTAAATTTCTGCAAACATGTCAATAAAGAATAAAT
Source organism: Maratus speciosus (assembly GCA_963932465.1). Classification (NCBI taxonomy): domain Eukaryota; kingdom Metazoa; phylum Arthropoda; class Arachnida; order Araneae; family Salticidae; genus Maratus; species Maratus speciosus. The sequence goes on from OZ010786.1 coordinate 399,240,352, forward strand.
ACAGTATATTATTGTGAACTTATTTGTTATAATTATTAATTTTAAATTTGAAGATTTTAGTCGCAACTATAAAGAAATTACAATTTTTCATACATATCTGTCAGCTGAAAAATTCACTCTGATTGTAACTCTCCTCTAGCCCCTTTTTAAATTAAATTATTTTATTATTTTTTTTACTAAAAATTATATTTCCCCTCTTTTCTGAAGTTGATAAGAAATTTTTTAAGCCAAAATCTAATATTAATTATTATTACTTGTATATAATCTAATTTTACTGTTATTATATTAATAGTGTGTAAAATATTTAAAGTACATTATTTTACTGGGATAAATGCTTTTTAAAAGTTCCAATGTTTCAACAAAGCTTTTTTTTTTTTTCTTTAAATCATAGAACACAATTTCCAGTACTGTATAAACGATTATCTTCATTTTCACTGTTTGTTCCCTTATTTTATTAAAATTTCAACAGTGCCATTTTTAGTTATGGCAGAGAATGTTACGAGTCCTTCATCAATCAAATGTAATCATTTGCACATAATGTAAGTTAAAAATATTACATAGCTGTGGTTTAGAGATCAGCTGGAAATTAAATACAATAACAATCTTCTGCAGTTGTTCATGCTTCATTTGTCAAATGTACAAGGCCAGAATTTCTGCAACAGCTTTTATTTGGGGTAGAAGATGCATTTTGTCAAGCAACTTATAACTTCATGATTGCAGAAACTTTCTTTTTAAAGTATGGAAAAACCTTTGCAATTAGTCAATTTCCAAAATTCATTTCAGCACTTTTTTTTTTTTTTTTTTTTTTTTTTTTTTAATAATAATACCGTGATGTGCAGGCTGCAAAGTGGAAGTACAGTTAGAAGGTCCAAATTCTACCATCTCTGTTAGATAAATTTGTTGCAACTAAATGTACAGCACCTTTATCTAAGCAAAGTGGTTTTTCTTTTGATTCTGCTCATATGTTCATTAAAACTCATAATTCACCTAAAAAAGACTCTCTGAGTCACAGGTACTACTATTATTTTGATAATGGCATAGAAGTTTTTTCACATTTTTAAAGCAAGGTGAATTGCAAATTTCCCAAAGGAGTTTTAAGGGTTTTTAACATTTATGTCATTGCAGCAGAACAAAACTGAAATTCTCACTTTAGATTTTTCTTGCATTTACAGTTTTCAACTTTCATTACTATGGTGTGACTTGCACTTGGTAGAAGTAGATACAAAACCAATTTCATCAGAATTGAAATTATTCTTAATACATGTTGGCAATTTTTTCTCCAGAAGTTTGTTTCTATACTATGCCATACCTATCATGAAAACAAAACAGCCAACCAGAACTCTCTTCAAATTTCTAAATTTTCATGGTTTTACCATGTAACATAGGTTCTGAATTTTTTTTGTCTTGCATCTTTAAATATACGTCTTACATCTTTATATATATTTTTATAGACTGCAGTGTTTAAAGGATTGTTTAAAAATTCACTCATCTGGTCAGAAAATCAGTGCTGAAACTGATTTTCTGACCACTTATTCTCTGATTTGTGCAATTCTCCACCTTTGCTGACAAAACCCTGTTAAGCTTGGGATCCTCTTTCTCCTTGTTCACAGCCTGGTGTCTTTTTTTCTATATATGCAAGCCTTTTAAAATTAAATCTGTAGCATTATATAAAATAATAATTATTATATTAAGGTAAGAATGCTAGAATTGTCATATGTAATTTTACATAAGGAAGTCTGTTACTAGGAAATAGTAGGACAAGTGTTGAAATTTCTAATAGCCATAGATAACAGTTAAAATTGTGCAGTCAGTGGGATATCTCATTAAAATTGTAATAAAAGGGACTTTACATTTCAAAACAAGGATAATGTTACTTGTACAATTTCGATTTTAAACAACTTACATATACATATCATTGTCTACTTATATTATTTCTTTACAATTATTATTGGATATTGTCTTAATTTTCTGCTTGGTATTTACAATAGTTTATTTTGATGTCAAATTTTATATATACTATGACAGTTTGTGTATTAACTGTTTATAGATTTGAATGTATGCATTTTAAATCATATTTTGAAAGAAAAAAAATACATGTTTCAATTTTTTTTTATATTAAATAAAATTAATGTAAATTTCTTTATATTATTAATATTTATGAATGTGAATTTTTTGTTTAGCTCATTAACTTATTCATTGATGCTTAATATATAACTAATTTCATTGATTGTTTTGTGATGTTATGATTAATATGTATGTATTTTTGTCTTTGCAGTTTTTATAATTGTTGATATTTTGGAACTTAATTTAAATTTGTTTATGGCAGGATGTTTTATTTTTAAGTACGGTAAAACGTCTGAATAGCATACATACACATCACAGAATTTATTTTTTATTCAAAGGTATCTGTTTTTCATAAGTAAAATCTTATAAACATACAGATGTTTGGGATTAAAAAGTGTTCATGAAATAGAGGCATCTGCTATGTGGGACTGTCTGTTATAGAGGTTTTACTGTGTTTATAAATATTGAGTAGATTGTAATTATATAATCTACAACTTAAATTTCAGTTGTATTAGATAATTAAGAGTATTAATAAAGATTATTTAAGAGCAATCATTGTCTGTTTCTAAAGCGACATTGAAGCATGAAATAAATAAATATCAATTTCTCAGTTTATGCATTGTTTTTTAATAAATACTCAGTTTTTATTTATTATATATATATACATAACAACAACAACAAATTTTATACATTTAGTTATTTGAATAAATTAGATGTAACTTCCTAACTGATCAATCATCCAATATTTTTCATAATCTTATCTAATCGCTATTAAATTTTATTCTATAACAATTGCTGATATTTTGGAATGTAATTCATATTAGTATATTTTGAGCTGTTTTATTTTTAGGTATTTGTAAATATTGAGTAGTTTGTAATTATATCACTTACAACTTATACTTAAATTTATTAGATAATTAAGAGTTAATAAAGATTATAAAAAGTAAGCATTGTCTGTTTTTAAAGTTATATTGAAGTATGCAATACATGTAAATTTTTCATTTTATACATTGTTAATAATTAATCAGAATTTTTATTTTTTCTTTATGTAATATAACAGAACAAAAATAAATAGAGATAGAGATCTGTATATCTGTGTTTTAAAAGTTTAATAAATTTGGCCATTTGAATAAATTAGATGTAATGAAAGAATTCATTTTCCTGGCTTATTCATCATCCTAATATTTTTTATACAATCTCAGTCATCTTATTGGATTTCTATTATGTATTAAATTTTATTCTAATTGTCGATATTTTAGAACTTAATTTAAATTAGTATATATTAAACTATTTTATTTTTAAATGCTAAGTAGGTTGTTGAACAAAGTATACTTTAAATTGTAATTAAATTTTAAATTGTATTAGATAATAAAGAGTTAATAGATTAATTATTGTTTACATGTTTCATACATTTAGTCAATTGAATAAACTAGATGTAATAAAAATATAATTATTCATCAAAGTATACTTTAAATTGTAATTAAATTTTAAATTGTATTAGATAATAAAGAGTTAATAGATTAATTATTGTTTACATGTTTCATACATTTAGTCAATTGAATAAACTAGATGTAATAAAAATATAATTATTCATTTTACTGGATGATTCATCATCCTAATTTTTCAGTGCATTCTCAGCCATCTGATCTCTATTCTTAACTATTTAATTTATTGTGATTAAAATAAAAAATTTTTTAATCCATCTTTTTTTTTTTTTATTCAACAGTGTAAACATTTAAATTGTGCAGTGTTGAGAAGTTATAAAAAATGCAATTATAGCGAAATTTATTAGACCTATTGTTGTCACTGTCAATTTGATCATTTTGACCGTCATCATTATGAAGTTTATATAGAGTATATCTATATTATAAAGCAAAAGCATAAAGTTTTTTATATCTATCTTTGTCTTTTTGAAGATTAATTTAACAGATTCCTAGCTAGTGGATAATTTTTAGCCAATTTTAATCTGTAAATTTCTGTATAAATCATGTTATTTTTAATTAAGGGGAAAAAAAATGATTTGATAAAAAAAAGAAAATTGAATTATTTACTCTTTCTGCATTTAAAATCTGTTATACTGTATAGCAAAATATAAATTTTATCTCAGTGTTACTATTCAAAGTTTAAGCTAATAATTTAGTAACAACAATTTCCTTATTATTTCCACTACAAAAAAAAGGCCAGTTAATATATTTTCCAAAATTTGAAAAAAACTCTTCTTTAAATCAAAGCATAAAATATATCTGTAGATCTCGTGAATAATATTTTTTAAAATTCTTTTCTGCATATTATTGATAAGATATTATATTGAGGCTGCCATTAATTAATTTTTTTTTTTTTTTTTAGACAATGTATTTTGAAACTCCTTATTAAAGTGATTAAGATAAGTTTACATGAATTTTAGAATAATTTTACAACAAACAAAAATGGAAGATAAATACAATTAATATTAATACAACAAATATACAATAATTTTAATACAATTAATATGTGTGAAAAATAAGTCTTTATTTTCAATCTAAAATGTAAATATATCTTTTTGACACTTCATTAAATATGTATCTTGTATTTAACAATAACAGAAAATTACAGTAGATTCCAGCTAATCGGAATACATCAGTTCAGCGCAGTTTGTCCCAATAAAGTGGCTGTCTCAATTATCATAAATAACATTAATGATAATTATCAAAATTGTTCTTGCATTTTGTTCCAATTAAATGGCTGTCCCAATTAAACAGCAATCCAAGCAATTGCTGTTCTTAGGCGGTAATATGTGTGAATTCTTTTGTGCAGTCGTATATATAGTCTACACACATCAGAATACACAAAAAATTAGTTAAGTTTTAAAATATACACTTCAGCAGTTATTGCTCATAGTTAGTCCTCTAACAAAGTTCTTTTAATTGTATGTAAATGAACAATAAATTCTATATATTCAAAAATCTATAGAAAATATGTTGTAGTGCCCCTCAATAAGTTATACAGTAGACTCCCTCAAATCCGCACAGCTTGAGACCAGAGATTGTGCGGATTTTAGAATTTTGCGGATTTCTGGTCATTGATTTGTTTACATTTTTAAAACATTAATTTGGTTGGTAGTTAAGCAAGGGAAAGTATAATGAATGCTTACAATAAAGTGAAACATTAAAATAAGTAAAATATTAACATAATTTATTAGTTTAAAAGTAAGTAATTATTAAAATAATTATGTAAAATAAAAATTTAGAAAAAATATTAAATTATTATGAATGAAATCGATTCAGTTCGATTCCAAAAGTCTTATGCTGTCATCTAGTGGTGGCAAAGAGAACAGTGTTAATGCTATTATCAGTATATATAGCTTAATGTGCTCGCTGTAACTTTTTTCATTGTTATTTAGAGTCTTGAATGCTTTTCTTATACTGCTTTGTATGTTTAGAAATAAATTTGTCTATAACTAAAAAAAAAAAAAAAATCTGTGAACAATAATTTTAAAATAGCGTTCCGGTTCGTGGATTTTTCCATTTCGAAACCTGGAATTTTTGATATAGATATGCTAATTTATGTCAAAAACCAAAACTAATGTAAATTTATTTAGAAATAAATCTGCTGTAATAGCCAAAAGAGAAAGATTAACAAAAAATTTAGTAAAAAAAGCATTGCGGTAGTCGCTGATTTCGGCGCCATCTTGAATTTTGTTCCTGCAACTTAACTGTAGATTTCATTGTTTACATCTTAAAAAATACGCGGATTTTAGGGTCGCGGATTTAAGGGAGTCTACTGTATTAATTTCATTATGTTTAAAATTGTTTAACATTATTAAAATACATTTCAAGCAATTTTTTCTCATAGATCATAATATAATGGAAATGTTTTGTGCATCCCTGTAAATGAACTAGGAATACTATTATATTTTCTATAGAATGTATGTTGCAATCCATCCATTTCATTATGCTTGAAATATCTTAACGTCATCAAAATCTGCCGCAAATGATTTATCTCCATATACCATAATGTGATGCAATTCTTTTGTGTGTTCCCATAAACAAACTATAAAAGCTGCACACTTCATTTTCAATTACGATCATACTGTAGTAAACATCAATAATATGACAATGCGAGTATATTTATGAGTGTTAGAACAGACAGACAAATTTAAGTTAAACGCATTTCAACTATATTGGAAAATGCTAAGAAAGACAAGATAGGCAGTGGTAGGAAAAACTACTTTTATTTTGTAGTGAACTACATACAACTAAAACTACTTTACTACTTTCACATTTTGTCAAAGGATTCAATCTACACTTAAAATTGAGGACATGGTCTTCCGGTATACAGCTAAATGCAATATAACAGAGGTCATTAAAAAAGATAACATATAAGAAAATGTTTTGTGTTGGTCTCCAAAATATTAATTTATACACATATTGAATTTTTCTTAGGGAAATTAAGAGAAATATGTAGTAAATTTTTTTTATAAAGTTACATAAAAAAGCATTTAAACTGCAGTTTATTTATTTATTTTGAGTGGGAGGGGTGGGGTGGGGGGGTTAAGGGATACACAAAAACAGAGCTATATATCTGAACAAGTGATATAACGTGAGGCTATTAACATATTTATACACACCAAATAGTACATACATTTTATTTACTATTCTTACAGTAATTTATCACTGACATTTTCAAATTATTCCTAGAATTTTTATATTTAAAACTGAAATATGACATTACTTTTAAAACTACCAAACGAGGATAACCAGGCTACCAGATACTGATCACCTGATTTGAAAAAAAATTTTTTTTTAAGGAAATATTTTTTTGTTTCCTGAAGTTACGTCTATGCTCACTGCAAACTACTACTTCTTTGTATCTCACTACATTACATTTTTCAAAATATAGCGTGTTACATTACAAACTATTAGAAAAAATATTCAAGAACATAATTTATTGGGAGCTAATCTGTAAACCAGCGGTTCCCAACCTTTATTGGTATGCGACCCACCTTTAAATAAAAAAAAAATTGTGACCCACCTAATATGAGGATGTGTCTAGTGTCAGTAAGGCAATTATTGCATGACATCTATAATCTATTGGCTATCCTATCCTACGAAAAAGGCAAATTTCTGTACGAAGAATGTGCTATCAACGAAATCAAGAATTGGTAACCCCAATGTGTGTAAGTGGAATAATAATTAAAATAACACACATATTATATAGGTAATGAAAAATATGTTTAGTGATTATGAAAACACAACTTTACAATCAGTGAGATTTCTGGCACTGATCTTTACCGATGAGGACATCTATATCACATCAGTGTTAAATCTTAAACCTTAAGTCATTTTCTGCACACAGTTTGTTTCTGTACTTGTTTTTCAAAAACAAATGTAGAAAAAGCACGTTCACACAAGTACCTCAAAACTGATTTTGATATTTCTGGTTATTGTGCTGGTATATTCATCCAGAAGGAAATTAAGGATTTTTCCTCCCAAATTGCCTTCAAGAAGGAATCGCAAGGTAGATCAATTAAGGAGTCTTCTCCAGGTTTTGAGAGTTGTGAACTTTTCAAATGTTCTTCTTCAAAAGGATTTCTAATCCACAAGCTCGAGAGTGGGGGGGGGGGGGGTTCAGGGTTGCCATAACGACTGCATGACTGCTGCCATATCTCACAACAAGGTCAAAATGTATACCGATTAACTGTTTAAGAAAACACTGTTTTCTCATGAAGTTTTAGTTTAAGCTAATACTTTTATGATTATTGCAGTTGTAAAACATATTTTTTAAACAGATGAAATAAAAGATATATTTTTGTATCAAAACTCAATTATTCTGTGATCCACCCATAGGTTGGGAACTGCTGCTGTAAACCATACAAATAGGAAAATGTATAAATAGTGCTTCACTGTGTATAAAAATTGTTGTCCAATCCATTTTTGCAGATGTGTGACACTCATACACCTAAACTAGCTTTGTACTAAAAGGTATAAAGCCCAAACTTTAAATTATGTATATTTTTTATTTTAGCAACTTTTATTTATCTTAATACAAAATATCAATTTTTTAAAACATAAAACAAATTTAAAATAAAAGTTTGGGCTTTAAATTCTAAGTTACAAATTAATTTAGCTGTATGAGTGTCACACTGGAGTAACAATGGATTGGAAAATTAGAAAAGTTGGACTAAATTTTTCAGAATATGAATAGTTTAAGAAATGGATTTGGTAATTACCGTGTACACATGTAAGCTTTCTTTGGGGTTTATTTGCATGCATAAATAAAGTTTATAATTTTTTTGTTTATTACAGTTATAGTTAACTATATATTTTATTATTCTTATTTTTATTGTAATCTTTGCATAAATTAAATGGAATAGAAAAATATAGCGGTTAGTTTAACAAATCTTCTTATGAGTTAGAGTTCTTATGGATTAGAATCAGTTTTAAATTATTTGAAAAGATCAGAAATACAGTCAGTTTAAATTAATTTGGTACTTGTTAGTTATCCCGTCGACCAAATTACTGTCGCCAAATTGTAAGATTAAATGCCAATGATGGTTGATCATAAATGTCACATTCACTTGACAACACGTGTTTACGTCATCAAGTGATTTTTATTTTGACATTTTATTTGCATTTTTATTAATCGTATACTAATTTATTTGTTCTTTCATTATTTAAAATAAAAATTATGTCAATTTGTATAATTTGGCGAGTGGTTCGGCAATTTATATAATTTGGTGAAATTGGCCGACAGGATAACTAACAAATACCATTAATTTTGTATAGTCAGATTCAAATTCTCATAGGAAAAAATTAAGATGAAAATTAATAAACACCATTGTCAGTGCATGTTGATGTGCTGCAGCTCCATATCTGCCAAGGGTTTTCTTAATTTGTCTAGTTGTTAGTAGTTATAAAATGTGTTCTGGCATCTTATGTTCAAATATTATGCCATGATCTTAGCTATTATATGATGTAAAAAATAGTACTATTAACTAATTTACATCACAGATCAAAAACACACATGTATTTTCATTTATTTTCAAGTAAGGAATAATACACTTTTGATAAACATTGCAATTTGTATATTATTCTGCAGTTAACAATATTTGATATTCACCATGAGCACATTATTCTTATTAGGAATGCTAATGGCTAAACTGAAAAAAAAAAAAAAAAAAAACATCATTTTGTAAACTTTTGGTTACATGATAGCATTAACATTTAACTACTGACTGAAGAAGCTATTTTGACTATAGGTAATCAAAGTGAGAAGAATTGAAGTTAAAAAAGCCTAAACATTTTTTCTCTAATTTTTTTTTTTTTTTTTTTTAGACTGAGTTATTTTACTCTGTCTCTCTCTACTTTAAATAGCAGCATGTGACATTGTTTGATACTTTTAAAAATTTCTTTTCTATCTGTTTTGTAAAGTAAGTCAAATTTGGGTTACTATTCACTAATAGTTATATATTTTTTTAGGAAGAATGCCTGAAGAACTGCTGAATTTTGTAAATGCTGCTAACAGTATAGATTGTAACCTGGGGGAGTCAGGTATTTTAAACTATTATCAGTTTAGTGATAATGTAGTTAAAAATTTTGAACAGAATGCACCTTTGCTGGAAGAAAGCTACAGATGTCAGTGCTGTCACAAGACTTTCAAGTACAGAACTAGTTTGATTCAGCACATTTGTGAGGGTGCTTCACCCAAAAAGTTTCGGTGTAAAGAATGTGGTAAAATGTTAGCACGTAAGAGTAGTCTAATTGGTCATCTTAGAATCCATACGGGTGAAAAACCTTTTCAGTGCAAACACTGCGGTAAAGCATTTACTCATAAGCATCATTTACACAGTCATATGCATACTCACAAAGAATAATAATACTTTATCAGTTTAGTATACAGGTTCTCAAATGTGTCACAAAAAGAAATTCTGAATTACATTTTGAAATTTAATATGAAAATCAAGCATTTCCTTTTTATTTACAGTGAAACTCTAGTTATCCAGATTATTCAATTTCTGGATGCAATCTTGATATGGAGAAGTCAGAAACTTGTCATATAAGTAGACTCAGATTTGTTAACCTTTTCTTGAAGCATACATTTCTTCCAATTGTCACGTGATGGTGGGCACAGGTAATGCACCAAACCATTTTTTCTCTCAGCAAAATTTCCTCAGGATCTCTCTCCGGATTCCTGCCGAAACTTTATTACATCGGCGTTTGTCTTGAGGTGACCATACTTTTGCTTTGCCTTTTAACAATTCTTTTAAGAACTTATTTTAGCTTTAAAAATGATGCTTACTTGCTGTTTATCCAGCTGCAAGCAAAGGGCCACTTCTATATTTACATTTATTTTATTGTGAGAATGAAATCCAAAAGTTGCCAATAAAAGGGATCACTGCCAGAAAACGACACGCTTTTGGCGATGAAAGCAGAAACATGTTGGATTCAACTTCTGCCTGAAATAATAATGTGATCTGCTCTCTACATACCGGGTGTCCCAAAAAGGACTGACTGATTTTGAAATTCAATAACTTGCAAACGGTGACAGATATTTAAAAAATTCTTGCAGGAGGGTTATGCATAAGGTCAAAAGTTTTATTACAGATATTTTCAATTTTAGTTCGATTTACAAACAATAGATGGCGCTGTAAGCAATAGTCGCTAAATACAGGCTCGATTTTTGGTCCTTTATCTTGTTCCATGCAGAAAAAGGAGATGGAAATATATTATCCGGGCCACGAAGTACCAAAAATCAAGCCTGAATTTAACGACTATTGCTTACAGCGCCATCTATTGTTTGTAAATCGAACTAAAATTGAAAATCACTGTAATAAAACTTTTGACCTTATGCATAACCCTCCTGCAAGAATTTTTTTAATATCTGTCACCGTTTGCAAGTTATTGAATTTTAAAATCAGTCAGTCCTTTTTGGGACACCCGGTATCTTTTCTCTGAGGGAGAAATCCAGATAATTGGGCAATTTAAAAATAAAGAGGCATCTTGATCATTTTTCTTTTACAATATATGTTAACAATATTTAGTACTTTTTTTTAATATTTTTTTTTAAACTTTAAAATCTAGTTACAATTTTTAAATTACAAGTGACTTCTTCAAATTTTCTTAGAATATGAGAATATTATGCAGTATCTCTAAAACTTGTGAAATATCAACTTAGAATTATTCAAATATATAATTTGAAAATTCCAAGTAAAGATAAATTTTAACATTGGTTTAATTAGGAATATCAATATTTATATGAACAAATAGATGGCCTTCCCCTGTCAAAATTTTTTTTTATTGTTATTCTTTCATTTTCTTTAAAAATTTGTTTTTTAAAATTCTTATATCGAAACAGATAACTGGAGTTCAGATAATTGGAGTTTTACTGTATTTATCAATATTTTACTTGCATTTATATATCATCATAATTTACAGCAAGCTTGCTTATCTGATATTTAGAAAAGTACTTAGTATTTTAACCTCAGAATCACATTAAGATATTCAATTTCCATATCAATCACTTTTTTCCCAAAAACCATCATCATATTTTATGATAGAAACTGAAAAGATGAAACATTGTATGTCGTTATTATATTCTCAGTTTTATCTGTCTGTGAAAAAAATAACATGGCCTAAATCTAATATTAAATTGCTGTTCTATATTTGTACTTTCTATTTCCTGTGGTTTTCTCTAAAATCTGTGGAAAAAAATCACTAATTTATGTTTAATGTAACTCATATTTTCCTTTCCTCGATTTTAATAGAATATTGTACAAAAATTATAGTCCCCAGGCTACATAAAAAGTTTCTAGATTCAAAATATTTCATGTGTATACCACTTGACAATGTTTTATTTATTGCTCTATTATTAAAGTTTCCTGGTTGAAAAGGGAAATGGATTACGATGTTATGTGCAAATATGTATTATAATCATCTAAGAGAATGTATTATAAATAATAAAATTACTTTCAGTTAGGTATGAAATGGAGTTTATCAAAAAGCCAATTTTCCTTTTTGCGGCTTAATATGATAGAACTGCAACAATGTTAAACAGATTTTTGTAAAAACTAATTTTTCACAGGAAAAAAAAAAGGGGGCTTCCAGTTTTGTTGCACATAAAGAGTATATCTTTATTTTTTTTTTCATTTTTACTGTCATTTCTTTATTAATTATTGTTTTTTTTTTTAAATTCCATATGTAAATTTTATGTAACAATCTTACAAATAAGTGTCCTTTCAGTTTCATAAAATAAAGTTAATATTCTGGAAAAATCTATATAGAAAAGTCAAGTTTTTCCATATGTGCCTGAAAGCATGTTTTAAATGAATTAATAGTTATGTAATTTGCTGAGTTGAGCTTTGTGGACATTTTATTTCACAATTGTGAAATCAGTGTTATATACTTTTGCATTTTTAAGATATCACAACAAAATTATTAAGCACAATTGCCTGTAGTTTTTGTTATATTGAAACAAACAATAAATGAAAAGGCATTTATTGCTTTATCCTAAATTTTCAAATGTAAACTTAACCTATAAAATTTTTTGCCGAACATCCATTAACAAAAACATTTTTTCTCTTTTGATTGATTGCTCAATATTATTGTCTTGCATTATATAGAATCTAATCATGGTCTTACTCAGACTTGTATAAAACTAAAATCTTTCTGCACATGCAAATATTGGGTCAAAAACTTTCTGCAAATTAATTTAATGGTTAATAAAATAATGTGTTATATTATTTTGATGATATAAATTAAAAACAGTAGTTTTAAAGTAATTACTATTCAAATTAAAAATTAATTGATATTAATTAAAGAATAATTATTTTAGTTAAAAAAATAATAAAGCTAAAAATCCATGATAAGAAAAGGTGAATTCTTATCAATTATTTTGTCAATGCATTTAGAAACAGCCCAACCCTTAATATTGTAACCTCTTCGCACAAAATGCCAGTCACCCTGTTCACAAAATAATACGGCATTGCTTCTGAAACAACTGAATCATATTTTATAGGGAGAGGTCTATTCATAGGTATCATCATTAAAGAGACTGATGCAGGGATGAAAGTGCACTAAAGCCATTTTGGAACAGCAAAAATCTGATTTTGGAGCAATAAAATCCATTTTTGTAGCAGCAAAAATCTAATTTTGGAGCAATAAAATCCATTTTTGTAGCAGTAAAAATCTAATTTTGTAACAATAAAATTAAAATTCTGTTTTTGGAGCAGACTGGGATTCTAATGCTAATAAACTCCTAAAAATTAAAATGATTGCTATCTTGAAAATATTTTCACATTTGAAAGAATAATTACTCAGATAAAATTTCTCCACACATTTTGCTAACTCTGGTCATTCTAAATGACCATTGGGTACAGATTGCAAATAATAAAAAATTAGCAGCAGGAAGAAAAAAAAAAATCAGTTTTTGGCTTTAAAAAATATTATTTTAAAGCAGCATTTTAACTAATCAGAGAAAAGCCTATGAATACAACATACAGGACTCCCACTCAACTTTTGTAGTAAAAAATGGTAAAAGGGACCATTATTCTCAAAAAAGACCGTATATTTTACATAAAAAGGAACTTTTAGGGATCTAAATTCAGCAAATCACAAATAAAAATCTCCGCAACCATTTCACGAAATTAGCGTGTTTTTCGCGATCCTTTGACAAAATTCACGTGATTTCAATATTTCTTACCAAAATTTGAGTGTTTTTTGCGATCTTTTACCGAAATTCGAGTTCCTTTCGTAATCTTTTGAAGAAATGTGCTTATTTTTCGCGATCTTTTGACTAAGTTCACTTATTTTTCGCGATCTTTGGACGAAATTTACGTTTTTCGCGATCTTCTGAAGAAATATGTACAGTTTTTTAGTCTTTTGAGCACGTTTTGTTCGTTTTTTCACGAAACTAGCGATCCTTTGAGAAAATTCACTTTTTTTCGCGATTTTTCGACGGAATTCGGGTATTTTTCGCGATTTTTCGAAGAAATTTGCATGTTTTCCCCGGTATTTTGACGAAATTTGCTGTTTGTTTCACGATCTTTTGACGAAATTCGTATTTTTTCGCAATCTTTTGACGAAATTCGCGTTTTTCAGCGATCTTTTAATGAAATTAGTGTCTTTTTCGCGATCCTTTGACAGAATTCGTGCTTTTCTCGCGGCCCTTTGTCGAAATTCGTGTTTCTTTCGCGATCCTTTGACGAAATTAATTTTTTTTCCGCGATTCTTTTACGAAATTTGCGTTTTTTTTCGCGATCCTTTGACAAAATTCGGGCTTTTTTCGCTATGCTTTTGCGAAATTTGTTTTATCCAGCGCTCCTTTGACGAAATTTGCGTTTTTTCACCGATTCTTTGACGAAATTATCTTTTTTTTTATAAGGATACTTTGAAGAAATTCGCGTTTTCCGCGATCCTTTGACGAAATTCGCATTTTTCCCGCGAAGCTTTGACGAAGGGGGTGGTTTTTTTCTGCGAACGATTGACGAAATTGTTTTTTTTTTTTTTTTTTTTTTTCTTTTTCGGCGACCATTTGTTAAAACTTGCAATATTTTTAAGTGATATTTTTTTATGCCTGAATTTTCGGTCTGATGGCCGAATTTTTTTAATTTTCGGAAAATTCGGAACAGAATCACCCCTGGCAAACAATAAATAAATCGTACATAAAATTGGGAAATATTTCTGATTTCAATATTTAAAAAAAAAAAAAAGTTACAAGAGCAAAAACTACTTTTTTTTTTTTTTTTTTCCCCCAAAAAAAATTTTTCCACAAAGTTCCGAATTTTGCGGAAAATTTTCCGCGCACGGCGTGCGCCTCTATATTATACAACTCTGGTCTTACTTAAAGCAATTAACTTAAGACTTTTAAGTAATTTGTGTTTATATTCATACAAGCAGTAAAATCTTCCAAAACCTGTTTTTTATATAAATGAAAAACAAGAATATAGACACAACTTGAATAATTAATCTCAGGCCATTTTTTTTTCAAACTACCCCGTGATCTATTTCTTGTTAAGAATTAAAATGTTTCACAATTATTTTGATTCTTTTCCTTTTGTTTTTATACAACTTTCATTTAACAGATTTATTGCTATTTTTTTATTTATAATTTATCTAACAATTAAGAATATTTTTCAATTCCTACTATTAGCTCACACTCTCCCTATATTTATTTATTTATATATTTATATTGTTCAAATTTTCAATCATTAATAAAATACTCATTATTCATCCTATCAAGTTGAAATAAATTTTTTAAAACTTGTACTGGATGACAATTGATGTTAATACAGTTTTTTCAAATATTAATTAATTAATTAAATTTTAATTAATTAATTTTAGTTTTGCATGGGAAACAAAATGGCGGCCATTGGTTATTGAAGTTCAATGAAAGTATTATGGCGATATATCGCCAAATTTGGCGGCCAAAATGAGTCGCCAAAAGTGACGCCAACTTGGCGATATCTGTAATATTTCGCCAAATTCCCATAGAGTTCCATTGTAAACCTACTTACTTATAGAAAATCAACAAATTGAGATATTTTAATGCAACAAAAACTAATATTAGCTTGATTATATTAAATTTTTCTTTGATGGCCTAAGTAGGAATTGACTTTAAAACAAAAATTTTTTATATTACTTGTTTATAGTTTAGTCAGTTTATTCCTAATGAATTTTCATTTATAGGCTGTAATAAATGTATAGTAATTTGATCTAGGATACATTATCTTTATCATTAAATATCTATTGAATAATTGAGACTTTGTTATTTGTATATGCTATTTTTCTCAATTTTGTTTTATTTTAAATTTTCTAAATTATTGATATGAATTTTTAATCTGAAACACAGCATGTGACATTAGAATAAACTAATTGCAACTTCCCTTGTATAACAATTTTTCAATTATGTAAGCAGTAGTGATAGGTTGTCTGATTCTCAAACTAACGAATGGATTTCAAGGTGAATATCAACATTGAGCATTAGTGCTCTATTTTCCCCGCAAGAACCTTGCAGAGATTGGTATCTTCGTTAATTTGAGTTTCAGATTTATTAGTTATGTGGATGTCAAAATTAGGTTACATAACTAGAATTTTCAAACTATTCATATTTGACATAGACAGTGGTCTTGAACAAATCTTGAAAGATCTTAACAGGGAGGTGATGATGTCCATTCTTTTTTCATGATTTCTTTTTATTTGCTGTAAACAAATGTCTCAACAGCAAGTTTTTTTCTTCTCTACTGAACACAGAGATAAATAGTTGTCTTATTGTGTTGTTAAACCTCAATAAATTCTATAGTGTCAAATGGAGGCCAAAAGGAATGTAATATATCAAATGTAATTTCTAAGTGCAATGCTTACAAAGTATATGTGGAGTTTGAGTACAAATTGTGTAATATATAGCAGAATCAAATTCTGGAAAGCTATGCAATGTTATTTACTATTTCTAACCAGTGTATACAATAATTGTATGTATTTATAACTTAATATGTGAAAAGTAATTTTGACATCAACTGATAGGCCAGACTTTTCTATGGCTTTATTTATGATAGTGTGTCAGAGTCCTCATTGTTTGTGATATTTTACATATATTCCAGAATTTCAGGGAATCATTTTTTTCATCAGTAGCTACTTGCTTAGTTTAAAAGAGCTTTAGAAAGTGATGTCTAAATTTTATTTGAAATTGAATTTGTTTTTATTTGTTGATGTTTAAAAATATACTTCATTAACTTCTTAAGTGTAATATGAAAGTTTTGTTTTGTTATAATAAATTATGATTTTATTTGTTCATGTGATAAATTTATTCATTCTTTTGTCTGAAAAACATTTATTTTCACAGCAATTTCTTAACCTTTGCAAAAATCCATTGAATGTTGAGATCATCTTTGCATACAAAAGAGTGATTTAGGTTGAAATATTTTATTCATATGACAACATATTTAAAATATAAAAACAGTACATTATTAATACATATATTCATAACAAAATTTATATTGAATGTGTGCATATAATACTTAAGTATTGTGCAATTTGCTTGTAGCATTTTGTTTTTAAATAAGTATATATCTATAATAATAAAAGAAAGTTTTGCTGTGTGTGTCTGGCTAGCGAAATCAACGTCACAGACAAGGCTCAAAATTTTTGTGAGAATAGCCCAAAGTCTTTCTTGATACACCTGAGATTCAGAATTTTAAAATTCTGATTATTAACTGAGTAATTATTAAATGAGCAATTTTTAATTAATTAATTAAAAATTGAAAATTAAAAATTGCTACACATTCTCATAAAGATAGTTATTTCATCCCCAGTCGTTGAAGCGCCTGCACAATAAATAGGGTGGGCCGAAAAAAATTCAAAACTTGTTTTTCAAGTCATAATACCATAGAAAAGTTGCGAATTGGATAAAAAGAAGAAAATTGGCTTATCTTCCAGCTGCACCTGTGCTCTAAAGTTTGCCGAAATGTGGAAAATTTTACATTTTTACAAAAAAAATTTTAATTAGCCTCTTCAGGAATGTAATAGCTGAAATTCTTACGTATTAGAATAACAAAACAATGTTTAAATTTTATTTAAATCTATCAACATCTTCCAGTTGCACATGTGCTCTAAATTTTGCTGAAATTTGGCAAAAATCACATTTTTACGATAATCTTTTATCTTACTGAGTTTGTCAATATTTAAGTGTAATAGCTCTAATCGACTCTCACTCAAACTGATAACGATTTAGAGAATTAAAAAATTAGTAAAAAAAAAAATTGTTCAATTCTGTTAAGGTATTCCGATCCCGCAACAGATGTCAAATCTAAGAAATTCACGCATGTGCTTTGACAATACATCAGTGGTAGATGTGTAGCTCATTCAAAAATGTTCCATTGAGTAAAAAAAGACCACCACTACTCGCTAATTCAAGAATCTGGTTCAGTCGGTATTGGCCATGTAACTCCAACTTCTGGAAGTTCTGAACATATTGTCACTTCTATTATTTCTTATCTGTCTGGTCATGTTATTTCTCTTGAAAAATTAGTTGCTGTAGGATGTGATGGCACTAATGTTAACACAGGTTGGAAAAACAGTATTTGAGGAAACCTTTACAGTGGGCAGTTTGCCTTCTCCATTTTAATGTACTGCCATTCAGGCATCTGTTTCAATATGTTGACAGTAAATCAACTGGTCCAAAATCTTTTAGAGGGCCAATCAGTGAAAAGCTAAGTGGCTGCAAAAATCGTCCAATGATTAGCTTCAAGAGTATTGACCATCATATCCCACAATAGACTGTATATTAAGTAAGGATCAGCAATATCTACTCGATATTTCCATGGCAATAAAGTCGGAAAACTAAAGAGAATTTAGCTGTACTAGATCCTGGTCCCTTGTCACACTCGAGGAGGTTGACAACAGCCAATTGAACTCTCAGATTGTACTTAAGTGAAGAAAGCTCTATACCTGAACCTCAAGAAATATATTTATTTTGAAGTCATACATGCCAATGTGGTTTAGTATTAAAACAAGTAAATATTTTACAGAGGAACCAAAACTTGTGTATCAAGCAATACAATCTTCAAGGTACCTGCCTAAAGATTTACGTAATATTGTCGACCCTGTGATCGAACTAAATGGATATTTTGCTCATCCAGAACACTTAATGTTAGCCATGACACAAGATACTTCAAAAAACATAAGAGAGCTTGGACTTCGACGAATTCTAAATGTGAGACAGATCAAAAGAGAACAACTATCAGAACATTCATGCTGCCAAAACTCAATTTCAAGGATCAAGATTACTCAAATATAATTAACTGGATGGGCCGATTTATCTTTTTACCACTATTAAAGGATATCAGTGACGATGAGATTAAATCACATATTAAAAGTGGCTCAGTCCTTAATTGGGATACAACATTCCCAGTTTACACACAAGCAGTTAAATGTGTCAGACTCGTAACAGAAGCCTCAGGAAAAGTTAGTGGAGCTGAGTCTAGGGATGATTTTATCAGAACGGCTCTGCTATCAAGGTCAACCATGCCTAACTTTGCCTATAATCCTGATTTCGAACTACTTTCAGTTAAGAATAAGTGAAAATGGTGATGTTCAACGTGAGTTTCTTGGATTTGCAACTCTCTTCACATAAAACTTAGTTTTCCAATTAGAAAATATGTTTATAAATAATACTAATGGTGTAACATAATTTGTTTTTAAAAATTTAAACTTGTATTCAATAAAGGAAACCAACAACCACAAAAAAAAAAAAAAAAAAGTTTTGGTATTTTTTTCCTTGAATTGTGATCTACCTTTATTTGTAATTTTTTTTTCAAAATTTCATTAACTTTGAAGGCAATGCGCGACTGTAAGATGTGATGGATTTAAATAATATTTAAACCATTATTATTCTAATTTTGTTATTCTAATGTATAAGAATTTCAGCTATTACATTTGTAAAGAGGTTAATTAAAATTTTTTTTGTAAAAATGTGAATTTTTGCCTAATTTCGGCAAACTTTACAGCATATGCACTGCACGGGCAGAAGATATAAACCAATTTTTTTTTAACCCAATTTTTAGTCTCCCCAATTTGCAACTTTTCTGCGGTATTACTACTTGAAAAACTACATTTTAATTTTTTTGGCCCATTCTAATGCCCAGTATGCATCACAAGGAAACAATCTTAATTTCAATATTTTTCCTGCATTCATCTTGGTTCAGTGGTTAGAGTTAGAGCACCGGACTGCTGAACTGTAGGTCCCTGGCTCGATACATAAAAGACCAAAATTGAAATTTTCTGTTTATAAATAAAAGAAATTTTATTCTGTTTTTTCAAAATTTTAAGGGTCACATTTATATGCATCCATAAGAAAATAAATCTTTAATCTCTAAATATATACAGACAAATTGGGTCATTTATTTTTATCAAATTAGGGAAATATATGGAGGGGCTCACAACTATAGTAGACTTATGGATTTTCTTATGGATGCATATAAATGTGACCCTTAAAATTTCAGAATTTTTTTTTTTTTTTTTTTGATAAACAGAAAATTTCAACTTTGGTTCGTCAATAAAATAATATGAGATACCATAGTAGATCAAGCCCATTTAAAAAAAAAAAAAAATAATAAAATAAAAATGATATTAGTCCATTTAGAAGGTGCATGAAATCTCTTTTTTCACTCCCACAGTGAACTAAGTCTAAACAGATGCCATATATGAGAAAGTATGTGAAAACAGACCCGTTTCACTGTAGGAGTGAATAAAACAGATTTTATGCATCTTCGAAATGGACTATATCTTTTTCTTCAAAATGGACTTTGTCTACTATGGTACCTCATATTATTTTATTCAAGGACCAAAGTTAAAATTTTCTATTTATAAATTTTAAAAAAAATCATTTTGTTTTTTCTGAAATTTTAAGGGTCACATTTATATGCATCCATAACAAAATAAATAAAATTAAAACTTCAATTTCTAAAGATATGCAAACAAATTGGATCATTTATTTTTATCAAATTAGTGATAGAAATATATTATTTCATTGAAGGGGTCTTATACCTTTTGAAATCTCAATAGCCAGTTCAAAAACAGATGTAGTTTCGAGTTTTATACCAATTTTTAAATACTTATTGAAGTTACATAAATATTTAAACCATATTTAAGGCTTTATAAAATGTAAAAATAAATACTTATAATATAAGTGTCATAATAATAAATACAGTTAAATTAATATCACAATATTTTTTCACATGGTATGTTAATGTTACAGTCCGCATGATAAATTAACTTGGAATGGATACATCAATATAAAATTTGTTAAAATGAACTTTGATCTATAACAATTGGTTTCATTTTAACGCTATAGATGGCAGCACAACAAATTACGGCTTTTTTCTGGGATTAATTTTATATTTAAAATTGTTAAATTTTTTGACTTAAATATGGAATTCTTTTTGTGTTCTTAAAAATTACAGTTTTCGAAAACTGAAGCGGCCGTTTTCCAACAATATCCTTGTGGCATTAATTCATAATTTTGTATAAAATCGATACTCATTTTTTGACCATATCTAACAATAAAACCCTTGCTTAGCGCGTTATATTTTAAACCCACCACTAGATGTCAGCACTACATATTATTTTCATACAAACTTCAGTTTTGTTTTAGGTTATTATTTATAACGATACCAAGCAACGCTGGGCGGGTCAGCTAATATTTAAAAAAGGTGGGCAGATAAGCATTGATTTGTCTCCTATATAATCACCCCCCCCCCCCCCACACTTCCTTTATTCTAAAGTGTTTGGTTTATCTTAATTAAAAGAATTTTGGATCTATATTTACTTCATTTCTGATTATTTAAGCGTGGTTTATTTAGCAATTTTTAATGTATTTAAAATTTTTGTCAAATGAATTTTATCTTTATTTGTAAGAAAATTTATAACATCACCGTAGTTTTTAGATATGTTAATATGTGAAAAATGAAACATTTAAAAACTATGATGGTGATATATGTGTATAAATAAAAGGTCAAGTGCGAGTATTACTCGCGTACAGAGGGTTCCGTACAATAATATATGAATTAGTGTATTATATATATATATTTGCTAAAAGAATACTTGGATTTTGTAAAAACTATACAACGTAGGGTTGGGTATAGCTGTATATACTAGAAAAGTATAAATGGATATACCATGAACATAGGCGTAACCAGCCTTTTGAACGGGGGGGTGCCCAGACTTTTTAACCTGAATATGTTGGATAAAAACGACATCTTATATAGTAAAACCTGCTAAAACGAAACCCCATGAAACCGGTCGAATTTCCGTTTTAGACAGGGTTTGCTCTTAGAATTCATAATTGTGTGTGTGTTTTTTTTTTTTTTTTTAAGGCTCAAACGTGATTTTTGTTTGCGTGAGGGGATGTGAGTAGGGGTTCAGAACATCAAAACTGAATCTAATGGTAAAAGAAAAAAAAAAAATGTAAATCTCCTTGCAGCAGTGAAATAAGACAGTGACTAAGTGTGGTCATAAGTGTAAAAAAACCTTTTGGGCACCCTTACTTCCTATAAAGATTAAAAAAGGCTTTTAATCATGCTGGGAACTTCTATAGGCACAGGGGCATTGCATGAGACCTAACATTATCTATGTCAAAGTCTTGTAGATGAAATTTTGCCAGATGATAAATCAAAGATGATACATGCTATACATCAGTACATACCCACGAAAGTTCTTCAGAATGTGACTCCATGACTTTTTAGGGATCCCCAGGGAGGACCCAAGAAATTTTGGAGGAAAGTGCATATAAATAATAATTATAATTCAGTAGACGCTCGATTTTACAAACCTCTTTTTTACGAATTATTCGTTTTTACGAACTGAACTACTGGTCCCGACCAGCATCCCATTGAACTAATGTTACTCCCATTTGCGAACTTTCGATTTTACGAACACATTATATGGGTCCTATCGAGTTCGTAAAATCGAGCGTCTACTGTATTATAAATAATCACAATATTCATTAATAATTCATGTTTTTACCTCAGAATGTGTCCAATGTATTGGGTAAAGCAGGTCATGATAATATAGTAGACGCTCGATTTTAAAAACTCGAGTGGACTCATATAATGTGTTTGCAAATGGGAATAACATGATTAGTTCAAGGGATGCTGGTCGGGACCAGTACATCAGTTCGTAAAAACAAAGAATTCGTAAAAAAGAGGTTCGCAAAATTGAGCGTCTACTGTATACACTAAATTTTGTCAAGAGGATAAAAATTATATTATCATGATGAGACTGTAATAATAATGATAGGTGCTTGTCTGTCTCTGGGTGAGTGTGTGTGTGTACGCACGCGCACAGAACTCTGAAAAAAACAATGCAGTCCTCACAGCCGCAAGATTGGACAGGAAAGTACCTGTTCGCCTGAAGTCATGCATATCGAAGACAATTTCTGAAATTTTTCAATTAATTTTTTACGCACATTTTTTCAAATTAGTAAAAAAGAATCCGATTTATATATTTTATCCAGTAAACTTTGTCTTCTTTTCAATAAAGTTTTTTCGAGATTCTTACAGCGATTTTTCAATTTGTAACAAATTTTTAATGTTATTTTCAGAGAGTTTTTTTTTCACGTTCTTAAAAGGAATCCGGTTTAAATATTTTACTCAATTAGTTAATTTCGTTCCCTGCTGTTTTTTAATATTTTCCGAATTTTTAACGCGATTTTTAGCCCTTTCTGGCGATTTTTTGACTTGTTTTTTAAACAAAAAACTGTCTGGTAATTTTTGCAATTGCCGTGATTAAATTCTAATTAGAAGAATGTCAAATCAGTTCTTATAAGAAAGCTGAAAATTTAGTTTGGCTCGAAATAAAGAAAAAAATCGCGATAATTCAGGATTTGTTTGTTTCGAGACGGAAGCGGTCGTAACTTGGTCGGGGTACGTTGCCGAACGCAGCCCCCCCCCCCCCCCAAAAAAAAAAAAAAAAATCCTAGATTCCTTTAATTCTATGTTCGTTTTAAAAAAAAAATCAACCAGCGAAACTCTACTAGTAATGAAGTTTTCTTTCAGGCTCAGGGTTTGAAATAACGCACAGAAAAGGAAGTTTGTGCACAGAAAAGGAAAGTCCCGCATAATAAAAAATGCTGTGCAGTATTTCCGCCCTCAAAATTCTTTCACATTTCTGTGAATTTTCAGTGAGTATTTTAAAATGCTTTTGAAGTCCGCGATTTTTATTTCTTTTGTGAAATTCGTGATTCGGTCCCGGAAAAATTTGAGAATTTCTTCAAACGATAGTGAAAAATATCGTGAATTTCGATAAAAGAGTGCAGAAAGAAATCGCGAATTTCGTCAAAGATTGCGCAAAAAAATACGAATTTCGATAAATGATTGACGAGAAAATGTTGCAAATTTCGTCAAAAAATCGCGGAAAAGAGTAGAGGATTTTGATAATTGGTATGGAAAGATATCGAAAATTTTCCCGATCGGTCGCGCAAAACTATCGTGAGTTTCGACAAATGACCTCTGTAAAAAAATCAGTATCGTGAATAGGTCGTCAAAAAAAAAAAAAAAAAAAAAAAAAAAAAAAAAATTGTCAAAGGATCCCGGTGAAAACGAGAATTCCGTCAAAGGATCGCGGTGAAAACGAGAATTCCGTCAAAAGAAAGAAAATGCTAATTTCGTCAAAAGATCGCGGTAAGAAAAAGCGAATTTCGTCAAAAGATCGTGCAAAAAAAAACACAAATTTCGTCGAAGGATCGAGTTAAAGAAATCGCAATTTCGTCAAAATATTGTGATAAGAAATGTGAATTTCGTCAAAGGACCGCGGAAAAACACGAATTTTGCCAATGGTTAGTGGTGAAGAGTGCGGATAGCGACAAAAAATCGCGTAGAAAGACGTGAATTTCGTCAAATTATTTTGGGGGAAATTGTAAATATCATGAAATGATCGCAGATTAAAATCACGAACTTCATCAAAATTTACTGCACTGGGCTAAAAGATTGAAACCGGGTCCTTTTCCTAGTTTCAAAAGAACTCCGCGAAACGGGAAGAAACTCCATAAATCGCATAAAAATTTTCAGAGGAAAAAAATTACTTTGACTTGAAAGACTAACCACATTCCTTTTACGAATGTCAAAATATGGTCGCGAAACATGAAATTCAACCAACCAGCCAACTCCAGATTAATTTTAATTTTCTGTGCTTTCTCATTTTCAAAGGAGGCAGGGTCTGTGCACCCCCCCCCCCACCCCCCCCACCTTTACCCCGGCTAATCGCATTTTACAATTACTGTTTTACGTCTGCATTCCCTTTAAAATTTTTTTGTTCCTTTCTAGACTTTAGACTGCGAAATCAAAGAGACAAATAATTTCCCTTTCTATCCTCATCAAGAACTTGCTTTAATTTCTCATGAAATTGCAGAAACATGCAATAGAAAGAACAATGTTAAAAAAAAAATCTCCCACAAAAAAGACGTCATAATGGGATTATAAAACCTCCTTTTTGACTTACTGTGAGCAATACAGATTCTTGTAAATATTCTTGTAAATATTCTAGTTTGAAAAAAGATAAAATAACATAATTTTTAAAAAAAGAACGTGGGATTCTTTTTTTTCATCAGAGTTCAAAACTCAGGCTGTTAGTTTTTTGAACTAGACTAATTGAACTCTGCTTTCACTTCGTTTTTCTTTTGTAGATTTCGATTTTTTAAAAAACAGTTGTGCTTGAGTCTGCGCAAGCGGGGGGGGGGGTGCCCGGGCACCCGGGTAACCAGGGGGGGTGCCCGGGCACCCAGGGCACCCCCCCTGGTTACGCCTATGATGAAAGTTCAAAGAGATATGGAACCTAAATAATATCAAATACAGGTATTCTGTATAACTTTAAAAAAAAATCTTATCCTAATCTGTTTAAAATGAACTTAATTCGGTGCTGACAATAAAACTAATGCATATATTTTTGTATCTTTGACCTTTGACCTTGAATATTTTTTTTTAGCTCCAGCCAGATCGATTAAGATTTTTGGGTTTCATTTAGAATGATATCTTAAAAGTTTTTGCAAATTTTCAGCTCTCCGCCAGTTTTGGCTATGTTAAATGTCTATTTCGACTGGACTATAATGGATTCATGGGTATGACTGCAAATTGCTTAAAGGTGGTTTTTAAATGAATTATGCATTTTTACGCTGAACTGCATTTAGTTTACTAAGAAATGTTTGTAGAACATAGATAAAATTGGATACCTGGCTGTCTATAAATGATAATTTCTGGAATTGTGATTTCAGTAGTTTTAAGAGTGTTTTAGTTTGAATTAAACTTTAGCTAAATAGTGGCTTGTAATAAAGGTACTAGGTTAACTACAGGGTTCTACAAAAGTATACAAGTATGTTTCCATCTATTAGTATAAATTGCTGAAAGAGAAATTTCAACCTGTTACGCGTTGTCTTGCTATACTAAATTTCCCTATTATATAGTATATATACCAACCTACAGATCAAATACAGAGCTGTTCAAAAGAATTGGAATACATATTTGCTATGGATGGTAACTGTTGAAATCAGTTTTTCAAATGTTTTTTTATGCGTTTTCTAAAATATTTACTTAGTTATCTTACATGCCTTATTTCCCTAAAT
The DNA here is from genome assembly GCA_963932465.1 of Maratus speciosus. NCBI lineage: Eukaryota > Metazoa > Arthropoda > Arachnida > Araneae > Salticidae > Maratus > Maratus speciosus. Next base: position 399,266,497 of record OZ010786.1, read on the forward strand.
AACGGAGTTTTGTTAAAGCATTCAGGAAGTGTTGGAAAGTGTTTCATAATCTATGCTTAACGCATGATTTTTCTTTGTTACTTTTTAAGTACGAAGCCCTAAAAAGGTTGAAATGCATTAAAATTTGCTACATAAATCTATAGTTAAATTCTTCTATCACGCATCTTTGAATAACAATCCGTGAGAGCAGAGGCCGCAAATATAATTCCAAACAATAAGAAATCTTAGAAACAAGTGGGTAAGTGTGATCACAGATCGCACAGAGGGTTTCGTTTAATATTCCTTTAAAACACTTTATCCTTTTGCGAAATCTGTTAGTTCCACATTTCGTAACCTGTCCGTAGGTATATTAGTCGAGGGGATCGGGTCTATAAGCACCCGAGATAGGTAGGCGCCCCAGGAAATTGCACGGAACATTCTTTTATAAGCTTTTTATTATGTGTTATGAACTATGTCAAAGTTTCCAGCAGATCGACTTGTTAGATTTCATAATTTTAACAAAATTGCGTTATGTTAGTTGCAAATTCCACCACCAGGGAGCGCACACTATTCATAACAAAAGTGTATCAGATCGAAACTCTGTTAAACAACCTATCAGTGGATGTGTTACTCGAGTTGGTGGCGGCCTTAAGCGAGAAATTAAGAAATTTGCTGAAAGTACTATTCGGAAATAGTGGTAACTAAAATTTTGACATTTTTATATTTCATAAGCAGCACGTGTCTGAGTATATCATAGTGCTCAAAAAACGACATCTAAAAAGGTCGTAAACTCTAATTTTTAAAAAAGAAATCCAGCGCCCCTCCCCCGCCCTCCCTTCACAGGAAATTGCACGTACCATTATTTTGATAAGCTTTTTATTATGTGTCATGAAGTATCTTAAAGTTGCAAACGGATCGCCTTGTTATATTTCCTAATTTTAACAAAATCGCGTTACGTTAGTTCCGCATTCCACCACCAGGGAGCGCACTCCATTCTTAACAAAAGCATATCTGAACGAAACTCCTTTGCGCAATCTCTCCGTAGATACATGGTCGAGAGGGTGGCGGTGCAATCTTAACCAACAATTTAAAACTTTTTTTGCGATAACAAACGCTAAGATTTAATAAATAAATCTAGCCGCCCCCCCCCCCCCTCCACTCCTCGAAATATCACACTCCATTCTTTTTTACACTTTTTCTTATGTGTTATAAAGTATCTTAAAGTTTCGAACACATCGAGTGGCGGTCTTAAACAATAATTTAAGATATTTTCTGAAATTGCTATTCGGAAATAGTGGGATGAACACTTGTAAACCTATAAACTTTTTCATATTGAATAATTAATACTTATCTCATAGCGCGCCGTCGAAACACCCCACGAAAATTGTTAGATTTCCTAATTTAAATGAAATCTCCGTTAAAAAAACACGTGCCTCCATCTTAATCTGGCATTTGATGGAAATAAAAGGAATTAATAAAATAATAATTAATATCTCAGCTCGTAATGAAGATATCTCTTTGAACCGGGTATGTATGAAATCTGCGAGAAATTTCCAGCCCGGATGTCAAAAAATTTAATATTTAAAAAGTTTAAATTTCGTATTAGACTTTCCTCCCCTTAAATTTCTCCCGCGCCGATATGTCAGAGATGACGACAGCTGCCGTCCGGTGAATGGAAATCTGTTTTCATTGTCTTTCCAAACACAGAAATTAAATTTTTATCGATCGATTTTTAGTGGATTTTTTGCGTTCTATCCTACGCAGAAATTTGAAATTTATACCAAAATAAAGTAGAATTTTTTCTGCGTATATCTAAACCTGTTACGAATTTGTACGACCGATACTTCGGCAGATCCGATTTTGCTTTTTAAAGGTCCACTTCATTTATTGCTTAAATTACTCCGTGGTAACCCTGCACCGGCTGATTTGACGGAGCATCCGCCGAATTTACTGGCAACCCTTAGGAGAAACTGGGGAGGATTTCGATAACGTGCGTTCGCACCTGCATTCAAAAGGTTGATTGGTTAATTTTATAATTTAATTAGCCCGTAATTAGGTTAATTACAAACTTTTTCAAAATTTTATGATTTGTTGTTTGATGTGAGGTGTTCAGCTATAAGTACCCAAAATTTCAAGTCTCTAACATGTATAGTTTCTGAGAACGGGCTCTGTGACGGACAGACAGACAGACAGACAGACAGACAAAGGAGTGAGACGAATAGGGTTTCGTCAGATGAACGAAACCCTAAAAAATGGAGAAAAAAATTCTGTTGGGAGGCTGAAAATCAACGCTTATCTACCTGTCTCCGGAGCTAAAGTGCAGAAACGAATATTTTCTTGTTTACAACAGATATAGCGAATGACATAATGAGCCTTATTTCAGATTTCAGGAATTATTTTAATTTTTTTTTTTTTTTTGGGGGGGGGGGGGGTGAGAGGGGGTTGGTTATATAAATGAAATTTCAAAACTGATTCCAGATTTTGAGAATATATATATATTTTAATACAACTAATTTTTTAGTTGAGTTTTAGTTTTTTAGTTGACAATTAAATGAAGTAATCTTTTAGAAAAAGCAATTTATATAGAAATGTAGTTTCCGAATAAATAGATCCTTCTCTTTTTAAAATGTTACATAAAAAAAAAAAAAAAAGGTAATTTTATTTGATTTACGAACTTTGTGATAAATTGTAGTTAATCAACTTTACTATTGATTTTTGAAAGTTCAATGATAGAAAATAAATCTATAGTTTATATCCTTGTCAAAATCTTTTTTTACAATATTTTCAAAATTTTATTTTACAATAAAACAAGATGTTGAAAATGTTCACCGTGATTTAATAATGATAAAAGGATAAAATTAAGAAATGTTAAACCAGTTCTATACGAGAGTGTGTACAGTCTTGTTGCTTATAACCAAGATGAAAAGTTCAGTTTTGAATCGATCCTATTACGACGAATGCGAATCAATGCTTTTAATGAGCAAAATTTTCAGTCTTACATCTACTAATTTGAGTAGTTTTTTTCAGAAAATCTTCCTGGCAGCTGCTGGCAATATCATAAAATTTAGTTATTTAAACATATTCACATATCTGTACTAATAAAAGAAAGTTTCGCTCTTTGTGCGTCTGTCTGTTGACGATATCTAGAAAAAATTACCATACCTAGAAGTCTGAAAATTTGGACGAGGTTAGACCAAGGCAAGTATTCATACACTTGAGGCTCAGATTTTTAATTTATTGATAATTAGCTGAGATATTAGCTAAAAACGTATCCAAAAAGTCCCCCCCCCCCAGAAAAAAAAAACAACGGCGTAGTTGCACGTTTATGCTCAGTCCCTGCTTTCAAGAGCAGACAGATGGAAAGAACCAAATGCTAGCGTAAATTTCGTACTTTCACGTTTTAAATTCTGCAGTCAGTTTGAAAAAAATATTCTTATTAACCCTTAGAAAAAAACTTTTCAAAAAGGGTCGTTTGCGATTAACTTTTCCTCCCTTTTGGCAATGCTTCCCTAGGGCTCGATTTTTGAGGTACCGATTCACAAAAATTACCTACTTAAATCTGGCTCCTCTTCAACAACGTAGTCTATTTTGAAACATGCGAATTTTAACCCTTTCGAAAAAATTCATGACTGCAAGTCACTTTGCGCCTCCCAAAGATGAGCTTTTTTTCTATGTTAAAAGTAACTAAATGTCTGTATTTTGATACAATCTTTCTAAAAGTAGGGATGCACCGGATATTGATTTTGCCGGATATCGGATACCGGATATCCGAAGCTCCTTTGCCTGCCGGATTCGGATATCCGGCACTAGATATGTTTTTAGTTAAATGGTGAATTATTTCTTTATATATCGCCATCTCAGAACAATAAATTACAAACATGTTTCACATATCATTAAAACATTTTAAATGTATTGAAATATAATTTACAAAAACTATATCTCTTTGAACATCAGGGCTTGAAATTCAAGTTTTCCCCCCAAGAGGGGAGTTTCCCACCCAGCATTTAAAAATGCAGGGGAGTTGAACTGTTACAAAGGGAAAAAAAATACCTTTAAACAACTTTATTTTGTATGTGCCATTAAATTACATTTATACAGACATTACAAAATACCATTGAAATAATTTAAATTAAAAACTCAAGATAATTATCCAAAATGTTTATTTTTATTAAAACAAATGAACAGAATCAAATTTTATATATATCATGTCTATTTTTCAACTTTCACCCAATGTTATGGGAAATTAACAATTGGGTTGCTAAATGAATTTCTTAATTTAGATTTTATTCCATTTTGCGTGATTTAGCCTCTTTCACAAGTTACACTTTTGACAAACAGCACAGACCAACTTTTATAACTTTAGAAATTATCGGAAACGCATGGTTATACTCTGTTAAAAAATTTTAGAAAACTTTGTAAAATCTTATGTGCATTAATTTTTAACTTACTTGCATGAATAATGCATATTGGTGATTCTATTGTCAATATCCTACGGTGATTGTATGTCACTTCTGAACAAACTTGGTTTATTATATCCTTAATGGAATTATAGTCAAAACTGTAATCCCTGGTATTTTCGTTAATTGAACTATGTTCTATTCATTGGAATTTGAAATCCGTATCCAAAGTTTAAAAAGGAAATAGTCAATTGACTTCTATTACACGATAAAAGGTTGATTTCAAAAAGTCATGTCCTAATTTCTGTGAATTGCAAGAATCAACTAGTTTGTTATTTCTAAACATGTTTTTTTAAGTTCATCATTTTTTTTTTCTTCATGTGCACCACAAGTGTAATCTCATTTTGTTGAGTGCTGACTATTGGCCAATTTGGTAGGGCTCAGTCTCCGGTGGCCATTACTCCCCTTTATTATTTTATTTTACTTATTTCCTATTTTGGGCACAGGGAAAAAACATCGCAAAATACATAAATCGGTCATAAAAAATATCGCCGATTTCGTCAATCACGGTGAAAATAAATAAAACAAATTGTCGACCGGTTGCAAGGAGAAAACTGAAGTTCATGGGAAATCGGCAGCGAGAAAATATCACAAAATTCGTCAATCGATCATAGGAAAATATCGTGAAATTTGCCAGTCTGTCACAAGCAAATATCGTGAAATTCCTCAGCCAATCGCAGAGAAAAAGCGCGAAAATTTTCTATCGGATGCAGAAAAACAATAGTTACTTTCATCAGTATGTCGCAAGAACAAACAGGGAAATTTGCCAATCGGTCATAGAATAAAATTGCTTTATTTGTCAATTGATCTCGGGATAAAAAAAAAAAAAAAAATTATGAAATTCACCGATCGGTCTCTAGAAAAAATCGTGAAATTCGTCAGTCGGTCCTGGAGAAAAAGCAGAAAATTTTTCAGTCAGATGCAGAAAAACAACCATGAATTTTGTCAATCTGTCGTAAGAAGAAACTGTAAAATCTGCCAATCGATAGTAGAAAATATCACGAAATTTGTCAGTCGGTCTTGAGACTTGATCGTCGTTTTACAAAGAAACATTTTCGGAAAATGATTTTTTGGAAACAGGATCCGCCCGCCCACAATAGGGCATAATATAATAAATAGGGCACAATAATAATCTTTAGGGCACGAATCCTGCCATCCCGTCTCGAAATTCAAGCCCTGTATCTGCCATTCAAGCTCTGTAATGTATATTAATAATATTGCATAAAAAATGTAATTTAAACATTAAAATATTCTGTTTATTTGTACAATGAAATGCTGATAATTGCTACTGGATTTGGATATGGGATTGGCTATATTGATAATTGCTGATAATTGAAAAATAATTAATTTGTACAATGAAATGCTGATCATTTGTACAACAAATTTTAACCAATTAATATGAGCATAATTGTAAAGTATTTTCACAAGGAAATACTACACACTTTCTTTTTATAATTTAAACATAAAATATCTACTAATATACCCATGATTAAAGAGTTATTTTCTCCAGACATAGGTTTAGTTGATGCCCTTTTTCTGCTTTAATTATTTAATATTGTTTTTGCTCTAAGTCACGTTTAGTTTTATTTTAAGTTAAATTATTTTGGTATTTATAAGTAAAAAGAAAATTACTTTTAATTTTAAATATTTATAATGAAGTTACAAAAATAACTAGCTGGATTTGCCAATCCCAAAACTTTCTTCCATCTCATACATCTTAATATTTCAAAAAGTAGTTCCAAATGTTAATACTTCAATATTATTAGTTCAATATTATACCAACTTTGATTTTGATCTAAAGTTTCTGCTGTAGTCAATTAATCAGAATAAGAATAAGTTAATATCGATCACAATATTTATTAAAATCAATAATATTTTCGTTATTCTTGTACATCAGCTGTTTGCGAATAGCCAGCTTAGCAGGATGCGAAGTTCCCTTCGCTTCATGAGCCACCAATATACAGTACAAAAAACTGCTAAACATCGAGGAAATTTTACAAAAATCTCTATCACAGTGCCACCTTCTGGCGGAATATTTCCAAATTCAAGGAGATACTGCTGGCCATAGCCAAAAATATACACAAAATTGGTTGAATTCTATGCTTAGCTTCATACACTTTTAAATGGTAAAATAATGAAAATAACACAAAAATCCGTATTATAGCGCCCCCTTCCAGCAGAATATTTTAAAATTGAAGGAGGACCTGCTGGCCATAGCCAAAAACATTCCCCCCAAAAATTGGTTCAATTCTATGCATAACTTCATTCACTTTTCGATGGTATAAAAATGAAAGTGGCACAAAAATCGTTATTACAGCGCCCCATTCTGACAGAATATTTCCAATTTAAAGAAGAACCTGCTGGGCATAGCCAAAAACAAATACAAAAAATTTTGTTCAATTATCTGGATAATTTCATACACTTTTCGATGGTACAATAATGAAAATAGCACAAAAATCGCGATTACAGTGCCCCCCCCCCCCTTCCAGTAGAATGTTTCCATATTGAAGGAGGGCCATCTGGCTATAGCCAAAAACATTCACAAAAAATTTGGTTCATTTCTACGCATAACTTCATTCTCTTTTTGATGGTACGAAGGCGACACATGGACCGGACAGACAGACATTTTGTATAAACATGTTTTGGGATATCTGACCCCTAAAACATCTAAATGCGTCAAAAACCGAAAAAAAATTCTATTACAATACTTTCTTCTAAAAAGAGGCCTATTTAATTGTTAAACTTAAAAGAGAGAAAGAAAATTAATAAAATCATACTTTAATAAACAACTTCAAATTTTGTTTTACATTCTGAAAGTAAAGGTACAATTTTCTAAAAGAAGTAAACGTAAATTCTTAAAATTTATTATAAAGTATTCAAACATCAATGTCATGAAAGCTGGCAATTCTTTAAACTTTTGAGAATTATCTTTTACTCATGAATAGTGAACTTACTTTCATATTTTGCTTTATAAACAAAATTGTTCGTCATTGTTTGGGGCTAAACGATTTCTGTTATCCTTATATATTCGCTTCACTGCGCTCTGCCGGATATCCGGCAGAGAAGTCGGATATCCGGTGATTGTGATTCGGATATCCGACGGTATTTCGGATATTGAAAAATCAGCCGGATATCCGTTGCATCCCTATTTAAAAGTATGTTGGCAGACCGGGTTTACATCACCTGTTAGAAAAATCGAAACGTTCGGACAAGTAGAGGTATTTAAAAAAAAAAAAATAATAAAGATCCGAGAAATTTTTCGATGAAAACGCTAAAACATGGGCTGTTTTGACACTCCTTCGCTCGTCTTATGTTTTTACAAATTAAAATTTCACAAATAAATAAAACATGAAATTAAGATATATAATCGAACTACGCGCTTAAACACTGAAATAATGAGAATCGCAAAAGTTTGCTATAAATAGCGACATGTTTTGCGATTTATCGCTATCATACGGCTAACACGAAAGTACAAATATGATTTTTGCTGTAATTGTCGGGCAATCTATTAAAATATACTAAATGTAAAAAATCTGTTAGTTTTCAATTAAAAGTTTATTTTAACTCGCATTCTGTACACCGTACAGTATACAATGGTGGATCTAAGGGGGGAGGGGGGGGGAGGGGGCGATCGCCCCCCCCCCCTTGGGCACATAAAGGGTTTTTAAAACGACATTATGCATTCTAACGGGAAATGACTTGGGACGAAGCTCGAGCCCGGCGCGACCCGACCCGGGTCGCGCCAGTTTAAATCCGTGAGACTTGGCCCGGTTAAGGTCTTCTCTTTTAGAGCCGGGCCGTGTCCTGATCTTAAATTTTCTTCTGCAAATTCAGGTCGAGCCTGGCCTGGACTTCATTCTTCCTAGAGCTCTGTACTGGCCAAAATTTACGGGTCGGGCCTCGTCCCGAAATAAAAGCTAAACGTTCGGTCCGTGTCAGCCCGAATGAAAAGCAGTATTGGCCCTACCGCGACCCTTGTCCCCCCCCCCCCCCCCCCGTTCAAAAGGCTGGTTAGGCCTATGGAATGTTTGCAACATTTAACGCCCGGCGGTATGTTGCTGCTAGAAACGCCATCTATATAAATTGTTTAAAAACTTTAGAGTTGGGTTCGAGACGCCGATCCGAGAAGTAATGTAAATCTCGGTTCTCTATCATTTTTGCGATTAGTGAATTAAATTAGTGATACAGTCCGCTTCTTACAAGCTTCCTGTTGTGTGTTATGTGTTGTCATTATTTGAGATAGAGCTATTGGCGGGACCACCTTCTTTAATTAGAGCATTTTCGTGATTATTTAAAGGTAACTTAAAAAAAAAAAAAAAAAAAAAAAAAAAAAAAAAAAAGTGGTGCCAATCAAATAAAAGTCGTGTTAAAGTTGTCGGTTCCGAAGGGGTTAAATCAAGCATATCTTCAGTTTTCTTGGGATTTTTCATCTACAGATTTGTTAACCATTAATACACCAAAAGGATTATTCCAATTCCTTAAGTTACCCATTGGTCTTACTAGTTCTCATGCTATATGGCAAAGGAAAAATTGAGCATATCTTAAGTGGAATTGAGGGAGTTTCAATTTTTATAGATGACATTGGGGTTGCTGGTGTTAACAGATCAAATTCATTTAAAACGATCCGAAGCAAGTGTCAGAACTCAAAACAAGAAACAGAAAACAATGACATAGAAATGTGCCGCTAAACTGCGATGACACGCTCACAGGGCGGCTATACTTACTTTTAAATAAAAACAAAACTAAACTTCAAATTTAAAACTAAGCAAATTAATAAATCTCAACTTTAATGAAATATTTATATAGAGGAAAGTAGGGAAATGGAGCTCACTTAAGGGAAAACATGAATAGTTAGTCAAATTTAGACAAAAAAAAAAAAAAAAAAAAAAAAATCAATATTTTACTAACGAAGTATAACTCCAAAGCATAAGGAACAGTTTGCAATTAACTAATTTTCATAAGTTTTAGGATTTTTTTTTATAGTTTTATTTAAATAACCATCGATTGAGCGGTAATGCCCGGCATGGTAGGGTAATTGCGCTCAGAGTTTGAATACAACATTTAAGTAAGACAAAAGGTCATATGTAGTTGTGCGGGTTGTTCACACCACTGCTGACTTTTTGCAGCCACTTTACACATATTGTGTTAGACCAGGGAGTCATTCCATGCAGTGATGTAGCCGTAAAAAAAAGCAGACAGTATACGGTTAGGCAGAGGGGTATACGCTGACGTCATGAAATATCATAGCTAGGGTATACGCTAATGGTTTATTTGAGAAACAGAGGGTATACGGAACTTCTTAAAAAATCCAGAAGGTACACGGCGTATACCCCCGTATACCCTCCACTACATCCCTGATTCCATGCCACATCAACACACCTTTTCTCCCTTGACCCCTCAGATTTTGATGAACCTTGGTTTATCATGTGTCCTTACATAGTTATGAAAGAAAACACTAAAATTATTTTTTTAATGTATTTCATTTTATTAACAATTAAAGCGTTTTTCATTAAAATTTGCCACATCTTGAATTACTTAATTGCCATTTTCTCAAAAACTAAATGTGATATAAACTTTGTTTATACATCATTTTAAAGCTATTTTTATGGCCTTTAATTTGATATGCAATCTGATCAAATTTATTAAAATTTATTTTTTTAAATTCAAATTAAAATTTTGAATTTCTCAAAAAGCGACATTTTTAAAATTTTCAAAACAATCTCAAATTGACTTCATATTGTCCTTGTATATTTACCCAAGTTTTATGATGGGATCTATATGGGATCAGAAGATACATAAAGTTGAAGTTCATATGTAAAGTGAAAATTTTAACTTACATTTCAATATCTTTATTTTCAACTTATGACAAAGTAATGAAAAAGATTATATAAGTGCCACAAACTAACATTTTTCACATTTTAAATAAAGCTTTCCGTTTTCTACATATATTAGAACATAAACAATAAATAACGAAAAGTTGGATATTATTATTTGATAATTCATGAATATGTACTTTATAAACACTATAGATCCTTTTATATTACAAGATCAAGTTGAATTTTCGAGTGTATAAATTAAAAATTTATTTTACAACGTGAGGTATATCAGATACAAATATTTCGTATAAAAACTCATTCATTTTTTATTTAAGATGGCTCCCTTTATATTATACATGTCGAATATTTCTTATAACTGCTTAACACTTTATATGTACTTAACCCCTTGAATGGCGGTGGGATATATTATATCTTATCCAATTTTAATCAAGATTTGTACCGGAAACTTTTAAATAAATTTTACTTTATAATTTTGGTGGAAATAGTTGTAAAGTTGATTTTCCTTATTTTCAAAGAAATTTGTTTTGAAAATTCCGGTGTGAATTCAACATTACAAAATCACAATTACTTGTCCCTGAAAGGGTTAATATTTCTACTATATCATTTTATAAATACTTAATATATATCACTTTTAAAATACAGATAAAATATAAATATTACATTTTGTTTGCAAATAATTGATGTAAATAGCACATGAAAATATGCTATGAAAAAATTAAATTACATTGGCAATGTCATCTATATCTTATCTTATCTTATCTTACTCCTATTATAAAGAGGAAAAAAATTGTTTATTTGTAGGAAGTAAGCTCTGGAACTACCGAACCGATTCCAAAAGTAATGGTATCAAAATGATGGTGTTGGTCCAACTTAGAACATAGGCTATATCTTATGTCCATGAAACTAGCCAAAAGGGGGTGCAGGAGCAAAAAACGTTCTAAAAATGCGATTTTTGTGTTACTGGAGGGCCTAGAAACATGAAATTAGGAATGGTAGGTACTTATAAGATACTAATGACCTCTAAGGACATTTCTTTAAAAAATCGAAATTAAAAAGGGATGAAAATGCGCGAAAGGCGTTCTAGAAAACGTTCCACATGGCTATTTTTACGCAATTTCAGGAAGTACCAAACTGATTTAAAAAATAATGGTGTCAAAATGACGGTGACAATCCTTGCTCCAACATAGGCTACATTTTATGTCGGTGCCACTACACCTAAAGGGAGTGCATGAGCAAACAAACGTTCGAAATTGTGATTTTTGGTGTTATTGAAGGGCCCAGATACATGGAATTCGGCATGGTAGTTACTTATGAGATATAAATGATCTCTAAGAACATTTCTTTAAAAATTCGAAATTTAAACGGGATGAAAATGCGCAAAAGGGCGTTCTAAAAAACGTTCTAAATGTTCTCTTTTACGCAGTCTCAAGAAGTACCAAACCGATTAAAAAAATAATGGTGTTCAAATGAAGATGACAACCTTTGCTCCAACATAGACTACAATTTATGTGGGTGCCATTACCCCCAAAGGGGGTGCAGGAGCAAAAAAAAATGCTCGAAAATGCGATTTTTGTGTTACTGAAGGGTCTAGAAACATGAAATTTGGAATGGTAGTTACTTATAAAATATAAATGATCTCCAAGAACATTTCTTAAAAAATTCGAAGTTTAAAACGGGGTGAAAATGTGCGAAAAGTGTTCTAAAAAACGTTCCAAATGGCGATTTCTACGCAATCTCGGAAAGTACCCAACCGATTTCAAAAGTAATGGTTGGAAATTGATGATGACAGCCCTTGCTCCAATATAGGATCTACTTCATGTCAGCGTCAACACCTTGTGGTTGCATTTTTAAAAACGTTCTAAATTGTGATTTTTGTGATACTGAAGGGGCAGGCAACTTGAAATTTGGCATGGTAATTACTTATGACATGCAAATGCTCTCTGAGAAGAGTTCCTTAAAAATTTGAAATTAGAATGGGGTGAAAAACGAAAAGCGTTCTGAAAACGTTCCAAATTGCGATTTCTACGCAATCTCAGGAAATATAAACCGATTTCAAAAGTAATGGTTTCAAGTTGATGGTGACAGTTCCCGCTCCAACATAGCCTATATTTTACGTTGTTGTCACTACTACCAGGGGTTTACAGGAGCAAAAAGTGTTCTAAATTGCGTTTTTTGTGTTTAAGAGGGCTAAATTTGGAATGGTAATTACTTCAAAAATGCAAATGCTTTCTAAGAATAGTCGAAAGAAAAATGCAAATTTAAAAGGATGAAGTGAGCGACAAACGTTCTATAAGCATTCTAAATTACAATTTTTATGCAATCGTATGAAATACGAAACCTATTTCAAACATAATGGTTGCAAATTGATGGCGATAGAACCTGCTCAAACATAAGTTATATTTTATGTCGTTACAACCCCTAGAAAGTTGCAGGAGCAAAAAAATTTCTAAATTGAGATTTCTGCGCAACTGAAGAGGCTAGAAACTTTAAATATAGCACGGTAGTTACTTATAAAATATAAATGTCCTCTATGAACTGTCAAAAATAAATTCGAAATTAAAAAAGGTACGAAAAGCATTATAAAAGAGTCCTAAATTACGATGTCTATGGAATCTCAGGAAATAATAATAAACCGATTACAGAAGTTATTGGTTGCGAATCAAGTGTGATAGTCCCTGATCCTACTCGGAAAAAACTGTTTTGTTGAAACAACTAAATTTTAGTTAATATAGCTCCAATAAAATATTTTGGCTGGAATAAACAAATTTTGCTTGGACTAACGAAATAATTTGTTGAATTAACAAAATAATTTGGTTAATATAACCAAAATTTGATCATTCTGACCAAACTATTTGGTTGGAGCTGTATTACAAAATTTAGTTGTTTCAACAAAACAGTTTTATCCGTAATGCCGGTGTGACTACCACCTGGTTGGGAGGAACAACAAGAAAGCCTTTAAAAACATCAATTCCTTTTTCTATAGAATATTAGGAAATACAAACAGATTTCAATGTTAATGTTGGCAAATTAAGATGACAGTCTCTGTTTTAACATTTTTCGAGACATTCTATTTCAACTTCGAGACATTCTGTTTCGGCATTTTATGTTGGGGCCACTAACACCAGAGAGGTGTTAGACTGTTAGACAAGTAGCTTGGACTTTTGACATGGTGGTTAATTTTAAGATGTAAATGTGTTAAGATGGTTTCTAAAAAATTCAAATCTTTAAATGAATACTGAAATGAGCGTATGAAATGAGCATAAAAGTCTCAAAACATTTTCTAAATTATCATTTATTTGGAATTAGTTTTAGTTCTTATTAATTAAAATCTCATTTCTGTCTATTGCACTTTCATAATGAAGTTTAGTCAAACTGTGGCTTAATTTGTAATTTTTGAATTATTCCAAAAAGTGTTCTAATAAAAAATAATCAATCATGCAAATATCACTTGGCATATTTCAACTATTACGCGAGCAAAGCCGCGGGGTTTGCTAGTTTTTACATATAGATGCATATTACATTTTATGTCAAATGCATTTTCTAATTTTAATTTATATGCAAGATATTTGTGTCCTCCTCACAAAGTAAAATAATTTAATTTATTTATTCGAAAATAAATTAGACTTTATCTTTTCATGATTGTAAGAAATCTGTAAATTTTTTTTCAATCTTGTTTGTTTCATCCGGTTGCAGAGTATATGTACGACCAGTTGGTGTAGTAGGGTTTACTTTGTAAATGACATCGGTTGATGAAATCCACAGAACATCAGATGCCGAAGGTTTTGCAAAAAGAATGGGCTGGTCCTGATGGATGAAGAAAGGTAACCTTTATTTAATTTTCATCTAAAATATAACACATCCACCTTGCATCATTGTAGTAAGAAACAAGATAGCCAGTTAATTTTTCGAAAATTTAATTTTTCTTCAACGGAAATAATTGCATGGGTTTTTACATTCATGAGTTCAATAATGAAAATATTGTTTACTTTCGTCCCATTAGTTGAAGGAAATTTTCTATTACTAGATGTTGCCACAGTCTGGCTGAGTCTGTGTTCAAGGTGCTGCTCAGTTTTAATATATTCCTCTTGGGTTTCATAACAAAATTCTGTTATTTTAGATTAGTGAAATTTTAACTACTCACAACATAACTGAAATAGCGTAGTTATTTGGTCTTGGTAAGCTTGCTCTTGCTGCTTCCCTTTTCACTGTGCCTCCTTACTCTATTACAAGATACTTTGCCGTCAGCTATAGCAGAAAAATATTCTGCTTTAATTCCAAAATCACTCTTTTAATAGCAAAGATCTGGGTAATTTTTTTTATTTTTGTATTGGGCTGCACTGCCGCCTGTAAAAGAGTAAAGTTTCTTCACTTCGTAGAATTTTGATTTTTAAAACTGAATAAGTTTTTTCTGAAATGTATATACAGCTATGGTATTATGTTCAAGACATTCTGAGGTGACAAAACTACAATGCTTAGTTTCATTTTCTTTTTTAAAATATACTACAAATGGGTGTATAGCGATTTGTTCCAGTGGTATGACTGTGCTTCGTTTTATAAGATAAAACAATTTTCTGAAAAGTCGCAAACTACTGCCATTTCAGAAGTTAATAAATTTTCCTTAGTACATAATATTTAAAAGCACTTTGCTGCTTACTAATGAAATCATGGCGAAAAATCTCGAGTTTTTCACAGAAGATATGTTAATAAATTCTTGCACAGGGTTCTGAACTGTTTCTAAGCTGCACTGATCAACTAAAATCCATTGGCGAAAAGTTTGTGTTTCAAATTTTCTTTCAATCAATCTTCCAAGATTTTTCTAATATCATAAACATCAGGAGAAGAGAGTTTGAAAAATAGCACAGTCTTTGATGTTTGGCATTGGTCGACTCACTCCAACTTTTCATTTCTTATTGTTTATGTTCCAATATATTTAAAAAATGGAAATATTTAAAAATTTTCACTTTATATATGAACTTCAACTTTATGTATATCCTAATCACATAGAGATCCCATCATAAAACTTGGGGAAATGTACAAGGGCAATATGAAGTCAATTTGAGAATTTTTTGAAAATTTTAAAAATGTCGCTTTTTAAGAAATTTAAAAATTTATTAAATTTTAATAAACTTGATCATGTTGCATATCAAATTAAAGGCCATAAAAATAGATTTAAAATGATATAGAAAACAAATTTGTATCTCATTTAGTTTTTGAAAAAATGTTAATTTAGTAATTCAAGATTTAGCAAATTTTAATGAAAAATGCTTTAATTGTTTAATAAAATTAAAATTAATACATTAAAAAAATAATTTCAGTGTTTTCTTTCATAACTATGTGAAGACACGTGATAAACCAAGTTTTATCAAAATCTGAGAGGTCAAGGGAAATTTTGGTCTGAAATTGTGTTGATTTGACATGGAATGACTCCAGTGCTCGAAATGTACCGGAGCAAAAAGGAACGATGTTCCGGTTCGTGAAAGTATGAAAAATATTGTTCAGATTCGTGGAATTTAAAAATATTACAGTTTCATGCATATAGCTTACTATGCTCTCTAATTTTTTTTCTTATTTAGAATCTTGAATGCATTTTTTTAAATTTGTTTTTCTACGGTTAAATATAAATTTGCTATACAGTAAAGTCCCGATGATCCTAGTTAATATGGACCAAGCTCACCACGGATAAGCAAAAAACTCGTATAAACCGGATTGACATAAATCGTCACCCACTAAAGAGATGAAATATAAATTTTCACTTAATTCATTCATTTTTATGGTGCTAAGTAACATTTCTTTGATATACATTTCCGTTACTTTTAAGAAAAACGGGGAATGAAATTGTTCCCCCCCCCAATCGAACTTATACCTTTGGAATGGATCATTTTCTTCTGATGGACTGATGGCTTACATTATGATGAAACGGCCATTATAAATGAAGCGTTAGGTGAAGATGAAATAGCAGTCGTAAAAAGTTAGAACTCTGATTTTCTGGTCAGAATGGGGGGGGGGGGGAAATATTTAAAAAAAAATGGCCATTTTTTTTCCATTCTGACTAGAAAATCACAGTTTACGACTGCTCTTTCATCTTCACCTAGCGCTTCATTTATAATGGCTGTTTCATCATAATGGAAGCCATCAGTCCATCAGAAGAAAATAACTCTGTTAAAGCGGAAACTCGATTAAGCGGGACTCGGGTAATCGGGACTTTACTGTACTTAAAAAAAAAAAAAAGAAAAAAAAAATAGTTGACAACAATTTTGAAATAGCGTTCCAGTTCGTGGATTTTTCCATTTCGAGCCCTGTGTTAGACATATAGTGGGCTACTTTATATTTAATTTTTTTTCACCACTTTTTGAAATCCTAAAATTCTCCTTGTTTAATGACAGTAATTAAGGCGAAAACAGGGGAATTTTACCATTTCAAAAAAGGGGTATCAATCAAAAAATTTGAATTTAAAAAAAGTTGCCCACTGACACTTCTGGAATTCCACGCGAGCGCCATTACCCGTTGTCGCCATGTTGGGTTTTAGTGCATTATAATTGGTTCCCTGGGGGAGATGAGTTTTCTTTGATAATTTTGCACACGTCTGGGAAGCAATTAATAGAATTTTTTCTCACATATCTTTTTGAAATTAGCCAAAATACTCATCAATGAGAAATGTCTCACTTTGATAGTTTTGGAATAGTAAAGTCTTTAGAAAATATTTTTGATAATTATCAGTTTCTGTGCATAAAGTGTTTATTGCATGTGTTTTTATTGTAATAAAATCTGACAAGTTACTTTAAGCTTTTGAGGAATTTATGGAAAAAAAATGTTGAGTCTGACCTGTGATGACAGATAGGGATGCATCGAATATTCGGTATCAATTCGGTATTCGGACATTTAAAAATATCTTGAATTTTTTTTTAAATCCTTACACAACTTCTACTTTTAACTGTCAATTTATAAAGATATTCAGAATAATTGGAAACAGGATCATATTTAAATCAAAGAGAATGCTGTTACATTATTTGCTGTTTGATGTGTCGCTTAAAAAAATTAACCCTCAATGATGACCTGCATAGAAATAAATGATGCACAAATGGAAGTTTCTGAACAATGTCTTGTAAATAATCTGTCTTTTGCTTTTTCGCAAAAAAAGTTTCTAAAGAAAATGGGGAAAACTTTCAGATGGGATAATACATATCAAGACAGACCACAGAAACCAGTATCGCAATCCGCTTAATCAGTCAAAATCAAAAATACAGTATCTCATCTCATTTCAGGTCAAACTTAGATTTTCATTTGTTACTTTAACAATAATGAAAATATCGTAACTATATTTTCAAAAGTGTTACTTTGATTTCTGTGACATTATGATATCACGAGAAGAAGTGCCGGAAATTGGGTGTGTGTATAAAGTTTACTTGTTTAAAAAGGTCTTGTTTATCAAAATGGAAGTATCTGTGTTAAGTATGAAAAATTGTTTTAAAATTTAATTTTTTAATATCGTTAAACTTTGAATTCGGCCAGCCGGATATTCGGTATTCGACCTAACACTCAGTATTCGGCTACCTGAATATTCTGTATTCGGTTTACCTGTAGGCCGAATATTCGGTATTCAGTTTACCTGTAGGCCGAATATTCGGTATTCGTCCAAAATCACTATTCGGTGCATCCCTAATGACAGATAAATTTTCTGAAATATCAAATTCCTTGAGGGGGGGGGGGCGGGGCGTGCCCCCTTAAATGGCGCCCCTGGCAGCATTTTTCTTTGTATAAACAACGGAAAACTGGTAACGCATCTTATATGAAAACTGTCCCACAAAATGAAAATTTCAATGGATGTTCATCGCAACTAAAATTTTAAGGGTAACCCGGCCAGAACTTTTAAAATCCGAACCCTTTCCCCCCCCCCCCGCCTTTCATAAAACTTCGCATTTTCCGCAGCTAAACTAGTCTCTTCTCTAACTCCAAACTTGTCTGCGAGAATAAAAAACCCCTACCCTTTTACATCACATGATTACGTCAATCCCAAAAGGCGGGAAGAGAAAAAAAGCTCTACGGAAGGAAAATTATTACGTTCGCTAAAAGCGGGATTTCTAAAACACATGGCCAACGTTAACACCAAGTATCAGAAAGATTAAGGGGATATAATCAAGGGCGGCACCATATGCTCCCCCGTCGGGCACACCTGCCCCCCCCCCCCCTCATCGGGGTCAAATTTAATCGTCGTCGGGGAAAATTTTTTGACTTGAGTATTGAGTCCTGCATCGGGTCGGGTAATCGGATTTTTCCTGCACACGACTGTAGTCGTGTCGAGTCGAGTCGGGTGCAGGTTAATTAAAAAAAAATCTTAGGTTAGTTTATAGAAAATGCGACCCACGGAATAGCAGGGCGCTGATTTTTTTTTCTTCGGAAGTCGGATTGGCTTGAATCACATGTCGGTTAAAGGCTATTGTCACAACGGCCGGATGTTACCGAAAACTTCATATATTTTGTCTAGAGCTCATTCATGTGCACTCCTGTTCTATGTTTATTCGATTGACCGCAAACTTACGCGCCTATAAGAAATACGATTTCAAGAGGAGACAGGACGTTTAAATTCATCTGCTTGCTTCGATCTTCTCATTAAAAAGCGTAGGGTATGTATTTTTCTTATAAATGAATGAGTAAATAAAAAGAGTTTTGTATAATTATTCAAGCAAACTTAGTATCAAACTAAAAATTCCTTCTTTGTTCATTAATTTCAATATACAGTGAGTAGAGTCACATTTTCTAGATATTAATCTCTAATATATAGAAGAGAAATGGAAGGTATAAATAAGAAAATATATACATACATAACTTGATTGTAAACTACGGGAAGATGTCTATATAGCAACTACTAAAATCTTGCATCGGGTCAGTTAACCCGATTCTACCCGATCATGTTGGCCATTGGCTCTAAAATTTTTCTGTGGATCGGGTTGACTAGTGTTTCCATTTTCGGGTCATCTCAGAAGTTTTTGTATCTTGGGAGTCTATTCCAGAACGCCAAATTTTTCCAAAGAAAAGTCCGCCCCCACCAGTGGCCGAGAGGTTCTGTGCTCTCGAAGCCGGCAGACGGGAGGTGCTGGGCTCGAACCCAATCGCGCCCGTCGGCCCAACCGTTCGGAGTTTTCGTGGTTTTCTTCGAACCTTGGATTTCTATGCGTAAATACGGATTAGGTTCTCTTAGAACCCCCCCCCCCCACACACACACACGGAGGGCACTCCCCCTTCGGGCCTATATCCTCGAGTAGATAATTGGCCGTCAAAAATCAACCCAACCCAAAGAAAAGTCCAGATTGTTTCAAATGATAAAAAAAATACTTGTATTTTATGATGAAGCTACCCGACGACTCCTAGCTACTTCGAGCCCATTATAATAATAGCTAATTATAATATTATCTTCGAGCCTTACCTGGAATTGTGTTTGTCGAAAACTATGAATGGAGGTTGTTTTGATGGCAAAAGTGCTTTATATGCTTTTGCCATGCAAATTAACAGAAATATGTTGAATTAGATTTCTATTTGTCTTTTTATTTTATCCATTCAGTCCATTATAATCAATTAACCTGCGTTTTTTTTTTTTTTTTTTAATATTTTGATGTGTAAACATGCCCCTCCTCTTCCGAACACACAAAAAAAATATAATCTTCATTATTTGGTAGAGGTAGGCGTGGGTATTTGGTGGGTGTATAAGTAAAGTACAAGTAGGCGTGGGTATAAGTAAATGTATGCATTCATTTTTTGAAATATAAAATTGATTTTAGAGATATGATTGCAAACTATTTACCAGAATTGTTTTACATTTAGGATTGATTTTTTTTTTCATTTCATGCTTAGGCTCAAGTTGCAGGTTCGAAAAAATATTTTGTCGATTTCGGGTGGCCATAACTCGAACCGTGCAGGGTTGTAATTAACAATTCGTGTTTAGGGACATAGGTTCGTATTTAGAAATTTAAAAAAAATCGTGTAAAACAGAATATCGACTTACTTGATAATTTAAACTTGATTGTATTGTTAGACTGAACAATTTTAATTAATAACTTAGTTATACTTTGTAGAGTTCTGTATGGGCCGAAATTTCCAGGTTCGGGCTCAGCCCGACTCCTAGAAAGAAAAGTTCGGCCCCGTATAAAAGTTAAAACTTCGGCCCGGCCTGGTCCGTACAAAACACAGTAATGGGCCGACCTGGTATAAAAATTAGAAGTTCGGTCCGAGCCCGGCCCGGAAAAAAGTTAAAATCTCGGCCCAAGGCCGACGGAATTTTACGTCGATTTTGTTAAAAGGAGTTCTGACCAAAAATACTTATTTTAGCTCTTTTTTCATGTTTATAATTTTCATTTTTAAAAAAGGTTGCGATATACATTTTTTTAATGAATCTCTATTTGTATGTTAATGTTTCAGCTATAATTAATATCGTTAATCAAAAAATTATATATTAGAGACTTAAAAATCTGAAAAATGCTGTACAGTAAAATCTTCTAAGACATCGCATAGGAAAGAAAAAAAAAAATGCGTTATAAACAAGTTCCCTTCTTAGCAGGTGTAAATGTATTTTATTCTTTTCTCACGTACAGTACAAAGTCGGACACCCAAAGTTCGGAATTGTCCAAAGTTCGGACTTTCCAGCGGCAGTATTCAAGAAAGAAGGGGAAAAAACAAAATTGTTGAAACAAAAAAAAGGTCTAGAGCAAAGAAGCTTCATTACTGAATCTTAACTCATGTCTATGTACAAAATAAAAGAGAAAATTCTTAATGATATACCTAAGTAAGTAAAGCAGCCCACATTAACTAAAATTTTCAATAGTTAAGAAAGTTACAATTTCTTCTTAAATTGTATGTTGCCTTAAGGCAGTTCTCAACTGCTCTGCTCAACAAGCGCAAAACGTTTTGACACATTTACAAGTTCATTTTTTAACGGAAAGATATCAAATTGGAAGGCCTGACTATGGAAGCGATTTGGTATAGAACTGTGTTTTCCAATTTTTGATAAATAACCTGTTAAGTTACAAGCGATTTTGATCACGTCACAAAGACGTTTTACACTCTTCCTTGAGTGGTCATTCTTCTTTCGCGTGGGAATTCGGTTCAAAACGCCCACTTTGACGCTATTTTCTGAAAAATCTATTGCGTTTGCAAAAAAAAAAAAAGGGAAAACACAGTTTGATTACATAGTTTCTGAAAAACAACACCTGCTAGTTTCACGAATCTACGAACAAAAATAAATTAAAACTTATGTCATAAAGTTGCCCTTTTGGATTTGAGAACAGCTTTAAATAAAGGTTTTTGTTTTGCTTTTTATTTTGTTATGCTTTATTTAACGAAAATGATTGTTTAATTTAATATTAATAGTTTCTGTATACAATTTTTAATGTATGAACGTCATATTTTGCCTTTTTAAGTAGTGAATTTTCTTTTTCTTTGTATTGGAAAAACAATATTTTCGATGACCCAAAGTTCGGAAAAATCCGAAGTTCGGACTTGGTAAAGTCCCGAGGATTCCGGACTTTAGACTTTGTACTGTATTATTATATGCATTTTGCATGAATCAATAAATTTTTAAGACAAGTATCCGTAGTAGGCTGGTTCTTTTTCACACTTTTTACTATATTTTAATATTATTGCCTAGAAATCTACTATTCTTTAAAACGAATAAATTTTAATGTTTAATTGTAGAATAATGTCGATTTAAAAATATATACACTTTTTGCAAAAATTTTTGGCCCTGGCCAAATTTTACTGATTTTTTGCACGGACCAGGCCACGCCGAGACAATGATTTCATACAGGCTGGATCGAGACGGGACTGAAAATATCGGCATATGAAGACTAAAGGAAGAATGAAACCTGCCTTATCTCGGAACGAAAAAAAGAAGTTACCCTCGACCCGGCCCGCGTGCCATGAATGTAAATAGACCCGAGCCTAGCCCGTGCAGACCTCTAAACTTTTCCTGTTACAAAATAAGCATGAATTTAAAGTTTTTTTTTTTTTTTTTTTTTTTTTTTTTTTCTTTTTAGCATCAACAAGACTGTTTTATAATCGAGCTGATATTAATGATCTTTTTTGCATTCTAAGCTATTTTACAAGTTTTCCTTTAACTTGCATTTTTCTTCAGAATTTCGTATTTCAGTTTTAATCTCAGATTTAAATTATGTATCTTATCAGAAGTTAGAGGATCATGCTGTCTGGTTTCGATCAATATACATTCTAAAAAAAATAATTGAGTTGAAGGTGTTTCTTCAATTGCTTTTATTATTATAAATTCCTGTTTTGATTTACCCGTTTCCCCCCAAAATACAGAAAATTCATTATTTTAAGGCTGTTTTCAAATCCAAAAGGGCAACTTGCTGACATAAGTTTTAATTTATTTTCGTTCGGAAATGCACGCAACTAGCAGGTGTTGATGTTCAGAAACTATGTCATCGAGCTGTTTTATCCTTTTTTTGCAAACGCAATAGATCTTTCAGAAAAGAGTGTCAAAGTGGGCGTTTTGAACCGAATTTCCGCGCGAAACGAGGAAAACCAGTCAAGAAAGGATGAAATACGCGTTTGTCACGTGATCCAAATCGCTTCTAACTCAATAGGTAATTGATGGATCCAAAAATGGAAAACACAGTTCGATTCCAAATCGCTTCCCTGGTCAGGCTTTCCAATTTCATATCTTTTCGTTAAAAAAGGAATTTGTAAATGCGTCAAAACGTTTTGCGCTTGTTGGGCAGAGCAGTTGAGAACACAGCCTTAACGTAAAAATTATCTGAAGTTGCATTTTCGTCAATTCACAGGGGTGTTCCCGTAACTGTGCTGCATGTTACTTTTATGTATCGGAAACCGATTTTTTACGTATGTCTCTTTTCCTCCAAAACACGAAAAGCTCGTAAACTGAAGCTTTTATTTATTTATTTATTTTTTTTATTTACTAGGGGGCTCGGCCCCCTACGAGCTCGGCTCGCCAACCCCGTCCAGACACCGCAGACTCTATATGCACGCTAATGTGATCGGCTTTAAAAAGATTTCGAAAGATTGAATTATAATTTTAAAAATAGCGATCTCCCTATAAACGGATTTCTATTCATTTCTCTTTGATTGGGGAAATTTTAACGCCAAATCCGCTGCGGTACTACTTGATTATCCCGTCGACTAATTTCGCCAAATTATAAATCTCCAAACCACTCGCCAAATTATACAAATTGACATAATTTTTATTTTAAATAACGAAAGAACAAATAAATTAGTACAACATTAATAAAAATACAAATAAAACGTCGAAATAAAAATAAGTTGATGACGTAGACACGTGTAACAACATTTCAAAATAAGCTAATATAAAAGGAATTAAGTAAACAGAATCTTTGTCTCCCGGTATTTTTTTAACAAAGCGAAAAGAAAGTTCTTTTAAATGAGACATTTTAAATTAATAGTTTTTAATCTGACGTAATTTTGACCAAACTATTCTTTCTCTTTTTAATATTCACGTGAAAATACTTGTGTTAGAAATAAAATATTATTTGCGCTTTCCTAAGAAAAATAGTTGAAAGTATCCTCTCAAAATATCAAATGTTTAGCGCAATTTGTAAATTTAAACCGTTTTGCAATATTATTTTGTGTTCATTTTATGTAATAACTAATGTGACGTAAATATGACGTAATTTCTCCTATTTAAGACTTCTAACGCATGTTAATAAATTTATTTTACAAATTCCTTTCTCTCTTAAAATTCACGTGTAATTATAGTTTTTATGACGTAATTTTTAATAGGTTCCTGCTTTTTGTACATAATTATTTAATTCTAATCCCAAATGTTTTTTTCTGTTTATAATAGTCACGTGTAAATAAATTTTTAATTTATTACACGAATAATTTTTTTTTTTTTTTTTAAGCAAACATTCTTTCCGCTGTTTATACAGTTGGCAACAGTTTAAATTAGTATCACTTTCTAAAATCTCTAAAAAATATCTCTCGAAATGCCGAAAATTTGAATTTAAAATAGATATAAAACCTCGAAAAATGAGTCAAATTAAAAAATAAATCAATTCTGCACACCGGGAAATTATAACGTATAAAATGAACTAAAAATTATTAAATTCCGATGTATAGTTTTTGCTACTATAAAACTTTTTTAGTGGAACGATTTTGTCCAACTTTAGCATTAAATATATCTTAAAATAATTCTTCGATTTGAAAACCGTCTGCATCAGCGTGTTTATCAAACATTTCTGTATAACACTACCGATTTTCATATTTTTGTATGCATTATTTTTCTTAATATTAACGAAGAAAGACCTCCGGTCACAAAAAATTCAAAACCGGCGGCGGTGACAGTGGTAGTTACTTTTTTTTAGAATAGAGAGATTTATTCTCCAGTCAAAACACGGAATTTTGTTCAAATAGAAAAATCTGTTCCAACAACAGGCGCGTTCTGGCAACTTGCTGCCTGTGCTTTTTACGTTTGACGAAATGTTTTCTTGAGAGTACGTAATAATTGCGCTTTTTCTTAAGGGTGTATTCCGATCCAAACTGCTGATTTTCTGATTCATTTTAAAATTAATTTTTGCTCTCAAACGCATCAAACTGGGAAATTCTCTTACTTAGAAACTATATAATGTGCGGTGCTTCTTAATTTTTTGATAAATGCAGAAAACACTGTAAAAAACGTTGTCAAAGTTGGCGTTTTGAACCGAATTTTCCGAAGCGGGCGATCTGGGAATGAAAAAAATAGTCATACTGAGAAAATAATTGTTTAAAAATCAAATTCTAATTAATTGAGCTGAAAATGAAATCACACGGCATGTCAAACATGTCTTCAGAAATCACCCCAGCAAGTTTCATGTTTTTACTTTTAAAAATGAGTCTGAAAATGTCTCAGAAAATTTCGAGCTGTTGAGGGTGGAAAAATATTTTTCGAATACACCCTTAAACGGCTGAAAGGCAAAATAATGGAAAAAATAATAAAACGCGGTATTTGTAAAGTGAAAATTGTCATAAAATTACTGTTAATGATTTAGAAAACCCTAGTTCGAGTAATTAATTTCACACCATTCCTTTATAGATAAAGTATAATTCACTTACATTCAATACGGTGAAAGGAAACTAATACAGCAACCTGTTAAGACAGAACGACAAAGAATTGGAAGAACTTTCCAATTTAGACAATCTTAGCTTGTTTTAGCAAATATTGCGAAAATTTTCAGTTTAAAGCGTTATTCCATTACACTGGTTCCGTTTTAACAGGTTTTATTGTAGTGATTAAAATGTCTCGATTTTCAAGCGTCTGTCCGGCTTTTTTTTAAATCAGACTGCCAAGAAGGGTTGTGTTTCACGCGTATCTGGGTATGTGGATTTCTTTATACCCTCGAAACATCCCGACGGCTGGATGGATTTTAATGTATGAGGTCTCTATCGATTCGTCTTAACCGTCCGATAGTTATGGGCTAGATTTGATTTTATATATTCAAAATGACGGCCGTAAAATACAAAATGGCGGTAGACACGAAAAAAAATTTACGCACCCTATTGAGTGGCAAATCATTGGATAGATCTTTCAAAATGAAGACGATGTTTCATTGACTATTTTACAGTCAGAAGCTTCGTTTAACTATTACACAACCTGGAATTGTGTAGGTAGGATCTCTAGCTTTACTGCAACTCTAACCATCCTAGACATCTAAAGGCCTCATCAAAACAGTGTATAGATGGGAACTAATAATCAAACAACTTGAAAGTCACCAATACAAGTAAATAAAAAAAAATCGTTATCGGGTTCAGGTCGGGTTTTGCGTCAACGAAAATTTTTTGTTAGGTTTCGGATCGACTTTTAGTTGAACGTTTAGGTCGGGTATAACCCAACCCGCGCAGGAATCTATTTCAGATGAAAAACTACGTATTTGAATATGAATGACTCCTTGCATGTTTATTTTTCCACATAAAAGAATTAATATTGGAGATATGATTGCAGACTATATTTTTTATAATTACATTATATTTTAGATCAATTTTCTCTGGTTCCGGGTTTCAGGTTGGTATTGGAATTAAGTATTTCGGGTTCGATCGGGTTGCGGGTAGACAGAATATTTTTGTTTGGGTTCGGTTCGGGTTGCAGCTTTGTTTTAAATAAAATTTGCAGGGCTTCAAATTTTATTTATTACCCGGGAAGGGCCCTAGTTAGGTCTAACGTTTAACACGTTGAATGCCATGTCAGTCACCAGTGACTGACACTGATCTTTCCGTTTAGGCCGCGTCAGTCATCGGTGACTGACATATAGATTCTGTAACGGAAGTCTCATTTCGTGGCTTAAACGGAAAGACAGACAAAATAGACTTGGCATTCAACGTGTTAACTGCTAGTTTTAACGATGACACTTTCACTAACAATTTTAAATAATTTTATTTTAAAATAATTTTTTGTCACTTTATGCATCTTTGATAGGGATTTATCAACTGATTATTTTCAGTTACCTCCGGCATTAAAATACATGGTCAACCCGGCCGGAACATGAACCGCGTTTCGAAAAAATTGGTTACCTACCTTACCTGATGTGCGACTCTTTGGTTCGACTCATAACCGGAGAACTGCTCCATACTTTGTCTTTCACACACTGCTGTGTATATGCCATATATGTGCACGTAAAATCTATACTATTGAATGACCGCTTATTGGGAGGTTGCTGTATAAAAGAGTACGAAGCAGAGTTTTTCCTTTCGGGTAATGCTCAAAAGTGTGGAAACTCTTGTGGATTCATCCGCCTATAAAGATTAGGTGACAAGTGAGGCGTTTTAAAAATAACCTTCTTAAGAGCTTTTTTTTCACTTTATCTACAATATTCTTTGACAAGCTTCGAAATTTACGTTTCGAGTAAAAATCGTTTGGCCTCTGCAATTTATCTCTAATTTAAATAGCAGTGTGAGTGTTAGAGATCTGCGCGTTTCGGGATATGCCAAATCCGGACGCGAAAATTTTATGTTTTTCACGTGATTGATCAACATATTCCACCTGTTATTTAAAAAAAAGGGGAAAAAGAAACAAAGAAAGGTTTTATTGTTCATTTGCTCCAAAAAAATTCTGAAGTATAAATACAGTCCCGTTCCGGCCCGAATCTACAGAAAAAATGCAAGACCCGGACGTGTCCCGGGGATAATGAAGTTTAGGCATGGACCAACTTTTCAAAAGCTAAAATTTAGCCCGAGCCGAGTTTTCAGATAAAATTAAGCCAAGCCCGAGTTTAATGAAAGAAACTTTTACCGAATTCGGAGTTCGGAACAGGCCAGGGCTCGTGGAAACCTAATATATATTTTGAATTCGGCCCCATGTCGGGGATACCGCCCCCCCCGCCCCGTTGGGCAAGTTCTGGCGCCGCCCCTGGATATAATATTAGGATAAATAAAGAAAAAATCATTCTTAATGGCAAATGAGATTACTTATTGTGGATATAAAGTTGATAAACATGGCATTCGGAAAATAGATAAAATTGAGGCTATTTTAAATACTCCAAGACCAGTAAATGCATCTCAGGTTAAAGCTTCTCTAGACCTAGTTACATATTATGCTAAGTTTGTACCAAACTTAACAATTGCACATCCTTTAAGTAATTTGCTCAAGAAGAATGTCAAATTTAAATGGTCTAAGTGCGAACAAGTATTTCAAGGTATAAAAAAAGAAATTACTTCTGACAGGGTTCTTACTCACTTTAATCCTAAATTACCTTTAGTTCTAGCAAATTATCCTTCTCCTTATGATATCTCTGCAGTACTTTCACATGTGATGTTAGATAACACTGAAAAGCCTATTGGGTTTGTGTCCAGAACTTTGACTAATGCCGAAAAAAAGGTATAGTCAAGTTGATATTTGGTGTGAAGAATTTTTTTCAATGTTTGTATGGTAATCGATTTACATTTACTGACAGTAAACCTTCGGTATCAATTTTTAATCCTAGTATTCCTGTTTTATCAGCTGCTAGAATGCAACGATATGCAATTTATTTACAAACGTTTCAATATAATATCCGTTATAAGAAAACTACTAAACACGGAAATGTTGATGCTCTTTCACGTCTTCCATTACTTCCATGGCCACAGAAAATTCTCCCTTAAGAAATTTAGTTGGAAAATTCCGTTTTTCCATACTGGCCTCAGTATATACGATTCGGAAAAGAAAAAAAATCTTTTACCCGCCTTTTTGCAAGATAAAACCCTTTTTTGGTACATTTCCCCTCGACTACTATTATCAGTATGGAATTTTGTATGACCTTTATAAGCTATCGGTAATCCTATCTTATAAAAAAAGCAAATTTTTGTACGAAGGATGCTCTATCAACAAAAACAAGAATTGGTAATCCCAATGTGTGCAAGTTGAATAACAAAACAAATTAATTAAAAGATGTTGGAAATTGCTCGTCAAACGTGGCAAATGAGGTGAGTTTGTACTATAACTAGTTTTATAAATATTTTTGCTCCGCATATTGTACTGAATATATATTTTACCGCACTTCATAAGTGTATATTCATTTCATTCTGTTCGAAAGGCTAACATTAAAATGCACTTGCAATAGTTTTTTCCCATTGGCCGTAATGTAACGGAAAATTTTGACTGTCCCTGTAATTAAACTATACATGCGATTTTCATAAAATTTGAAATGACTCGACAAACTTTTGCAACAATTATATATTTGAAATTTCAGACCATTCGGCTGGGTAGGTTTTACTCTGTTATTAGCGGACAGACAGACGGACCGAACGACGACTATAGGTGCTACGTATTTATATAATTACGAACGCACCTAAAAACGTTTAATTATCAAAACAACTTTACAATCTGTGAGATTTCTGGCACTGGTTTACCGATGAGGTCACCTATATCAGCGTTAAAACTGGCTAACTTTAAGTAACTTTCTAGACTCAGTTTGTTTCTGTACTTGTTTTTCAAAAACATCAAAGTAGAAAAAGCACGTTCACAGAAGCATGTCGTGTTGAACCCCATCAAGAACCTTACAGCTGATTTAGATATTTCGGGATATTCTGCTAATATGTTCATCCAGAAGAAAATTAAAAATTTTTCGACTGCGCGACTTACTGAAATATTTCATAACGAGGTCATAACATAATGCCGACTGACTGTTTAAGAAAACGCCGTCTTCTCACAAAGTTTTAATTTAAGGGGTCAGGTAACCTTTAAAGCGTCCAAAAATTTATAATTTTGTTAATAGCTTATAATTAAATACGATTCTTTGGGAACATTTAAAATCAAACCCCATACAAAAATTCGCATTAGAAGAAAAATTATGTCTAAAACACTTTGAACTTTTGCTATATGATCAAGATGTAATTTAAATCTTTAATGTCAATTTTCTCAAAACAGCGATTTTGATCATTGCGCGCACGATTTCTGAAAAACGGTTACCTAGAATTTCACGAAATTTTCGGTGAATATTTAAACATACACTCTTAATTCAAAAGAACGAATTATTAACTCAACAAAAGAACGAAAAGTTTTACGCGTGTTTTTGCTCTTTCTGAGTATCTGTTTTATCAAAAAGAGACATTTTCCACAAAAAACTGGTTTACCAAATCATCCTTTTAAGAGTAGCATCCCCAGGACTGCTCATTTCAGACCGGAACAGGAAAATATCTCTAAAAGAGCAGTTTAAGAAGCTTCCCTATTGGTTGAAATCCTTTAACGCGATATATAGTTTTGCAGAGGGAGAAACGTCTTCAAAAAGGAGTCGCTTGTTTGTTACAAGCGTCAAAGCTTAGCGTTACCTACATGATAAAAACAATATTACAATTATAATTTGATTGATTTAAAAATGGCATAGAATAAGATAGATCGATTATGCCTACGAAAGCAGGGGGGTGGGGCAATCATCACAAAGTATTCGATAAATTTCGTTTTTGTTTCCCGCAGCTAAAACCAAGATGGCTACCGGCGATTCTAGGATTTTACTAATACTGAAAATTCTAAGGTAAAGTACGTTGTTTTACTTCATCTTTCTTGTAATTCCTTCGCCATTCCTTGTTGTATTTTCACATTGTATATATGATTTTTTGCGTTATTTAACGTTAATACTTTTAAACCGGAAACATGAACTTCTTAAATTACTTTTTTTTTTCTTTTTTTTTTTTAATGCATCTGTTCCATAATTTTTATAATCAATAAAATGCACATAGATAAGTAGTTTTCTCGTATTCAAATTGTGTAAAATTACGCTAATTGGTATTTACATTATTAAACAAATATCATTTTGTGCTTATATTATTGATTATTAATATACTAATTTGTTCGTGACACTCAAAAATATTTTCGGAACACAACCCATGATTATAAAAATTATTAAATTATTATTAACTTATAATATATGCTCTTTTTTTTTTTTTTTTTTTTTTTTTTTATGTTTCAGTAAGTACAAGTATTTAATAAATTGTGTTCATTTAGATAGTTGTACACATCTACACTTTAAATATTATTATTTTAATTGTCACAGTATTATGTAAATAGTACGAAATGTAAAAGATAATTTAAAAAAAGTATCAGAAAATAATAGATTAGTAAAAAATATTATCAGTTTATTTTATGACACAACTAGTTTGACCTTTTTTTTAAATTATGATTTTGTGAATTTTTATTTGTGTTATACTTCGCTCTGTTCATATTCAAAAGTTTAACTAAACAAAAGCCTGCAGTTATGTAACACATGAATTCTATAGTCCATAATTATTTATCTGTGTCATGAGCAAAATATATTAATAAGATATAATAATATCAGAAATAATTAAAGAAATCGACATTCCCGGATTAAAACTAATAACTTTAAAATTATATATACAATGTGAAAATATTAAAAAGAAAAAAATCATAATGAGAAAGATAAAGTAAAAAAAGCGCACTTCAGGATATTGACAAGGTAGAAAATCTTGTCTTGTTATGGCGCGAACATATCTTTATTATTATTATTATTTAATTTATCTTTCGGAAATGAAAAACAAAATTTCTTCTGCATCTAGATTTAAATAAAACAAAATGGAGTTTTAAAAGTAATACATTTTGCAAACTGGGGAGTTGTATATGTTAAAAAACAAACAAAAGAAAATCTGAAAATAAGAGGAAAATAATTTATTTTGCCTATTAAATTTGACAAAAAAGGGGTTTAAAAATGACTTGTCAATAATGAGTGCAGTCACTCGTTTTGCCTATTAATTTAGTCGAAAAAAAGAGTGAAAACAGCTTATCAAAAAGGAATGAAAAAAACCACTCCGCAAGATGGATGAAATTCACTCCTATAGTATAAGTGCATTTTCAATACTGGAAAGGAGTGAAAATACACTCAGTCGGAGTTAATATCGCTGAATTTTTTTAAGAGAGTACAGAAGCACAAAATTACCTATTATGTTTCTCATGTAAGAAGTTTAGAATTTACGACTACTTTTGTAATTAAAAAATCTCGATATTTCGAATTTCTTTAAAAATAAATTTTTTTCTCGGGATGTACCAGTTTTATTTTTTTCATTGTAGTTCATTTTGAAGACACTTTATATCTGTACTCGTAAAAAGATTCTTGGCTTATTTCAGCCATTCAAATAGGAAAAATCATGCGCGCAATGCGTGCAAGAATAACTCTTTCGTAAAAATTATATTATCTTAAAAAATAAATTTTAAAAAAATATATATGTGTATACCTTTTTTAACAACTTAAACTGATAAAAGAGATCGTTCCTAACATGTGTTTTCAATTTTATAATTAAAAGTCAATTAGATAAAGAGTGAACGCAATTCTTACAGAAGTCACTTTTCGTACTTTATTGGTTCAAAGAGTACCTGACCCCTTAAGCTAATAGCTTTCAAGATTATTGCAGTTGTAAAATATTGTATTTTTTTAAACTAATGAAATAAAAGATTTTTTCAGCAAACCTCGATTGTTCCGCGACCCGTAGATCGGGAACCGCTGCTCTAGACTAATAGAAAGTAGAATTGTATGCGTTTCAATAACGCTCTGTGCGGACAAAATCCAAATGCAATACTTTGCAGAAATCGTTATTTTGTTCCTCAGGCGATGCAACAAATGCAACTGCGTGAAGAATTATTGAAAAATATTTTAACCTTTTTTTAAGACAAAGCAGGCATCACACTTACCGCCTGGAAAATGATAAAATTTAAAAAGTAATTGCTGTTTAGTACTTCGGCATCACATTTCACATTCGAAATTATTCTTTAGCAATTTGATAATTGGAATTGGAGATCGACCGAAAATTCAATTTCGGCTCAAAATCAGAGTTTCGCCGAAAATCTGAAAATTCGGCCGGACCGAAACTATCTGTATACCAAAAATCGCGTTTCTTCATTCGGAAATTTTCAACATTACCTATTGATTTGAGCTGTATCGGCTCAAATGAGACGATTTGTCTTTATTATTGCTATGAACTTCACTTTTATTATCAGTCAACTGATTCAAGACGTGAGTGCACATTATAAAGCAAGCAATGCAATATAAGACTTAACATTGAAGGCGCTTTTCACGTGCTCATTAAAAGCTGCAGACTAAGCAGTAATAGGAAATTTTTAAGCTTGAAACTGCAGATCTATTTCGAATACTCTTTGAGAAAGTTCTAGTACGACAGATGATCATTTACAAAAATCATTATTAAAAGTTAAATTGAGGTATGTATACCTAAAACCTTTAATTAAATGAAATTCATATAAATAGAAAATCTGTCTCGCTGGTGAATTACATTTTATAATTATATGAAAATAAAAAGTTTTGGTCACAGGCACAGAGAGCCAACTTGGGTTACACGCGTAATTATTTTATAATTATATATAATTAATAATCAGTATAACTAAATAATTATGCATATTTATATATGTATTGATTACTTTTAAAGACATTTTGGATATTTTCGTTTTCGGCCGAAAATAGGAATATTACCGAAATTCGGTTTCGGTCGATCCTTAATTGATCTAACTATGCTTATTGGAAACTTAACACACATGTACAACCAAAAAGAAAAGGGGGCGAGACTAACATGGCAACTTTTAATCATCAAATTATCGCAGAGAGATGCAGGAGATGCCACTCACCTAGAAATTGTGTCATCTGTGCTTTTTTTATGTATAAAATAAGCTTAGAGAGGCTGTTCCATATTGAAGCAAAAATAAACTTAAAAGTTTCAATGACAATACCCACATTTGACAATTATAGTGCAATAGCTTCAGATACGAAATTTAAAGTCGTTCGATAAAGAAGTTTAAGAATTACAGATTTTAAGAAATGGAGCTCTTATAAATTTGTTTCCATTCATATTTCCTGCAATTATTTTTTTTACTATAAATGTTTTCCATTATGAATTTCATAATTATTTGACGTGCATCCATTTTTATAATTTTATCTATGAAATATGAATTATAAAATTAACATTTGAAAAACAAGTTTAATTGTAACCTATAATTGCTAACATTGAATATCTTCGAATATTGAAATTTAGGGGTTTAGTTATAAAAACCGGGACATTAAGAAACATGTTGAACCTAGTGTTGCCCATTTAGCGTGTTTTTTTTTAAATTCAAAACATCCAGCAAAATTATCAAAAAATAATGTTTATTTAATCAAGGAGCTTCTATCATTAAAAATAGAGATTACTATTGCGAAACTCTAGTACACTTAAAAATTTGCAGCATTCTGGCAGGTCATTTGACCTTTTTTTCCGAAAACGGTTACACAACCGTAACTTTAACATTATTCTGACCATATTATTGGCCATTTTATGGTCAGAATATAGTTAAATTATGGTTATGAAACCGTTTTTTCAAAAAACGATCGAATGACCTGCCAGAATGCTGCAAAATTTTTAACAGTGTAGGTATTCTGAATTTTTTTAAAACGACACCGGTAAGTAAAACCGGGAAGTCTGGCCATCTTACCAATGTTTGTTAATGGAGTTATGGTGTCAAGGTAAAGGGCTTAGTTTGTTCAATCTTAAGTAATGGCACAACATAAGAAACGAGTTGCTTTGCGATACATTACTAGTTTTTAGGAATTTCATAATAAAACCATAAACAGTTGAAATATATTTTTCAATGCGCCTCCAAATTCCAACTAGTATGTTGTGGCCATCACAAAACTTTCTTCTATATAAATCACGTCAATTAAATCATTTAAATAGTACAAGAAATTACATCAATTTAGCACCAATTCATATCAAAGTATATCTAAATTTGAAGTACGATGAAAATTCGTGCATTAGTTCTTGAGATAGAGCTATAGCGGAAATTCTGAAAAATGTAGCATAGCAGCGCCACCTGTTGAGAGATTTACACAAAAAATAAACAGCTCTAAAAAATATCAAGGTATACCTGAATCTGAAGTTTGTTGAAAATCTAAGCGTTAGTTCTTGAGATAAAGCTGTTGCGGAAATCGCAAAAAATACAGCATAGCAGCGCCATCTGTTGAGCGATTTACACCAAAAATTAAACAGCACTGATTTATAGGTCAATTCATGTCAAGGACTCACTAAATCTGAAGTTTGATGAAAATCCGTGCAATAGTTCTTGAGATACAGCTCTTGTGGAAATCGTGAAAAATGCAGCACAGCAGCGCCACCTGTTGCACGATTTACGCCAAAAATTAAACAGCACTAATTTATATCAGGGACTAACTGAATCTGAAGTTTGATGAAAATTCGTGCATTTTCTTGAGTTAGAGCTATTGCGATAATCATGAATAATGCAGCATACCAGCGCCACCTGTTGGGCGATTTTCACAAAAAGTAATCAGCACCAAACTATATCTTGGACTAACTGAATCTGAAGTTTTATGAAAATCCGTGCAGTAGTTCTTGAGATAAGCTATTGCAGGAATCGTGAAAAATACCGCATAGCAGCGCCACCTGTTGGGCGATTTTCACCAAAAACTAATCAGGTCCAGTTTATATCAAGGTCTAACTAAATATGAAGTTTTGTGAAATTCTGTGCATTAGTTCTTGAGATAGAGCACCCACAAAATTTGTGTCACATACAGACTCACAGACAGAGTGACAGACTCACAGACAGACATTTTCTAAAAATCATCAAATCGTGTTCTGGACATTCTAAAACGTATAAATCCGTCGAAAACCGGAAGTCGAAAATTTTCACGAATCCAATACTTTCTTCTTGTAAAGATAGAAGAAAGTAAAAAAGAAGAGATTTTTATCTAAAATACAATAAAATATATACTTTATTAATGTGAATACACGTTAATGTTTAAAACTACTTTATTAGCAGCTCATCCTACATAGGATCAGTTCCGTAATTCAGAATTAGCTCAGTTCATAGAAACTATAAATCAAACTCATTGTCTATAAGACTAAGATGTTTGCATTTTCTCCTTTAAAAATCCTTTAAAATAATTTGAGAATTTCAAAAAGTTAAAATACTTGACTGATAAATCGATTCATCCATCAGCACTAAAATTTGTCACATGATGCATTTCACGTTTTCTCAGATTTTAAAAGAACTTAAAAATCATCCTATAATTCATTCCATCGAGTGTCATTCGGTTCCGTTGGCCGCATGTATAACGGTTTAGTTCGGGACCACTGCAAGTAGACCAATACGAAGGGATAATACAATTGCATCACTGCCACAGCTATCAGAAAACGCAGGAGTCTTTGATGAAGGAGTCGTTCGACCTGCAGAATCCGTTGTGTTACATGCAACAATGCAATGGTTATAAAAGTGATGTATAGATATTCTTCGAAGGTGATAGGTTTATTCAAAACGTCTTCAGAATCTATGTCAGTCATCGTTCTTTTACCTGATAAAAAAGCAGAATCAAAGTTAGAATGCATCATATAACTTATTTCATTTATTAAAGTACATCAGAGATGGCGAATTTATTACACACGCGCTACTTTTGGCACGCCAAAGCATAACTTTGGCATACCGTTGATTGGCGTACAATGGACCACAAGCATTACTGACGTCATACAACGCCACGATGGATTATAGCCAATCAGCTTCTTGATTTTTCCCACAAGCGCTCACTAAAAGACAAATACCCCAATGCTTGTTGGAAACATTGCAAGCTCCGCCCAGTGCGCGTGGTCAATTGAAGAGCTTAGTGGAAGTAACAAAAATGTTGAAAAGATATTTCGATTTACAATCCTCTAATAGTGTTATTACACGTAAAAACTGCAAGCGACAAAAATCGCCTGCGACGTCAGATTTCCTGAAACTTATGGTGTTATTACACGAGGGGTCAAAGACGCTTCAGATTCCAGGCGTCTCCATGTATTCCTATGGCTCCAGGGGAGTCGCTTGGAGCGCGAGCGTCTTTTTTCTGTCGGAGCATCTTTGACGCCCGAAACGAGGCGAGTCGCCAGTAACAGCCAATCATATGCTTGGAAATCTGATAATAGAAAAGCCTTTTCCAAAACAGCCAATGAAATGCTAGGAAAAGACGGACCGTGAGGCGGCTGTTGTCGCTAGACGCCTGGGATTCCAAGCGTCTTTGAGTCCTCGTGTAATAACACCATTATGGTGTTATTACACGAGGAGTCAAAGTCGCTTGAAATTCCAGGCGTCTCCATGTTATTCCTATGGCTCCAGGGGAGTCGCTTCGAAAGCAACTTTTTTCTGTCGAAGCGTCTTTGATGCCTGAAACGAAGCGAGTCGCCAGTAACAGCCAATGAAATGCTTGGAAATCTGACGATGGAAAATCCTTTTCCCGAACAGCCAATGAAATGCTTGGACAATGCGTAAGTTTCAGGTGGATAATACGTAAGTTTCAGGAAATCTGATGAGTCGCAGACGATTTTTGGTCACTTGCAATTTTTACGTGTAATGGTGTTATTACACGAGGGGTCAAAGACGCTTCAGATTCCAGGCGTCTCAATGTTACTCTATGGTTCCAGGAGGCACACCCGGGAAGCAAGCGATTCTTTTATGTCGGAGCGTTTTTGACGCCTGAAACCAGACGAGTCGCCAGTAACAGCCTATCAAGTTCTTGGAAATCTGTCGATGGAAAAGCCTTTTCTCGAACAGCCAATGAAATGCTTAGAAAACGAAAAAATTGGTACGGTTGCTATGGGAAACCTGAGGAGTCGCGAGCGTCTTTTGTCGCTTGGGATTCTACGTGTAATAACACCATTATAACACTATTACGTATTACCCACCTGAAACTTGAGTATTATCTACCTGAAACTTACATATTATCCAAGTATTTTATTGGCTGCTCGGGAAAAGGCTTTTCCATCGTCAGATTTCCAAGCATTTGATTGGCTGTTACTGGCGACTCGCTTCGTTTCAGGCGTCAAAGACGCGCCGACAGAAAAAAAGTTGCTTGCTTTCGAAGCGACTCCCCTGGAGCTATAGGAATAACATTAAGACGCCTGGAATTTCAAGCGACTTTGACTCCTCCTGTAATAACACCATAAGATGAAATGTTTCTCCCCCATCTGCTACAGAAAATGACGCATCATTAAAAGCTTAAAGGAGAAACTGAGTAGACAGTCGAACATTGAAGCATACATGTCTGAAATTTTATCGCCAAAAGGGTGTCGTTTTTTGGCGATGATCCCTTTGTTGGCAAATTTATGTTTCTGCTGTCAAGCTCCGGATGCACGCAAATGACATACCGGTCTCGAAAAAACCGGTTTGGCACGCAATCCTCTCACCATCACGTGATGGTGGGAACCATGATATGTGCTTCAAGAAAAAGTTACTATTTCTGCGTCCAGTTATATTAGAAGTCTGATTAAAAGAGAATTTCCCGCGAGTGATAAATGAACCAGGAAGTTCTGCATTTCTTTTTCCGTGTCATGTGAAATATGTTGAACAACTAATATTTCAACCACCAAATGCTCACGCGGTTTTACTGGGTTGTATATAAATATTGCAATTAACTTACAAGTGAAGATTCTGCTTATGATTAATATAATATAAATAACCATTATATTTAATTGGACGATTACAACAAAGTACAAAAATATACTTGTTAAAAATTAATCATGCTATGTAACTTCATCAATGGTTCTCGGTCTGAGAGGGTCGATAATTTGAAGCTGTCTTTTAGTATGTTTATTAAACTTCTTTCCTTCCACCGAAAGTAGATAATCTTAAAACAGTCTCATACGCACATCCCAGACATAAAGGACAACTCCCAATGGATTATACCGTTAAAAAAAAGAAAGTTTCTGTATGATGTTTTTAATTCTGTTGTCTACCCGGAGCACTTTATCCTTATATAAGTTTTGATTTGGAAATGGACCAATGAAAATCGGCGTAGATATTCCCGGCAGATCGGCATCCAATTTGAATGCTTAAGCATGGCCTTTCTTCGTTAATATTAAAAAAACTGTTGCATACAAAAATATGAAAATCGGTAGTATTATACAGAAATAGAGAAATGTTTGATAAACACGCTCATGCAGACAGTTTTCAAATCGAAGAATTATTTTAAGAGATATTTAATGCCAAAGTTGGACAAAATCGTTCCATTAAAAAAGTTTTATAGGAGTGTGAAGAAATTAGTGGATGAACTGGAACTTGCCAGGACGGGAAAGGAAACCCGGATTCAATTAAAGCATTTAGTGCTGGAATCTGAGGATTATGAAGGATACGTTCAGGCTCTTTATGAGACTATATTAGAGACAGCTAAGGAGGAATTAGAAAAGGAAGAAAGTGAGCGCGCCCGGTTACAAGTTATCGAACGTGAGGACATGTTGCGTAAACAGACATGGGATCGCGATGAGGCCATTCGTAAACAAAAATTGAAGCAAGAAAAAGAAAGGAACTACAATTAAAAAATAATTTTGAGTTAGAAAAACTAAAAATCGAGAAAGGAATTTCCCTGGCTCCGGAAAATGCAAATAGTATACCTTCGCGTTCCTCGGAACAGAATTAAAAAAATTAATCCCGGATTTTAATCCTGAAAAAACAGACATTAGCCTGTATTTGGTTTTGTTTGAACGCCAAGCTAAACGGGTTAGAATACCGAAAGAAAATTGGGTCTCATTTAATTGGGCTTCTACCAGTGGATATCATTTCAATTATTGCTAGACAACCCGAGACAGATTCAGAGGATTATGATAACATTAAAAGTATCTTGTTAAAAAAAATTAAATTAAACCCGGAGAGTTTTCGACAATTTTTATGAGCCATCAAAAATCGCAAATTTTAAATTGGCAAGATTTCGGTTTTGAAATCCGAATTTACTTAAACGAATGGTTAGCGGGCTTATCTATAACTTCATTTGACGAATTAAAAGACCTTTTTGGTCGCTGATCAAATTAAACGGCGGGCAAGGTTTGAAATGCGTGAACATTTTATTGACAAATGGCCACTGCTTAAGACGGAAGCAGAAATAGTTGAATTATTGGATGGATATGAGAGTATAAGGGTCTCTACTCAGAAGGCCAAGGATACCAGAGATGTTAGGGTGGAAAAAACGCGCCCGTTGTTTCAAGAAAGGCCCCGAGAAACTAGACCGCGGTTCTCCCCCCCCCCCCCTTCGAATGTAAATGCCGTGCGCGGACCGGTAAACCGAGATAGAGCCTTTGAAAAAAGAGCGAATTTGAAATGTTTTAATTGCGGGTCCGAAACGCACCTGCGTTCATCGTGCCGGAAGTTGCATAAAAAACCTCTGTCAGGCTCCGTAAATAATTTGCAAGATGTACGAAAGGACGATTTATTGGACTCTTATACATTTCCTGGGGTTGTTAATAACCGAAAAATGGGAATTTTAAGAGATTCTGGAGCGACGCTTGATTTAATTTGTAGGAAATTTGTAGATCCGCAGGATTTTTGTGGAGAGTAAATCTGGGTCCAACAACCACTTAATTTGGAGTTAGTTTGTCTACCGTTAGCGTGGGTAGAGATAGAGGGAGATTTCGGAAAAATTTGCACGAAAGCCGCTGTTTGCGGAAATCATTTAAACCAAAACCGATATATTTTAGGAAATAAAACTGCCTCGATGATAAGAGAGAGAACGGGGTATGAATTTTTGCCAACTGGACAGGTAAATGCAGTCCAGACGCGTGTGTCTACTAGACGCGTAAAGGAAGAGAAAAGGGAGCGCGAACGGGTAGCTCAAGATGGGGAAACACACAATGAATTGAACGTAGTGAATCAGGAAGAATCGGGACTTTGGGATTCAACGGAAGGTGAGAACCCTATTGAAATTCCGGCGTTAGAAGTTGAAGCCCCGGAGTTGGACTTGTTAAAAATAGATAAAGAAGGGTTTTTGAAAGCACAGCACGAATGTGCAGAGTTAAAGGAATTGTTTAGCCGAGTGAGGGCGGACAAAACTGAGGGTACGACGAAAACTTATTCGGTTGTTAACGGGTTACTAGTTAGAAATCGAGAGGACCGCTTTGGAAACGTTACCAGATTACTAGTTTTCCAAAAGGGTTACGGCAGAAAATAAAAGCATTGTGTCACGAAGGCACGTCAGTACATTTAGGTGGGACGAAGTCAAAGGATAAATTAATTCGCTATTTTTTTGGCCTAACTGTTATAAAGAAATGAATGAATGTGCGCAGTTGCGATGTTTGTCAAAGAGCGGGTCGAGCGAACGAGAAAAAGAAAGCCCCGTTAAAACTCGTCCCAATAATTCAGGAAGTTTTCAGTAAAATAAATATCGACCCCTGTGGACCCTTACCACTGATGGACACCGGTATATTTTAACTGCAGTATGTATGGCGTCCAAATACCCAGAGGCGGTTCCGCTTGTGGATCTCTCCTCCATTAGAGTGACCGAGGCGCTGCTGAATATTTTCAGTCGCATCGGATTCCCCAGCCAACTCCAATGCGATCAGGGAAAGTCCTTTACCTCAGCTTTAACGACCGAATTTCATAATAAATTTGGCATTAAGATCACTCATAGTTCTGTTTATCATCCCCAGAGTAATCCCGTGGAACGATATAATAGGAGCTTAAAACGACTTTTGAGGGCTCTGTGTATTGAATTAGGCGCCGATTGGGATAAACATTTGCCTGCCATTCTGTTAGCTCTTCGAAACGTAGTTCATGAAAGCCCAGGTTACTCACCACCCGAGTTGGTGTATGGAAAAAATCTTCGAACACCCGAGACCTTGATAATGGAACGATGGTCCGACCCTCCACCTGGAAGTGATCTAGTGACCGAATATGTGTTTAAATTAATCGGTTGAAACGATGTCGCGAGTTAGCTGTTTCGTACATGGAAGAAATGCAAGGTAAACGAAAGGTTTGGTATGACAAAAACGCGGTAAAACGAGAATTCAAGGAGGGAGATTTAGTGTTGGTTTTAGCCATGACGAAACCAAATAAATTGTCCGTGCAATGGGTAGGGCCGGGAAAAATCAAGAATTAAATATTGGAGACTAATTATGTAGTAGAACTGCCAGGAAGTAGGAATAAAACCCAAATTTATCATGTTAATGTGCTGAAACCATATTATACGCGACCCGAACATGTAAACTTGTGCTCCAAAGACAATTCGAGTTTAATAGAAGATCAGGATTTAGATATTCCGTATTTAGAGAATAATCCTACCATTTTTGACTTTCAGGAAATAGTTCGGCTTAGTGAGTTAGAAAAAAATCTAAACGAAGCACAAATTAGCCAATTAAGGGAGCTTTTAAATAAATATGCCGCGTGCTTTTCAAACGACCCTGGTACAACAGATTTGGTGGAGCATGATATAACTTTAATTAGCGATAAGCCAGTACGATCAAAACCTTATGGGATGTCGCAGAGACAAACTAATCGTAAAAATGGAGATTCAAAAGATGTTAAAATTGGGGGTTATTGAAGTTGGCGAGTCGGATTACATGTCGCCTTTAATTTTAGTAGAGGTTCCGGGTAAGGATCCTCGTCCATGCGTGGATTTTAGGCGTCTCAAGGAGATAATTAGGACAGAATATTTCCCCATCCCCAATATCGAAGAAAAAGTTGAAAAAATATCATCTGCTAAATACATAACTGTCCTAGATTTAGCGAAAGGTTATTGGCAGATTCCCTTGAGCCCCAAAGCTCAACGGTATGCAGCATTCTGTACGACTTTTGGTACTTTTAGGTGTTTGAAAATGGCTTTTGGATTAAAAAATGCGTTATTTTTCTTTAGTAAAATGATGGCAGGGCTATTAAGAGAGATGGAGGAATTTGCAGTTCCTTATTTAGATGACGTCGCTGTATTTTCCGACACCTGGGAAGACCACTTAAAACATGTCGGATTAGTTGATAGGATTCATAAGGCAAATCTTAAAATAAAACCCTCTAAGTGTAAATTTGCTCAGAGTAGTGTAAAATATTTAGGCCATATTGTAGGGAATGGTTTCCGCACTCCAGCAGAAGTCAAGATCGAATGCGTAAAAAAATTCCCTACTCCGAAAACAAAAACACAGATTCGTGCATTTCTCGATCTGGCAGGATACTACCAAAGATACATAAGGAATTTTTCCATAATAGCAGCCCCCTTGACTGACGCGCTAAAAGGGAAAACCCGTCGAGGTAAAGTCGAGTGGACTCCCGCGTGCGAGAGCACTTTTCGGTCCCTGAAAGCGAAACTAACCGAACGGCCGGTCTTGCATGCGCCGAATTTTAATCGTGAATTCCTTATTCAGGTCGATGCCTCATTACGCGGTGCCGGGACTGTGCTGAGTCAGGTAAACGAGAAAGGATAGGAACATCCGATCTTGTATTTGAGTCGGAAGTTTCTCTCCTGTAGAACAGCGCTATAGCACAACAGAGCGGGAATGCGCCAGTATTGTTTTCG
Organism: Maratus speciosus; assembly: GCA_963932465.1. Classification (NCBI taxonomy): domain Eukaryota; kingdom Metazoa; phylum Arthropoda; class Arachnida; order Araneae; family Salticidae; genus Maratus; species Maratus speciosus. The sequence continues at coordinate 399,309,493 of OZ010786.1, forward strand.
CCTTAAAAAGATTACATTACTATTTAGATGGAAGAAAATTTAGGATTATAACGGACCATAATCCTCTGCGTTTCTTACAAACTCATGCGAGTTCCAACCCTAGGCTTATGCGTTGGAGCCTCGCGTTACAACCGTACGATTTTACAATCGAACATAGAGCAGGAAAAAAAAAAATCTAAACGCTGATAGTCTAAGCAGAGTAGCGTTTGAAGACTAGAAATCTTGAAAAAAAAAGTTTAAGAGTGTGTTTTATTATTGTGTTAAAATTCTTTTAAGTAACTTATCTTATATAAAGGTTTAAAGTGTTGGGTTTTATTAGTGTATTAGAATTCATTCTTAAGAATTCATTTATCCATATATATATTTTATTGTGAACGTGAGAGAGCGAATTTTTAGTGGAAGTACCTGTGATGTTTAAAAATTTTATCTATTCTGATTGTGTTAAAAGAAAATTCGTAATGAAGGTTCTGGTTTGTTATAAAATTGTTGAAGTGCTATTCATTAATCTTAGAATTATTATATAACTGTGTGCAATTGTATTGTGTTTACTGTATTTATTATCATACAGCACGATCGTGCTGTATAGTAGAGCTCAGCCGCATCTTTTACGTTTTGAAACGTGATGAAGACAACAACTCAATTACAATCCAAACCAGAAAACATTCAGTGATGAATAATGGCTTTTTGGAAAGGTCTTAATTTAGCGATGTGCCTTTCGAAGGTCGGGTCAAAAAATATCCAATATTAAGGGAATGGCAATCATTTAAACTTTGCATAGCGTTCCATAATTTAACAATATAAAAATATCTCCTTCAATCTTTCTTTCCTGTTGCCACATCCTAAAAATTGGCACAATAATTTAAAAATAGTGATAACACGCGTATTTTGTTTTAAATAAAAATCAGATTTTCTCGCTATATTTTTGCATTTTTCAAATCGACGTCATTCTAATCAGAAAATGAAAATATTTCCTACATACATGTAAAAACGTTAACTAAACACGTGTAAAATGACGCAGTATCTTCATTTGAATGTTTTAAATGTTTAAAAATCTATTTTAATACAGGAGTTTTAATTAAAAAAAAACAAATTAGGAAAAGATATTAATTTAAAAAATCGTTTGCTAAGTATGACGTCAATTTCTGTTTAACTGACTTTTACTTTGTAATGAAGTTTTATTCTGAAGAGAGACTCCTGATATTCTGAAATTAATCCTTATTATTATCATCCATAAAACGAAAGATTTATTTTTAAGTCATGCGAAAGAAATTTTCGGTAAATGCTAGTTCATTTGGTTGCATTTATTGCATTTTTCTGCGTATTGTCAAGGAAATCTTATACTCCTAATGCACGCGCCAAAGAAAACATGCATTTTAATTTTAAAAGCTGAAACACTTTAGTATAATTACGTCATTATAACGCCAAATGAAATTCAATTTCGCGAGTTTAAAAAAAATTAATATTGTTGGACCGAAAGTAATCTAAGACAGGGATGGCGAACCTATGGCAAACGTGCCATATGTGGCAAGCTGCAGATTATTTTTGGCACGGCATAGATTTAAGTTTTACTTCAAAATATAGTAGAATTTCAAAAAAATGCATTATAGAGGTTGTCTGTGTCACTTGAATCCGAATAGTTCGGTTGGTAGTGATTGTCGCACAGATTGAAGAAATTGAAATATAACTTCATTTATCCGAATCTAGCTCAATATTGGCTCAGAAAGTTTTGAGAATTAAAAGATTATCGCTAAACAAAAATTAAAAAAGTGTAATAAGCAAAAATGCTGATTTTAAAATTATAACTTGGAATTCAATTCCAGATACTAAAAGCTATAGTTTCTGGCGCTTGCTATTTTGACAATTTTTTCTGCAAGACATTCTTTTCGTTAAAAAAAAAAAAGAAAAATTCAACTAAAAACGTCTTGTCAAGCGAGTGCAATTAAACTTGCTTTTTATCGAAAATAACTAAGTAGAAATCGGATATAAATTATTTGGCATTTAAGATGAGGCAATAGAAATAATATTTTTTAAAATAAATTTCTACAGTATAACATCAAATATCACCTGTATTTTTTTTAATGCTAAAGACTAAATTTTAAGTAGTTTTGATCATTATTATTTGATCCATTAAATTTTTTTATTGTTGGCACATCATGATCACGTAAAGTATATTTTCGGAAAATTTGGCACGTGGACGTGAAAAGGTTCGTCATCCCTGGTCTAAGAGCTAGCAACGTTTTCGTCACTTGATTTTAGCAAGGCTCATTTTTGTATATGCTCTTCCGTTTTATGGTGTATGTATAAGAACGGTCTGGCTGGCGGCAGACGTTACGTTTACCTGCGGGAGAAGGGGTTATGCGAGGAAAAAAAAAATCAAAATTACGTCATTTTAGCAAGGCTCGTGTTTCTATATGCTCTTCCGTTTTATGGTGTAGTACGTATGCGGACGGTCTGGCTTTCGGAAGAAGTTGCGTTAACCTGTGGGAGAAGCGGTTATGCAGGTGAAAAAACTTCAAAATTACGTCATGAAACACATCTGAGCTTCCTTTGTACCTTTCAAGGACAAGATTGAGAAAGGTTGTACAAAAAATGTCTTTAGTTTGTTGGCTAGAAAAGTAGAAATATGGCTTTTGGGATTAAATAATCCCGCGCGTATACAAACGTTACATTTCGATATGTTCATTCGTTACGGGATAACATACACTAAAATAATTTTACTGAAAGAAGGAAATAAAAGCTGCCTTCATATGTTGATGAAAGTGTATTAAATGTAATTACTGTAAATTTTATTAAATAATTCATGTTTTAAGAAGTAAAACAAATCGTTTCATATTTTCTAAGGGAAAAAACCGCCATTTTTACAGAAACTTATAAAATCGGAAAATAAATATGAAAAAATTGATGGTTTCCTAAAAAAGTAGTAGTACTGATGCATTTTACAATATAGAGTAGTAGTTTTTTTAAAAGCGCATTTAGCCAAAAATATAATGGGAGACAAAATGGGGGGAGATTTACCCCACGCGTGTGTTAACGTTACAAAAATAGGTGCATGCGCTTACGGTTCAGTTAATTATGCCCTAAACGACGCCCGGTAACAGCGCCAATTGTCTGTAGGCTCAATTATATAATTTATCCGTACCAAATACACCAAATGTCAATAGACTCGTTTACGTAATTTATCTCCTTAATGCATAGTTTACAAAGACACCTACTTTCCAATTTTCCCGATTTTTTTTATCAATGGTTACAGTTAGATGCAAATATGTTAGTCATTATCGTGATATTTTAGTTTGACCTCCGAAATATTATAAATATCCAATATTAGTAATAGTTCTGATATTATTTACAGGTGTATTGTACAATATTTTCAATCACTTTTGATCATTTTTCTGCATTCAGTCGTTTTTTAATTTTAAATTCCCATTAAGTTCCAATGACAGGAATTTTCCCTTTTTATAGTTTTTTCGCAGTTTTAATTCATTTCTTATGACTGCAGTATCCTAGGTCAACTTCCCAAGCACACAAAAAGCTAGGGTAAGAAACATAGTCCCTTCAACCAGAGGAGTATAGGTGCATGGCAGAAAAATTCAAGAGATCACACTAATGTATAAAACTTAGTCTAAGGACTAGTCTGGCGGTCAGTACTGAGTAAAGTATAGGTCAATATCCCAATATGGGGTTTAGCAATAAGAATGGGGTCATTAGAGCTCTTGAAATACACTGGTAAACCAATATATCTGTTAGTTTTTGGTTGGGACAATTGGTTGGGCCGGTTAATTGTGATCATTGTTTGGTTAATTGGGACGGTTGTTTGGTTAGTTGAAGTTGGTTGATTAAGTTCCTGAAAGGATCTGAAAAAGATGTGAAATGATATAAAAAACTGGTGGAACCAGAGTGAAAAGTAAAGCTCTATCTAAAAAAGTTACAGTAAAAAATTGTCAAATAGTTTCAGTTTAAAAAAGTAAGTAGTGCGTAGAAAATTAATGGAATCAGATTATCTGTAAAGCTCATGAAATTACCCAAATTTTTGTTGATAGCTGAAAATGTGGACTGAGCTTTACTGGTGCCTTATATTCAAAATCATATTATCCACTCAAAATGAGTACTGGATATAGTAAACAGAATGTGTAGTTATGTACAAAAAAAATTCTGTCAGGCCCAGAATTGTGGACATGATTGCATCAAGTCAAGCTAAACTTCACAAAGCTGAAAGAATGGAAACCATGAAGTAATATTTTAAGTATAACATTCATATAGTCAAGTTGCTGAGGAATTGTTATTAACATTACTGACGTAACACATGTAGCGTAATAATTTTTATTTCATGTAATTACTGTGAAAAGGGAGCCTTATGTCAATGGACTTAAGGCAGACAAGTAGTTAGCATATGGTTGAATCGTACATGCTTAGGGTTTTGGGCTTATTTTGGACTTTGATCTTCCAGGCTTATCAGTGACCCCTGGAATGGAATTTGGTCCATACTTCGTACTAAACGATCTCCCATGTTATCGATACCTCTCATGTTCTCGCTCATTTCCAAATCAACCTCTAACCTATTCTTATGAGCCCAAATTTTTAAACTGGTTATGAATGATTGGAATTCAGAATGAGTTAAAAATGCCTTTACTTCCCTGATTGATTTTAAGGCACCAGTAAAGCTCAGTCCACATTTTCAGCTATCAACAAAAATTTGGGTAATTTCATGAGCTTTACAGATAATCTGATTCCATTACTTTTCTACGCACTACTTTTTTAAACTGAAACTATGAGAATTTTTTTACTGTAACTTTTTTAGATAGAGCTTTACTTTTCACCCTGGTTTCACCAGTTTTTTATATCATGTTTATTGTGTATTATGCTGAATCCCTTCCATGGTAACGGAGTACCTTCTGATAAATGTTTTTGAAATTTTAAATTTTATTAATTTCGGAGTAGGTAGCATTGTTAGGGATAGCATTAACTCCGAATTTTACTGCGATTGTACACCCTAGTGTGAAAAAATTTCCCTTAAAGGAAAATTTATATGGGGCATGGAGTGGCTGTGACGTTTTATCTGAGATCACTCAGAGACCAGATGGCCATAGCGTAATAAACATTTTTAATTGGGACCTCCAGATGCCTATCTATAAAATTCACATGTCAATGTTTCACAGAATCCAGATGGAATGTGTAAACAGATTTAATGATGTAAATATCTTGAAAAGGCTGCGTAGCAATCTATAAGAACTAAAACTGACTAAAATGACTCAATGTATACCACGTGGGTTGGCTAAGAGAGACTGGACTCTCTCGGAAAAGGACCCCGTGGAAGGAGATGCCTTCTGGACGCGACCGAAAGAGGTCTTTTTTCAGCTCTGCTGATGGAGCGTTCCGCTCCGAAAGGAATAATTTTTTTATTATGTGTATTAGACTAATGTGTGCTTGCAATGTGTGTGTGTGTCCATGTGCCGTCAATAAAACTAAAAAAGGAACTCCAGGTTCTTTTTATTTTTAGTTACGAATCTTCCCTTAAGTTAGTTTTATTTGGCGTTACAGGAGCAAAAACTGTACATAGGAATTTAATCATTTTTAGACCATTTTATGCGTCAGAATTTCCCGGTGTGCAGACTGCCTTTAGTTTTAATTTGACTCATTTTTTGAGGTTTTATTTCTATTTTAAATTCAAATTTTCAGCATTTCGACAGATATTTTTATATATTTTAGAAAATGGTATTAATTTAAAACTGTTGCCAATTGTATAAACAGTGCAAACAATGATGTTTACTTCAGATTAAAAATTTATTTACACGTGACTATTATAAACAGAAAAAAACAACTTTAAAATTAGAATTAAATGATTACATGTTAAAAGCAGGAAAATTAAGTCATAAGAACCATATTTACACTTTAATTTTAAAAGAGAAACAAAATGCTAAAATAAAAAAATCATTATGAGTTAAAACTTGTAAATGGAGGAAATTACTTCATATTTAAAATGGCCAAAAAATATGGCAAAACTACTTAAATTAAAAAATATATTTGCGCGAGATATTTTGAGATAATCTTTTCAACTATTATCGTGAATTCGAAGACAGTGCAAATAATATTTCCTTCTAACAACAAAAGTATTTTCACGTGAATATTAATAAGAGAAATAAACTTAGGCGTAAATTACGTCAGATTTAAAACGACACATTTAAAATGAATTTAAAAGAGCTATCTGATAGCGCTGTTAAAAAAAAAAGTCCTTCCGGCCAGTGCCGGGAGGAAGAGGTAGCTTTCATTTTCCTTATTTTAAAAAAGCCAACTTATATTATTCAAACACACGAAGCTCAATTTAGTGGAAACCGAATATAGGAGATTCAATACTAATTTTTATCAATATTAAATCATTATGAATGAGAATTTCGCGAAATTAGCTTTATCCAAGCTGCTTTTATTTAAAGTAACTTATATTTGACTGCCAAATTCGGCGATTTCTTAAAGTTCCTGCCATTTTAAGACAACATGGTGGATGAGGCTAACCAGTGAACTTGGTCGAGACCTTAGTAATTGCTGTGCACATGCTCACTCACATCGGAATCGGTTGATATATACGAGTGCTGTCGCAGGCAAAAAATCAGATTTTTCAAAATGTCACCCACATTAGAAGTTGAAACTGCTATATCTGAGCCATTTTTTAAGATAAAGACAAACAAAAAATGCTCGTGAATGCTTATATCAAGGTCAAATACATAAGAAAGAAACCTTTTTCAATTTCTAATTTTTTTGGACCTCACTTTAAATATAATTTTTTTTAATTTAATGGCCGCCATTTTGAAACAAGATGGCTGATGCAGCTGGCCAGCGAACTTTGTTGAGATATTGATGTATACTATCCACATGCCTTCTTCCATCGAAATAGGCGAATACGTGTGTTACCGCGTGACAAATACAAGATCGTTTCAAAGTGTTAGGCATGCTAGAAATTTAAAATGCTATAATTCAACTATTTTTTAAGATATAAACAAAAGAACAAACTTTCAGAAACAAAAACTGCTCCAGAATCTTTGTATCAAGGCCAAACACATAAAAAAAAACTTTCATTTTCCAATTTTTTAATACTTCATTTTAAATTTTAAATTACTTTTTTTTTAAATGACAACCCTTTTGAAACAAGATGGCGAATGAAGCTGGCCAACGAACTCGGGCGAGACATTGGTATGTACTATGTACAGACCAAGTTACATCCAAATCGGTTCATAAATACGCCTGTTATCGCGTGACAAAAATCAGGTCGTTTTAAAATGTCAGCCACAATAGAAATTCAAAATGCTATAACTCAGCCATTTTTTTAGATATAGACGAAACAAAACCTGTTCCGGAATATCTGTATTAAGGTCAAACACATACGAAGAAAATCTCATTTTCCAATTTTCTGGTATCTCATTTTAAATTTTTAAAATTTTTTTAAATGGCCGCCATTTTGAAACAAGATGGCGGATGAAGATGGCCAACGAACTCGGTCGAGACATTGGTACGTACTATGTATAAACGAAGTTGCATCCAAATCGGTTCATAAATACGCCTTTTATCGCGTGACAAAATTCAGGACGTTTCAAAATGTCAGCCACGCTAGAAATTCAAAATGCTATAACTCAGCCATTTTTTAAGATATAAACGAAACAAAAACTGCTCCGGAGTCTTTGTATAGAGGTCAAATGCATAAGAAAAAAATATTTTTCCATTTTCAATTTTTTGGTACCACATTTCAAATTTTTAAAAAAATTTTAAATGGCCGCCATTTTGAAACAAAATGGCGGATGAAACTGGCTAACGAACTCGGCCGAGACATTGGTGTGTAATATGTACACACCGAATTACATCCAAATCGGTTCATAAATACGAGAGTTACAGTGTGACATATGTCAGATATATATATATATATATCAGTTTTGAACGGAGGGTGGTTTCGGTGTCTGCGGGTCATGATCGATGAAAATATACCAAAATTTTTTGAAATCTCTTTCCTCCGAACGGCTGCAATAGGTAGCTTTTTGTAATGAAAGCTACCTAATACCGGGAGACAATGACACTGTTTACTTAATTCATTTTACATTAGCTTATTTTCAAATGTTTAACTAATTTTTTTAATTAAATAAGAAAACAGCCGTTGTATAGATCTTAACAGCAGCAGATTTGGTCTTAAAAATCCCCAATCCAAGGTAAACGAAAGGAAACCCTTTTACAGAGAGATCGCCACTTTTTTTTTTTTTTTTTTTTTTTTTTTTTTTAATTCAATATTTTTAAAGCCGATCAAATTAGCGTGTGCTTTTTAGCATTTCGAGAGATTTTTTTTACATACTAGGTGGCTCTACCCCCTACGAGCCATGCTCGTCAACCCCCGTCCAGTCACTGCAGACTCTAAATGCACGCTAATTTGATCGGCTTTAAAAAGATTTCGAAAGATTGAATTATAATTTAAAAAACAGTGGCGATCCATTAAAAAAGTTTTATAGGAGCAAAAACTGTACATAGGAATTTAATCATTTTTAGATCATTTTATGCGTCAGAATTTCCCGGTATGCAGACTGGCTTTAGTTTTTTAATTTGACTCACTTTGAGGTTTTATTTCTATTTTAAACTCAAATTTTCAGCATTTCGAGAGATTCTTTTTACATACTAGGGGACTCTGCCCCCTACGAGCTGCGCTCGTCAACTCCCGTCCAGACACCGCAGACTAAATGCACGCTAATTTGATCGGCTTTAAAAAGATTTCGAAAGATTGAATTATAATTTAAGCAAGTAAGAAAAATCATGCGTACAGCATAGATTATGAAACACTTTCCAACACTCCCTGAAAGCTTTAACGAAACTTCGTTACTTATGGAAATAAGGTAAATAAGATAACTAAGTAAACATTTAAAAATCTGATTTCAGTAGTACCGCCCATAGCCAAATATGTATTCCAATTCTTTTGAACAGCCCTGTATTCGATCTGTATGTTGATATATATACTATATAATGGGAAAATTTAATTTAGCAAGAAAATGCATAACAGGTTGAAATTCATCTTTCAGCAATTTATACTAATAGATGGAAACATACTTGGATATTTTGTACAGCCCTGTAGTTTACCTAGTACCTTTATTACATGCCACTATTTAGCTAAATTTTAATTCAAACTAAAACACACTTAAAACTACTGAAATTACATTTCCAGAAATTATCACCCATAGACGGCGATGTATCCAACTCTTTGCGTGGCCCTGTATATCATTTTATCTATATTCTACAAATATTTCTTAGTACACTAAATTCAGTTCAGCGTAAAAATGCATAACTCCTTTAAAACCCACCTTTAAGCAATTTATGCTCATACTCAGTAACCTTTACGAATTCATTTCTGTGGCTCTGTATATGAACTATAGTATTTATACGCACTTTATAGTATGCATAAATATAGTGAACAAGTAGGTAAGTGTGATTACAGATCGCACAGAGGGTTTCGTTTAATATTATTTTCAAAAATTTTATCCTTTTGAAAAATCTGTTAGTTCCACATTTCGCAACCAGGGGCCTACTCTATTCTAAACAAACCTCCATCCGAACGGAACTGTTTTATATACTATCCGTAGATATATTAGTCGAGAGGATTGGGCCGATAGCACTCGAGATAAGTAGTCGCCCCCTGGCGGTAAATAGTGGAACTAAAATATGCAAGGCTGTGGTGCATAATATGAAAGAATGGTCAAAGGGTTGTCGGCAAAAGTTGGAAAAGTGCTCCCCGGGTGAAAAGGGCGGAGGTTAGAAAAAGTGTTTAAAATACACAAGTTAGAGCCCGGAGGAGTAAATAATATAAGACTTTTTGAAAATTTTATGATTTGCCGTGTGGTCTGAGGTATTCAGCTATATGTATGCAAAAATTCATGTCTCCAACTTAATTAGGGGCTCTCTTAGAAAGAATTGCTTAAAATACCTATGTGGTAGCTCAAAGGATTAAACGTGAGACTTTTTCCAAGATTTTATGATTTGTCGCCGGGCCTCAAGTGTTCTGCTATAAGTATGCAAAATTTCAAATCTCCAATTTAATAAGGGGCTCAGTTAGAATTGCTTAAAATACGCATGTGGGAGCACAAAGGGTTAAATGTACGGCTTTTTCAAAATTTTATGGTTTGTCATTTCAGGCGAGGTGTTTAGCTATAAGTATGCAAAATTTCACGCCTCCAACCTAATTAGGGCTCACTTAGAAAGAATTGATTAAATTACACATGTGGGAGCCCAAAGGGTTAAATGTAAGACTTTTTCAAAATTTTATGATTTGTCGTTTGATGTGAGGTGTTCAGCTATAAGTATGTAAATTTTCACGCCTCCAACCTAATTAGGGGAAACCTAGAGAGAATTGTTTAAAATACACTTGTGGGAGCCCAAAGGGCTAAATGTACGACTTTTTCAAAATTTTATGATTTGTCGTATGATGTGTGGTGTTCAGCTATAAGTATGCAAAATTTCAAGCCTCCAATATGTATAGTTTCTGAGAACGGGCTCTGTGACAGACGGACAGACAGACAGACAGAGGAGCGAGACGAATAGGGTTTCGTCAGCTGAACGAAACCCTAAAAAAGCGCATATCATAATTTAAAATGCATTTCGAGCAATCATTACTAATATACAGTAATTCGGATACAATATAGTATCTGAAATCTTTTCACATACACCGCAAACAATTTCCCCTATACCATTATGAATGGAATTCTTTTGTGTGGCCCTGTAAATGAATAACTATTCTTTGCATCGTATATTCTACAGAATGTTTATTTTACTGCACTTGATAAAAGCATATGAATTTTATGTTTGAAAGCATGTAACATCATTTAAAACCATTTTAAACGATTTTTTCCCATAGGCCGTAATGTAACGGAAAACTTTTGACTGTCCCTGTAAATGAACTAAACCTGCTAGAAACTTTATTTGAAATAGGGATCGTGCTATGGTAAAGGTTACTAACATCTAAAAATTTCAGAACGATCCGACTATATTTACGAGAGTTAGAGCGCCGACAGACGGACAGACAAACCGAAGACAAACGGATTTCTATTCATTTCTCTTTGATTGGGGAATCTTAACGCCAAATCCGCTGCGGTACTACTTGATTATCCCGTCAACCAATTTCGCCAAATTATATAAATCGCCAAACCACTCGCCAAATTATACAAATTGACAATTTTTATTTTAAATAACGAAAGAACAAATAAATTAGTACAACATTAATAATAATAATAATAATAATAATAATAATAATGCAATTTAACAAATTACAACGACCATTTCGAAAATTATTTTTTCAAAGACTAAAATTTAAGACAAAAAATAGCACTGAGTTGATCATACATTACGTACGCCATGAATTAAACAATTATTACACGTAAAAATTGCAAGCGACGGAAATCGCCGGCGACTCGTACGTATTATCCACCTGAAACTTATGTATTATCCAAGCATTTCATTGGCTGTTCGGGAAAAAGCTTTTCCATCAAATTTCCAAGAAATCTGACAACCCATTTTAAAGGAAATTTCATTCTTAAACTTCTAAACATCCCACAATATTACTTTTTACACCGTCGTATAGAGAAAAAAATGTACTTTTAAATGCAATTTGTTTGAAAGCTGTATCTCAATTTGTTTCAGGGTTAATTTTTTTTTTGTAGTTTTTATTACTTTTGTGATAGTGGCAACAGATCTCTGTTGAAAATAAAGGGAAATACATATTACTGTACAGACCAATCAGAAAACGAATAAAATGCGGATTAAACCAATAAAAACCTTCAGATATGCTTTTGATTTTCCATCCTGACGAGAACAATAACCATTTTTCCAAATGGTTAAAAAACAAAACATCGAAATAAAAATAACTTGATGACGTAGACACGTGTAACTTGCTTAAAGTCAAGTTAAGGTGACATTTACGATCAACCATTATTGGCATTTAATCTTATAGTTTGGCGAATGATAGATTTTTGGTCGACGGGATAACTAAGTACTACCAAAGATACAATTGCTGTTGTCTTTGTCTCCTGGTATTTTTTAACAAAGCGAAAAGAAAGTTCTTTTAAAATAGACATTTTAAAATTTTTTTTAATCTGACGTAATTTTGACCAAGCTATTCTTTCTCTTTTAAATATTCACATGAAAATACTTTTGTTAGAAATGAAATATTATTTGCGCTTTTCTAACAAAAATAGTTGAAAAGATCCTCTCAATATATCAAATAAATGTCTAGCGCAATAAGTGGAATTGCGCAACTTAGTTCACGCAGCACCGCGCGCATGTTCCGAGGCAGATCCCCCTTCCCCTTCATCCTAAGTCATAATGTCATACATCTAATTTGTTGCAAATTTGTCTACTTTCTGAATTTCTAGATACTTTTTCCCCTAAAACAATAAAAAAAATTGATTTTAATAAAAACCTTTTTTGGGGGGCATTTTACCAAAATTTGGGGGGGGGGGGGGAAGGTTGCCGGGGGAAATTTTGGTGAGAAGTTAAAAATTCGGATTCAGCGACCCAAAAATCATATAGTAAGCCTTTTTCCAGAACTACCATGAATTTTGCTAGGCAGAGCCCCTATACGTTCTATTGCCTGGACTATGAGCCAAATTAAAAAAAGAAATACAGTCTGCACACCGGGAACTCCAAACGTATAAAATGATCTAAAAATGATTAAATTCCCATGCATAGCTGTCAATTTTTACACTTTCTTGCTACCACTAAAATTTAATAGAGATTTTCGTTTTGTTTAATCATAAGATTTCGACGATTAAATAAGATAAGATTTACTATAATATTTTAGTGGTAAGAGGAAAGCGTAAAAGTTGGCAGCTATGCCCATGAATAGTTTTTGCTCCTATAAAACTTTTTTAGTGGAACGATTGTGTCTAACTTTAGCATTAAATGCCTCTTAAAATAATTCTTCGATTTGAAAACTGTCTGCATCAGCGTGTTTATCAAACATTTCTGTATAATACCACCGATTTTCATATTTTTGTATGCATTATTTTTCTTAATATTAACGAAGAAAGACCTCCGGTCACAAAAAACTCAAAACCGGCGGCGGCGGTGACAGCGGTAGTTACTTTTTTTTTTTAGAATAGAGAGATTTTAGAAAATTGTATCAATTTAAACTGTTGCCAACTGTATAAACAGCGCAAACAATGTTTGCTTCAAATTAATTTTACACGTGACTATTATAAACAAAATAAAAAGCAGGAACTCATTGAAAATTACGTCATAAAAACTATATTTACACGTGAATTTTGAAAGAGAAAGAATATTGTAAAATAATAAATTCATTAACATGCGTTAGAAGTCTTAAATAGGAGAATTTACGTCACATTACACTTTTTATTTATTGAACTACAAACTTACGACTTGTGTGCTTGACATGAGAGCCCGCTTATAAGTCGGAGACAAGATAGCACAAGGAAATATTACAACACAAGAGAAATACACCCTGGGTTGGTTGGTTGATTTTTGACGGCCGATTATCTACACTAGGGATATAGGCCCGTGGGGGGGAGTGCCCTTCGTGGGGGTCTTTCTAAGGGAACCTAACCCGGATTTACGCATGGAAATCCATGGCTCGAAGAAAACCACGAAAACTCCGAACGATTAGACCGACGAGCGCGATTGGGTTCGAACCCAGCACCTCCCGTCTACCAGCTTCGAGAGCAAAGCCTCTCACCCACTGGTGGGGCTAAAAAATACACCCTGGGAGTTCCACACACAGAGTGTGTGCAATGGAACCAACGTGAATCGAACCCACAATCTCTTACGCTTGCAAGCGATTAGCAGAATGGTGCTTTGACTAATCAGCCACGGAAACCTCACATTACATTTATTACGTAAAATAAACAAAAAATATTGCAAAGTTTAAATTTAAAAATTGCGCGAGACATTTGATATTTCATTTTTAACAAAAGTATTTTTACGTGAATATTAAAAAGAGAAACAAAAGTTTGGTGAAAATTACGTCAGATTATAATTGACAGATTCAAATTATAATTCAATCTTCCGAAATCTTTTTAAAGCCGATCAAATTAGCGTGCTGTTAGAGTCTGCGGTGTCTGAACGGGGGTTGACGAGCGTAGCTCGTAGGGGGCAGAGCCCCCTAGTAGATATTATTAAAAAGGTAAGAAAATTTATTCCTATTTTTGCTGTATTGAGACGGAATAATATTTAAGTTCATAGGTATATTAATTAATTGAGGAGCGTGTGAACTCGCGCCGAGTGTTGTTGGGTACATTTTTTCTAACAAAAATTACATTTGAGGAAATTTGAAGTGAAAGTTTTTGCTGTAAATTTTAATGATTTTCTGTTTGATACTATATGTTTAAAATATTAACAAGTGTGGTACTGGTACTGAACTCTCAGAAAAACCTATTCATATTTAATTATCAATTATTAAAAATTATTATTTACATCATTAAATATTAAATATTAAGGAATAATGTCTTAAATCTTCAAGACTAAATAGGATTTTTGTATTTTACCTTTAGCATGCGATAGAATAGCTTATAATGCCTTCATCCAAGAGAAAAAAAAAAATTAAGAAAACGCATAACATGTTCTTCCCCTCAGCTCTTCAATGGACCACAAGCATTTCTGACGTCATACAACGTCACGATGGATTATAGCTAATCAGCTTCTCGATTTTCCCCACAAGTGTTAACCAAACGCCAATCAAATGCCGCAATGCTTGTGGGAAACATTGCAAGATCCGCCCATTGCGTGTGGTCAATTAGGATGGACAAAATACAAGAACTTAGATGAGCTGGTCTAAATAGGATTGGTTGGAAATTTAATATTAATTGCAGCTCATTAAATTACAAGTGTGTTCGAATATGGGCTCAAAAATATCTCAAAATAAAGATATTTGGAAACTAATAAAAAGGAAAGATTAGCACATAAGTAAAAATTCAGATGAAAAAATATGGAAACTTGTTTTATTCCCGAGCTTTTTAAAGAAGCTGGTGCTTGCCATTTTAAACACTTTTCCGTCTATCAATGCCTGGGAGCTATATAGAGTCAGAAATTATAAACATTTTAAATAGAAAGCACTAATAAATCCAGCTCTGTTTGCATCCCGTTAAAATTAACAATATGAACCCGATATTAAATAATTTTCATCTAAAAGATACAACATAAATCTCATTTGTTATTAATTTCCAAAACATTTGGTTACAATTTTATAAATGTAATACCTATATGTATGTTACCTATGCTTTTTAACTAATTTTATTTTGGATCTACTAAATTTGTTTCTTAGTTGCCACGTCATGATCACAAAAACTTAAAAATGGCACGGGAATGTTAAAAGGTTCAGAATCCACTAGACACTTTGTTCGCAATTATTTGTATTCCCAGTGCTCTAAAACATTCAGAAAATAAATAAAATATGATATGGCCAGATTTACAAGAGTTTCTCTAATTCACAATACTGTTGTTGATTATCAAGTTTGGCGCTAATATTTTAGCAACTTCAATGATAATCTACTATCTATTTTTTCTATTTATCTGCAAACACACAGGGTGTCCGAAAATTCCTGGACACATTTCAAAATTAAATCAAATAATTGTACAGGAGTGCGACTTGGACTAAAATGTTCCGCATGATGAAAAATTTTCTTCAAGCGATTGAAAATAATTAGTTCTAAATTTCGATCATAGATGGCGTCACTTGGCCGTATGTATGTTTGCTTTCAAGCATGAGTCTTTTCCGATTAATTTTCACTCTGACAAAGAAATGACGACTCCCATGCATTTTAGTCCATTAAACTTTATCCACGTGTCAAACTTGTCACCGACGCCTGTAGCAGAGTACCGTGATAAAATAAAAAATAAGTGGCTCTGCTGAAACCATGAAGTCACAACTTGAAAGTGGATCTACCTTGTCAGTAAGATAGATTTACAAGTGATCATACCAGGGGCCATTAGAAAAGGCAAGATAGACCAAGTTTCCAATTGTAAATAAAAACTGAATTAACATATTTTTTTTATATAAATTACATTTATAATCGCAGTACAGAACTGTTCATAGGGTAAAAGCACCAGTAGTTGGCTATTTATATAAGGGGGAAAATGGCCGATTACTAATGCAAAGGGAAAAAAATCTTTGCTCATAGCTTTTGAAAAGTGACTGCACATAAAGAAAATAATTTAATTTAGAACCAAAATTAAACTATTTACAAAGCATTTTACCTCCTTGTGGCCGACTACCGGGAGGCATGTTTACACACAAACACTATCGCCAACCAATATATATTTGCTTTATATGACTATATTTTTGCTTTTGCGAACATCGCAGGAATCTTAGAAATCATTTTCCTGAAGTTTCAGATATACGAATTGAAAAATTACAGCTCAGTAAGTCTTGAGCTGTGGTCAAAATAACTAATTTTATTTTGTAGCTAGGAGCGAGCTTTAACTAGTTTATCGAAAATGTAGTTAACCCTGCAACGCTGACCTCGTGTGTCCCTCCTTATAGATCAGTCGATCAGTTTCAACGGACGTCACATCTCAGCAACGACCTTAACAGATGGGAGTTTTGTTTGCCCATCTGTTTTTGTAGATTTCGATTGGTTGAGCGATAATATAGACTGAAAAATTGATTTTGATTGGTTGGATAAAAATTGGCGGATTGTGATCACGTGTTTGAAACTGATCTATTGCTGACCATCCATCACGGTCATGCATAAATAAGTAAGCCTTGGATCGAAATGTTATAGCGTGGGTGGCTGCTCAAGCTATCGCCGCAACGAGTTCACGGCTGAAATTCCAGGATTAGATAGAAATAGATTAGCATACTAAAATGCAACTGGTCTGCCGAGTCATTATCTTGGTGAAAACCACCTACACACCCAGTTTTAGTAGTTGATTGGTAGGTCTCCACTGAGTTTTCCAATTACACATTCCTGCATCAGATAGCATATTAGTATGGAAAGGGATAAAAAAGGATGCAGGAATTTAATTGGAAAACTCAATAGGGACCCACCAATCAACCACTAAAATTGGGCTGCAGGTGGTTTCCACAAAGATATGACGTGGCAGACCAGTTCCAGTTTAATATGCTAAATCTAATTCTAAGGCCGTAACCAATGGGGGCGGGGGAGTCACAGGGGTTTGAATCCCCTTCGAAATTTCTGCCAGGATGACTTCATATGCTAAGGCATATGGTCAAGAGTCCAAAATAAAATGCAGTCAAGATTCCAAAGTAAAAATTCTACGCTATCATATTTATTGTTAGATTCCGTTAGTATGCTGAAAAATAAAATTTCCGAGAAACTTAAAATTCATTCGAATTTTCTGGAATAAATAAAAGTCAAAGTAGAATGTTAAGGCTGTCAAAACGACTACAGCCTTATGCAGATCGATAGACTTGTTTGTTCCACATTCTTGAACAATGTAATGAAGGTAATTTAAAATAACCACAAACTTAGCTGTTCCAATGTATGCTACTGAGAAGGCATTTGCAATAAAACATTTGAAAACATGGATACAACATTTCAAACATACTAACCGTCCTTGGCGACCAGTTTGGTCTCCCTAAAAATTTGTTTAGGAAAGTATGCTAAGTATCGTATCATGTCACTTTTATTCATAATTTAATTTACTTGGACTCCCTTAAATATAATTAATATAATCCCTTACGTTAATGTTAGTTTTTGTTGCATTAAAATATCTCAATTGTTGATTTTCTGTAAGCAAATAAACCCTATTGGTTTACAATGGAAGCCTATGGCAATTGGGCGAAATATTAGAGATATCTCCAAGTTGGCGTAACTTTTCGAGACTCATTTTATTTTGGTCGCCAAATTTGGCGATATATCGCCAAGTTGGCGTCAAACGTGGCGGTATTTGGCGACAGAACAGAGTCTTCCTGTGGTAACCCCCCCCCCCCCCTCATAGGCATGGAGATGCATTAAATGCTGTTCAATAATATGCGTTTCATTCAGGCGTTGCCATTAAATAATTAACAATCGCGATTTCTGTGCCACGTACGATAGCGTAATAAATATATAGATTGGTCGACAGTAACGTCAATACATCACTGTCACCGAAGAAGCATCTAAATGAGAATTTTATTTCCAACGAAAAATGCTCAGTACATTTTGTTTTGTAATTATATTAAATTGAACTATTTGAATTTACAGTAAAGCTTAATAAAACTCGTAACACTCGACTTTACTTCAGTAGTAAAAAAGAAATCTAAACTCAGACAAGAATAAAATTCTGGGTCCTAAATCCCCCCCCCCCCCCACACACACACACAAAATATTCTGGCTACAGCCTTGAGTTCTATCTAATCCTGGAATTTCAGCCGTGATCTCCATGAGGCGATTGATTGTGCAGCCGCCGCCCGTTCGCCTTAAACTGTCAAGAAGTTTGTGAAGGCTCGACTGGTGCGCCCAGGGCCTAAATTCAGTGGAGCATGTGCCCCAGCGCCAGAACGAAAGGGCTCCAAACGAAGATTGTTTGTCGATTTTTCTCACGTCTATGTTCATCACGGTATTGTTAAAATCGTCCTGTCTGGAGGTATGCCAAAGCTTAGAAGAATAAGCATGGTATGACAAAGATCTTGTATAAAGTGGATTTTTTTCAAATTTCGTTTTTAAAGATTAATGAATCAATATTTGACAAAGCAGATTACATAGTTCAGTATTACATATTTCAAATTTTAAAATAACTCGGCTATTAGAAAATTAGTAAAATTCTCCTTGTAAATATACTTTGCGGAGGAGGGGGTCGCCAAAATCCATGTTTAACCCGGGTGCAAAAAAGGCTAATTTCAGCCCTGGGTGCCCCCCCCCCCCCAACCCGAAACTTGTTGAAGGTCTTATAGAGCAGAACATCTTTCAAACAAAATTCCTGACTAAAGCATCATTGTAAAACAAATCAATTTTTCGAGGTTAACTACAACTACTTATTTTAAAAAGTAGAGAATACGAACTAGTTTTGAAAAATAGTCACTACTTTGCTACTTTCAGATAATGTCGAATGACTCCATTTACATTCGAAATTGAAGACACGGGTTAATATAGTGGTTCATCTTTATATAGCGTCTGCTGATACACAAGTAAGATATAAACGGAGAGATTAAAAAATTACAAATGGTAATATACAAGAAAATGTGTTACTCTCCAAAATATTGATTTATACACATATTACAATTTCCTTAATTAAATTATCAGATTCGCATTACAATGTAAATAATGTAATTCCCAAACATTTACAGTTAAATAAAAAATGCGGTTAAAAAAAGTTTTTATGGAATTTGAAAACAGAGTTTGTATCCGAACAGGCGATATGACGAGGGGCTACTATTCTACATGACATTAACGCATAACCATTCATTGTATAAATTTTATTTACTATTCTTCTGGCAGCAATTTGTTGCTGACATTCACAAATTGCTGTGTAGAAGACATTTTGCTTAGAAGAGGTAAGTTACAATAATGTGTTTTAAATACTGACACATTTCATCCCCTGACGTTAATGCTCTATACAAATTAGATTTTTTGTATCGCACTTCGTTAAAATACTTTTTTCCAAAATTTAGCACGTTACTCTACTAACTAAAAATAGTAGCGACTACTTTAGCTTCGCTATTTCAGACCACTGTTTTGAGTTATGCTTGAAAAACTACCCGCATTACAATCTGTTTTAAAACGATTACAGATTAATGTTAGGAGTTCCAAATTTTAAACTTTCATAATTCCTGAACTATTTGGCCGAATGACTTCTCATTTGGTATTCTTGGGTAAAAGTTAGTGTAAAAAAGTTAAAATTAGGTGTTTGTATTGAAAATTTCAAAGTTTGGCACAATTTCAGTATGAAGACCACCTCAAGCCTATTTTTGTAACATGCATATAAGAAGTTTCTTGTTGAATGGCTATTCAGTTTATTTTTCCCTGAAAGAATTTTAATGATTAAAATATATGGGGGAGGGGGGGGGGTTCCTTTTTTTGGCCGACTGTACTTTTATGTACTTTGTAAAAGGTATTTTATACAGGCTTTCGGTTAATTAATGTATGTGCAGCATCTATGTATTTTGTGAATATTACAAATTTCAAGTTTTTAATTATGATTACACATAAATTTCTCTTTTCTTTGTATTTATGTAACGGTTTGAACTTTTACAGGAGAGTTAAGGAGCACAGGACCTTTCAAAAACATCGCCTTTTTCAAAGTACCAAAACACAAATCATATCCAATTAAAATCTTTTCTGCCTAAATTATATATGCTTAACTATATTATCCAAAAAAATGAATGTTGTATATACAAAATTATTTAAATTTTAAATTTAAAAATTCATTTCACTAATGCGTGAATTAAAAATCATTAAGTGCTACGTGCATGATGAAACTATTATGTATATAGAAAACAATTTTTGAACAAAATAGAATTATAACACACCTACTTCTAAATTAAAACCAAAATAGATACAAAAGTTATGTTTGAAATTTAATTTTAGCACGCACAAAAAGTTTTTCAAGTGCAAAAAATAACCAAAATATGAATTTTTGCCCGACTCCCAAGAAGGGTTATGTGCGACGCTTATCTGGGTATGTGGATTTCTTTAAACCCTCGAAACATCCCAATGGCTGGATGGATTTTAATGAATAAGGTCTATCGATTAGTCTTAACCGTTCAATGGTTATAGGCTAAGTTTTGTTTTTATAAATTCAAAATGCCGGTAGAGTTTTTTTTTCCGCACCATATTGAGTGGCATACCATTGGATAGGTCTTTCAAAATGAAGATTATGTTTCATTGACTATTTTACAGTCCGTTTAAATATTACGCAACCTGTAAATTGTGTAGGTAGGATCTATAGCTTTACTGCAACTCTAACCTTCATATACATCTATAGGCCTCATCAAAACGGTGTTTATAGATAGGAACTAACAATTAAACACAACTTAAAAGTCCTCAATACAAGTTAAAAGAGCAGGTAAGTAATATAAAAAATAGTTTCACATTGATGAGAAATAATTAGTTCGCTTTTTACGCAGTCGGGTTTTTTGATTTTTTAAATTTAAATTTTTACTTATTTCGGTTTTAGTATGTAGACTATAAAGAAGCCCATATTTGTTTAAAGCTGTAGCTTATAGACCGGGAGCCCGCAGGACAGACAATCACCTCATCGAGTTCACGGATAAAATTCTAGGATTAGTTAAAATCTTGTTTCGCATATTAAAACGCAATCAGTCTGCCAAGTCATATCTTGGTGGAAAACACCCGGAAACCCGATTTTAGCGGCTGACTCGTAGGTTTACCATTGTGTTTCCTGCTCCCAATCCTCCATGTTTTCATACGTTTTGGTGCAGGAAAACAATGGTAAACCCACGAGTCAGCCGCTAAAATCGGATTTTCAGGTGTTTTCCACCCAGATATGACTTGGCAGACCGATTGCGTTTTAATATGCGAATCAAGATTTAACTAATCCTAGATTTTCATCCGTGAACTCGATGAGGTGATTGTCTGTCCTGCGGGCTCCCGCTGGTCTATTATATAGCTTGAAAGTAATAGGGCGCTCAATCTCCAAATTTAAAACTCGTTTTCTCAGATTAGTCAAGTTTCAATAACCGGTGAAGTCTATTAGTGAAGTTTCAATTTATCCGGACCTTCAATTGTACTCACCGTCAATAAATGATTATACCTCAAGAAATAATGTAGATTTTTGAATGATATTTTTTGCATATTGTTGAGAAATTAAAAAATATATAGAATAAAACAAAATCCAAAAACTGATTTTTTGAAAGTTTAAAAAAGGTTCTGTGCCCCCTTAGTTTGACAGTTTTATTCTTAGAATTCATGTCTTCTTTGGCATAGTTTTCCTAGATTGCGTAGAATTCATGTTTATTTTACTAGGTTAAATCGGACTCTGCCAAATATATACAGGGTGGTTATAATTGAACTTCCCCTATAAACAGAATCCTACAGCGCAAACGGACGAGCGGAATGCAATGAAATTTGGTATATAGACTATACACGAGATGCGCTCGCGGAATTTCGAAAAAAAAATAGTTCCAAAATGTCCACCAGATGGCGCTTTTTCCGGAAACATTAAATTTAACACAATAAACGATCAAAACGGAATACAAAAGCAACATTAACAATCCAGAACAAGAATTATGAGTAATAAAATGTAAAACCGGCTGTTTTGACCGTTTATTATGTTAAATTTAATATTTTTTCCGGGAAAAGCGCCATCTGGGGGACATTTTGGAACTAATTTTTTTTTTCGAAATTCCGTGAGCGCATCTCGTGTATAGTCTATATACCAAATTTCATTGCATTCCGTTCTCCCGTTTGCGCTGTAGGATGCTGTTTATAGGGGAAGTTTAATTATAACCACCCTGTATTTTAAATGAAAGCAAGCAATTTAACCCGGGCTAAAGATGTCGAACGTAGATTAAAATAGTTTTAATTAAAAACTAACATTTTTTGCATTTAGCATCTTACCTTAGATTGCCTAACCAACTACACCAAAAGGCATTTTTGATACTTTTGATTAGCCGTATGCCTGCGGTCAATCGCGAAACTTGTCGCTATTCATAGAAACCTTTGCGATTCTAATTATTTCAGTGCTAAAGCGCGTAGTTCGATTACTTGTCTATTAAATTGGTGTTTTATTCATTTGTGGAATTTTAATTTCGTTTGACAATTTAGTTATACTTCACGAAAACAAATGCTGAATTAATTGCATGTTTCAAATGCAAATAGGTTCATCTCCAGCAATTAGATTAGATGCAGATTTGAAAGACCTATGCGGAAAAATTATTTTTAAAACCGTAAAAAGTCAGTACACCGAGATACAGTCCGTCTCATAAATATAAAGACACAGATGTTTTTGAAATTACATTTTATTAATTCAGTTAAAAGAAATTAAATTTTATACCTCATATTACGGACACTGAAACGAATCTCTTATAGGGGTTTTAAGGGGTCTCAGGACTCAAAGCTTTAAAATTTTCGAAATTTTAATTTTTTTTTAGATGTCAAACTCTTATCTTTTCTGAACATTTTGATATAATTGTTTCCTTGAAATTCGTATTAGAACTGAAGTTATGGCTTTTACATTTATACACTTTCAATAGCTGAAGCGTCGTTTTGGAAACTTTGAAGCCATTTTTCTCCAAATGACGTTTTTGGGCATAACGCGCACGATATCTCAAAAACTAATGAATAGTTTTTCATGAAATTTTCAAAACATGTTTCATGTTAGTCTGTATAGACAACCTAAAATTTCCTTTTTATTGTTCAAAACAATATTTTTTAGGTGATTATGCTGTTGAAATTTTCTTAATTTTGCATTAGCTAAAGACAACTTTGGATTAAAAATTTAAAAAAGCTTTAAATACAAATTTATTTAGGTTCAGGGTAATTATTACAATCTGAAGTATAAGTAGGTACCAAAATTTTCATTCTAGTTGCAACACTTATTTTGTAATCGTGCGCGTAAGCTGTTATGCCGATTTTTTGCTCGAAAAGTGTCTAACAGTTTGGAGCCCCTGTAAATGTTAATTCTGCATCTTATAATTTTTTTAATACATGAAATGAAAGAATATACTTATATATTTTATTCCAATAAAAATTGTATCTTAAAATCAAATACGTTTTCAGATATTAAATGTTGAAAATGGTCTCTTTTTCATTTTTTGAGTCCTGAGACCCCTTAATTTAAATAAGAATTTCGTCTCGAATAATAAAAAAAGTAAAAAATTATGCTGTCTCATAAATATAAAGAAACTTGAAACTGCTTCATATGCAAATTTTTTTCGAATGCGCGCGTACAGAATTAATGCGCACGTACAGAAATATACTTTAACTTACTCAAACGAGCAAAGTTGTTTGTCTTGTTTCAATTGCAAAGATGCCGTGGAACGTTGAAATTTCTAAAGATGAAATTTGCAAAATACGTGAATTTAAAGCTAATGGCTTAACAGTTTGTCAAATATGTAAAAAAACTGGGAGAATCAAAGCTGCACTTTATAAAATTTTATCAAAAACTTACAATTTATATTCGAGAAAACGATGTGGCAGACCGAGAAAAGTGAAAGACTCGATCGCAAGATCACGAGACTTGTTTCGTGGCAAAAAATGTCACTCCGATAAGTTTCTCAACGAGTTTATGGTATAGTCCCAAAGGATACAGTACATCGTCGTATAAAAGAAAGAAAAAACATTGTATGCCGACATACGTGCAGATTTTCTTTACTGAAGAAAGAACACAAAGAACGGAGGTTAATCGGGGTTAAAGATCATATGCACTGGAAGGACAAATGGATGCAAGACATTTTTTCAGATGAAAAGAGATTCAATTTTGATGGCCCAGATGGTTGGAATTCCTACTCACACGATTTAAGACGTTAATCTCGAACCTTCTTCAGTAGGCAGAAAGTTGGAGGTTTTGTTATGGTGTGGGGTGCCTCCTCTTTTAATGGAACTACGGATATTGCCTTTCTGGAAAGTAAGTAAACATCTAAAGAGTATATAGAACTGCTTGATAGTCAGTTGTTGCCAATTGCTGAAACTCTTGGTGGTCGGAATTATTTGTACCATCAGGATAATGCATCGATTCACACATCAAGACTAACAAAAAAAAAAAAAAAATGGTTTTCTTATAGCAATGTTCATGTCACGGTGTGGCCCGCACGTAACCTTGATTTAAATCCAGTTAAGAATCTTTGTGGAACTCTCGTTCGCAGTTTATATGTATCTGGAAGACAATTTTCAAATTCCTTGAGTTGAAAAAAGAAATCGAACGAAATTGGTTTGATATAAAACCAAAATAGTTATACAACTTAATAAAAAGCATGCCAGCTAGAATATTTTCTGTCACTAAGGGGCGCTGCCCCCTACGAGCTACGCTCGTCAACCCCCGTTCAGACACCGCAGACTCTAAAAGCACGCTAATTTGATCGGCTTAAAAAAATATTTCGGAATGATTGAATTACAAGTTTAAAAACAGTGGCGATCTCCCTATAAACGGGTTTCTATTCATTTCTCTTTGATTGGGGAATTTTAAAGCCAAATCAGCGGCTGTTAAATGATACAATGGCTGTTTCCGTCGTTGATTAAATAAAATCAGTTGACATTTTAAAATAAGCTAATATAAAATGAATTAAACAGTCTTTGCCTCCCGGTATTTTTTAGCAAAGCGAAAAGAAAGTTTTTTTAATGATACTTTAAATGTATCGTTTTTAATCTGACGTAATTTTCACTAAACTTTTCTTTCTCCTTTTACTATTCACGTTAAAATAATTTTGTTAGAAAGGAAATATTATTTACGCTATCCTAATAAAAATAGTTGAAAATATCATCTTAAAATATTACATATGTCTCGCGCAATTTTTTAATTTAAACTGTTTTGTAATATTTTTTGTTCATTTTACGTAATGTGACGTAAATGTGACGTAATTTCTCCTATTTAAGACTTCTAACGCATGTTAATGAATTTATTATTTTACAACATTCTTTCACTTTTAAAATTCACGTGTAATATGGTTTTTATGATAATTTCCAATGAGTTCCTGCTTTTTATATTTTCTTGTTTATAATAGCCACGTGTAAAATAAATTTTTAATACAGATTTAATACTTTTTATACAGATGGCAACAGTTTAAATTAGTACAATTTTCTAAAATCTCTCTATTCTAAAAAAAAGTTACTACCGCGGTCACCGCCGCCGGTTTTGAATTTTTTGTGACCGGAGGTCTTTCTTCGTTAATATTAAGAAAAATAATGCATACAAAAATATGAAAATCGGTAGTATTATACAGAAATGTTTGATAAACACGCTGATGCAGACAGTTTTCAAATCGAAGAATTATTTTAAGAGATATTTAATGCTAAAGTTGGACAAAATTGTTCCACTAAAAAAGTTTTATAGGGGCAAAATCTATCCATGGGAATTTAATCATTTTTAGATCATTTTATACGTTTGAAGTTCCCGGTGTGCAGACTATTTTTTTTTTTTTAATTTCACTCATTTTTTGAGGTTTTATTTCTATTTTAAATTCAAATTTTCAGCATTTCTAGAGATATTTTTTACAGATTTTAGAAAGTGATATTAATTTAAACTGTTGCCAACTGTATAAACAGCGGAAACATGTTTGCTTCAAAAAAAATTATATTATATATATATATATATATATATATATATATATATATACACACACGTGTAATAAATTAAAAATTTATTTACACGTGACTATTATAAACAGAAAAAAACATTAGGAATTAGAATTAATTATGTACAAAAAGTAGGAACTTATTAAAAATTACGTCATAAAAACTATAATTACACGTGAATTTTAAGAGAGAAAGGAATTTGTAAAATAATAAATTTATTAACATGCGTTCGAAGTCTTAAATAGGAGAAATTACGTCATATTTACGTCACATTACAGTTATTACATAAAATGAGCACAAAATAATATTGCAAAACTGTTTAAATTTAGAAATTGTGCTAGACATTTATTTGATATTTTGAGAGGATGAGGATACTTTTCAAGTATTTTTGTTAGGAAAGCGCAAATAATATTTCATTTCTAAAACAAGTATTTTCATGTGAATATTAAAAAGAGAAAGAGTAGTTTGGTCAAAATTACGTCAGATTAAAAACGATTAATTTAAAATGTCTCATTTAAAAGAACTTTCTTTTCGCTTTGTTAAAAAATACCGGGAGACAAAGATTGTTTACTTAATTCCTTTTATATTAGCTTAGTTTGAAATGTTTATCTTATTCTACTTAATCAAAGACAAACAGCGATTGACATATGTATTTTTGGTACTACTTAGTTATCCCGTCGACCAAAAATCTATCATTCGCCAAACTATAAGATTAAATGCCAATAATGGTTGATCGTAAATGTCACATTAACTTGACTTTAAGCAAGTTACACGTGTCTACGTCATCAAGTTATTTTTATTTCGACGTTTTATCTGTATTTTTATTAATGTTGCACTAATTTATTTGTTCTTTCGTTATTTAAAATAAAAATGATGTCAATTTGTATAATTTGGCGAGTGCTTTGGCGATTTATATAATTTGGCGAAATTGGCCGACGGGTTAATCAAGTAGTTCCGCAGCGGATTTGACCTTAAAATTCCCCAGTCAACGAGAAATGAATAGAAATCCGTTTATAGGGAGATCGCCATTGTTTTTTAAATAATAATTCAATCTTCCGAAATCTTTTTAAAGCCGATCAAATTAGCGTACTTTTAGAGTCTGCGGTGTCTGAACGGGGATTGACGAGCGTAGCTCGTAGGGGGCAGAGCCCCCTAGTAAGTAAAAAATATCTCGAAATGCTGAAAATTTGAATTTAAAATAGAAATAAACCTTCAAAAAATGAGTCAAATTAATAAACTGAGTGCAGTCTGCACACCGGGAAATTCTGACGCATAAAATGATCTAAAAATGATTAAATTCCGATGTACAGTTTTTGCTCCTATAAAACTTTTAATGGAACGATTTTGTCCAACTTTAGCATTAAATATCTCTTTAAATATTTCTTCGATTTGAAAACTGTATCAGCGTGTTTATCAAACATTTCTTTATAATTCCACCGATTTTCATATTTTTGTATACAATATTTTGCTTAATATTAACGAAGAAAAACCTCCGGTCACAAAAAATTCAAAACCGGCGGCGGCGGTGACAGCGGTAGTTACTTTTTTTTAGAATAGAGAGATTAATAAGAATGAATTATTTATTGGACGGTAATTCAAAAGTATGTAAAATGTCTTTATATTTATGAGACATCAAATTTATTTACATTTATCAATTTTCGAGTTGAAATTATTTAATTCTAATTTAATTTACTGTAAAATGCTTTCTTGGCACAAACTCGTTATATGCATAAATATAATTTTGAATACTGAATTATTAAAATATTATTTCGAAAATATCAGTGTCTTTATATTTATGAGACGCACTGTATAGTTTTTAAAATATCGCATTGGGAGTACTACACTTTTTTTCTATTTCGACGGTGTAAAATTTTAAATTGTGCGATGTTTAGAAGTTAAAAAATTGCAGTAAAAACCAAGTTTATTGGTTAGATCGTTTCCACCGTAAATATGAGCGCTAGCGTTACTCATACCTTTTTTTTCTTTGCTTTAGATCGATGGTTTATATAGGTGAATGGTAATGCTAACAATGCAGTTTGTGTACAATGACGCAAGTTTCATTCAGTTCTTTGTAAAAGCATGATCTTAAGATTATGGCACAAGTTTTAGGTAGATTTCGTATGAAATACTACCTATTGGCGTCGTTCCCATGTTGGAATTTCTGAAAAATTTTTGCAGATCTACACCGATCATGACCCCTAGAGCCCAAAACCACCCTCGGTAAAAATCTATCTATCTTCTGGGATCACTTTCTTCTGGGACACGATAACTTCCACAATTCTGCACCAATCTTTTCCAAAGTGATACATAAAATCAAGGGGCATAAAATCTGTCAAGTTCGTTAATGGGCAAAATCGGACCAAGGGGATGGAAATAGGGAGGGGTTTTGTGAAAACCGAAAAAACCCCATAACTTAATTTTTGTACATATCAAATCAGTTTAAAGTTTTTATTACTTCTAAAAATAGGGCCAAAAATTTATGTATCACAGATTTTTGATAAAGTTAAAAATGGGCTAAAGGGGCGCAAAAAATATGGTTTTTGGGAGAAAAATTCGTAACTTCGTCAATTCTCAAGATATCAAATCTAATTAATTTTATCATGAATCTACTTAACATTATCTACAAATTTTATGTTCACAACTTTTTGATAGGACCAATTCGTACCGCAAAAAATAATTAAAAACGAAAACAAAAAGGGCGTTTGAAGAAGTAAAATCCATAATTCCGTCAATTCAAAAGATATAAAATCCCCATGAATTTATCATATATCTTAATATTGTCTACAACATCTATATAGACAAGTTTTGGATAGGACCAATTCTTACAGCAAAAACAAATTAAAAATACATAGCGGTTGAAGAAAAAAATCATCTTAGTAAGGGTGTATTGTATTCAAATCCAAACTGCTTTTTCCGACTCATTTTACAATTCATTTTTACTCTCAAAGACTTCCAATTGGTACCTTTTCTTACTCAGAAACTATATAATGTACCGTAATCGTAATGGTCAATTTTTTGAGAGGCAGAATATATTTTAAAATATGCTGTCAAAGTGGGCCTTTTTAACCGAATTACCTGAAGCGGATTGTGTTGGAAAAATCATCGTATTAAGGGAGTATTCAAATCCAAACTGCTTATTTTCTGACTCATTTTTAAATTCATTTTTGCTCTCAAGCGCATCCAATTGGTAGATTCGCTTATTCAGAAACTATATAATGTACGTAATGATCGATTTTTTGACAGAGGCAGAATATATTTCAAAAAATTATGTCAAAGTGGGCATTTTGAATGGAATTTTCAGAAGCGATTGTGTTAGAAACGAAAAATATTGTCTTACTGAGAAAATAATTGTTTATATATCAAGTTTTAATTCATTGAACGAAAATTAAAAACACAGGTCGCTTATAAATCTCTTCAAAAATCACATCAACAAGTTTCATGTTTTTCCTATTAAAAATGAATCTGGAGTTATGCCAGAAAATTTCGAGTTGTTGAGCATGGAAAAGTATTTTTTAATACCGCCCTAACATGATTCTGATAAAACCAGTTATTATATAAAAGAGAAATAAAAACTCGTCAAAAACGGCCAGATAAAATTGTTAAGTGGGTTTATCTCTAATCATGATTTGGTTTTTGTTTGGGAAATTAGTATACTTAACTTCGAAATCTACCTCCGTCTGTAGGCCGGGCCGGCAGGGTTTTATTTTCTCTGCTCAGGTCCTAAACTTTCATGATCGGTCCCTGACCATTTCTTCTGTAGGCGCGAGGACTAGGTACCGGGCCGCTCAGAAAGGCTCACTTTTACTTCTAAAGTTTAACCCTTTATTGCGCAGCTTTGCATATATGCAAACAGTGTTTTGGATTTAATAGATTTTTTTTATTCATATATACCTAATTCACAACAGAAAGTTAAAATAGCAATATATATTTTTTTATTAATAGCAGACATTCCGTATTTAAATAATGCGAAATTATCCGTTGAAACTTTCTGGTGTTAAGTCAGATTCACTGAAATACGTAATTTCTAGAATGTATTCTATCATGAGAATTAGAGGGTTAAACGTTAAGTTTTATAAAATAATTATATAAAATGAGGTATTTGGAGACACACTTATTAAAATATTTACTAATTTACAATATATTTTAGCGTAAAATAGCCACACGACAGTTTACTTGTATTGCAGATGTGCAGCAGAAGAAAAGATTGACGTATTATACGAAAAATGTATCCGATTTTTTTTCATTATTTTTCTCATGTAATAAACATTTCACAGAATTATGTAATTTTTTTTAAACAAAATAAAAAATTGCGCATTTAAGGGTTAAAAAATGTTTTTTTGTCTCGCTGGAGACCCTATAAACGTGGTGCATCCGCCGCAAATCCCTTATGGCCGTTTCTGCTTTGCCCGTTTATTTTCTTGAAGACATTTAATTAAATCTTATTTAAAAAGTGAAAAATAGAAAATAATATCAATGTTCAGATTTTGTTCATTTTTTAAAATCCATGCACAGGAGCGTTATTTCAGATTTTACTTAAGGGTAGGGGTGAGGGGGTTCAAAAATTTTCGTTGAACGTAGTAAATCCAAATGTTCTGTCCGCTTGAAATGAATGATTTTCCTCGTACTCCTTTTTCATGCATAATGTTAAAAGGATTATTTTTACCATCACAGTTTATTTACATGTAATTAATATTTTGTCAAAATGATTAATACACTCAACTAGTAAAAATATAAATAAACTACAGGTAAAAAAAAAAATGTCAAACTCAGAAGGAGGTGGGGGGGGGGGGGGATTGCCTCTGTCCGTATAAAACCAATCCAATCTTTTATAAAATGCTTAGAAACTCATTTCAATCATTTTTATTACTTGTGCAGACTAGATCACTAATATACTTATTAATAAAAATAAATTTGTGAACTCTGCAATTTTAACACGTTTGCAGGCTATCGATTATTTTAAATTTTCTTGAACTAGTATTTTAAACTACTGTACAGGTATTCATTTCATGCTTAAATGTTCACTTAATTTAATGGAACTTGTAAAGAAAAAATAGCCTACATTAGAAAGAATAAAAATAGTAAAAAAAATACTTCAAAATTAGGCGTAATGTGCAGAGAAATGAAAACTACGCTTTCTAAAAGAAGGTTTATATATATATATATATATATATATATATATATATATATATATATATGGCTCTAGATAGTTATGCGAGGTTAAAACAAAATTCCAGGGAGATGCAAGATTTTGGAATAGCTGTACCTGTAGTCTTCCGGCTAGACAACGTTTTTTAAAAAAAAGAAGATAAACGTGAAATAAGCTAAACTCTGAAAATGTTTGGATACAAATCTTCAAACATTTCAACATAAAAAAGCAATACAGAAATGAGAAATGTAACAAGAATTATTTAAAATCCAAAATTAAAAGCTTTTCAACTGAATAATTAGAATAGCATATTATATTTTTAGTTACGGTTACTCTGCCCCCCCCCCCCCCCCCATCTGAACTCTGTGTTTAATATGATTCTTATACATATAAATTTAAAAAGAAAAATAGAACTATATATTGTCGATATAGGCAGAAAAAAAAAGTTTCTTTTTTATCCCCTTAATGTTTAATTATTTTAGGTTATCTGAGAACAATGCATTTTATTATTATTTTCAAAATCATCAGGAGGAGAAGAACATTTAGCAAATTAAATTTGAAAATCTAGAGAGGGGCGATTGCCTTTCTTTGCGGACACCCATGGATAGTTATTTAAAAAATATGGATTTTAAAAGTAGAAATGCCATATTTTTTACAATGGCTCAGCATGTGTATTTATTCAACTTCAGATTGTTGATTGATCATCAACTTAAAATTTTTATGCCAAATAAAGAATCACAAACTCGGATTTTGCATCTTAATAACATCACTTTAAAGTATTTATGGGGTAAATATTTTATTTTATTCCGATTACTTTTCAAACAGAAGTTTTTTTTTTTTTTTTAAATATCTACCGAAGATTGCTTTGAGCAGAAATAACTATAGTTTTGTCAAAATTCATCACACAGAAAAAAATTATGACTCTTCACGTAATAAGCCCGAATCGTACATTTCTTTTTTAATAAAATAGGGTTTATATTATATTACATAACTTATTTACAATAAACTTACTCGATGAAACTTCGTCAATTTCCTAAAAATGAATTTTTCGCAAAACGAGCATACTCGTCAGTTTTTTCTTGGTTGGTTATTTATATAGCTTGTGATATAACAAAAAAATAAAAAAACCCTTCCCTATTCAACAGGCAGTAGAACGCAAATCTTAGCCACATATTATTTGGAATGGACCCTATTCGAGGCTAACGAGAAAGACAGGCTGCCGCGGTGGGTCCGATTCTTCTTTTTTTTACAGACCGCTGGAGTCACGTGATACTCGAATGCACCAATCAAGATGTGCGAAAAGAGCATCACGTCACTCCAGCGGTCTGTAAAAAAAGAAGAATCGGACCCACCGCGGTAGCCTGTCTTTCTCGTTAGCCTCGACCCTATTCTTGTGACGTCAAAGTCACGTGCTTTAGGGAAACATTCCCGACATCGTAGCCGTTAATTATGCAACGACTCGTTTCGTAACTCATGGCTGCATGCCGTAGAATAGTAACGGAGCATATTACTGTGACGTGAGGCCATGTGCTTTGAGGAAATATTGCCGAAATCACAGCCTCGAACCCAAAGGGAGAATAGGGTCCATAGTCAAACCAGGCTGCTTGCGAAGCTAACGAAAAAGACAAACTGCCGCGCTACCTTTCGTTTTAGACCGCCAGAGTCACGTGTTGTCCTTTTCGTGCATCTGCATTCGTGCACTCGAGTTCACAGATTAAATATTTTTGGACAGATATGACAGAGGAGCAAAAACCCGTACTGGCTAGAGATCCTACATTAGAGAGAGATTGGACATTGAAGAAATGTTCGCCATTTCTGTTACAAAGGAGATGGAATGCCGTACAACGCAATGCATTTTTATCAGCACCTAACACTTTTTATTCTATTAAAATTATGAAAATTTCATTTTATATGCCTCAAAGAGTCTTTCGGAACACACATATAAGCACATTTCCATTTTAATGAGTAAGAATTCTCAGAAAATGCATTTTTTTACTCAGCTGTTTTTACGCTACGCAGCAATGCGATTTTATTTAGTTATCGGATTTTGATTTATTTATAGAATTCGTTTTTCCTGTTTTTTATTTGTTTCTTTTGACAGCAGTGCCCCTATTTAAATTTTTTAAAACTTTCATTTAATGTTTTGATAACAATACTCATTCTAATACTTTATATTTACCAGATTTCCATATTTAAAAATAATATCAAAGAGAAGTATCAGTATGTAGAAACTTATCATAAAATATTTTCAGCGCACATATTAAATTAACTTTGATTCGCATACATAGTTAATAGGAGTGGTATATGATATGTTCAAATTTTATTGTTTCTGAAATTATCAATGCGAAGATGGTGAAAATTATAATAATTACTGTTGTTTTAAAATGCGTAATAAATTATAGATGTTTTAAAAAATTGAATTCTATAGTTCATTTTCTATCTGATAATCGTTAAAAATTATTTTCTCAAATATTGCAAAATTAAAATAAAGTTCTTGCATGCCCAATCTTCCTCTGCCCACTATTTTAATAAGTAAAAAAATAGAGTAAAAAATGCATTTTCTGAGAATTCTTACTCATTAAAATGGAAATGTGCTCATATTTATGTTCTGAAAGACTCTTTGAAGGCATATAAAATGAAAATTTCATAATTTTAATAGAATAAAAAGAAATAAACACTGATGAAAATGCATTGCGTTGTACGGCGTTCCATCTACTTTGTAACGAAAATGACGGACATTTCGTCAATGTCCAATCTCTCTCTAATGTAGGATCTCTAGTACCGGCGCGATTCTAGCGTCACTACTGGGAACAGTCGGGAACCTCGGCGGGAGCAAATGCGCGGAGCTTGTAAACATAAACTGTCACTCTCAGACTTGTGCTATCACTGTCACGTTTACCTGTTGTCGTATTAGATAATGTTTCAAATCGAATTATTTAAAATGCGCCAGTAAGTAGTATTTTAAAATGTGCTACATTTGTTATTTTTGTAAATAATCACATATACATCACTGAAGAATGCAAAAGTGATTTTACGACACTATTTATAACTTATGGTATTCAAATTTTACAAGTATGAAACTATTTAAATATCTGAAAATTTCAGTCTTTATATTATTATAAAAAAAGGTTATATCTTTAAGAAGAAATGTGTACATATTTCGGTGATTATTTGTAAAATTCCTAGTATCTGCTTGATAAAATAAAACTCGTTCTGTTTTAAACAACAACAAACGTAAACAAATGCCGAAATCGCTAGCGACGCATAACAAAAAAGATAGATACTATACAAATAAGACAAGTAACAACTACCTGTTGAGACCACTGAGCTCTACAATAATTGTCGAGCTCAGTGGTTGAGACTTGCCCGAAACGTTTGCGACTGTTGTCACTAGGGGCTCTGAAGTTGGGATTCGGTTATGAGATATTTAATCTGTGCTCGAGCTACAGCGTCTAGAATACATAGTGTGGAAATATGCTATCCGAACAATGCTACAAATTTGTATCCCTTTTAAATGTGCGACGATACTGCTGAAATCCAAGGAGTCGAGTGCAGCGACATCTGCAGGATTTTCGTATTACATTGTATATGTATGAGACGTTTATTTCATATTTTGAGACAATCTTTTCAACTATTATTGTGAATTCTAAGACAGCGCAAATAATATTTCCTTTCTAACAACAGAAGAATTTTTATGTAAATATTAAAAAGAGAAAGGAAACTTTGGTGAAAATTACGTCAGATTTAAAATGATACATTTAAAAGAACTTTCTCATAGCGGTGTTAAAAATTATCGAGAGACAAAGACTCTGTGGACTTAATTCATTTTACATTAGCTTACTTTCAAATTTTTAACTAATTTTTAACACTTTCCAACAAAGTTGAAAAGTGTTATTGATTTCGGTTTGTCTGTTCGCGCTCTAACTCTCGTAAATATACTCGGATCGCACTGAAATTTTTGGTTATTGATGTTTAGCCTAGCACGAATCCTATTTCAAATGAAGTTTGTAGCATGTTTAGTTCATTTACAGGGACAGTCAAAAGTATTCCGTTACATTACGGCCAATGGGACAAAATCATTTCAAATGAATTTTAAAGATGTTACACCCTTTCAAACATAATAAAAAATATATTCATTTACGAAGTGCACTAAAATATGCAGAATATTCTGTAGCATATGCGGTGCAACGAACCTGTCGAGACTGTATTAAGTCTATAATAATGAATTACTTTTACTACTGAATTTTCGAATATTCAAGCATGACCCACCTCTTGTGCATGTCGTCTATAGCATAGTCGAGTGTGACCCACCTGTAGTACACGCCTTCTATGGTACAATCGAGTGTGACCCACCGGTGATGGACGCCGCCTGATGCGACAGTCAAGCGTGAACCACAGTAATGCACGCCGCCTGATGGCACAGTCGAGCTGACCCACCGGTGATGCACGCCGGCGTGAACGTGTAAATTGAACATGAAAATGTGGCTTACAATATTGATTTTTATATAAAAATTTTACAATTAGGTTTTTCTGAAAATGTGTGATTTTATAATACATAGTTCTCGTGTTATTTCTTACAGTATGTCTTATAGTATAGTATGTAGTTCTACTCTGTCATATATAATAATATGTTAAAAAAGTAGGTTTCCAAAATAATACTCGAAATTCTGAATTATATACATGGATAGCATATTTCCAGACTATATATTCTAGACTCTACTCTTCCCTCAGATTAAAGAACTAACTAGATATGGCAAGAGCTCAAAAAGTTGAAGTCTCAACTGTAACCGAACAGCCATATTGGAAGGGTCGGATCACCAGCTAAATATACTGGTTCTGCCATCTGTTGGTGGTAAAAGAAAATACAAATTAGTAAATTACTTTTTTTTTAAATCTCACATGTAAAAATGTATGTGAATCTTAAGTAAGCATATATATTTTTATTTTGTAAATGCAATATATTGCTTCTCAGTGGATTATTTATAAGAAATATTTTAAATGAGTTGCATTACTTGCATTACTTTTATAAAAATCATTCATTTGATTTTGTAAGCTTTTTAGTGCTGAAGTTTAAATCCAGAATTTTATTAACAAAATATAGAACTTAGATTAAAATTATTGCTGCTGTTTTAAATGAATTGCATTACTTTTATAAAAATCATTTCATACTTCAGTAAGATTTGTAAAACTGAAAACTAATCAAGGGATCATAAAATATTAAAAATTATTTTTAAAGTATCTTTATTATGAAAAATATAGAAGAATTTTTTATTATCGCTAACTTTTATTGCATTTTAATAATTTGCGAATGATATATATATAATTTTTTGCGAAATAATTAATTTCTAAGTAATTAAAAATCACTTATCAGGCAGAAATTTGTTGTTAACTCACTAATCATTAATCATTTGAAGACCACCGCTTAGGACGTTTATTTTAATAAACCCTCCGGTAGACAAAAATCTAGTGTCTAGAAACGTCAATTCTGATTTAACGTGAACTAAAATTATGAAAAATAATTATAAACAAGTAATATAAAAATTTTATTTTTAAAGTCAATTCCTACTTAGGTCATCAAAGAAAAATTTAATATAATCCCTTAAGCTAATATTAGTTTTTGTTGCATTAAAATATCTCAATTTGTTGATTTTCTATAAGCAAGTAGGTTTACAATGGAACTCTATGGGAATTTGGCGAAATATTAGAGATATCGCCAAGTTGGCGTCACTTTTGGCGACTCATTTTGGCCGCCAAATTTGGCGATATATCGCCAAGTTGGCGACAAACTTGGCGGTATTTGGCGACAGAACAGGGTACCCCCTATGGTAACCCCTTATTGAAAATACTTTAATTGATCTTCAACAACCAATGGCCGCCATTTTGTTTCCCATGCAAAACTAAAATTAATTAATTAAAATTTAATTAATTAATTAATATTTGAAAAAACTGTATTAACATCAATTGTCATCCAGTACAAGTTTTAAAAAATTTATTTCAACTTGATAGGATGAATAATGAGTATTTTATTAACGATTGAAAATTTGAACAAGATAAATATATAAATAAATAAATAAATATAAGGAGAGTGTGAGCTAATAGTAGGAAAAATGAGAGATTGGGGGTGGGGGTTGGATAGTAATTAATTTTGTCTTTGCATTTTCTTATTCATAATTTTGCTTTAAAAAATGATGAGAATTCTAAAAAATATGCTAAGGTAACGAAATTAATGCAATAAAAACTGTTTAAAATCTAAGAACACAGGCTTTTGACGTTTATTTTAATAAATTTCCTCATAGGCAAAATCTAGTGAATTTAGAAACGTCAATTTTGATTTAATGTGAAATAAAATTAATAATAATAATAGAAGATATTTTGAGAGGGGAGAAATAATAATTAATTTTGTCATTAAATTTTATTATTCATTATTTTATCTATTTTTTATAAGAATACTTAACGTTAATGAAATTAATGCCATAAAAAATTGGCTCAAAAATCTGGAATATTAACACTAAAGTAAATGGTGGAGGAATATTACTTATTATTGAGTAAAACTGGAGTATTTTAGTGCTTCAGTGTCAGTATTCACATTTTTCTCGAGTACTTTAATATCATTTAATAACAATTAATCTAGCGTACTTTTTAAACATTTTTACTGTTAAAGACTTTTTTTTCAAGTTCATCAAGTTTGTCTCAACAGATGGCAGCAGCAGCAATCTAGACAGTTGTTATTTTTATTTTCTCCGATTTTCGAGTAAGGGAAATTCCTCAATAAATATTAAATAAAAGTTGATAAATCACTTGAAATTAACAGTATTACTCATAAATGAAAACAGGAATAATCGGGTACCCTTGGGATTGCATACATGTTAATTTATTTTTAATAATTGCTAATAGAGCTGTGCAAGGTGACGTCACGAACAGGTTTTTGCTGCTGATGTAGGACAGCTATCAATGCTTTTTATATTTGTGTGTCCTATAGCTTTTATCATTGTTCTCTGGTAAAAGTCACGTGATGTGAAGTGCTTTATTTCAATGGAGGATATTCCAAATATGGGTTCGAGGCTGAAAAAAAACACGTGATACCGGTAATTTACCCAAGGAGCTTCTAACTGATAAGAAGGGAAGGTGCTACTGCTTTGCCTCATGAATTGTTTCATTGAGAAGCGGGGATTTACATTACACGTCTACGAAGCCTTCCCTTCTTTACGCTAGAAGTTTTTACCTTGACCACGTGATCAAAACGTAGATGGAATATCCTCCATAGAAAATTGCCAGGTGACGCCACGAACAGGTTTTTGGTGCTGCTGTAGGACAGCTACCTTTATCAATGCCTTTTCTGTTTGTGTGTCCAACAGCTTTTTTCATTGTTCTACGGTAAAAGTCACATGATGTGACCTGCTCTATACGTAGAGTTGCAAAAACCCCGCAGTTTTTGGGAGATGGGAGTAAACCCGGGAATTTTAGGGAATAAACCCGGAATTTTGGGGAATATTGGAAATTTTGAAGGAGTTTTGAAGCTAAACAAATTCAGCTATTTTTTAATTTAAAATTTTATTTTTAAGAAATGTCAAATACTGTTCTGAACAGTTTAAGGTAGTTTTTCCTTCAAAATTCACAAATCTTATGATTTCGTGCTCTAAGTTTTAATAATTTATTAAAACTTGTTAATTTTACAACAATGGCGACTGTGAATTGGTGAGGATTTGAATGTTTCTTTAGAAATTTAAATTGTTTAATTTCTGTTAGCTGCCGTATCTTCTATTCAGACGTACTCTATATTAATATACAGAGCAAGTCTTATATTCTAGCGAGTTGGTATTTTTTGATTGATTTCTTTTAATTTTATTCATTTTTTTGTTGTTCTTTAGATTGGCTGATTCAGAGAACAGGCAAGAGGAATCTATCATCTGCCTTTATCACATTTTACTTACGACGATTAAAATATAAAATTACTAACGATATGTTAAATTCTCTTATTTAATATTTCTGAAAATTAAGCATATATTTCGTTAGTTCTCAGGCAAATTGGGCTATTTTTCTATATTTATATTATTTGTATTGTTAACATTTGTAAAAAAAAAAAAAAAAAAAAAAAAAATGTTCACATTGACAAAAATTAAAATCGTTAAAAAATAATTAGAAGTAATACATTACAAATTTCCATGCCAAAGACTTCTGAAAACTCCCGGAAATTTTTAAAATTTCCTTCCCAAAAAACCCGGTTTATTCCCGGGAATAAACCAGGTTTTTTCCACCCTTTGCAACTCTATCTATACGTGATGCTCGAGTATAGCGATTAGAATATATAGTGTGGAAATCGGCTAACCCTGTAATACTTAAAAAAAAAAGCGCTAAAATATTCTATCCCTTAAATGTGCAACGATGCTGCTGGAATATTATGATCGCAGCGACGTCTGCAGGATATTTTCCAAAACTGCAAGAATATCGCTAGTCGCTATCCAAACAATGCTAAAAATTTGTATCCCTTAAATGTGCGACGATACTGCTGAAATCCAAAGAGTCCATCGCAGCGACATCTGCGGAATTTTCGGATTATATTAAAACTTACCATTTTGCTTCAATCACAAAAAATAGATTCCTCTTTGACGTAAAAACAGAATAATTTTAAATAAATTAAACGATATAAAATATAAATATCACTTAATACATTGACAACACCGCCATTATTATCAAAATACTCTATTTTAATTGGCTGCGCTTGGGTAAGCCGTGCTTAGGATTGATCACGAATCAAACCTACAAAATCGCGTTCTAACGACCTAAAATCTTGTGCTTAGGTAAAAAGTTAGGTATGTTAGACCAGTGAAAACGCACCTTTATGGAAAGTCAAATTTCGCACAGCGCCTAGAAGATACAGTGTGGAAAACGGCTACAAAATAGTGCTAAAAAATTGAATCCCATAAATGTACAACGATGCTGAATAACAATATGTCGATCGTAGCGCCATCGTAGCGATTTAAAAACGATAGTCATTCTAAAAGAGACTCTTTAACCTATTTCACGTCATTCCTTAACTAAATTAGCTTATAACAGACCAAAATATCTTATATTTATAGTTTCCGATATTTAACATTCTATATTTTTTGAAAACACAATGTTTATATTGAAAAGAGTTACGAGATGGCGCTTGTATCAGCATATTGCCGCTGAGCATTGTTGGAGATTTATGGGATACAAGTTTTTAGCACTTTTTAAAGCATTATAGGAATAGCCATTTTCCACACTGTGTATCTTCTAGGCGCTGTACTAGTGGAATAGTTTCGTTCGCGCGCCCAGCATCAACTTTTCTCCCCGTGTGCGTAATCTAGTTATTTTACTAGATCTATGATTTAAACACTTTTATAAAGGCACTCTATGTTATCGAAAAAAAAAAAGTTATCGATTATTTCAACTAATTTCGTTCGATTAATTTCATACCACGTTTTTGTTTGTTTATTCTTCTTGTTTCTGTGCTGTACATTGATGTTAAACATTAAAAAATAAATATGGTCCGAAAATTAAAGTTTCACGAGAAAAAATTGTTAAAAAAAGTTGATTTTATCAACTGGGAAGTAGACAATAATCTACATGAACTTAAAATCCTGAAAAAATACTTTATTCAACGTCGGGAAGATTATACCTTGTAAAGTATTTTTTACATTCTTTCATTACAGTATTAATCATTCATATCTTTTGTTCCTTCTAATTGTAGCCTTTATTCTAAAGTGCCCCCTCTTTCACTAATATTATTCTGTGATGTTACATCTTGCTTCTTATCATCCAATATCTCTAAAATATTATTTTTTACTAAAGATCTGTTGAACTTAATTTAATGTTACCAGAATCTCTGATTTAGGTACTTCTTAAATACCCCGTCGACCAAATTACTGGCGCCAAATTGTAAGATTAAATGCCAATAATGGTTGCCATTAATTAATTAATTGGAAGATTAAATGCCAATAATGGCCAATAAAACCATTAATTCGACGTTTTATTGGTAATTTTTATTAATGTTTTACTAATTTATTTGTTCTTTAGTTATTTAAAAAAAAAAAATTATGTCAGTTTGTATAATTTGGCGAGTGGTTTGGTGATTTACATAATTTGGCGAAATTGGTGGACAGGATAACTAAGAAGTACCCTGATTTATTTATATTTCATCCATTCCAATAATAAATTCATGTGGTATTGTAAAATTATTGCTGAGGTTATAAAATGGACACAGATGTCATATATTTGCACGATTTTGTTCTGACGCCAAATGTCATATATGCAATGGGTACTTAACTGACGCCAAAGTGTCGTTATTTTGCTTGATATGGTAACCAGGGGCGTAGCCACAGATATTTTTTCGGGGGGGAGAATTCGAAAATTTCCCAACTTGAAACAAATTGCTCCAATTTTCGACTAAAGGGATGTGCACAACATGTGTAATAATTATAATGATACTTTTGTATAAAAAATTCCTTTCCAAAGAAAAATTCTGAAACTGAAAACATAAAAATTTTAATTATGGGTTTGTTTACTAAAAAAAAATAAATACGCTTTTTACTTTCTTCTATCTTTACAAGAAGAAAGTATTGGATTCGTGAAAAAATTTGGCTTCCGGTTTTAGACTGATTTATACGTTTTAGTAAGTCCTGAACACGATTCGACTGTTATTAGAAAATATCTGTCTGTCTATATGTGATACAAATTTTGTGGGCGCTCTAACACAAGAATTAATGCACGAAATTTAATAAAACTCTAGAGATTCACTTATACAGTCGAACCTCGTTAATGCGAACACTCAAGGGGAAACATTTTTGTTCGTATTAAAAGTAGTTCGTGTTATCGGAACTTGACTACATTACATACAACTGGACGAGGCAATCGGAAACAGTTCATGTTAATGAGGTTTGACTGTATCTTGATAAAAATTGGTGGTGATTTGTTTTTGGTGTAAATCGTCCAACAGGTGGCACTGCTGTACGGCATTATTCACGATTTACATGATTTTAGCGATAATTATATTTCAAAAACTATTGCACGAAATTTGATCAAATGTCATATTCTGTTAAACCTTGACATAATTTGATGCAGATTAGCTTTTTATGTATATCATATAGCAGGTGGCGCTGCTATGTAGCATTTTTCATGATTTTGCGATAGCTGTATCTCAAAACTAATGCACGGAATTTAGTCAAACTTCATATTCCACATAAGTAGCACTTCCACATAAATAGATCCTTATTAGGCTTGGGTCTATACTGTCCAAAGCTATCGTTTTTGTGCACTTTGAGTAACGAATTTTGGTTGCAGATGACATCTAAGAGGCTGGGTGCCAAAATTCAATGATTTGTTTGAAAAATGCTATGCTTATATCTCCTTTTTAAATGCACACATTTCAAAAAATCTATACCTTTAGAGTTTGTTATTATAGGCAAAGAATTGTCATTTAATTTTGGCACTGTGATTGCAAATTTTGAGGCATTAGCATGTATGGAGCAGAAGAAAATTTGGGATTGGCACATCTGACTAGTTTTCACTTAATATTAATTCTTGTGGTCTTCAAAGAAGCCCACCTGTTAATAACATCGCTTAGTTTAATAATAAAATTCCCTATTTCACTTTCATATTTTAAAAGCATTAGGCTGTCAAGTCTGTTATCCCTCATTGT
Organism: Maratus speciosus; assembly: GCA_963932465.1. Lineage (NCBI taxonomy): Eukaryota > Metazoa > Arthropoda > Arachnida > Araneae > Salticidae > Maratus > Maratus speciosus. Next base: position 399,352,448 of record OZ010786.1, read on the forward strand.
AGCTTGCAATACATATTTTTTAAATTTTTGACTAAAGATTCTTTCATTAGATGCAACGCCATAAAGATAAGCTGCTGTGAATGTTAAGGTACGAGTATATAGTTTGACGGCGTGACCTAAATAGTCTTTGAATTTCATGGCATGAGTAAAAGGTTTGTTAAGTGGCATGAGTAAAAGGTTTATTTCTATTAGACTCTGCAAGTCATGTACACCCGGTTTCTCATATCCAGGTGGAAACATTATTAACTTTTCCCTTGCACAATTGTAATTTAAATATGGAATGCATTGCTGCAATATTCTCTTGATATAGGGAACATTGTCATTTAAGCCCATTACTAAATTCCTGAAATTTTCTTGTATTTCTTATAATTCTTTACTGTAAAACTTATGTGTATCAATGTCCATTGCTGTGCTATTATTTTTATCTATTGTCTTTGGTGAAACCGTTTTTCTACGGTGCTTTCGGAACTCAGCTTCTCCAGTCACATCCTAATATTCATAATTGTTTGTGAGCTTGTCTGTAAGGAAATCTTTATTTCTTCAAAATTTTATTCAAATGCAACGTGTCAGTGTTACAGTGCATGTCGATTTTTTCTTCAGTTGATGGACTGCTTTCATGGTCATATTTCTGTTCCAAATTAAAATCGTCCATTTTTTACCTTTTTCATCCTCGAATGGATTTTTAGATGCTCCAAAATCTTGCACGAAAACTCTTTTCCTATTATGAAGGGTTTCTTCGTGCTGAGATTTATAGTAACTTTTTAGAACAGCTTTAAGCACAGAACACTGGACTTTTGGTTTAAAATTTTATAAACACATATGAATATAAACGAACAGGACTGATATATATTTCCGCAAAAAAATAAAAGTAAAATGTGACAAATTTATCTAAACTAACGACTTCTTATATCCGCATTTGCTCACATAACGCTTTTTACTTAACAGCGAAGGGTTAACTAATTTTTGCGGCAAAAAAAATCACGAGAATGAGTAAAATATTGTCCAAAAATCACAAAATTAGTCAAAAAAGTTGTGAAAACTCATCAAATCTTCTTGCCCATAGCTGTGTGCTTTCTGTTGTGCTACAAGTGATCTCCAATTTTCAAAAGAAGCTGCAATCCCTTTGGATTAAAATAGCTGGATTCCCTTTTGGAAGGAGAAGGGGAGGTAGGGTGAAATTTTTGAGAAAGGAACAAACTTTTCGAGGAAATAAAGGAACTGGTTAGTCAGTTATTGATGGACAGGAGTAGAGAAATTTATGTCTGGTAGGTGTACAATATTTTTGTAGAACTGAAAAATAGAATGATAGATTGAGTGTGGCTGATTTCTTTTTGTACTTCTTTTGATAATTTAATTTGTTTACTGTTGCAGTACTCAAAATAATCACCAAAACAATAAAAATTTCGTAATTTTTTTACTATTACTTTTAAAAAAGAAAATGCCTCAAAAATCTAGAATTTCCCAACTCTAAGCTCAAATTTCCCAACTTCACATATATTGGGGGGGGAGGCTCCCCCCCCCATACCCCCCCCATAGCGACGCCCCTGATGGTAACCGTATGTTGTTGTTTATGCTGTTGAATTTTCGCCAAATTGCCGTCGGAAAAAAGTCACGGCAATATGGCGTATATGACATCTGTGCCATAAAATGTATAATTGTGTAAATTTTAAATATACGTCTTCCTTTTTAAATCATAACAGATTTTTGTTATAATTTTATTTTTAGTTGGTTTTAGAAAATTTCGTATGAATATATATTCTTAGAATTAGTTTAGTTATTATGTAGGAATGTTACAAGGTGTGGCTATTAATTTCTAGGAATGGTGAAATATGAATGTATAGTATACGTACATATTTAATATATTTCGAAGTAACTTCCGTCTGATGTAATACACTTTTGCACGCGGCTGTACAGTTGTTGAAACAACTTGCAAAGTCATCTATTTGGGTATCTTCCAAATTTCAAATGTTAATTTTTCCACGATGTTATCAGTCAGTATCCAGAAATCTTGTTCCTGCTAGTGATGTTTTCAGTTTGGGAAACTCTGCCAATGATTTCACCACAAATCCCATTCGCATTTGTTTTTGTTCCTCTGATAAACAATGAGGAACGAATCTTGTGCTAACCTTGCATCTTCCTAGTTCTTGTGTCAAAATTTGCCAAATCATGCCCTTATATAGGGTAGATGTGCCAGTAATGGACACCCCTTGATGTTTTTGGTTCATAAAAAAATAACTATAATAAATATTTAGCTTTAATTATTTTTTTCATAATTCCCCCTTGCATGTTTTATAAAACTGGGTTATTGTTGACACTTTTAATCAAACCAATCGGGAAGCAGAAAATAATGTTTCAAAGTTTCACTGTTTTTTCTGTGAAAATTTTAATGAAGAGGCTAAGAGATGGCTTCGTTTAATTAATTTATATATTATTTATTTTCTTGCAAAATTTGAATGTTTTTCTTTGAGTATAACATATAACAGAAAACAAAGAATTTTATAGACTAACGGCCATTTAAAAAATTTCATTTATTTTTAAGGTCTTAAGAGGGGGGTGTCCATTACTGGGATGATTAATTTTAGTCATTTTCTAGTAATGGACACCCCATGTAGACATTGCTAAAAATGCAATTTCAGTAATGTTTATAGTGCAAATAATATTTTGACTTAACTGCAAACCTAAATAATCAAATTTAATTTTTAAATTATACTTACCAAAATCTAATAACACCAAAACTTTTATAAGTAGCTGCTTTTAAGTTATTTTATGTGATTAATAAAATATTTTTTTTATTTTAAATGTATATGTACCTTGCATATTTTAAAGTCTGCCAATCAAACCAGCCAGGATGCAGAAAATAGTGTTTAAGAGCACAGTCAAAGAGGGGCTCATAAGGATTAATCCCTCTCCATTTAAATAAAAACAATTAAGTTACGAAGCTATTAAAAATCTATTTTCTGTCTAAAAATCTATTTTTTTAAATGTTTCTTTATTCACCTCTGACACACACCAGGGTTGCAAAAAAGGCGGCTAAAATTAAAAAAAAGCCACGTTGGTGGCTTTTATTGGTTTTAACTGGCTTTTTTTGGCCAAAACTGGCTTTTATACAGTGGAACATTTTAATTATAAACAACACATTTTTATGTGTTTTTTATTTACTTTTAAAGACATTTTTAATAGAAGTAGAAAGCAATATAACCCAATTTTTAATAATAAAGACATTAATATAGGAATAAAAGGTCATACCAATTGCTTTCTCTGGTTTACACTGACCTTAACACCTTTTTTTTTTTTTTTTAACTACTTTATATAATTAAAAAGGACAATGGTTGCTTAGTTACATATTTTATTAACTAATTTTAAGGGATATTAATAATACAAGTCTTATTTTATTTCTCATAAACATTTATTTAATAACACAAAGTCATTTAATGAAAACATAATTTCTCTATATTAAAACAGTATTATGCATAACATATGCATTAATTTATGCATAAATATGTACTATTTTAAATAGCAACTAGCTTTTGAAAATTCTAATTCAAAAAGTTTTATTTGGAGAATTTTTTTTCTTAAATGTTCTCATTATTTTATACATTATACAATACACCCTCTACAATAGTTTACTCTTTGTATTTTGATGAAACAGCTTGACCTCAAATTCTTCCTATAAACTGCTTAACTCTGGATCTCTCATGCAATAAAAATTATTTTATTATTATTTGCTGTGGGTCTGTTAGACCCAGTATGCTTTTTTCACAGTTTGAGATATCTTAACACATTTTAAATGGCTCCTTATTACATGCTTTTGATTGTCACAATTGAGAAAAAAAAGTATACACAATTGAAATTTGTGGCTGAGTTGGTCTGTGAGATGAGACTTTACAGTGAGTATCCTCAAGTAATTGCAGTGAAAAAGAAGGATAAAAGCAAAGATATGATGAGCAGCTGTAAAATTATATTTAAATATGCTGCATGATTCTTTCTAAGGGAAAAAAATGTAGAGAAACACTTCATTAAAAAACTAATAGTCTCAGAAATTTGAAATTGCAGATTTTTTACTTTCTCAACCAGTCTAATTAGTTCCTCAAATTTTGTAAAATTTTGAGATGGTGAATGTCTGTGATGATTTGACATGGAATAACCCTATGTTAAATGGATTTGTTATACTATTTTAGCCTTCTTTCTCCTTCTATGCAAAAAATAAATAAATAAAAAAGAGAATTTTCTTTTTTTCATTTTTAGTCCTATACTATTTCACTATTTGAAATATTAATTTATGACTTATGAGAATAAAATTTTTATAGGAATGAAGTCAAATGTTTCTTTGGAGGGATGATTGTTTAATTAAAAGTACTTTAGTGTTTATTCATAATTTACTGTAAATTGTATAGGGGAGATGAGAGAATCCTGCACAGTCAGACAGATTTTTTAAAACACATTAATTAAATGCTTGATATGACTGGAGAAATTTTAACCATTACATACAAAAATCTGCTTATTGGAGCATCTTACATACCAAATTTACTAAAACAAATGAAGAAAAACAGGTAAAAAAATCAGTTGAAAATATTAGCATTCGTCAGAGTGTCACAGCTAAAACAAACACATGAGATGGTGCTGATTTTTTATGTGCTTCACCAATGCATTCAGCAATCTGCTGTATAACATGGCTGTGCCTGGACTTCTAAGCAGCCATGTATCAATGGCCACATTGTAGAATTCTTTAAATGACCTACAAATTGATAAATTGAGAATGTCAAATTTGTAGCTGCTATGTGCTTGTAAGGTGAGAACAGTGCCCTCCTACGAGCACCCATGTCTCAAAGACATAAAAATATGTTAAGGTAACAATAATGTATATTATTCATTATGGAATAAATAGAATTGTAATGTAATGATACACAGCTAGACATTGTTTCACTATTACGCAACAGCATTCCATGTACTGTGTACTATGTTGATTTGCTGGGGGAAAAAAAAAAGATTTGCTTTCTTTTGCTTAGAATAAATGTTTGGTATAAAGTAAAGAATTTGTATAGCATATGTATTATATTCAAACTGAAATACCACTTACAGTTGAATTGAATGATTTATGATCTGTACCATAGTTAAAAGGGTAACTTAAAGCTCCAAAAAAGTAGGGGAGAGTGTTGTACCTTGGGACAATTTTCACATTTTAATTTTTTACTTCGATGATTATAATCAGATTTAAAATTTAAAGGCAACATTTCAATACACCAACATACTTCTCTATAATATAATTTTAGAAATTCAGACAGTTTGAAAATAAAAAAATGCCATTCATTTAAAGTAGGGAAGGCAAACTGTCCCAAGGTACAACATCCTGTTGTACCTTGGGATATACTGCATAATTCAGGGAATAGGCATATAACTCATCAATAATTTTGTACAATAACTAATGCAATATTTTGTACAATAACAATAACTAATTTTATGCCAACAAACAAAACCTTTTTTTTTTCAAGGAAATAGAGAATGAAACTCAAGTTCAAGATCCAAAATAAAGTTGAGTTGTTTTATTTATTGTATTTCACATGATTTGTGAAATTTTCTGTAAAATAAGTAATAAAAATACTTTTATTTATCCAAATTATTATGAACCACGTATTTCTTGTACCATTGGACATGTCCCAAGGTACAATTTATTTTGCTGTCCCGAGGTACAATCACCACATGGTTTAAATAAAATCAAAATGGCGGTAAATCTAGAAGAACTATCATTATTTTCTCATACCCAAAACATTTAAAAATCTCCTCTTTTATAAAAAAATAAATTGTAGTTGACTTGTTGTTAGAAATACATAGGAAAAAAATGAAGTTAGAATGGAGAAAAATATTTACTTTGGACTAATGAAATTTATTTTTTTCACCTAGCTGTTAAAATTCGATGCTTCTGATGTTGTCTGCTATTATGATGAGATCTGTTGGTTATAGGTCACTATTAGAAATACACAAAAGATAACTTTTGCCAATAGTTTAACAGAAATTGTCAATGTCCCAAGGTACAAACGTCCCAAGGTACGACACTCTCCCCTACTTTCTTTTCATAACACCTACACTTAAAATGTGGATGGAAAACATTCCAAACAAAGCATCACTGAATGACTTATCATTTAGCACTACAAACACAAACTTTATTTTAAAAGTGTCTCTGTTTCTCTGTCTCACCATGTCTGTCTCTTCTCTATAATATTCCCAAATTAAATTTCACAAAAAGTAATCTATCTGTCTAATAATTTGAACTTGAATTTACTGATTAAAATTTTTCATTCACTTTAGGTATAACAAATTATCTCGTCAAATACGAACTTTGGCAAGACTTATCAAGGATTTAGACATGAAAGATCCTTTTAGAAAAGAATGTACTGAGAGGATGTTAAAGTTATTGTAAGTATTTTGTATCTTTTGAAGAGATTTCTGTAAAACAATATTTTTGTTGGCTTAAAGGGATTTAACTGGATTGAATACTGTAAATATTTTTCTGATGTTTTGTGCCGGTGTGAGTTATGTTATTTGCACACACATGTAGAATATCAGAAAACATTACTAAAGAGTTTTAATCATTTATTAACCCAATATCAACATGTGACACAAGCTCTACTATAATTTATTGTAGAAGAATTTATAATTCTTTCTTGCATGCAGTCCAGAATATGGTAATTTTTCTTATTTATTTCTTAACTGCAAATTTTATGTTTTTTTCTACATTATTTATTTGTTTTTAAAATTCCAACCATCGTAAAAAGGCAGCTTGTCTGCTGTTATATATCTTATGCATATCCCAGTTTCTTAAAAAAAAATTAGTAATAAATTGTGTATTTCTTGTAAGTTTTTAATCTCTGTATGATTAAAATTAGTAAAACTTTGTTTACTTTTATTGGCAAGAAAAGCAAAAGCAAAATACAGTCAAAACTTATTATCTCTTCATATCTCTAAAACCAATATATCTCAAAATGTACTAATAATCCTGCATTTACATGAAACATTTATTGTATTTTCCAGCTTCATTTTGAACTATTTTGATTATTTTCTTTTAAAATGTATATGTTTAACTTCTCACAAAAGTATCTTTTCTGTTTTGGTACCCTCAATTCATATTAGCAGCAAAAACAAACAGATTCCTGTAGAAGAGAAACTGGATTAAATGAATGATGAAAAGAGTGGGATGTTGTAAAAAGTGAACTGAATATTAAAGCTTCATTTAAATAAATTCTAGATGTGTACAAATCATTGCTAAAAAGGTGGAAATTTAACAGATATTGAAATATTCAATAGAGAAAACTGTAAGGAAATTTTGTAGTTTTTTTCTGAAATCTGGAAAAATTAAGCAACAGTTTAATTTCATATATGTAAAACGGCAGTCTAAGAACAACTTTTTTATTGCCGGCAGGGTTGGTAAGTTTTTGCCATAGGTGGAAAAAACCTGGTTAAAACCGTCCCGGCAAAAATAGGTTTTTAAATAGGTCCATTTAATTTTTTTCGCATAAAAAGAGAAAAAAATATTTCATGAAAGAAAAAAGAAACTCAATACTTAGTTAAAAAATCAATGTTCTACATTTAATATTGAACTCTTAAGAAATAAAGGAAAAAAAAAAATTTGTATCTATTATCTATGAAATCAGTTTTGTCCTGCCTTGTTTTGTACAGTAGCTTTTACAAAACCTGTGTACCTGCACGCTTACTTTTCCATTGACCAACTACAAAACAGGTTGCAATACTCTGGTATTTTGTTTTGTGATCATTTGACAATGGACTGCTGGATTTGAGAATTTCGAAAGAGTATTTTTTGGCGGGGGGGGGGGGGGGGGGGGATGGGATTGGGATATATGCTACAAAAAGATAAAATGGCTACAGGCTACTTACTGAAAGTAAAGAATGTAACTTTTTGTGCCTTTCTTGGAGTGTAAGAGGGAGAGAAAACAAATTCTAGTTTCCTAACACGACATAACAGAGTTTTTTCAACGGTATATAATATCCAATTTAATTTAATTACTTTTTTATCTGTAACAGCCTAGTTTCATCAGATAAATAATTATAAATTAGTACCAAAGACTTAAATACAGTAAACCCTCAATTTAATGGACCTTGGTTCAACGGACTAATTAAAAAAAAAAAAAAAATTAAAAATTAAACAAAAATTAAAGTAAAACAAGTGGGTAAGTGTGATCGCAGATCGCACAGAGGGTTTCATTTAATATCCCTTTTAAAACACTTTATCCTTAAATTAACAAATCAAAATCGTTAATTTAAAATTATTCCCCTCTCCCTAATCTGAAACTCAACGCCCGTATTTCAAATTTTTATATTTGACAAATGTCAAATATTTATTTATCACTATTATTTACTGGAAGCCTCCATGATAAAACAGCTTCTAAAACGATGAAACACGCTTTGAAAAAAAAAAAAAAAGTATTACTGCCCTCCTCCCCCTCCCCTACTTGAGAATCAACACGCAACCCTCTTTTAAGCTTTTATATGTAAAAAATCAAGCAATGAACGATGACAAAGCATTCCTTTTTACTATTTTTAAAAAGCGATTTCTCGGTAAAATAAAAAAAATATTTATTATATCTGTGGCGACACAATGTCTCATGATCAAATGAACGAAACCTTAAAAAAAGGGAAAGAACATGAAATGCCGAAAGCACGTGCTTTGATTCTCACTGCAGCGTGTTTTTCGTTCTAAGCATGCGCAATGATGCTGGCGACTTATGCGGCCATGTGATATGCTTTTCATTCTATGCATGCGCTAGCGTACCCATGATCCATTTCTGCTTCAGTTCACAAGTGTATTTTGCTACTAGTGCTTTTTTGAAATGGCTTGTAATATTAAACGGAAATGCGTTAATTTATCTATAAAACAGAAACTTAAGTTGATAGAGAAGTTGGAGAGTGGCTTGTCGGTCGCACATGTTTGCGAACTATACGGAGTTAAAAAAAACAAACCGTTTCAGACACTCGCAAGAATAAGGAAAAACTAGTCCATTTTCCCCTTAAATACAGCGTGGGTGATTCAAAAAGCGGTTTCTCAGTGGCGGACAGGAAACATGTAAAAGTGGCTCAAAATAAAAACCTGGAGGAGGCAGTATACAAATGGTTTGTACAACAGCGGTCAAGTGGCGTCATCGTCCGTAGTGTTGAGTTGCGGGCAGCCGCAGAAAAATTGGCGAAACATATGGGTTTAGTGACATTTCGTGCAAGTGATGGTTGGCTTTGGCGCTTTCGTAAATGCCATGGTTTCACTAACAGGAAAACATGCAGTGAATCTTTAAGCGCCGACATCGAACAGGTGGAACCTTTTCGAAAAAAGATAAAGAAACTGATAGAATCCGAGGGCCTACTTTTGTGTCAGTTATACAATGCTGACGAGACAGGACTCTATTTTCGTTCTGTGCCGGAAAATACCTTGGCGTACAAACATGATGCCCAGATGCCTGGCCACAAGCTAAACAAGGAGCGTATTTCAGCACTCCTTTGTGCTAATGCTGATGGTAGTCATCGTCTTAAACCAATGGTAGTTGGAAAGGCCAGGAAACCGCATGCTCTAAAAAATATTAGTATGCAGCACCTGCCAGTCATCTATTCTAGTTCAAAGAATGCTTGGTTCACAAGCGATATTTTTTCTGATTGGTTTTTTAACCAGTTTGTTCTGCTGTGCGTCACTATCAAGAAGAAGTTATGAAAATACCTTCCCACGAAGTAAAAGCTGTATTACTTCTTGATAATGCTCCCTGCCACCCTAATGCGGAAAAGTTAGTAGCAATGGACGAATAAAATGTGATTTCCTTTCTCCAAACACAACTTCATTAATTCAACCGATGGACCAAGGAGTCATTGTTGCCTGCAAGAGGATTTATAAGAAGAAATTCCTTGAAGAAGTAATGGTAGTGTTGGAAAATGAAAATGATGCAGTAGAAGATTTGAGAGGAGCCAGAACGCTGCAAAATTTGCACGCACCTACAATTTAAAATCAGCTATCTTTAACTTTGCTGCTGCGTGGAGGGAGATGTAGGTATCCACACTGGCTAACGGCTGGTCAAAACTACTCAACGACGCAGATCCTGAATTCAATTTTACAGGGTTTGAGATTTCGGATTTTATGAGTACAATAATGGAGGCTGGTGATGATATCCCTGAGAAAAATGTAGAACAGTGGCTTGAGAATGACGAAGCAGATCCAGGCTACCAGATTCTAAATGAGGAGGAGATCGCAGAAAGTATTCTGCATGATGATAATGAAGATGAGGTCGAGGACGACAAGAAAGAAATATTAAGCGAATTTCGACCGAAATTATCTACAGTACGAGAGCATATGGATGACGTCATTACTTACATAGGGGCATCTTCAGATCCCAAAGTGTTTGCGTATTATGAACACTTTAGACAATTTCGAGCTCTTATAATAAAAAAAAAACAGCATTCAAGTGGGAAACAATTAAAACTAGACGCCTTTTTTCAATCCAGCAGTATGGAGCAATCTTAATGTGATGTAAATAACATAAAATGATGCCTGTTGTTTTGGGGGCATTGTAATTTTTTTCTATTTGTTTATTGCTTGTTTATTAATTATTATTTCTGTGTAAAAAGTGTTTCATTCCCAGAAAAGTTGCATATGTGTTAATTCGTTTGTATTTCATTACCAATATTGTATTATTAAAAGTAATGTATTGTGTTTATACCGGGTGTCCCAAAAAGGACTGACTGATTTTTAAATTCAATAACTTGCAAACGGTGACAGATATTAAAAAAATTCTTGCAGGGGGGTTATGCATAAAGTCAAAAGTTTTATTACAGTGATTTTTGATTTTAGTTCGAATTACAAACAATAGATGGCACTGTAAGCAATAGTCGCTAAATACAGGCTCGATTTTTGGTACTTCGTGGCCCGGATAATACATTTCCATCTCCTTTTTCTGCATGGAACAACAGAAAGGACCAAAAATCGAGCCTGTATTTAGCGACTATTGCTTAAAGCGCCATCTATTGTTTGTAATTCGAACTAAAATCGAAAATCACTGTAATAAAACTTTTGATTTTATTCATAACCCTCCTGCAAGATTTTTTTAAATATCTGTCACCGTTTGGAAGTTATTGAATTTTAAAATCAGTCAGTCCTTTTTGAGACACCCGGTATATATATATACAGTAGTATATATATACAATATATATTTATGTATATACATATATTGTATATATACAATACATGTATATACACTGTATATATTGTATATATATATTATATATATATATATATATATGTAATTTGCACTGTAATAATATATGTAATTACAAGTACATAATAATATATATATGTACTATAATTATAACAAAATAATATTATAAATAGTATTTTGCGATTTAATGGACACATCTTAGTCCCAATGAGTCCGTTAAATCGAGGGTTTACTGTATTTACATATTTTACTAAGACTTGTTACATAAAACAAAAGTAGCAAAGTTATATAAAACCTTTTGATAATTAAAAAAAATATTAATGGCTGACAAATTACTTTACTTAAGAAAAAAATTTTGATGTCTGATTTTTAATTTGTTTCTTAAATTTCCAAGAATCCCACCTATTGTATAAAGTTTTAAAATATTGAATTATATTTATTAATTAGCAAATTAAATAAAAATATTAAATGATATGTTATTAAATTTAGTTGTTTACGCCATTATTATCCTTATTAGCTTATCAATTTTATTACATATTAAAGAAAAATAAGAATTTGCCATTTTTTTCCATTTTTGCCCTGGTTTTTTCCAGTTTTTGCCACTGTCCTGGCAAAAATGCCAACCCTAGCCAGGAGTAAACAATGTTGTTATTTATATCAAAGTGCAACAATTAGTAGCAAAAACAACTTGCAAAATTTTGCTTGCAAATGAAGTTTACCTTATATAAAATTCAGTACATAGCACTCACTGGATAGTACATATCCAATTACAATATGTGTTTTCTTGTATAAGTATTTTGTGAGGTTAATATATTATTTGACAAAAAAAAGTTAATGTATTAAAAAAAAATTATGTATTAGTTAGTTGGCTAAAATTATCAGTAACATTACAGTTAATGTATAAATATTAGTTTTGTACCTTTATGAATATTGTTTTGTAAGATTTATGATTTGAATACTACAGTTTAAGAATTTGTTTAGTAAACTTGTATTAATTTTTAAAAATTTAAATATTTAATTAGATATTCAATGGGGCTTATTTCAAGAGCTGATGGTCTTGAAGTGTGTGATAAAGTATCAGCATCATCCTTTTGCAGGTATCTATTTTTTGCATCTTATAAATTTATCATTTATGCTTTAAAAAAATCGATTTTGTGTTTTCTAATTAATGACTAAAGGTATAGGTACTTTTCTGTTAACCAAGCACCAACTATTGTTTCAACTACCATCATTTCTTCAGAAAAAATTCCACACAGATTTCTAAAATCTGGTGCATTTTTTGTTTAATCAAGATTTCAGCATGCTTAATTATAAAATAAATAAATACGTATGTATTTATCTGCAATGGAGAAGCAAGCTGTAGTATTTTTTCCATAAAAAGATACTTCACGTACTAACGTAACTTGCAAAAAAAATTACAATGTTAAATTTCCTTACAATAAGAAAAAAAAGATGCTTTCTTTTACTTTTGCATGTATGTACAGCAAATGACACTTTCATGATTAAATTAAACGTTCTTGATTTATGTTATAATTTCTCATAAAAAATACTTCTTTTCTTTTTGTATTTTAAATAAAACAAATAAAAGTTGTATTTTCCATACTGATATGTGTTTAAATTCTTTATGCAGGACTGTCATGTTCCCCTTCCTCCTTACCCCTCCCGCCCTTGTTTTTGGTGATATTTGTACCTGACTAACAAAAAAAAAAAAAAAAAAAAAAAGCTGAATTAGGTGTTATTAAATTAACCTTTAACTGATGTGATCCGGTCTCTCAGACCCCTCGAATAAAATGAATAAAAAAAAATAACTCAAATGGTTGAATTTACTTAAATTTTGTCCTAACAATATCGTTGTACTTCTCTTAGGAGATGTGAATTAAATTGCATGAAAAAAGTATTTTATTCATATTATTTAACTTCAGTACAGAAAAGTAAAAAGCTGTAAAAGTGTTTAGAGCTGGGAGTCGTGGGGTCTGGGAGACCGTGTGACATCAGTTAAAGGTTAACTATAATATAGTTATGGATTTTTTAATTATATATTGAAAGTCCTTCATATGAATTATAAAAAAAATATCTATGAAGAATATAATATTTCCTTATTTATTGTCTATAATAGAGGATCTCAAGATTGGCAATGTTTTGGACACCACACAATGGTTAGGAAATAGCAAGCCATATATTTTCTAAACTGTCCAAAGTTTTAATTATTCATTGTCAAATTATTGGGAGTCTATTATACTATTAGAAATCTAATAAAAATGTGTTTGGTACATTAGTAATTAATTTTTATATTTCTGTCATATCTGCCTATTTTTTTAATAATTATAAACCATTATAAATAACTTAATTGTTATTCTTAATGTAAAACTTCCAATCATAATTAAAGATGAAAATAAAGAATATTGCTTAGTAGCCACTGGCTGGTAGGTTAATTTTTTTTAGTAGCTAGTTACTGACTAGTGAGAATAATTTCTTTAGTTGCCAGTAAGTACATTTATGTCACTGAATATTTAATTAAAAAATATACAGTGAGTTTGCAATAAACAAGTAATTTATGTAATAAATATAAATGTTTTAATTTATATTGTTTTGAATAAACTTGAGATACTAATTTCCAATCTATTTTAAAATTTTAAATAAATTAACAGCAAAGTTATATACAATATGCTTATGTAGCTAGGTACATAAGTCCCACTAAACTTAGGTATTTGTGTAACTAACTACATAAGTACCTTTTTTAAAAAAATATTTGTCTAGAATTAAGATTTAACATTAATAAAATACAAAAATAGGTATGTTTATCCACTGACTAGCAGGTGTGAGAATAAAAAGATCATTGAGTTGCCAGTGCAATGTGAAATCAGAAACATCTGAGAAGTATGGAAAAAAGGAATGGGGAAGGATCAAATTCAAAAATCCTGCATTTGTCAGTTCTTTACATATTTTTAATCGTCAGTTTTTCAAGTTTAATTGGTGACTGGCGAGAGCTTATTTTCATCTTTGATCATAATCTCATTTTCATCTTTAATCATAATCTCATTTTCATTAATTTTACAGTTTTAATCAGCAAAGAGGTCTTCATTCTATCAGGCAGATTTTTCTGTGTTATTTTGTTATCCTTTGAAAATCTTATGATATTTATTTTTAACATTACATTTTATGCTAATATGAAAATTATAAAAGTCTAATGATTAAAAAAATAATAATAATCTCAATCATTTTTTTTAATCTTTAAATTTTTTAGCCCAGTTTATAATTGCGATATTTTGTATGTGATTTTAATTTAAAAAAAAACAGCTATTTCTTTCTTATAGAAATATTTAGTAGTGAGTAACAGTGAATTGGATAAATAATGAAGTTTGATGCGCTATTTTTTGTTTCATGTTATTATAAGAGAACTAAAAAAAAAAAAAAAAAAAAACTTTTTTTGAATGAATTTTTTGATTAATTTGATTAAGTTTATTTCAGTTTTCACCTGTTATTCCTTATTAAATTAGCAATAGTTTGAATAACATGAATTTTGTAATGTATGTTTGAATATGTATTTATTTTTTTTAAATAGGCGACGTCTTCCTGTTATTATGGTAAGGAGTCGAATGGCACCTTCTTTGAAGATATCAACCAAGTTTATTGAACAAGGGCGTATCCTTTTCATTTTATTAAATTAAGATTTTATATTGAGCTGAATTTGTTCCATAAGCATTTGTAAAATTTTGTTAGAAATGTATATTTTTTAAATATACCTGTTTTTTTAAATGTATGATAGCCCAAATCTTGCACTTTTTAAGCTTATTATAGTCCATGGAAGGATGAAATCATACATGTTTTGTGCAATCTATGGTAATTTGGTCTTGGAAATTCTACCATGGTTCCACAATTATTTCAATTTTTTTCTATTTTTGATATTTTTCATAACAGGCTTGACAGGTCTTTCATTTTTAAGATTTTTATTTTTCTCCATTTGTGTATGGTGAATTCTACCGCGTAAGTTTTTTTAAAATGCAACCTGGAAAAAGGAAAACACACAGTTTGTGATACATTTTTATTTATATAATTAAAAAAGTTACAAAAGATGTAGAAAATGTTCCACAACATAAAGATCAGTCACTTATACTGGCATTTCGGGCTAGACATTTACGTTTACTTTGTTGTTTTGGTGGGTTCCATATGTCACCATACACATGAAAACAGACGTTAATTTTTTTTAGTAGTACAGTAGACTCCCTCCAGTCCGCAACCCTAAAATCCGCGAACGCCTAAAATCCGCGTATTGTCTCAGATGTAAACAGTGAAATTTACAGTTAAGGTGCAGGCACAAAATTCAAGATGGCGCCGAAATCAGCGACTACCGCCATGTTTTTTTTACTCAATTTTTTGTTAATTATTCTCTTTTGGCTATTACAGCTGATTTATTACTAAATAAGTTTATATTACTTTTGATTTTTATATAAATTAGCATATCTATATCAAAAATTCCAGGGCTCGAAATGGAAAAATCTACGAAACAGAATGCTATTTAAAAATTATTTTTGCCGATTTTTTTTTTTTTTTTTTTTTTAAAGTATAGACAAATTTATTTCTAAACATACAAAGTAATATAAAAAAACAAAAACATTCAAGGCTCTAAATAACAATGAAAACAGTAACAGAGAGCGCAATAAGCTATATTAAACAGTAACAATGTTTCAATAAAAGTATGAAACGGAACGATATTTACCATAATTTTACGAATCGAAACTTTATTTATCATAATTTCAAGAACCGGAATATCGCTCCGATTTGTTCCAGTACATTTCGAGCCTTGAAAAATTCCCCTTTATTGTATTTTCTGTAGAATATTAGCAAGTGTAAACTGTAGTGGGATTGTTTACTTTTCTTCCATTCGTTTCCTCGTGTTTCAATATTTATTATTTTTTCAATATTACGTATGCATTTTAATATGTAATTCTGATTAATACGACTAAATGCAAGCTTTTTTATGAAGAAAAATATTAATTTACTTCCGAAAAAAATCTAATGGCCCTGTTTTGTATATACAGTAAAGCGCTTATCTCTTATCTGTGCGTATAGGCGACTGAGAAACTGAGAAAAATCTTGAGAAAGAGGAAATGCGCGGAGCGAATGCGCGAAGCAACGGAACATGGCAAATAAGATATAAGTTTCGTTTTGAGATCACAGCATGAAAGAGGTATCGACGTCAGTTTTCATCAATGTTGAATTCAGACACTTCTTTCCGGGAGGGATTTCTGTGGCTTGGGGGGTGGGGGGTTTGCACTTTTTGACCATTGAAAACACAATCTCAAATCTTCCGAGGGGGAGCATCTCATTGCTCCGTGGAGGAATGTCCCCCCCAGGCCACCTCCTGAATTCAACACTGGTTTTAATCTAATGATTTTTATTTATTTATTTTTAATTTTACGTACGTATTTTAATATGTAATTCTGATTAATATGACTGAACTCAAGTTTTTTCATAAAGAAAATACGCATTTATTTCCGAAATAAATAAAGATGGCGCTAATATCATCGGCGATCGCGATCGTTTTCCAAAATATTTTTTAATTAATCAAGCTTTTTTGTTTATTAAATCTGGATAAACATGGCATAAAATTTCGTTATTGATGCAGATTCTTCATCAAAAACTGAATCTGATGAAGAACTTGAAAAAATTAATCTTGAAGAAGGTCTAGCCATAGGAGAAAAATATTTGAGCTTCCTGAAGCAGCAGAGCTTTATATCTGAGCAACAGATAATGAATCATCAGCAGCTTCAGGATGCAATAACAAAAGAACGAAACAAAAAATTAAAGCATACAACCATTTTATCCATGTTTCAAAAATATAAAATAAAAAAATAAGTAAAGTTTGTAAAAAAAAAATAAGAAAAATTTATTTTTCCTCATCATTATGTATATTTAGTATTGTATGTTTGTATTTAGTGTTATTTATATGTATATTTATATATTATTTTATATTTATATTATATTGTATATTTATATGTGCATTTAGTATTGTATCTTAATTATTATTTACATGACTTAATTTTTAATATTTTTCTAATTTTTTTATTTTGCATAATTATTTTATTTAATAATTACTTACTTTTAAACTAATAAATTATTTTAATATTTTACTTAATTATTTTAATGTTTCATTTTATTGTAACCATTCATTATAATTTCCATTGCTCAACTGCCAATCAAATTAATGTTCAAAAATGTAAACAAATAAATGACCAGAAATCCGCAAAATTCTAAAATCCGCACAACCTCTGGTCCCAAGCTGTGCAGATTTGAGGGAGTCTACTGTACTTGTATTTGGTACCTGCACATTTGGAAGTGAATCAGAAAATGTGTTTTGTACATCTCGGTACGAGTAAGATGCAAAAAAATGTTCAACAACAAAGTCACAGTGTAAGTATTAAAAAATTATGGCTACTAACAATAACTTTGATGCACTATATCACACACAGAATTAGAGCCGAGAAGAATGACACTTATTACCATCCGGTGTTACCCGCTCCTTAGTTGAAAATTCTCTCTTTTACATTTTGTAGGCGGTATGGGCATTTAAAGTCAGGGCTGCACCCTAAAAAACTCACTTTGTATGTAATCTTTATTATAGTTTTATATTTATACTAGCAGGCTATGCCCGCTGCGCTGGTCAATATTTCCAAATGAACCTTGGATTAAACGAAATGGTGAATTTGAACTTGTATTTTAAACAATATGGATCTTCAGCTTGACCTTGCACATTACTGAAAACGATGCGAACGCCATTGCGATATAATGTTATCTTAAGCGTTGGACAAAATTTAGCAATTAAGAAGTAATTGTTTTAGTTGATTATAAACAGCGCGCTTATGGTCGGGTAATGAGACCGTTATGACAACAGGAATTAATACCTCTGTAACTAATCAACATATAATGAAATCGTATATAGTAACACCATTCCTAAAAGTCATGCAACAGGGCCACTCGTAACATAATATGTTCTGTAGATTTTTTTAAAAAGGCTAAACTTTCATAATCAGGTTCACTTAATTTTTGAACTTTTACTGTTGCTCTATAACTAAGTGCCCTTGAACAATATGTATACACCAAAACCTTTCCAAAATTATTACCTAACTAATTGTGGTATATCCTACGAAAGTATTATAAACAATCGGAATGAAATACAAATTTCCGTTGTAAATATATAGTAGAGGATGATGATGCGATTTTGTGTAATAGAATTCATAGTAAAGTTTTCGCTTCAAACATAAACGATGCTTTCAACATTAAAGCTAATACACCAATATGTGAAGTATCCGATTACGGAAGGTTAACTTGAATTCTCATGAGCAACTACTCAAAGAAAAGTGAATATGTGGCTTTTGTGATACTTTTATGTCAGCCGGGCGCAGGTAATAAATCAATAAAGATTGTTTTCATAGCATATTCTTATTTTATTATTTTCATTTAAAACACAAACCTTTCACTCATTTAATTTAAAATGCATGCCTTATACTAATTTCATTTAAAAAACTGAAAAGATAAACAATAACAGGAAATAATGCCACAATTAAAAGCAAAAAAATATTTTTAATTTACATACGCAAAATGAAACTACTGCTACTGGGAATTTTAAAAATGCTATCAGCGAGATGTGCGCACGGTTGTTATAAATGTACCCATTTTTTCTTCTTATCGAGGAGCAATTTATAAATCGCACAATATTATTCCAATTCCAATTTCTTTCATTGAGGAACCTATGACCGGAAAAATGGAAAAAGACTCTTGTAGATTCTTCGGATTACGGCATCTGACGCCATAAACCGAGTTTATATATATGAAAATAATTTTTAAGTCGTTACAAACATTGCTTTCATAGTTAAATATTTTCATTGGTACTACTTGTTATCCCGTCGACCAATTTCGCCAAATTATATAAATAGCCAAACCATTCGCCAAATTATATAAATTGACATAATCTTTATTTTAAATAACGAAATAACAAATAAATTAGTATAACATTAATAAAAATACAAATAAAACGTCGAAATTAAAATCACTTGATGACGTAAACACATGTAGTTTGTTTAAATTCAAGTGAATTTGATATTTACGATAAACCATTATTGGCATTTAATGTTATAGTTTGACGATAGATTTTTGGTCGACGGAATATCTAAGTAGTACCTTTTCCATTTTTGTTTTATAACGCTAAATTCTCAGTAATTTTTTCCCTTTTATTTTACATAAAATCACTATTTAAAAAAAAAAATTAAGATGCTTGCATTTTTATTTCAAACTCAAAGAGCCGTTTTTATTTTTTAGCCAAAAGGGTTGATTTGAATTTTTTCCGTTGCTCGAGTAACGGATGTAATGATAGATATTTTGAGGTTTAGATGCCAAAGACACCGCCAAATTAGAAAAATATTAAATGTGTCATGAACTGTTGGACTTATAAAAATTTATTTGGTAGCATTCGATTCAGCATACAAAACTACATTAAAATATGCTATCATTTGACGCATAATTTTGATATTCGATTTTTTCCCCCTCCCCGTGCCAAAAACCATTAGGGGTGACAGTTTAGAAAATCCTTTCTTAGCAGAAGTTTATGTCATAAGAAGTATTTTTACCACGATTTTCAAGATTTTAGGTTCAGTAGTTTGCGCTGTGCGTTAATTAGTCCCCTAATCCAGACTTTATTTTATATACTATATTAGATATGCGATTTTGCGGTGAATCGATGATCGAAAATTAGTCCAATATCATTTGAAATATTACATAACAGAGGAGAAAGTACGAAGAAAGACGAAGAAGAAATGACGAATTACAAAAGACTTGTAATTTTTTTTTTTCAAAATGTTGAATTTTTCCATAGTAATAACGTATTAAAACATAAATTTCCTTAAAAATTATCTTTATTTCCTAGATTTCGAATCTGTGAATTTTCCTATAAATGAAATTGGCGATATGACTTGAGAAAATAGATAATATTTGCTTAAATAAAATGGGTAATATTCGTTGATCTGAGTTCGAGTTTATAAATATCACATGCTTTCGAAATTATGGCGAAAAACATTTTAAAAAGTATGAAATTATTTTACAATATGTATGTGTGGCAGAAATTCACACTGAAATTTAAGTATTCGATTCCATTTTTAAAATATTAACTGATATCTATATAAGTTACAATTGATTATGAAAATGTACTCAAAAAATGATCTCTTTCACCTAAAAAAACACCATTTGTGAGAACATCCTCAAGCTAATGTCACGCTTATGCATTTTTGGCTTAAAATCACATTGTTTGGCGACAAAAGAAAAATAAAAAATTGTAAAGAAACAAATAGTAATTACACATGTGACTCACAATTACATCTGCTTGTTTCTTCTATAAGTCACGTGATGGGACAATTAGATATAAAAAAAAGAGAAAAGAACAGAACAGAAAGAAAATGTCGTTAAAATTTCATCTAATCAAATTTTCAGATTCGTTTCCATATCTAACGCAAGCGATAAAGAGCCAAATATTGCGTATCAAGTGTAATATTTCTTATTAAATTAATTTTTAAGCATTACAAATATTTCTTTCAGGTTTTGATTAAATGTTTCCGTTTTTTAACATTATCACTCATTAAAATGGATTTTCTTCTCCTTTTTTTCTTTTTTTTTTTTCATTTAAATAAAATTAGTAACAGTTTTTCTTTTATTTTTCGAGGTTTCAATTTTCTTTTATCAACGATGAATTTCGCCAAGAAATAAAATGGTAAACTTATCACCCAAAATAACAGAATTTTCCGTCATAATTCTAAAACTAATATAGGTAGAATAATGTGTTATAGATTAAAACCTTCCCTGAAACAATACCTATCTAACGGTATAGGTTCCGTAAAAATCCATGCAGTAGAACTCGAAATCTACGCGTTCGGAACGAAATTTCCGTTTGGATTTTATATATATAATAGATAATAGAATAGATAATAGATTTTATATGTATATAATAGAATAGATAATAGATTATGTGTTATGAACTATCTCAAAGTTTAAAACAGATCGAATTTGTTAGATTTCCTAATTTTAACAATATCGCGTTATGTTAGTTCCACATTCCACCACCAGGGAGCGCACTCTATTCTCAACGAAAGCGTATCTGAACGAAACTCCTTCATGCAACCTTTCCGTAGATACATGAATCGGGAGGGTGGCGGTCTTAACCAATAATTTAAGATAATTGCTGAAATTACTACGAAAAATATTTTAAAGGGGCCCTACGCGGGCCCCTAATAGAGTTAGAGGAAATCGGAAGACGGCAAAATAATCGCGGGGAAAAGTTTGCTTGGGTGCTTCGGAGGTACTTTTGGCGCGAGATCTAAGCTCTATGACCAATAGGAGCCCAGATATTTAAGGAAATATGAAGTAACAAAGTCCAAAATAATAGAATTTTCCGTACCAATTCTATAACCAATCTAGGTAGAATGATGTGTTATAGCTTAAAACCTTCCCTGGAACGATACCTATCTAACGGTATAAGTTCCGTAAAAATCCATGCGGTAGAACTCGAAATCTCGGCGTTCGGAACGAAATTTCCGTTTGGATTATATATATATAATAGATTCAAATTATATTGCTGCATTTGTGCATATAATTAAGAATGTAAATATATTTTTTATACTTTTATAAGTTTCAATTTGAATATTCACATATTCTTTATGAAATCTTAGTTGTTATTTTTAATTGGTATCTTATATATTATTCAATATATATGTTGCAACTGTTAGCTCATTTTTAGCTTATGGTAATCTTATATTTTCTATATTTATAAATGTATGTCAGAGTGGTCACATGCATGGAAAACCTGGAAAATAATAGAAATATCCGGAAATTTTGTCATTCTGCAATTATGATGAAATAGAAAAATTTAAGGAAAATCAAGGAAAAAATAAATTTGATTTCCATTATTTACCAACCACACTAATCTGGAGGGGGAGGGGGGGGGGGTCTGGGAATTGCAAAAATATACAAAAGTATGAAGTGTTTTAATCTTTTTCAGTGAGTTTTGCACTTTTTCAGAGTTGGAAGGTTGCCAATTCATATAAAATGTTTTCCATCTTAAATCTATATTCAAAAGGGAGTTTCTAATGTTGATTTAAATAGGTAACCCGGTAGACCAAAATACCACCTCCTTCCAGAGAATTTAAAATTTTCTAAATCCAGTGGAAGAGTTTATGGGGTTCCTCTTCTCTCTCCCTGCTATTTTATACTAACCTGTATTTATTTTATACACTATTTTAAAATTATATTACTGTATAGTAGGACTGGGCGATGTAGAAATTTCTTAAATCGATTTATCATCCATCTAACATCGCGATTTAGTGCTATCTCACGATTTAACACCGATTTTACATTTTAGAATTTGGAAGCCTATTTTTTAATTTTTAGTAACAAAATACGGTTTTTATGTGCCCCCCCCCCCCCCCCCCCTTCCTGTATTATTTAGTATATTTAGCTTTTAATTTTTCAAATAATTTTGAAAAGAGGTATATTTTACACATAAAAAAACTTTGAATGTCCCAAAACACTAGTTTTTTTTTTTTTTTTTTCATTTTAAAAATTAGTGATCTATTTTAATACATTTTATAAACTCATTCATTAAAAAGTAATATAAAATAAAATGATTTTTTTTTCTTTGTCTGACTTGTTTTGCCTGCTACAATCTAAATTCCTTAAGGGGGGGGGGGACTTCCCCTAGCCCACCCAAATAGCACTTCATTGCTAACAACCTACACACACTTTTTTTTTTTTACAGACACAGATTAAAAAAGTTATTGAGGTAAAACAGAAGCATGTTAAAAGAATTCAATGATGTATTTAACTATTCATTTATCATGATGAGAAAAGTAGTAAAAAAATAAAATAAGGGGGGGGGGATATGAGAAATAAGGTGCAATTTTACATCTTTTTAACTTTTAGATTATAATCAGATTTGTTTAACATAAATGCTGACATTTATATAGCGGATGGAGAAGGATTGAAAGTTGGAGCACATTACTGAAATTGCTGATTTTTTTTGCGGCCGTTGCCATCCTTTAAGATTGGTAATAAAATATAATCTTAAAATAATCTCTTTTTAATGATGAAAAAATATAAAAAAAGCAGAAAATCGCACATCTGCAGAAAAATCTAATGAATGTCTCCTCCACCCCTCCCTCAGTCTGCTGTAAAAATAAAGTTACTTGAGTCATTACAGAACTTTATTAAAGTATTTTTAATTAATTACAAAATAATAATAAATTAAAACTAAAATATTCCCATAATACCCAAACATATGAAAATTAATTTTTCATAAAAGTAATGCATAAAAATATAAACTAAAAATGGATGAATTTGGATATAAATAGTGAATCAATTTCAGCAAGATACTCAATCCGCGTGGCTGGCGTTGAAATCAGATGTCAAGCCTGATGCATGACTATTTTAAAATATTTTAATTAATTACAGAATAATAGAAAATAAAGAATATGTATTAAAATATTACCCAAACATGTGAAAAATGAATGTTTCATTAAAAGAATGCATAAAAATAAAAACTGAAATTCGATGAATTTGGATTTTAAATATGAAACTTTATTCTTTTTTTCCAACCATAAATACTCAATCAATTTCAGGGAAAAAATATTATTAGTAAAAGAAAAATATTTCATGTGGATCACGGCCAAATAGTGATACACAAAACAATGCATGACTATACTTTAAAATAATTTCATTAATTACAAAATACTAGAAAATAAAAAATGTTAAAATATTACTAAAACATGTAAAAAATGAATTTTTCATCATAAAAATGCATAAAAGTATAAACTGCAAGTCGATGAGTTTGGATTTTAAATATAAAACTTTATTATTATTATTTTTAATCATATAAATGCTGAATGAATTTCAGGAAAACAATCTTTTGAAACAATGAAGGATTCTACTTTAAAACATTTTAATTAATTACAGAATATTGGAAAATAAAAAATACATATTGCAATATTACTCAAATATGTCAAAACTTAATTTTTCATCAAAAGATTGCATTAGCATATAAATTGAAATTCGATGAATTTGGATTTTAAGATTTAAACATTACTTTTTCCTTTCAACTTTCCACTATATAAGTTCTTAATTTCTGAAAAATACACATTCCAATCTCGTAAACTCTGAATCTTGTTTACAAAATAAATAAATAAATATCAATTTTTACTTAAATCATTGTTTTCTTAAACCACCTTTTTCTTAAATCGGAGAGGATTGAGGCTCGATGTTTTTTTTAAATTGGATCCTGCTAAATCGATTTAACACCAGCTTGCCTTGTTTTTCTTAAATTGAAAAGCATGGAGGCTTGCAATGTTTGCTTAAATCGGATCCTCCTAAATCGATTTAACACCAGCTTGCCTTATTTTTCTTAAATCGGAAAGCATTGAGGCTTGCAATGTTTGCTTAAATCAGATCCTCCTAAATTGATCTAACACCAGCTTGCTATGTAAGTGTAGATACATCAAAGTAGATAAATCGTTTTTCCGATGTTAGCTGTGAATCAGTCTTTTGTTTTAAATCGATTTAAAGTCAATGGCTAAATCACGATTTACGACAAGGGCTAAATTGCGATTTAAGATAATGACTAAATCGCGATTTAAGACATTGGCTAAATCGCGATTTGACGTTAGCTAAATCACGATTTCCGATTTTAGCTTAAATCGATTTAAGACCAATGGTTAAATCAGATTTCCGATGTAAGCTTTAAATCGATTTAAAGTCCAGGCCAACTGTATAGTAAATGAAATGTGTCATTAATAGTAGGGGAAGGTGGCCTAAATGATCCCTTTAAGGAGAAAACTTGTGTAAAATAACATAACTGTTTAAATAAAACTTTGGCTCTATGCTAATATGTTTTACACTATATTTTGCATTATAAACACATTTTAATAAAATTTTAAACCCAAATTGAGTAATGAGAAAAATAGATTTTTAAAAAAGTGTCCAAAGGATCATTTTACCCTCACCAAAGGGCAAAATGATCCTTCATTTAAAAATAATTGTAAATTGTTTTTTATCGGTAAAATAAAGGATATAAAAGTAATTATGACAATACATAATGAAATAAAATAAATTTTACTATCAAAGCATACATACTTTATTTTATGTAAATTTTAAAATAAAAAGTGTCACAAATAATTTTGAAAAAACAATAAAATGGAGTATTTGAAAATTTTGATCCAAAAATAATAGGATAACACGTGAACTCAAAGAGAAAGATTTGGTGCAGTCACACATTTGGCTCCCATGATGGCTAGGACACAGTACTGGATTTTCTTCAGCCTATGAAATGGTGTTAAAACGATCCACATAATGGATCTTTTTACCCGGCAACATGGCCGTCCACTTTATTTGATATAGCTGGATGGCGCCGAGAAACATAACAAACTTAGCAAGTGTAATTCACGTCTAAAAACATACTCTATTAAGTAAACCAAATCATATTTCAGTACATGAAAGACTGCATATCTAAATATGAAAGTTAGTGCTTATCTTATAACAGATGTTATAAAACTCACCTTTTCAAAGAATTCTATTCAGAAGCGTAATACTGCAATCACTTGAATACTGCCGTTTCTTCTTCTTCCCTTGGCACAACTAATTTACTTACGTGTTACCCTGCAGATAGCATGGTCTGTCTGGAAGAAAACATATGTGGATCGTTTTGCCCACTAGGATCATTTTAGGTCACCTTCTCCTAAATAATAATATTCACCATATTAAATGGGCTACGTTAAAATTGAAAATCTTGCATAATTTGGATTTGTATCAATGTGTAAAGCTTGAATTTGTTAATATAGTATAAATTTATCTTTTATCATTAACACGTCCTTTCATTTTCTTTTGGTGAATAGACTTTCATCTACTTCTACAATTTTATTAGGTCAACTGATTTTTTCATTTGGTCGTGAGCATAAAAGCATTGACGCAGTCCACTGTCGTGTTGTGGTTTTTTTCGAGTTGAATCTCACAAAATTCAATCGAAGTTGGCTCTTGGCATCACAGATATATAAATCTCAAAGCATTAAGAAAAGGCAACCTTGATGTTTCAAATGATGTGTCCTTTTGTATTCCTAGAATTTATCCATAATTTCACTTCATGTTTTTTAGCAAAACGTTTTTTATATATAATTTCAAAGTCCTAAAACAATTTTATTGCAGCTTCCTCATCATCAGGTAACTGGCAAATGGTAAAATCCATGTAAGAGTCGGTAGTATATGTAAGTTATAACTTAATAATAAATATTTTTGATTAAAAAAATAGCAAATTAAGATGTTTTGCAAGGTTACAGTTAAATAACAATAACAATTAATTGATTTACATTCAATAAATAGAAAATCACAATGTTTGGCATGGTTTGCAATCAGGGTTAGAAATTAACAGTCATTAATCATCAAATCCAATTAAATTATCGTATTTCACAGCCACAAAATTATACCTAGTTGTCAAAATTGACGTCTAGCTTTCTTGCACTTTAATTTTTAACTAATGCTCTTATTCATACTTTAGTGTAATTCCTCCCTCCCCCTGCCTCATGCACTTTCGATAAAAGATCAGACAGCGGTTGCACTTGCCAAGTTCATTTCACTTTAACCAGAAAGATTGATTTCAGAACTAAATATCTTGGATTCAATTTTTCAAAGTAATTGTAAGATTGTCTGAAATAAATATTGGATGATAATAATTATTATTTTTATTTATTTATTTTAATATGCATGCAATATTTCTCCTTCCTTATATGTTCCTAAACCTTTTCCTATAATCCAAATATTGTAGTTTTATCTGGTTTTACAGTTTTACAGAAAGCCAGTTTCTATTTCAGTTATCAACACAGAAAAAAAATGTTTAATATGTACCCCCTCTCCCCCCTGCCCTTAACACATAAAAATAGAATCAATATTATTGTTAACATGGTTGCGAAAAGAAATGAGAAAATATGATATAACATAAAATTGTGCCTGTGAAATGCAGTTTGGTGCCTAGAAAAAAAATTGTAGGCCTCACTTGACGCCTTACTTAGAGTTCTTAATTTCTAACCATGTTTGCAATAAAAATCCTTTGCACAGTTAGGGTTGAAATAAATGGCACATTAGCATACATTTTGGCATGTTTTTGATATAACAAAAAAGTACCTTAGTTTATTGTATAAAATAATAGGGATAAAAAGGCTGTATATTCTATCAGGTTAAATATTTGTTTAAGTTACTAAGTCTTGTTTCTTATCTAAAATATATAATCTGTTTTTTATTATCTGGAGATCATTAAATTTTGATTGAATGTGAAACTTTTGAAGGACATTTTATTAATTGTAAAATGATAATCTTGAAAGACAAAATAAGATAATTTCTAGTGATTATACAAAAGAGTGCATCATTATTTGAGTGATAGAATTTAAAGGAGCTATTAACATTGTTTTAGTATAAATTATGTCAAATGCGGGCACAAATATTGTCTTACCACTCAAGCTGTTAAAGATTTAGTTTCATAAAAGTAGCTCTGTAACTGAATTATTTTGTGAAAGGTATCAATTAATTTTTGGAGTTCGGGAATATTTTGAACATTTATCCTATATTTATTTTGTTAATAATGTCAATAGTGGTATAATTAGTGTCTGATTTGTTCTAATTTTGTTTTGCATGTTAATGCTTCTTTCATTGTTGATAAAATATTTAAATTTTATTGTCTTATATATATATGTTGCTCTCTTATTCCTTAACTGTAGTTTGTAGATGTACGAGTAGGTCCTAATGTTACCATGGATCCAGCCTTTCTTGTCACCAGAAATATGGAAGATTTCATTACATGGGTAGATGAATCTGCTATCAAAAAGCACATTGCTAAATATAATGAAGAGGTACTATTCTTATTATTTTTAACAATATGATGATAATGTCTGTCCAGGTTTTTTATGATTACTATTCATCATATCTTTGATTTTTGTAACATAGTTATTATACAGTAATTCCTTAAACTTCCCACGTTTTGATTATTCATGAACGTAAAATGCAGAAAAAGTAACATTTGCGAGTATATATGTCGATTATTCACAATTTGTTTTCACTTAATTTCTATTTGGAACATCTGATAAATCAAATATTCTGTTTCTTTGCTGTATGAAATATCTATCTATCAATTTGTGAACTCAGAAAAAGACTGGATTTTGCAGGCAGTAGGAGTAATCTAGTGGTTAAACTCATTCACAACTTGCTATTTTCTGTAGCTAAAATATAATAAACTAACAAATAAGTGAGATACCAATACATTTATACTGTCTATGTAAAACCATCAGATGCTGATTGATGTAAAAGAGGTACTGTTATGTCTTACTTGATCGAAGAAAAATTCTTTAGAACACTCTAGAGATTAAGCTACAGTGCAGAAATTTCATTTAGCACACTCATATGTGTGCACATTATTGATATTTCAAAATGAGTCAGGTTAGAACTTGCCATACTTTGAAATATTCACCCTTTTTAACACTTTCCAACACAGTTGAAAAGTGTTTATGACTTCGGTTTGTCTGTCTGCACTCTTAATTCCCGTAAATATACTCGGATTGTCCTGAAATTTTTGGAGGTTATTGAAGTTTACCATAGCACGTTCCCTATTTCAAAGGAAGTTTGTAGCGTGTTTAGTTCATATACAGGGACAGTTAAAAGTTTTCCGTTTCATTAGGGCCTAAGGGAAGAAATCGTTTAAAAGGATTTTTAATGATGTTACACGCATCCAAACATAACAAAATTTATATGCATTTATGAAGTGCATTAAAACATGCATTCTGTATAATATGCGGTGCAAAGAAGAAGTATTATTCTTTTACAGGGCCACACAAAAGAATTCCGTTGCATAATGATATAGGGCGGAAGGGGGGAATTGTTTGCGGCATATTTTAATTATGTTATACTATTTTACATACACTGAAATTGATATACGTCGCTGAGGTTTACTATAAGTTATTTCATGTATATTACAAAGTGCACAGCATTTACAGGGACACACAAAAGTTTTCAGATAGTATATTGTATCAGAAGTACTGTACATTAGCGGTGATTGCTGGAAATGCATTTTTAATTATGATATGCACTTTTATGTTTCACTATATTTATGCATACTATATGGTACGTATAAATGATATTATTCATATACAGAGCAACACAAAATAATTCGTAAGGGTTACTGGGTATGAGATCAAATTGGTTAAAGATGGGTTTTAAATGAGTTATGCATTTTTACGCTGAACCGCATTTCGTTTATTAAAAAAAGTTTGTAGAATATCGATAAAATGATATACGTAAAGAATTGGATGCATATCGTCTATGGATGATAATTTCTGGAAATGTGGTTTCAGTAGTTTTAAGTGTGTTTTAGTTTGAACTAAATTTTAGCTAAATAGTGGCGTGTAATAAGGGTACTAGGTAAACTACATGGCTGTGCAAAAGTATTCAAGTATTTTTTAAATTAATTGTATAAATTGCTGAAAGAGAAATTTCAACCTTTTATACATTTTCTTGCTAAACTAAATTTTCCCATTATATAGTATATATATCAACATACAGATCAAATACAGGGTTGTTCAAAAGAGTTGGAATACATATTTGGCTATGGGTGGTAACTACTGAAATCAGATTTTTAAATGTTTATTTAGTTATCTTATTTACCTTAATTCCCTAAGTAACGAAGTTTCGTTAAAACTTTCAGGAAGTGTTGGAAAGTGTTTCATAATCTATGCTGTATGCATGATTTTTCTTACTTGTTTTCGCATGCATTAGTTTTTGCAGTTGGCAAAATTTTGTTTATTGAAATTTTGTTATGCCTCCTCTAGGAAAAAGAGCAAAACAGATTTTGCATCTTTAAAAAAAACTATAACTTTTGGATAAGCTATGAATAGGAAAAAGGGATATGCTGTCGGTTATTTTTTTCATATTAATGAATTGACGGTGTGATCAGTTAAAATGAAGGAATAACTAGAGATGAATCCATCATTAGTTAGTAAGATCTCTCAAGTTCAAATAGAAAATACCTTATGGCTGTACCTTATTATGAAATTTATATTTATATAAATATAAAAAAAGCAAATGTGCTAAACAATAAAAAAATTACAAAATATTTCAAATTATCGTCTAACGAGTAAAATGTATCCATATTTATTATTGTATTCAGTATGTAAATCTTGATTACTTCTATATTTATTGTAAATAAACATAATTCTTTCTTCTTTTAAATGTTTTGTCATTCTAATTAAATGAAATCTAACACCTTTTTTTCCACAGGAAGATAGTCTTAACATTGTCGATTTTTTCATGAAACATAACTCTCATGAACATTATGATATTATTACTGTATCAGTATTTTTCTTTAAGATTGTAAATCAGACTTATTCTGACATTAGTGTTTTTTATGACTGTTTTTTTATTTGCTGATTTTTTAAAATGAAATTTGAATATGGTTGTCTGCTCTTTTGTAAGTTCTCTAAATATTTGAGAAAGAAAAGAAGTGTGTGTATGTGGAGGGTAAATAATCTAAAGATTTAATATCTGTGCCATTTGTTCAATTCTTTTTTTTTTTTTTTGGAGGGGGGGGGGGGGTAATGTATTTTTTAAAAGGACCTTTTTATGCTACAGATGTAGATAAATGTTACTCTATCTTTATCCCTAACTATGTTATAGTCTAATTGGTTTACTGAACTTAAAGATGTAGTATCATTTTCTGCTTTTTTGTATTAAAAATTGCATTTTTAACAGTATCTATTTTTTTAGTTTATAAAACAATGATATTCTGCTTTTAATAACTTCATATTTAGGAGGAAAAAACTGCTTAAAAGAAATTTTAAGAAGCTATTTTTAATATTTTTTCCCCTACTTTTGCATTGAAAAAAGCATCTACTTAAAGTAATTGGTAAAAAGAGGTACTTTTGAGAAAAAGAATTTTTAGCCAGAACTCATTTAATGATATAGCTGTGAATTTTGACCTGATTTCGAAATCTTTAGATTAACATGCATGTATGCATATTTTGTTTCTTTCTGGATAATGGAATACTAACAGGAGAAAAGACATTCTTTTGCTTGAAATGCATTAAAATTTGTTAAAACTGTATTTATATGCATAGTAGGAAAATATACAGTACATAGGAATATTTGTTTATCCTGAAATAACTTGCAAGCAGAAGTAGTCTGCTTTATAACTCCACAGCTACCAGTTCTTTGCTAGAAAAATTAAAAATTTTCTGTTGATATTCTGATTGTACTATTTTTCATGTTATCCCTAATTATTTTGCTCATCTTTCTCTAAATGAACAAACCATAACTATGCAAATGCATTGATATTTTGTCCAAGGGAATCTTGTGTATGTACAATAATCACTGGTTATCAAGATCAGTCATTTATAGAAATGAAAATCTGAAAAACAATTACACTTTTGTGTTTTTTAAAAGTGCTTTTCAGTAGAAAAATAGCAATTTTTCCATTTAAAATAGATGAAAAAGAATTTTTATCTGAAAGAAAAACTTTTTTAGATAATCAGAAGTGATTCATTGAAAAGAAAGCTTGTTCTGGGGATAATGTCTTTGATTTAAAATAAATTCCTGAATAGGGAAGATCAAGGAAACTTTTTCAGAATGTTAACCTTTTGGTTATTAGAAGAATAACCTATACCATTACTTAAAGTTCAATATAGAAATTATTGACAACAATTAGAGATTAAAAAAGGAAAAATTAACTTAAATATCCCCATTTTCAAAAGTTGTTTGTAAATTCTTAATGATTTTGACTATTTTCACTATATTCATTTTTCCCCTGTTAGATAAAAATGTTATCAAAAGCCTCTTTTATAAATATTATTTTCTGTCTTCATATTTCTAAGATTTTATGATATCATCACATCTTCATGAATAATTTTTTCGTATTTTTTAAAAGTAATATTTCTTCCTGAAAACTGACACCTTAGTATTCAATAGAATTTGTATTTTTAACTCTTTTATTATTGATGTAAAAAGGCAGTTTAAAAAAAATCTATTTAAAAAAAAATCTATTATATGTTTATTAACTTTATTCTTTTAAATCTTTTCAGATGGATGATTTTGATTTGATGTGAGAAATTTCTGCTGTACATATTCGTATAGATTGACCATCATTTTTGTACATTTATAATGTTATGTAAATAAAAACACATGCCTTATATCATATGATTTCATTTTGTATTTTGCTTTTAATGACATTCTTCTTCAGTTATAAATAATCAAGTAAAACATTAGTATTAACATTTAATTGGAGGATGAAATAATTTATAAATATTAAAGACGTGAATTATCACTTTGCTAACTAAGCATAAGCCAGTAGAGTGAAAAATGTCCAAGCCGGGAATCGAACCCAGGCCCCTGGAATAGCGCTCCAGTGCTCTACCACTAAGCCACGAGGACAATGCCCAGCTTGGCATCTCTCGCACACATAAGTCAGTAAGACTGCATCTGCAGCGATTAAATGGCTTTATGAGCACACAATCTTGCGGTGTAACATGAAATGCAAATGAACCCAGCATCGGTGAATATACAATTTAATTAATTTTTCAACTACTTTTCAGCAGTGAAATTATGCTTGAAATTATTGAATATTAAAGACGTGAATTATCACTTTACTTTGCTAACTAAGCGTAAACCAACATAGTGAAAAATGTCCAAGCCGGGAATCGAACCCAGGCCCCTGGAATAGCGCTCCAGTGCTCTACCACTAAGCCACGAGGACAATGCCCAGCTTGGCATCTCTCACTCACATAAGTCGATAAGACTGCAACTGCAGTAATTAGATGGAAAAGTCTTCATGAGCACACAATCTTGCGGCGTAACATGAGACGCAAATGAACTCTTTTTTTTTACTCTGTTGGTTTATGCTTAGTTAGCAAAGTGATAATTCACGTCTTTAATATTCAATAATTTCAAGCGTAATTTCACTGCTGAAAAGTATTTGAAAAATTAATTAAATTGTATATTCACCAATGCTGGGTTCATGAATAATAATTAAGAGCCATTATTTTGAAATTTAGACAAAAAAGTGATATTTTGATAGTTGTATTTTTTAATTGGCTAGTTTTTTTTTTTATGTTGCAGTAGATAATATTTAATGGATACTGTGCAATTTTGAAGCCCTGAAAAAATTTCCTGTTTCCTGTAGAAAATGTCAAAGTTCAAGATCATGAATCCCTTTTTTCATGAAAATTGAAATGCCAGTATGTTTGAATTGCTATATCTCTGGAAAGCAACAACATCCCTACATTCTTTTGTCATAAACTGTTAATATAACACAACATGGTAAAATTTACTCGGTTCTATGGGTCATTGTTAATTTTCATTGTTATGTTGCCACAAAATTCAATCAAAATGACGTTTTTGTCTGTTTTCTGCACTTATTATCTTAGTTAAGCAATAGTACCCCAAAATTTTTCTTATAGAATATGAAAGTTTACTATTAGGACAAGCTAAGTAATATACAACTTTACCGGGATATCGATGCTGTTAGCAAATGTAATCTGTTAAATATTCAAAAGTTTCAAAACCTGCAACTTTTGAATTAGTTCTATCTCAAAATAGCATCACAGTTGAATAAAACAAAATATATCAGGTAGTAGTTAGTCATAGGTAGATAGTCATATGTACAAAAACATGGAAGCAAGAAGTAAGTGGGATCTCAGATCTCATGCTATTTTCAGAAAAAAAATTGACAAATGTTACAAAAAGGCAGTGTCAATATCAGGCTTTCTTCCAATCAGAAAATGATTTATCCGTTTCTCTTTCCCTTTCCTATGTTTTTCCCTATGAGGAAATGGAACATCCCTTTTCTCTTTCTTCTTCTAGGGGAAAAGCCTGACCATTTCACTGCCTTCTTGTAACTTTTTTAAATTTTTTTCTCCTGAAAATAGCATGAGACCCCAGTTATTTTTCGTTTCCGTTTCGTCCAGTGTCAATATCAGGCTTTCTTCCAATCAGAAAAATGATTTATCCGTTTCTCTTTCCCTTTCCTATGTTTTTTCCTATGAGGAAATGGAACATCCCTTTTCTCTTTCTTCTTCTAGGGGAAAAGCCTGACCATTTCACTGCCTTCTTGTAACTTTTTAAAATTTTTTTCTCCTGAAAATAGCATGAGACCCCAGTTATTTTTCGTTTCCATGTTTTTGTACATATGTTCAACTACTACCTGATATATTCTGTTTTATTCAACTGTGATGCTGTTTTGAGATAGGCTAATTCAAAAGTTGAAGATTTTGAAAGTTTTGAATATTTAACAGATTATATCTGGTAACAGCATCAATATCCCAGTAAAGTTCTATATTACTTAGCTTGTCCTAATAGTAAATGTTCATATTCTATAAGAAAAATTTTGAGGTACTGTTGCTTAACTGAGATAATAAGTGCAGAAAACGGACAAAAATGTCATTTTGATTGCATTTTTGTGGCAACATAACTATGAAAATTAACAATGCCCCATGGAATCAAGTAACTTTTACTAAGCATGTAGTGTTATACTAACAGTTTATGACAAAAGAATTTTGGGATGTTGTTGCTTTCCAGAGATATAGCAATCCAAACATACTGGCATTTCAATTTTCATGAAAAATGGGATTCATGGTCTCGAACTTTGACATTTTCTACAGGATACAGGAAAATTTTTCAGAGCTTCAAAATTGCACATTATTTATTAAATATGATCTACTTCAACATAAAAAAAATTCAAGCAAAACAAAAAATACAACTATCGTACTTTGTCTGATTTTCAAAATAATGGGTCTTAATCATTAATGACAAAAATAATTTTTTAATAAATCAGTCTTTTACTCAATGCAAAACCTTTTTTTAGGTATAAATATACATTGAAAATTTAGTTAATTTCGAATAGTGTTTGATTAGTGTTGAAGATAAAAAAAATGTATACACCACTGTAGCGTAAATAGAACTTTTGATTAAAGAAACAACATTTGAGATGTTTTAACCTAATTTTCAATTAGCAATTATAAATAACAGGATAGATTTTCTCTTCCCATGAAAATATATAAAAGAACAATGGAGGTCTTAGAAACTTTTTTTGCACACCTCAATTCATTTTTCAAACAAGGACAAAAAATTCTGCGTCGCAAGCCGCACATAGGTCGTAAAATCATAAACGGTCGCTGGGCCATGGGCTGCAGGTTAAGTATGGCTGTTCTAGGCTTTGAAAATAATATGTGCCATTATGATTTTTAATAATGGATATTGCTATATCATAAAATTGTTTTAAGACTTGCATACTGTACTGTTGTACAGCTATACAGACACTTAATTTATCATGCTGGTGCATGGAATTATATAAATATTATAAATATTGTATGTTGTACAACACTGGTTCTAATACTATAACAGAAAGTGATCTTTTACTTTTATTGTCTCAAATTAAAGCAAGATATAATAAAATGACTAAAATGGGGTATTTTTCCCTTCTTGAAGTTTTTATTATAAATTTTCAAACAAAAGTCTAACTTTCTTATGTTTTAAGCTTAAACAATATACACAATAAAAATCTGTTCTGGCTATGCCTAGTGATTCCCAGTGTGTCTTAAAGGGATGATGCAACCAAAAGAACTGAATTATCCAGTGTTTGATAATTTTACTCAGCAAATGTACTTGTAAAAAATTGAATTTGTTTTTCAGATGGATAGATTTCACTTTTAACAATCATAAAACATTATTTTCTGAGCAGCTTCCATTTCAGATCAAGTTGTTGAGTAGAACACTTGAAATATATATACATCAGATCAAATTGTTGAGTAGAACACTTGAAATATATACATCAGGAGCCGTCAACGTTTTTTACTATTATGTGTCCATTTGCATTTTTGAATTGTCACTCAGCCACACATCTCTTGCCTACATGTGCACATGCTGTGTGTAAGTAAGATGCACATTGTATAAACATAATTGTATATATCGGGTGATTCAAAATAGATGTCTCCCCGGTTATCTCTTAAAAATGTTAAAGATAGAACCACATTTCTAATTACAAAACTATACAATTTGTTTTACAAGGGACTGAATACATATTAAAATATGAAATTAAGATATTTATTCACCTCTTGGTGCTATAAGTTATATTTAGTAAGATGTTTGCCTGCATCAAAAAAATATATCAAAATTCCATTCTCTTAAGACTTTATGAACTCTTATAATACTTATATATACTTGATATGAAATTTAATTGTTTTCTGGACATTAAATATTTTCTGTATTGAAAACAGCAAGATGCACTTTTATTATTTAGTCGTTATGTATTTAGATTTTAATTTAGTATTTATTTTGTTATGTTATCTTGCTCTCAAAATTATGAAATTAGTGTTTCTTCCTGCAAATACAACTTTTGTCCTTCAACCTTTAGTCCTGGGCATTGTAAAATATTTTAAATTCCTGGCAATATATTATTCAAAAATGATGAATGTTGATTTTTCTAAAAATGGAAGTTCATCAAAGGACATAATTGAATCAATATGTTTGCTAAATGCTATATCCACATTATAATAGTCAATGTATGTGAAACAACCTCACAAAACACCATTAATTTGTTTAGTATATGTGGCATGCATTTAGAGGAATTTCTAGAGAAATTAAAGGCTTCAGCTAACATAGACCAGATTGAGAAAAGTTACAAGGATTCATTTTTGAAATATATTATAATTAATGACAATTTTGAAACAATGTTTTGATGAATAGGAAAAATCTTAAGAAGCTTCAGAAGTTGAAAGTTATACAAGAGAAATTAGTGGTATGCCAGCAGTTTACTAAATTTCAAAATACTATTGGAAAAACTCTTAACTCCTTCGCAACAGTTTTAATGTGAACAGAGTACTTAAGGTATACAATCCTTGAATTTGAACACCAGTATTTTAGTGCAGAAATTTTTGCTTTATCTAATCAGATTTTCAGCTATTAAATAAGACGAAAGATGGAATAGTAATAAAAAAAAAACTGATGCCAAAGAATTAAGAGAAGTATAAAATAACTTGTCATGAAGAGGATAAAAAACTAAAATTAGATTGATCAATTCTCTGTAAATATTTATAAGGCACATCTAATTATGAACATATTTTTGAAAGAAAAGATTTAATTAAATTTTAAAATTGCATGCATATTTTAGTTTTGATTTTAATTATTCCTTTAGCATATTAATTAGTTGATTAGTAATAGTCATTTTCTGTCATACTAGACAAATATGGCATACCAGTTTGGAATACCATGTTTCCTAGAAAATAAGACAGTCTTATATGTACTTTTGCTTGATGTAAGAAGCATTAAGACTTATTTTCTGGGGAAATCTTATTTCCTTATGCAGAACAAAAATAAGGGAATTAAAAAAAATAGGATTTTTTATTTTTTTGTACATAAATTTTGTGTACAAAAATTTAAATCTGATTTTAAAGATTTAAATTTATATTTTATTGAATTAAATATATTTTCCTTAAATGCTTCATCATGATTGGATGCATTTTGAAGCCAGGATGAAATGTTAGAAATAGACTATTTTAAAAAATGTGAAATAGGTTTACTTTTAGGGTGGAATTTTATTTTTCAGGTAGGGTTCATTTTTGAAGCATCCTAAAAAACCTCCTGGGGCCTTATTTGAGCAAACACGGTTAATACACAAATCACTATCGGGAAAACTCAGCTGCTTACTAAATTCAAATGTTTGGAATAGAAGTTATTTAATAAATGCAAGGCACTGTTACTGATACTATTACTTAACACTATAATTTCATTTGTTATTTTCATTGAAATTACTTTTTGCAAGGACAAATACTTTAAGAAATTAATCAGACACCTACAATGTTGGAGAAAAATGAAAAGAAAAAGACTAGAAAAACTTTGTTTTAAGAGATAAGAACACAGAGCAATAATAAGTTTAAATGAACAATATTAAAAATATGTGAAAAGCTGTCTGATTGAAATTAAAATGTATGATTAAACACATATATTTTGTACAATAATATGTTTCAATAGCAGATGAAAGTTTAGAGACATCAAACGCACATTCAACGTTAGTCAATATGACTTTATTAATATCCTTGCATCAAAATGATGCATTTTTGATTTTAAAACCTTTTGGAAACTGTGCCAAATTTTTATAGATTTATTACTGTATTATTTATACATTGTAATGACTGATAAGATTAAGATATTTATAATGACTGATTGTTCATGCAAACAGACAATTTGTTTATTTGAAGTAGGTACATTTTATTTTTTGAAACAGAAGGGGAAAAAAAAGGATGAGTATTTAAAGAAAAAACCTTATTAATTTTTAAAAATTTAGAAAGTTACAAAAACATATATTTAATGAATTAAATGTTATTTTTTAAAAGAAAAATAAAACTAAATAAAAAGTAATTAATAAAAAAATGTATTGAAATAAAATGCTAAAACTTGGATATGTTTTTTTTATAAAATACGGATAACAATAATCAGCACTGTGTGCATTCCAATTTTAAAAAAGACAAAAATTGGTTTTATTGCTAAATATACTTTAACATGTGAACCATAATCAATGCAATCATAAATCTGAACTTACAAAAATGAGAGTTATCCAAAAAAATCAACTGTTATTTACAACTGACGATGTGTGTCTTCTGCAAGTGAGTTTATATTTTGTTCAAGTATATAGTTTAGAAATATACTCATTTTAAGAAGGGTTTGAAAAGTACAGGTATCTGTGTTGCCTTTTACAAAGATTTCAAGGTTTTCTAAATATATTTAAATTTAGATCATAAAAGAATTTAATGTTGTATTATTATAACTGTGGTTAGAATAAATAATGTGGATGATAATAATTATTTTATTGAATGAGTTCAAATTAATTAGTTCTTTTGATAGCAAGAGCTTTAGGCAGATTGTTGCTGACCGTGCACAGAGGGAGAAAAAATACCATTGGTGCTCATTTCTTAGGCCTATTTTTGCACCAAATTATTGTTTAAAAAAAGAAAGAAAGAACGAAAGAAAAAAAAAAAGAGTTTAGGGTATGGGACCGTACCAAAAACGACCTCGCCAGATGAAATATTTTTGTTGTCAGTAGTAACAGCATTTTGATCAATCTCTGGTTGGAACTATAATTTGTGACAATGCGTTTCATTAGATATGCATAAGTACATAGACAGACATTTGCAACCAAAATTAATACATCCATGCATTATTATTTTTTCGTTTCTGCAGTTTTTTTTTCTCGATGGTGTGTTACTAATGCACTCACTGTATATGAATCAAAATTTTTAGCTTATTCCGTACTCGTATTTGATTTATGTTTGAAATACTACACACATTGCAGTTTGTTTTGCAACTTGTTACCCTTCCCTTTGCAAAAAATGATGAAAGTAATCGATTTTCACCTTTTGATAAAAATGAATTTAGACATCCATATTACAGTTTCACGAAGTTCAGTAAAGATCTGTGATGATAAAAAATATGCAAAAAAGGTTTTTTACTGCATCCATTTCTTCTTAAATGATTCAACGTTGCAATCTTTAAATTTCAGTTTTTGTTTTATGAATATATATCAGTAAGCTCTAAATGACAAAATTTTAAATAATATTTTTCCAATTAAATTGCTATTTTTTTCTCTCTTTTTTTGGCTGATTCTTAAGATGTATTTAACAAACAAAGAATCAGATTTTCAATAACATAAATAGTTTATTTAAAAAATATATATATTAAAAATGTTATGTAAAAATTCTTTTTTATTGCATTTTTACTTACCCATCATACGTAGTATAAAGTCAGTCAAATCATAATTGTTTTAAAAATCGAAAATTTTTTTTGACGGATTTACACGTTTCAGACACTGGAGATTCCGAAAAACATTTTTAGAAAAAAAAAATGCCTTCCGTCTGTCTGTAAACGCTCTATCTCCCGAACAAATTGAGACAGAGACTTGAAATTGGGTGTGTACTTAGTATCTAATAATGAGAAAAGCCTATTGAATTTCAGCAACCTCGATTATCCGGAACTATTTTTTTTCGGACTCTCGAAATATTCGTTCTGATAAAAGGCATATAAAAATTTCCGAAAATTATTTTAATGAGTGAATATAAAAGACAATAAAAAAACATAAATTTTGCATAAAGAATGAAGTCGATCGGATAATGAGTTGTCGAGATATTTGTAGTCATATTTTCCACACGCTTCGATTTTACATCACCCTGTATTTCATTCAAATTTCAATTCGAAGATATATTTTAATTGGAAATGAGACACTTAATCCTACGCAGAAACTGTTAGTTAATATGATTATCATTTTTGGAGTTATAAGGGTGTTTCTTTTACGCAAACCAGTAATAGAGCATTTAAAGTTTATGACATCATCAAGCCACGATTTAAACACTCTATCTAACGAATAAATTGAGATAGAGGCTTGAAATTTGGTATGTACAGTCGTGGAAAAAAAAAAAAAGTAAACACCCCCTACCAACTCCCCAACAAATTATCGTAGAAGAAAGTTATGGTACCGAACTTTTGGAAATAAAGTCTAATTTTAAATGATGTATATAAAATTTGTTTAGGGAGACAAAAAAAAAGCACTTTTTTATGATTTTTTTGTAAGAAAACTGCATGATGGATCTTTTTGAAATTTTAACAGTTTATTGTACATATCTTAAGGTATACACAAGAATTATTTTTATTAGATTTTGTTGCTTCTACTCTAAGTTATAAATAAATATGTTCAACTGCTTTGGAAAATTTCGTTTGGACGATGGGCATGATAGCGCCTTGTAGAATTATGTGAAACACAAAAAATAAATATTTTTCGTAAACTTCGTGAGTATAGCTTTTAGTTAAATTAAAGGAACCGATAAATTTATTAAAAAAAAGTTATGTAATGGCTGATTAAAAAAAACATTTTTTTTTTTTTTGTTAAAAAAATTCGTTCTTATTTGTTAATACTCTTTTTTTTTTTTTTTAAATAATTTTAGTAAAAGCTTTAATTCATATCGAAGGCAATTTAATAAGCTTTAATTAAAAAAAATCAAGATGATCCATTGAGTAGGTTTTTTTTTTTTTAAATCTTGCCTACCGTGTCAAAAAATATGGTTTTAGTCAAAACCACGGTGGGCAAGATTAATAAAAAACTACTCAATGGATCATCTTGATTTTTTTTAAATTAAAGGTTATTTAATTGCCTTCGATATGAATTTAAAACTTTTACTAAAATTATTTAAAAAAAAAAGTTATTAACAAATAAGAACGAATTTTTTTAACAAATAATTTTTTTTTAAAAATCAGCCATTACATAACTTTTTTTTAAAATAAATTTATGGGTTCCTTTAATTTAACTAGAAACCATACTCACGAAGTTTACGAAAAAAATATTTTTGTGTTTCAGATAATTGCACCAGGCGCTATCATGCCCACCGTCCAGACGAAATTTTCCAAAGCAATTGAACATATTTGTTTATTAAAAAAATTTCTTGTGTATACCTTAAGATATGTACAATAAACTGTTAAAATCTCAAAAAGATCCATCATACAGTTTTCTTACAAAAAAAAAAAAAAAAAAAAAAAAAAAAAAAAAAATTATAAAAAAGTGCTTTTTTTTTGTCTCCTAATGTAGAAAATCCCCTTAAAGTGTATTTTACAGTTTAAAAGATAAAATAGTTAATTAGAACTCAATAGTTAATTAGAACGTATTGCTACGTGTTTTTATTCTTTCTCTTTTAGATGGCAGCTGCGGAATGTTTGACCCGGGTCCTACATCCAATTTTTTGTCTGGTATAATTAATCACATTTTAAACTTTTAATAATTGAATTATCAAAATTGGATTTATCAAAAATTACAATAATAAACTTATGTGAGTAACTAATAGCGCAATTTATATAAATATTGTTTTAAATATGAACTAAATAAAATATAACATCCAGATTCAAATTCCGTGTAAAAGTGTCAATTAATAAATGATGTGAAACATAAATTTAAACAAAAACAAAAGCGTTTTACGGTTCTGAACAAATTATTCAGAATAAAGATCTTAAATATGTATGTATGATATAAAATTAGCATCACATAAATTTCTATGGGGATTGGGGTTGAATTCAATCCTATAACCTGCCGCCTATTTTTGGGGTGACCCTCAAAATTATTTAAATTTTTAATATAGATTTTTTGCCAAAATTTATATTTAGACAAATTGGAGGTGTATTTCTGTATACTGATATCAAAATTACGGATTAGCGATTAGCATTAAAACTTTAAAGTTTGTCTATCTTTCAATATGGTAGCGATGGCTGTCTAATCTTATTTTTCTATATAAATTTAAAAAACTCAACTTCCAGTTGAAAGAAAACTGTTACAACACTATAAATCTGAGCATGCAGTAGTAATTGAAATATATATGTATTAATCCTTAATTAGGTGATTTATTACGAACACCAGATGATCTATAATTTGTATCAAGGCCTCTTTATATCTGTTATAAGTGCAATAATTCTTTTCTTTTGTTTATTGTGTTTTTTGCTGAGGCCCTCATAGTTCTGTCAGTAAAGTCTAATATTCACGATGTTTTGGCGTAATGCCAGCGTAGTTAAAATGATGATAATTTATTGTTTATATAGCACCTTAATTTCTAAATGATCAAGTATCCCTAGTTTGTTTATTATAAAAAAATATAATTGATAAAATTGATTACATTCATTATTTATTATTGATATAATGAGATTTAGATAATCTAATATGTTGCGATATAGCATTATGTTTGATTTAATTATGTTGCATGATATTTTTTTTTAATTTGAACTATTCATCTTTATATCTTCATGAAGTTCAGTTCAATCGTGACTATGTAAGAGATACTCTTGAAGAAAACACATTTTTTATAGCTGATTAAAGAAGTTTTCTTCTGTACCACTTTTTTATTGGATTATGAAGAAGCAAATGGTTTATTTTATTTGCAGATAACTACTCAGGTAAG
Source organism: Maratus speciosus (assembly GCA_963932465.1). Taxonomy (NCBI): domain Eukaryota; kingdom Metazoa; phylum Arthropoda; class Arachnida; order Araneae; family Salticidae; genus Maratus; species Maratus speciosus. Next base: position 399,395,673 of record OZ010786.1, read on the forward strand.
AGATTTTCACTAAATAAAACTGGATATTATTGAGTCGTTATATGTGGCTGGATAGCAAATTCGCTATTCTCTGGATGGGGGAACGAGGTGATCTTATTAATGATCGAGGAACATCAAAATCGGGTAGATTTTGATAGTTAGATTTGTTATTTTTAGAATCCGTATGTAACAAAAACAAACTGTCAATCGGATGCTACTTCTTGTATAATATTCTTTACCTTAACATTATTTAGATAATTTATAATGAACATTTATAAAATCACTTTAATTTTCCCCAGGATAAAGTTTCATTCTTTTTCGAGCAAAACTGAAAAGTTTAAAAAGCTGGTTTTAATTTGTAGCAACAAAAACTTTTTATTTAATTAAATTAATCTTTTTTAATTGCGAAAACAATAAATGTTAACTCAAAATAGATGGCAGCACCCTTTAACACTCCTTTAGAGAAGCTATAACCTTTTATCAATATGAAGGTCTCTTAATTTACATATACTATACTTGATAAGGGAGTCTTGATACATATAAGGCAAAGGCATTTTTATTGATTATTCTTAATTTATGTATAAAATACGTAAATATATCCTAAGCTACATTTTGAATTCATAAAAATCTACTTATATTAGTATTATGTATTTATTTATTAAATGAATAAAGTTATGAAAAAGAATTCCATAAAAGTTTCAGTCACTGATAATTTACACTAGATGGCAGCACTATATAAAACTACAATATCAATGTATTTAAAATACGTGCAGTCATTTTTTTTTTTTATCCTTTTATAAAAATTAAGTTGAATATTTTGTAAGGAAGAACTTATTAATGGAAATCAGATAATCTTTCATAGGGTAGATGCTCCAGTTGTGGCCACCTTTAGAGAAAATTTGAAATAGAAATTTTACAGTTATTGACCGATTGAAGCATATTAAATCATAATAACATCATTATTTAGCCAATTTAATTGTCTTTCTGTGAATTATAATGATTTTCTACAGAATATTTTAGATTGTGAGTAATAACTCATTAAATAATTTATGTCAATTTGTACCAGTTGTGGCCACCCCTGCACCAGTTTTGGCCATCTCTATGCACCAGTTGTGGCCACTCCAATATCATGTAGTTTAACAAACATTTTAATTGATAATAAGTAAAAATAAAGCATTTTTATGCAACATCTATTTTACCACACATATATTTGTTAATATATTAAAAGAATTTTGCAATATTTTTTTATGAATTGATAAAAACATCAAGTAAAATGTACTTATGTTGATTTTAACTGAAATTTTCAATTAAAAAAACAAAAAAATATATTTAATTTGATTCGTAAAAGGGACAACAGTGCCTGTAGGACATCAAGATTAACTATTTAAATCAGTTTTACAATTATCCAATGGATTGTGGATTGATTAAAACACATGAATCGTCACCAAAGAGTTATATTTCTGGTGCTCCAAAACTTTGCTATCTTGTAGTGCTGGCATTATACATTTTGAATGGCCTTAATTTTACTTCTTATCCTAGAACAGTGTTCCCTCTAGGCCATTTTTTAAGAGCACAGAATTCTGTGTTTTTTAAACTTGGTAAAATGAACGCTGTTCTTTTTAAATAATGGGAAATACATTCTTGCTTGTATTTAGATATCTCTAGTTAAGATTTTCAAATATTTAGTATTTCTAAATCAGTTTGCCCGAAATCTGGCAAAAATTATGAAACTTCTTCATTTCTTTGGGAAAAATACAAGAAATCATGCTGTAATTTTATTGAACTTTTTAATTTATAATTTGTAAAATCTTTCAAAATTTATGTTTTAATTTATTTATCATATAGGACATATAGCTCCTCCCCTTTGGTTTTATCAATACTAAACACAATATACTATATTTTCTTTAGCAATATATCATTCTTTAGTTACTAGCACAGTGTCCTTTCTAAAGTAAATTATCTATTGGACAGAGAAAGCAAAATCTCTTTGATAGAACTGCTATTAGCCTTGCTTTTTTTTTTTTTATTATTATTGAAGCCATTACATATAAAACAAAACTAAATTGATTTTGTTTTATCCTGATGTTCTTAAAATTTATTTAATGGCTCAAATTCTCACTATAAGGAATCATGTGGCCAAAAGTGGAACATATGTTGTACCTTTTTGCCACTTCCAACTACCATGGCCACAACTGGTACATATAGCAAATTTAAAGCACCAGTTTTGGCCACCTCCCATTAAACTGTTAAAATAATTAATTTAAATGTGAAATTGCATTAGAGAGAAAGCTTACCTCATAAAACCTAATAGCAATTTGTTTCAGGACAAAGAGAACCCAATAAGTGCCTAACATTGAAAGATTTGGAAAACATGACAGCTAAGCAAAAATCTTAATACAAGTGAGCACACACTACAGTTTCACACATTTATTTTTTTTTTAAGTCACATTTTATCAAAAAATAAACAAATGAGATTGTAAATGATAAAAGGGTGTTTGCTTAAGGTGTAAAAATGCATTTTATTTGTCTGCATCAATTCACAGCTTAAATATTGGACAAACTTATCCAATGTGGCCACAACTGGTACAGTGGCCACAACTGGAGCATCTACCCTATCATAAGAAATTTTTAGGTATTTCAGTTTAAATTTATTTAAATGATTCAAATGTTTTTAATATCAGTTACGTATACGCTAAACAAGATTTGACAGAACTATTACTATTGTGTAGTGGAAATTTTTCGAAAAGATCTATCTTAAAATATCGCACAATAGGAAAGGTGGACTGCGATTCATTGTCACCTTAAAATGTTGTTAATGTGTGGGCGTAAAAAAAAGAGAACCGCATTAAGATGTTGCACAAGTTTCTCAATATTTATTTAATTTACTTTTGTTAATATATCTTTACTATATATGTATAATTAACAAATTACCCTGTAAAAATATTTGTTTGTAAATCTTAACTTAAGAAAACAAAGTATATAATGTAAAGAGAGAAATTAGAGTGAAAGAATTATAGTTTGATGAAATTGATGGGCAAAAAAGAACTGTGTTCGACTATCTTAGCTGGGCTGCCCAATACTGCCCATTCACAGGCGCTATCCCACTACTGCACGGTGCGGGAGCTTTTGCCTGCTGCGTTTCCGCCCTGGGCCGGTTCGCTCCTCCTTAGACGACCTGGTGATGCCGGGCTCCCCCGGCTCCACCATATCGACATCGGGCTTAGCGCGGACGCCTGATCGACATGAGTGAGTAGAGGACAGAACTCCCAGCCTCACGCCGTCCAACAGCTCAAGCCTCCAAAGTAGCTGGATTACAGGAACGCGCCACCATTCCCGGCGACAGGTGTACTTCTTATTTGTAATATAAATATCAAACTAAAGTACACTAATGTAATTTAATTGATTTCGTTGTTGAACGAATGTTTATATACAATTTGGAACTCCTGCAGCAATATTTATACGAAAAAACTATTAGAAAGCCATAAATTAATGTATATTTTAATAGAGAATATTTTCTGAAAGCCATTCATTGTTCACCTTTGCTGCCATCTATTGTAGTAATACGAAACTAATTTCTATATATCGTACTATGAGCAATTTATGCTGCAAAATAATTTTATTTATTCGAACATTTGTCAATTATTAATAAGTTATTTAGCCCAGTAGTTTATACATACGTATAAATGATAGAAAATGTATCTGATTTTAAACACGATTTTTTTTAGCTTATAATGTTAATTATTTCAAACCTAAAAGGGTAAGAATAAATCAAGATGTATGGAGTTTATCTTATAAGCTTTAAATATTCTCCATATGTATTTATCAAGAGTCACAAAAGCAATTATTTTTGAATAATTATCAGAAAATTTGCTATATAAAAATAAGTAAAAATATAATTATGAGAAATAGCTTTTCTACTCTTACGAAGAACCGATGTTTGATTTTCACACTAAATTGTTGACGACTGCAACTTACATCAGTATCATTGCTGAAAGATTGATTTTCCGCAACTTAAAGCATGTATGATAATATTTTTAGAAATATACTATATAAAAAAGGCAAAAATCAATAGTATTTTAACAGACAATTTTTTATGAAATAGTCAGGGCCGAAACTAGGAGGGAGGGGGGCAGAGGGGGCATGTGCCCCGGGCGCCAAATGAAGATTTTGTTTGTCGAATTTTCTCACATTTTTTTTTAATTTTTTATAGCACCGTATTGTTAAAATCATCCTGTCTGGCGCATGACAAAGCATAGAAGAATGTAAAGATGATTGGCATAAGGATCCTGTATAAAGTGTTTTTTTTTGGATTCCGTTTTCAAGATTTTAATCAATCAATATTTGACAAAGCCATGGGCGGATCCAACTCACCTTTTAGGGGGGGGGGGGGGTTATGGATTTCCTTGTTTTGGATGGGAGGGGATTACATCTCGTTATGAGAATTTTTTATAATGAAAGCTATTCCCAAATCCAAACTAACTGCTTTTCTTATACTTTCGCGAAGTCATTTTTATTCGTAAATACAAAAAAATTTGCATTAATATTCGTAAAAATATTAAATTTACCGATTTTGTTCAGATACCAAGAAATTAAAGAGTTTCCCATTTTCTTATAAAGGCAAAGATTCATTCAGAAAATGTTGTCAAAGTTAGCATTTTTAGGAGTTGACAGCCACAGAAATGGCGTCACAAAGGAACTATTGGCTGTCACTTCCGGAAATTCAGTTTAAAAAGTCATAACAATTGTCAAGGATTAAATATGGCAAAAATTTGTGTTAAATTTTAGAGGTAACTAAACCGTACACATTGGCAGCTATGTGATTCGATTAGTGTCATGAAAATTGCTGATATACATACACTCTTCTTTCTGCTCAAAGTATTAAATAGGTTTTTTTTCAATCGATCTTATACCTTTAGAATGGATCATTTTCTTCTGATGGACTGATGGCTTCCATTATTATGAAACATCCGTTATAAATGAAGTGTTAGGTGAAGATGAAAGAGCAGCCGTAAAAAGTTAGAACTCTGATTTTCTGGTCAGAATGAAAAAAAAAATTGCCATATTTTTTTTTGCCATTTTTTTTTAGTGCATTTTTTCAACTCCTATGCAATTGCAGGAGTTTCAGAGAATATTTGGCGCTTTATCCCTCGTGGCAGGCTAGTTGAAAAACGGCTTAAAATTAATGTATTAATTAATAATTAAGTTGTAAAAACAGTAAAATGTTGTATCGTTATCGGAAATACATCTTTGCATGTAATGAAAAAAAAAATAATTCTAGCATATCAGAAAGTGGATTAAAAATCAATTGCAAAATTCCATCTTTACATACAAAAACTAGATTGAGTTAAACAAGTCGGAAATTGTACGCAAACGTGGCTAATGATCATACTATAACTAATTTATAAATATTCAGACCTTGATACAATAGCTGTTGCACTCTTATGGAAAAGGGCATGAATACAACATTTATTACGATTATATATATTAAATTCCGTAATGCGGAAATAATATGACTTCATCTTAAATAGGACGTAATCACCATGGCAACCTAGTATCATTACCTATCATGGGATATCATTGAATTAATTACGTATGATAGGATTCAATAGAAAGAAGGAAACTTTTATTAATGTCTTTTTAAGTTTTGATTCGATTTTTATCCAGTTTGAAATGACTCGACAAAATTATACAACGATTATATACATTAAATTTCAAACCCCTCGGTTAAGTACTTTTTGCGCTGTTATATGCGAACAGACGGATGGACCAGACGATGACTATAGGTGCTATGTATTTATATAACTACGAACGCACCTAATAAAAGCGTGTAAAAACCCTTTTTCTAAGGAAGATTTAACCAGTATTATGAAATGGAAATGCATTGTTGTGGATTTACGGGACAATATGTATTTATTACTTTGTATGCACGTTTTTCCTCATTGGTGTGGAAAGAGTGCATTTTCCAAAAGGGGGAAAATATTAAAAAATAAACAAATATGTATTTTGTAACTTGGAATTTCTTGAACAAAATAATGTAATCTTTGTTCCAATAAATAATTTCGAAGCAAAATGTAATGCTTATTTATATGTTTGCCAATATTTTTGTTCCCTATTATACAAGATGGTGATGAAGTCAGTGATGAATTCGAATTCAGGGAGTTGTCTGGGGGGGGGGGGGGATTTTTCTCACCGGAGGAAAAATGTCCCTCCCGGAAGATTTGAGATTTTGTGTGTTTGGTAATGGTTTAAAAGTGCACATTCCCCTTCGGAACTCCATACTGTACCTAGCTATAAAATTTCCTCCCGGAGAGAAATATCTGAATACAGCACTGCTTTCAATTTCATTGCATGATATATATTTTTAAAGGGTTTCATCGTATTTCAATACAGGCGTAAACCGCTGGTGATATTTGAGCTAAAAAATGAAAGTCCATATCCAGAATTTCTTTTTCTTAATTTTTAGGGGAGAGTTGTAGGGCCTTATAGGTTTTCAGCTACGATGTCTTTTTTCTTTTAAATTAAAGTACTATATGAATAGATCCTTTTAATTCATTTTGAGGAAGGAAAGCTCGCCCCTCCATTGTGCCTATCGTAATCCTAAAATTAAGTTATACTTTTGAAAATATTATTGATTATTTTTAAAGCTGCCAAATCTTCCAATTTTTGAGTACAACTATTTTCAAATCTTAATCTTCGTCTTATTTAATTGAAAGTTTCTTCCATCAGGCGACTATTTTTCTGTTCTATTTGCACCACTATTAAAAAACAGATTTTGTAGTATATTTCTCTTGCAAATGTTCTCGAACAGTATGTCAATAATTTTTGTTTTGAGAACGTGGTGTGAAGTAGAATTAAAAAAAAATAGTTGCCTGTAGCAGCCATGCGCCATTAAATAAACCGAATATTTCTATTTGGCAATAGTAGTACTAACTCAAAAATCGGAAAGTTCTTTTTTTTTTTTTTTTTTTTTTTTTTTAACCAGGATTAACAGTTTTTTAGCGCTGGAAGATAGATTTTTTGCTCCTCCTCCTCCTTACGAAAATCCTGCCGTATGGCTATGCATGTTACTTTTTCTTTTAAGAGCGTAATATGAAATTAAAAGAAGAAATAAAATTGATCAGTTGTATATTGTCAGTTTTTATAAGAGATACAAGAGATAAGAATAATTTGTGTTAGTGAGTTTGGAATTTTGTGTTCAGTATTTTCGCATTTTTTCGGCGAATCTGAAAATAGAAACCAAATAAATGAATAAAAGTTGTCAAGGTGAGGTTTAAACGAATCACCAATTTTCCCAGCGAATTTTATAACGAACATGAAATTATGGCATTGTACAAAATTAACGAAATACCATTTTACACAAATCGAAAATGAAGCGGTATAACTTTCATTAGACACATTTAAATGGCACGAAATTTGAATAATGTGAATATTTTTCTTTCTAAACGTTTTCTATAATTTTTCTATCTTCCAGTATTTTTTAAGATCTCTGTTGTAACATTGAAACATTTTTCTTCCATAAAACATATACTATGAAATTTCTATCGATTTATTTAAAGCTTTTTTTTTTTTTCTTTGTGAATCGATCGTATTAACTATTAGCGGTTTATGCTGGTTACTTTTATCAACGTAAAGTTGTTTACTTATTGAAATTAGTCCATTTATTGTTCTCTTTTATGCAAGTAGATGGCGACACCATAAAATTTTAGAATGTAGTTTTCAAACAATCCCGGATCAGAAAAGTAATCTTTTTTTTTTTTTTTTTTGAAATGCAATTTATATACATTATTGCAACGCACTGCTTGATGCTTACAGTAGAAAATGATATGCATAACAGTTATCGTTCATTTACGGGGCACACCAAAAGATGCCTGTTATAGATTATTGTCTGTAGCAAATCATATGGGTTGTAATTTTCTAACTAGGTGAAAAAGCATCCAGATGAGCGATAAAAGCTGGAGTTCCGTTTTCAGATGTCGTATCCGTTTTTAGGTAATTTAAATTTTTGCATACTACGTTGTGCGTATAAATCCCATAGATCATATCATATGCAGGTACAGGGCTGCATAAAATAATTTGCAAGAATTTCTTTGTATGAGAAATAACTGCTTAATGTTGTTTTTGAACTGAATTATGCATTTTACAGCAGAACTATATTTAGTATACCATGAGAAGTAGGTTGGTTGATTTTTGACGGCCGATTATCTACTCTAGGGATATAGGCCCGAGGGGGGGGAGTACCCTTCGTGGGGGTCTATCTAAGGGAACCTAATCCGTATTTACGCATGGAAATCCATGGCTCGAAAAAAACCACGAAAACTCCGAACGATTAGGCCGACAGGCGCGACCACCTCCCGTCTACCAGTTTCGAGAGCAGAACCTCTCAGCCACTGGTGGGGCCCATGAGAAGTAGGAGTGAGAAGGTATTTATGCGGCATCATAATTAAAAGTAAATTCAATAAGAAGTGTATTTATTAAAATAAAATAAAATCGTTGACTTGCGGATGTTCAGTAATGTAAGATTTTTCTTTTTCAGGTGCCTCTCGGACTTTTACTTCTAGTAGTATATTCTACTACTACTTCTAATAGTATATTATCTAAGCAGGGCTTAAATTCTAACAAGAAAAAGTACCGGAGCCCTAATATTCTGCATTAGTAACAACCTTAACGTGCCCCTCCCCCCCTCCCCGCGTCACTCCAATCTGCAAATTAATGTTTTATCCATTATTTGTAAAATTTAAAGCATTTTTTTGCTTTAGCAAAATAAAAATTTTAAATATATCAATCAGCATATACTTAGCTGTCAACTATTCCACTTTATAGTTATCACTCCTTCCGAATAGAAATCTTTGCCTAATTTTAATGCTAATTAATTGCAGAATTCTGCGATTAAATATGGTAAGGATTATTATTTGGAATTAGTATTACACGAAAAAAAAGACTAGTTCGCAGCTATGCATTTTTATGAAAAAATGAATGAAATTTACAGAAATTGATATTTATATGCTGAACAACAACGTTTTTCAATTTCATATAAAAGGTGCATAGCTTAAACTACAATCGATTCCTTCCACATAACAACCTTTTATGGTGAGTCCCTGAAAATAAGATTAAATTAAAAATTTGACACCGTTATCGGAAAGATTCGATGCTTTTATAGAAAAAGGGGAAACTGGGCTGTTCGATTGCTATCAGAATAACAATACGTGGCAATTATATCTACGTACAAATAAAAGTGACTTCGTAAAAGTGCAGAGCAGAGCCTTAGCACGGGCAGTGTTCATGATACAAAATAGATAAAAAAATCACCAACGACTAACGTGATTTTTATACTCGTAAGCAATAGCAGACTAAATAAACCTCAAGCAAACAAAATCTCAAGCTGATGCTCGTTGACTAATAACAGAAAATATTCTTTTCAGGTACATGTCTAAATTGAAAAAACAGCCAAATTAAAAATTATCCTACTGTCACAAAAGAAAATCGAACTGAAAGCAAATTTATTGTTCAGTCTCTTAAGTGGCGCCGTATAAACGCGTCGTCGCCGCCATCAATGCCAGACCTAAATTTGCAAATATCTCTAGAATAGAAAAACGCGATTTCTGTTTTCCCTTCATTCTGATCAAAATAGCATTGAAATGATTTGAAATAGAATAGACTACGTAATTTTTAAGGAGGAAAATTTTTTTTCCATACATGAATAAATAAAATTTAAGTGTAGATTTGAATGACTGGGCTCGAGACCGCCCAAGTCCAAAAACGGGTATAAAAATTGAGTCCGTTTCATCTCATTCTCCTATGTGTGCGACACATTACGTCGCATATAAGTGTTTTGATAAAGAAGAATGCAAAAGCATGGATATGGGAAGGGAATGAAAGGGTAATTTAGGCTTCGGTTTTTCGGAAGCACTATTGCAGTGGGCTCCGGAGCCCTGCATTTATAAGTTCCGGTGAATTCCGACCAATATTTACAAAAACAGAAGTACTGGAGCTGAGCTGCGGTGGGCTCCGGCGCAAATTAAGCCCCGTAATCTACAGTGGTGGGCAAAATTGTGGACATCTTAAAAAATTTTCTTGTTTTATAACTTTGTGTGCTTATAGAATATATTAATTTTCACTTAAATACAGATGTTTATAGATAAGATTCAAGAAAATTTAATGTAGAATTTAATAAAAGAAACAGAATTAAAATATACTTTAGACTAAAGTACAAACACAATTAGCCATGCATGCTGAAGTGTATTGCAATAAAAGCTTCCTAGCCAATCACAATGACTGGTCTGAGAACCACTCAAATGTCAGTAACTAAACTGTAGCAAAAAATATAAGATCTATCTTAGATTTCATTGTATTTAAAGTTATACTTACACATTCAATATTCAGTAGGATAACCCTTGTTTTTTATTAAAGCTTCACAGCGCCTTTTTATTGAGAGAACTAATGCCTGGAGTTCATCCTTTTTAATCACATGGTGCCAAGAATCAATAATAGCTTCAAGGAAATTTAATAAAAAACAAGTGGGTAAGTGTGATCACAGATCGCACAGAGGGTTTCGTTTAATATTCCTTTCAAAACACTTTATCCTTTTGGAAAATCTGTTAGTTCCACATTTCGCAACCAGGTGGCGCACTCTATTCTACACAAGCCTCTATCCGAACGAAACTCCATTTTACAGCCTATCCGTAGGTATATTAGTCGAGGGGATCGGGTCTATAGCAACCGAGATAGGTAGGCGCCCCCTGGTGGTAAAAAGTGGAACTGAAATATGTAAGGCTATGTGCATAATATGAAAGAGTGGTCAAAGTGGTGTCGGTAAAAGTTAGAAAGTACCTACCGGTTGCAATGGAGGGAGGTTAGAAAAATTTCTTAAAATACACAAGTTAGAGCACGGTAGGTAAATAATATAAGACTTTTTGAAAATTTTATGATTTTTACTGTGATAGCAAGTGTTTTGCTATCCGTATGCAAAATTTCAAGTCTTAACTTAAATAATGGCTCAGTTAGAAAAAAAAGCTTAAAATACACAAGTTAGAGCCCAGAGAGTTAAATATAAGACTTTTTCAAAATTTTATGATTTGTCGTTTGATGTGATGTGTTCAGCTATAAGTATGCAAAATTTCAAGTCTCCAATATATATAGTTTCTGAGAACGGGCTCTGTGACGGACAGACAGACAGACAGAGGAGCGAGACGAATAGGGTTTCGTCAGATAAACGAAACCCTAAAAAGAAATTCTTTGACCTTCCCCTCCCCCCCCACTTGCCTGAAATTTCACGCTCCATTCTTTTATAATTTTGTTTGTATGTGTTATAAACTATCTTAACGTTGTTGGCATTGCTGTAATTGAATAATCTGCCTAAAAAGGATCCAAAACGCACCTCATTGTCCGCTACACATACAGATTAATTAAATAATAATTAATATCTCAGCTTCTAATTAAGCTATCACGCACTGAAATTATCCGATAGCGGGCGAAGCACGCTAGTCTTTGTCATAATAATATCTGTAATCCGAACTAACTGGGATATTTAATCAAAAGTATTTCCCTCCCCCCTTTCCATTGACACAAACCTAACAAATAAAAATTATGCGATAGAGGGCGAAGCACGCTTTTGTCTCCCCTCGAAAGTTATACTTATCTGATAGCGCTGAACCTCACGCAAATGGATAGATTTCCTAATTTAAATTATTTCGTGGGTAAAAAAGCACATGCCTCCATCTTATTCTGTTCATTAGAGAGAAATGAAACAGATCAATTAAATAATAATTAATATCTCAGCTTCTAATTAAGCTATCTCTGAACTGGGTATGTATGAAATCTGCGAGAAATTTCCCGTCCGGATGTCAAAACATTTTATCAAAAAATTTAATATTTAAAATGTTTAAATTTCGTATTAAATTATTCTAGTATCCAAAACCGCAAAGCGCCGTGATGTCTGACACCTGCATCTCGGGAAAATGAAATCTGTTTTTCTTTTCTTTGCAATTGAAGAAATTAAATTTTTATCGATCGATTTTTAGTGGATTTTTTGCGTTATACACATCGCACAAACATGAAATTTATACCAAAATAAAGTAGATTTTTTTTCCGCGTCTTTCTATACCTTTTATGAATATCTCTGACCAATACTTTGGGAGATGCGATTTCGTTTTTTAAATGTCCACTTCATTTATTGCTTAATTTCCTCCGTGGTAACCATGCATCCGCTGATTTTACTGTGCATACGCTGATTTTACTGGCAACCCTTAGGAGAAATTCCGCTGATTTGGGGAAGGTGCGTTCGCAGCTGCGTTCAAAAGGTTGATTGGTTAATTTTAGAAGTTAATTAGCCCGTAATTCGGTTAATTACCGACTTTTTCAAAATTTTATGATTTGTTGTTTGATGTGAGGTGTTCACAAAATTACCCGAAATTTCAAGTCTCTAACATGTATAGTTTCTGAGAACGGGCTCTGTGACGGACAGACAGAAAGACAGTCAGACAAAGGAGTGAGACGAATAGGGTTTCGTCAGATGAACGAAACCCTAAAAAATCATTCAGAACTTTTTGCTTTATAAAAAAAATCGACTTTTAAAAAGAAAAAGAAACCCTTTTTTTTTTAAAATAGAGAATGAACACGAATTTGTTAAAATTTCGAAAACAAACTAACCGATGGACTTGAAACTTTCACGTAAGTTATAACAGCCCTTTGACCATTGTTTCGTAGAGTAATGTTTGTATAGAACATACTGCGCTCCCTGTCGATGGAAGGTTGGATTAACCACTATTTTCGAATAGTAATTTAAGCAAATTTCTTAATTTATTATTTTAGTCAACGCCCTTATTTTAACGCAATGTTTATCGAAGCATCTAAATAGACCAGATTTACATCTCCTACAAAAATTTCGAAACGTTCGGACGGGTAGAAATATTTTTTACAAAATAAATTGTCTGAAAATGTCCACGAAACCAGTAAAAACCTGAGTGTTTTGTTGCAGTTTCGCTCGCTTTCTGTAAGCATAGACTCCAAAAATAAACTTACGCAAAATAGCACATACCTTCAATTCAGTATTTTTCTTGCGATTTTTTTCATTTAACAATATAAATTTAGACAAAAGGGAATTAAAGGTATAAAATCATATAAATTTGAGGTTCATTTAAGGTTCATTCACCACGGGCCGGGGCAACGACGGACGAGTCAGATAGTGAATTAATCTCTATAAAACACTTGAATAATGGTAAAAGAAAAAAAAAATATATGGACATTTACTTCAAAAAATATTAAACCTTCCAAAATATTATGTATACTGTTTCCTGCCTCAGTGGATAAAATTTGACGCTGTCATGAAGATAATCTATCTTCCACGACGCTGTTCAACTTTAAACAACCAACCATGCGGATTTATTTCAACTGTCTATAAATGTATGAACAACTGAACCCGTTATTGAATTTCTGCAAACGATAAAACGAAATCATCAACTAAGAAAAGTAACTTCCTGAAATATAATATTTGAATTTAACAAAGACAAAAGCGTCTTTTTCGAATGTATGCGAGTTAACGAAAAAAAAAAAATATTTTCGTAATACGTTTGACAATTCTAGTGAACGAAGGCAAAATACAGCAATAAAAGGGAAATTCGCGAAAGTATGCTTATGGAGTAAATAAAACATTTTCTATTAAGCTTAATTTCCTCTAGAAAATAAAAATAAAAGAGAAAAGTGTCCAGTTGAATTGATGGCATTGAGCTCACGGGCTATTCACGCTAATTGTATATTATACTCTTATTTCAAAGAATAATTAAGGAGAATTAGCCCCGCCGCCGCCCATTTCCTCCCTTAATCAATGAACCTCCAAATCTAATCATGGAAGTGTCTTACCAGAATAAACTTGTATACCAAATTTGAAGCAAATCGGAAAATTCTGCATGGAAAACTCATGTAGCTAAATTAAGGGGGGCGGGGTTAGCTCCCCCATTTCCCGCTTTATACTTAATCAATGAACCTCTAAATTTAATCAGGGAAGCGCCTTAACAGAATAAACATATTACCAAATTTGAAGCAAATCGGACAGTTCTGCATGAAAAACCCATGTAGCTAAATTAAGGGGTGGATTAGCTCCCCTGTCCCCACCCTTTACAGTTAACCAATGAATCCAAAAACTACTCAGGGAAGCAAGTTGGCTTCATATATGGCAACTTTTTTGTCGCCAAATTTGGCGATATTTTGCCAAGTTTGACAAAATTTGGCGCTATTGTAGTAACCCTGTATTTGTACATTTCAACAATTACTCATTGTTGAAGCTGATATCAATTTCTCCATAGGAAGCCTAACATGGCCGCGATTAACGAGGTGATCCAACTGCAATTGTGAGGGACACGCAGAGACTTGGATTTTATATAAATAGATGTCAAAGTTTAAAAGCGATCTATTTTCTAGTTTTTCAAATTTTAATAAATTCCCGTCAATTGTCTGTGCGAAAAATCATATTTTTTATAAGTTTAAAAATCGATTTTTTCATAAATCGGAAAGTTGCGGTGCGATTTTTTTTTTATTTAGATTTTCTGAATCAGCCTACGAAATAACATCCGGATGCGAAAGAACCAAATTTGTGAAATCAATAGTTAAAAAATTCTGTGCTGCGATTATTAAACCCTAGTATAAAAATTTATGTATTTTTCTTCACGTGTCAAGTGACTTGCCGTGCATAAAATTCAGTTCTGGAATTAATTACCAAAAAATTATCTTCGCTTCCGATTGTGGAAATAAGGAAATAAAGACATATTCTGAAAGCTATCTGTCTCCAATTTAACAAGGAATTCTGTTAAATTAACAAATCAAAATTGGTAATTTAAAAATTAATTCCTTACATAAACGACAGCACCATTACATTTAGGAATGCCCCCCCCCCCCCCCCCCGAAATCATCCACTACCCTATTTCAAATTTTTCTATTTCACTAATAATATTTAGTGGGGTGTCGTCAAAATTTAGAAAAGTGTCCCCGGGGGGGGGGGGAGTGGGGGATGGACACCGAACATGTATAAATTGATTAAGCGGTCACAGGCCTTTCTAACGATATGTGACATGACGGGTATCGTGAAAACTTAGAACCCCCCCCCCCCCCGGGTGGGTTAAATGCGCTCCGCTCTCCCCATGATGATTTTTGACGCGGCCTGATTTTTAAAATTTTTGTTATGTTTTATAAGCTATATTAAAGTTTCAAACAGATCGTCCAGTTATATTTTCTAATTTTGTGTGCTCACCTCCCTCAACCCACCCTCGAAATACGACGCGCCATTCTTCTTCATAAATTTTTATCATGTGTTATAAAGTATCTTAAAGTTTAAAACAGATCGCATTGTTAGATTTCCTACTTTAAATGAAATCGCGGTCTGTTAGTTCCAGATTCCGCCACCAGGGAGCGCACTCTATTCTTAACAAAAGCGTATGTGAACGAAACTCCTTTACACAACCTAACAACAGTAGATATGTTACTCGAGGGGGTGACGGTCTTCAGCAAGAATTTAAGGTATTAGTTGAAATTACTATTCGGAAATAGTGGTAACTTTAGACATATTTGTATTTAATAAGTAGCATGTATCTGAGAACTCCGTCAAAAAATTTTGTTATGTTTTATAAGCCATATTAAAGTTTCAAACAGATAGTCCAGTTATATTTCCTAATTTTGTCCGCGCACCTCCCTCAACCCCCCCCCCCCACCTCGAAATGCGACGCGCCATTCTTCTTTATAATTTTTTTATCATGTGTTATAAAGTATCTTAAAGTTTAAAACAGATCGCATTGTTAGATTTCCCACTTTAAATGAAATCGCGGTCTGTTAGTTCCAGATTCCGCCACCAGGGAGCGCACTCTATTCTTAACAAAAGCGTATGTGAACGAAACTCCTTTACACAACCTAACAGTAGATATGTTACTCGAGGGGTGGCGGTCTTCAGCAAGAATTTAAGATAATTTGTTGAAATTACTATTCAGAAATAGTGGTAATTTAACTTTTGACATATTTATATTTAATAAGTAGCATGTATCTGAGGACTCCGTCAAAAAACCGCAATTGAAACGGTATGAAACGCAAAGGTAAAAAAAAAGAAATATTTCGCTTCTCCCTCACCCCCCACCTGCTAGAAATTTCACGCGCTAAATTTTATAAACTTTTCTTATGTTCTCTTTCTTTACTATCTTAAAATTTCAAACATATCGCCTTGTTAAATTTCCTACTTTAAATGGAATCGCGGTCTGTTAGTTTCACACAGGGGCCTTTCTAAGGGGGGGGGGGGGAGCCTCCCCCCCAAACATTCGCGAATGTTATTACACTTGGCAAATTTACAAAGATATTTGGGAAATTTGTTTAAAATTTTAATAAAAACTAATATATTTTCTATTTCTGATAGACTTGGCAAAAATTACAAAGCTAATTGGGAATATTATTAAACTTTTAACAAATAAGAACTGTGTCGATGTGGGTTAGGTTAAACTCTTTCGACACTTAAACAATAACATTTTTAATAAAAATCACACACAAAATATATACAATTCGCGTAAAGCGCATATTATCTTTGAAACATACATATTTCCATGAAAAGATCTCTAGGTGAGATACATTTCGAACATAGGCCGGAACTCTACTTAAACCCGAACAATCATAATTACATACATTTACTTCACTTCATGTTTGGCAAAATATCTCAGGATATTTTGCCGAGAGTGGCAACAGCGCCATCTATATGCTTGTTGGCGCCGAAATTCGTCTGACAAATAAATTTTCAAAATCCAAGTGAGATGGGAGAGCAATTAGAATAAATAGTTTATTAAATAAAACTGAAATAGTATGTAAATTCTATTCATCATTAGAAGTTAATAATTGTTCCATAATAGTAATTCTCCGTATTTAACAGAGCCAATACAAAAAAAAATGTGTTCTCTGCTTGGTTGCAGAGTCAGGACTTCCACTATACACTCTGTATTAAACAGAGCCATGATTTAACAATTGGCATCTCTGATTACAGAGTCAGGACATGTTACATGTTCTCTGCTTGGTTACAGAGTCAAGACATGTTACATGTTCTCTGCTTGGTTACAGAGTCAAGACTGACCATTTTAAAAATGATACATATTATATAAAATAAACATCAAAATAAAAATTACAATATGCAGTTATAAATCTTCTAAATAGCTATAATATTCATTTAAATGACATCCAAGTAATTATAAAACTAATAAATCACCATCAATTCAAAATTATTATAAAGTAAATAAATCTATATTACATGACCTTGAAATCATAATGTTACTCATAAATATTGATTCAGGGTTATAAACAATTTAGATAAACAGATTAGATTTTTTCTGTCAAAAGAAATCACTTTTATAATTATGCTTTACAACATGAAAGATAAACAGAGTTAAATTATAAACAAATAAATTTGAGGGCATTTACGCCGTAACATCCTCCGCCTCCATGAACGGAGTTCATCGAACAATTATAACTTACCAAATTTCCACTATCACATACTAAATAATCAAATATTAAATACAAATTTAAAATATTACCTTAAATGTTAAGTATAACTAAAATGAAATGCAATTAAATCCTACTACTTCTATAAAAAACAGTTTCTGGAACAACTAAAAATAGAAAAAGACATTAATATACAAAATAGTTCAGAAAGTTACAAAAATTAGACATAGAAAAATAATAATAATAATAATAAAGTTAGTTAAAATAAAGTAAAATTCTATTATATTAAATGTCCATCGGTAGAGGAGACAATTTTGTGATAGGGCGTTTCAGTTCACCAGTAGAAGTCTTTAATTTGACAACACGAACAGATATTATCATCCCCAGGAAATAGTTCAATTATTCTGCCCAATTTCCACCTTAATGGGGGCTGGTTTTCTTCCTTTATCAACACCAAGTCATTGATTTTTAAGTTCGGGTTGCTTCTAAACCACTTTGTACGTTGCTGCAATTGTGAGAGATAGTCTGACGACCACCTTTTCCAAAAACTTTGGAAAATCTTTTGTAGCAATTTCCAACGTTCCAAAGGAGTTACATAGGTAGAGGAGATATCAGGCTCAGGTAAGGAGGTCAAGGGTGCTCCTATAATAAAATGTCCTGGCGTCAGAGCCGTAAAGTCATTTGGATCAGAAGACTCAGCGACAAGCGGTCTTGAATTTAAGCATGACTCAATTTGTGCAATTAAGGTCAAAAATTCTTCATAAGTTAAAATCTGATCACCAATTGTTCTCTTCAAATGATTTTTCATTTGTTTTATTCCCGCTTCCCAAAGGCCTCCAAAGTGAGGGGCGGAAGGTGGGTTGAATTTCCATACTATCATTTCGTCAGTAAGATACTTGTGCAATTTTTCATCAGAAGCAATTAGAGACATCATTCTCTTTATTTCGCGGTCTGCCCCTACAAAATTTGTACCTCTGTCGGAAAATATTTCTAGAGGTTTTCCACGTCGAGCCACGAATCTTTTCAATGAGGCTAGAAAGGTTTCAGTTGTAAGATCAGTGACTAACTCAAGATGGATAGCTTTTGTTACGAAACAAACATACAGACAAACATAATGCTTAAAGGGTTTCACACCACGTCCCTTACGAGGTTTGATCAAAAAGGGGCCGGCTAAGTCGACTCCTACTCTTGAAAATACTCGAGCTTGTGTCACGCGTGCTGATGGCAGATTTCCCATCAACTGAGATGAAAGGTGTGATGAATTTCGGAAACATTTCATACATTTCCTTATTTCTCTTTTCACAGCTTCTTTAGCATTAATTATCCAAAATTTTTGTCGAATTGCTGAAATTGTCAATTGAGTCCCGCTATGAAGATGTTTCCCATGAAAATACTTTATTATCAAGTCTGTAACATGATGCCTTTTAGGGAGAATGATTTGATGTTTTTGATATTCAGACAAGTTTGCATTTTTTAGCCTACCTCCAACACGAAGAATATCATTTTCGTCAAGAAATGGATGTAAAGGAAGGAGTTTGCTTTTAGAATTTAGGATCTTTCTGGATTTTAGAATTTTCAGTTCGTCTCCGAATTCATGGTTTTGAATTAATTTCACAATAACGTTTGTTGCCCTTTCAAGTTCTGGAACAGTCAAAAAACCATAGACTCGTTCAGATGGGCATGTACTATTTTTGATGAATCTGAGGCACCAAGCCGTAATTCGTTTTAATTTAGACCAGGACGAAAATTTAAATAAAAGCTCAAATTCTGGAATATTTTGGGATATGGAGCAAACAAGCGTTTTACGTTGTTCTTGCAAGACCTCTTCATCAGGTAGATTAGGTTGAGTTTCAGGGGGAAATACTGGTAACGATTCTTCCTTCAGCCAGCTAGGACCATGTAACCATACCTCGTTATTAATCAATTCAGATGCAGAGCAACCACGAGAGAGAACATCTGCAGGATTTTCCTTTCCTTTACAAAATTTCCATTGTACAGGAGCAACAAGTTCCTGAATTTCGCGTACGCGGTTTGCCACAAAGGGCTTCCAGTTGTTAGCACTTCCTTTAATCCAGTGCAAGGTAATTTGGGAGTCACTTAGACAAAATATATTTTCATTCACAATTTTAAATATTTCCTTTAAATAATTCGCTAATCTTGCAGCCGTAAGTGCTCCAAGAAGTTCGATGCGCGGCAATGTAATTTTCTTGAGAGGCGCTACTCTCGACTTTGCTATTACAAATGAAGTTTCACAAGAAGAAGAATCACGTAAATAAGCCACTGACCCATACCCCTTTAAACTAGCATCAGAAAATATGAAAAGTTGAGCGGTTTCAGGATTTAATTTTGGGATAGTTACAAAATATTTTCTAAGAATTTCAAAATTTACCAAGTCTTTTATTTCATTATGCCATTTTCTGAATTTTCCACTTAAAGAATCTGGTAATGTAGAATCCCAGTCAATTCCATGTTCCCAGAGTTCTTGCATTAAAAATTTAATTCTTATCACGAAAGGGGAAATGAGTCCAATAGGATCATAAATTTTTGCCACAGTTTGTAAAACAATACGTTTGGAAATAATTTTATGGTCAAATTCTACTAAAAGTGGTTGTATGTCTATTTTCAAGGTGTCACTTTCTGTTATCCATATAATTCCCAATATCTTCGAAAGATTTTGTTCAAGAGTGTCTTCCTCAAAGTTTATTCCATGTTCCTTCCATAAAAATTTTAAATCGGAAGAATTGGTTTTAAATTTTCTGAGTTTCATATTGGCCTCACTCAATATCTTCTCTGCACCGTTTGATAAAACAAAGGCTTCATTTACTGAATCAGCTCCATGAAACAGGTCATCAACGTATAAGGAAGTATCCAGCATATTAACTATTTTTCCAAACAAATCTTTATACCCCTCAATGTGATGTTTGATGGTTGCAGAAAGGAAAAAGGGTGAAGTTGTTACACCAAAAGTTACACGGGTCATGCGAAAAACCTTCAAAATGGGATTGTTACTAGTGATATTGTCAAACCACAGGAACCTCAAAAAATTTCTATCTTCTTGTTGTATCTGGATTTGCAAGAATGCCTTTTCTATATCGGCCAAGAAAGCAATTTTGTGGAGACGGAATTTTAAAATAATGTCCAATATGTTAGGATTTAGATTGGGCCCAGGAAATAAGCACTCGTTTAACGATTTTGCCCCCTTATCTTTGGATGACGCATCAAAAACAATTCTTACTTTAGTTGTCGATTTATCTTCCCTTATTACTGGTCTGTGAGGCATGTAATACGTGTTTATTTCATCTTTATTAAACTCACATTCTTCAATTATACCCAAACCACATTGTTCATTTAATATTTTCTCATATTCCTTAAGTAACCATTCATTTTTGCACAATTTTGATTTTAATCCCCAAAGTCTATGTTTAGCTACATCAAAATTGGATTCCAATTCATTTTTATTTACTTTCCACAAAAGTTTAGTTTCATATCTTCCATTTACAAAATTTAAATTATCATTAAATAAATCAAGAGCATCTAAATCCTTTTGTGAAAATAATTCATTTTTACTATCACAAATACCCAAAGACTCTAGTTTCCAAAACTTTTGCAAATCAAAATTTTCTATTTCATTAACAGATACAAGATGAGCATTAACTGTTTCGTTACCTTTAGAGTTTATTTTTCCCACTATTGTGTACCCAAAAAGTGTATTAGCTACATATAAATGGTCATTAATTTCTTCAATGACACCTCTCTGAACATTCCAGAAATAATCAGCTCCAAGTAAAATTTGTACTTCGGATTCCTCGGGCGTAGGGTCGGCTAACCTCCATCTTTTACTTTCAATGTATTTTATAACTAGAGGGTCAGAATTGGGAACCTTCAATGTTGTTGCACTTATCAAATCGGTAGCTAGCACCTCAACATCTATAAAACGATGATAATTCATTTTACTTCGCAATTTAATTTTAAAAACATCATATTCTTCTTCGCGACCTTGATCCATGCCAAAAGCGAATACAGTTAAATGTTCTTTTCTTAAAACAGGCAAATTTAATTCACGAGCTAATGCTTTTGTTATGAAGCTTTTTTCGCTTGCAGAATCAAGTAATAATCGAACTACCTTTGATTTAGAATTACCTTGAGCAGTTACACAACATGTTTGCAATAAAACAGCATGCTTAGAATTTCTAAAATTACAATGAGAATTAGATACAACTGTTTGATTTTGATTTTCATTAATTTCCGGTTTCAAACTTTTCTTAAAGCAAAATAATTTGTTATGTTCAGTGCTTTTACAATTTAGACATGGCTTTAATTTTATGCGGCATTGCGAAGATAAATGCGATTTCAAAAAGCATTTGTAACATCTACCCTCCTTACGTAACATTAATCTTTTCTTATCATCAGCTAAATTTTTACACTCGGAAGATAAATGATCATTACCTTTGCAAAATACACAAAAAACTTTAATAGTGGCATTTAAGGTATTAGCATGTTGATATTTATTTGATGTTTTCTTTTCACGAAATTCAGTTTTATTTTTATGTACAAAAGAAGAGGATGCATCATTTTTAGAACTTGTCATTGACAAAGCCTTTTCTCTACATTCTATTTCACATTTCAGAAAGGCAATTAGATCGGTTACATCTGACTCTTTGCTAGTATCACGTTTTCTATGATATTCAATCACTAATTCATGGGGCAATAGCTTTAGCAAAATAGGATTTAGCAATTGTCCATAAGAACTGGATGTTACCCCCAAATTTCTTAAACTTCTAATATTAACTTCGCACATGTCATGCAATCTTCTTAATGCATTTAAATTTGAACAATTTTTAACTGGTTCCATATTTAATAAATTAGTCATGTGTTTATTAATAATAACATCAACCTTACCAAAACGGTCCTTTAATAAATCAATACAAGTATCATAATTTTGTTCTGTCAAAGGAAACCCTTCTACCACATTATAGGCCCGATTACATAACAAGGATTTTAGATAAGCGAATTTTTCTATCTTAGATAGTGATTTATTCTGGTGTATCGATGTTTCAAAACAGTTAAAAAATTCGACCCATTCTTCGATTTCACCAGAAAATTTTGGAACATTTAATTTAGGCAATTTCATGGCAGAACTCGTTTCTGTTCCACTAGCAGAACCATTCAATGAATTTACACGACTAGTTGCTATCATAGAAACATTATCCTTTTTACATTTTCTTAATCTATTTTTAATTTTAAATTTAGCACTGATCAATTGGTCAGTGTACTTTTCACTATTAGCAATGTCCTTTTCATATTCTTTTAAGTCGGATATTTGAGCTTCAATATCACGATTCAAACTTTGGAAAGCCGTTTCTTTTAAGAGAAATATTTCTTGAAGCTCTAATAATTCATCGGTTTTCGTATTATCAATGTCATCATTTAATAATGTTTCTAATTTTGTAATTAATTTCGTGAAACTCGTTCGTTCAACAGAACGTTTTGCTTTCAGCTTTTCAAGATTTTCCATTTTAAATAAAGAATAATTCTTATTTTAAAACATTAACCATTCATAGAAAATGAAAAAAATATTTTCTTACCTGTTAATTCCAGGTAATGTAGATGGCATGTCGTAATCCAAATGGCACAATAATAATTCCACACTAATCACAGGTTGAAATATAAATCACACACTAATCACATGTTGAAAAATAAATCACAGTTGTTAATCACAAATCACTTTGACAAACTGCTCACTATTCTTTCAAAAAAAATGTTTCGCGGGTTACGAGGCACCAAAAATAAATGTTGGCGCCGAAATTCGTCTGACAAATAAATTTTCAAAATCCAAGTGAGATGGGAGAGCAATTAGAATAAATAGTTTATTAAATAAAACTGAAATAGTATGTAAATTCTATTCATCATTAGAAGTTAATAATTGTTCCATAATAGTAATTCTCCGTATTTAACAGAGCCAATACAAAAAAAAATGTGTTCTCTGCTTGGTTGCAGAGTCAGGACTTCCACTATACACTCTGTATTAAACAGAGCCATGATTTAACAATTGGCATCTCTGATTACAGAGTCAGGACATGTTACATGTTCTCTGCTTGGTTACAGAGTCAAGACATGTTACATGTTCTCTGCTTGGTTACAGAGTCAAGACTGACCATTTTAAAAATGATACATATTATATAAAATAAACATCAAAATAAAAATTACAATATGCAGTTATAAATCTTCTAAATAGCTATAATATTCATTTAAATGACATCCAAGTAATTATAAAACTAATAAATCACCATCAATTCAAAATTATTATAAAGTAAATAAATCTATATTACATGACCTTGAAATCATAATGTTACTCATAAATATTGATTCAGGGTTATAAACAATTTAGATAAACAGATTAGATTTTTTCTGTCAAAAGAAATCACTTTTATAATTATGCTTTACAACATGAAAGATAAACAGAGTTAAATTATAAACAAATAAATTTGAGGGCATTTACGCCGTAACAATGCTATAAAAATAAGGGAAGGCAGTCATTTTGTTACAACCTCCCCCTCTGGTTCGCGGACGTCCCGGTGAGGAACCAGTAACCTTTTTAGGTGGTCTGCCACGTTTCCTAATAGGTGCAACAGGCATAATGTCGGAGTCATTACGCAGTTTCAAAGCTGAAGTATGACATGTAGCAAGAGGTTCATTTGGATTGTCCATGCTTGCTATAACAAATGTGGTGAGTGATTTTTGAGTTAAAATAATGTATGGTCCATCACGTTTAGGCATGAACTTTGCAGTTTTATTGCTAGATGCTTTACTTACTGGATGTAAGTCAACCCAAACCTTGTCTCCTGGAGCAAAACAATGTCCTGGTTTTCTTTTACGGTCAGCGTATTTCTTTCTTTGATCTTGCTTAGCTTCAACTTTATCCTTAATTTCTTTGGTGGAAGTTTGCAAATTTCTTTAGGTATGGTGTAATTTCAGGTACAAAGTTGTCATTGTGAATTACAACACGAATGTCGTGTTGAACATCGTCTGTCGTTTTTAATTCTCTCCCAAATTGTAAAAATGCTGCTGTTTCTCCAGTGGTGTCACACTTAGCAGTATTCATTGCAAAACGTATTGTTGGAAGTTTCTCTTCCCATGAACAGTGGTCATTCTCTACTAATATAGCCAATCTCGGCTTGAGATCTCTATTTTTTCTCTCCACAGGGTTTGCCTGAGGATGATATATGGGAGTTGGGTTTTGTTTGATACTTAAAAGAAAACAAAGTTGTTGCATCACACTACTAACAAATTGTGGTCCGTTATCACATATTATACGTCTGGGTAGACCATATCTAAGGATAACTTCTTCGAGCAACGTAGTTGCACACTGTGCTGCAGTAGCTTCTGTAAGGGCAAATAGTTCAACCCATCTTGTTGCACAGTCTTCTACTATGAATATCCATCTTTTACCATTCTTACTTTTTGGTAAAGGGCCAAAAAGATCAATTGATAGAACTTCAAATCGTTGTGAATATACTGGTGTTTGTAACAAACCGGATGGTTTTTGATTAGAAGGTTTATACCTATTACATTCAGCACAATGTTTGACGTAATCTGCAATGTATGAACGCATTCCAGTCCAATAATATCTTTTGGATATTCTATTTAATGTACCTTCAGCACCGTAGTGACCAGCCGTAGGTGAGTCATGGTGTTCTTTTAAAATTTTCTTCCTTTCATGTAAGGGGAGTACTAGTTGTGCTTCTTCTGCCTCCGAACTTGGGGAATACCTGTATAAAACTCCTTGGTTCATAACATAACCGCGTTTAGTCTAGTTAGTGTAGTCTACAGTTTTTTCTTAATTTTCGAAACTTTTAATAATTTTCTTTAATTCTTCATCTTTCATTTGTTCAGCACGTAGATCACTAAGCATTTCAGCAGGGATATCAATCATTATGGTGCAAATATCACAATCGTCTTTACTGATATGACCACACGCAGGACGAGAAAGCATGTCAGCTACGACGTTCGCTTTACCTGGAATGTATTCTATTTTCACATTAAATTCTTGCAACTGTAAAGCCCATCTGGCCAGTCTTCCAGAAGGTGACTTTAAGCTCATGAGCCATCGGAGAGGCTGGTGGTCGGATGCCACAGTAACTTCTGTTCCGTCAATGTATCCTCTGAATTTATCAAGAGCCCAGACAACAGCAAGAGCTTCCTGTTCCGTGGTGTGATAGTTGCGTTCTGCAGGAGTCAGCAATCTACTGGCGTACTCAATCGGATGCTCTTCAGCACCTTTACCCTGGAGAAGTACTGCTCCAAGAGCATAATTGCTTGCATCGGTTCGAATGATGAAGGGTTTTGTTTCATCAGCCTGTTTCAATATTGGTGTTGTAACCAGGCATTGCTTCAAGGCCTGAAATGCATTTTCTTCATCGGCATCCCAATGCCATTGCACATTCTTCTTAGTGAGGTTGCTAAGCGGTCTGGATATTTCTGCAAAATCTTGTTTAAAACGGCGATACCATGAACATGTCTGCAGAAACGATTGCAGTTGTTTTATATTCTTAGGAGGCGGGATCCTCACAATAGCATCAATTTTCCCAGGATCAACTTCTAGGCCGTTTGGAGTGATCCAGTGTCCTAAGTACTTTACTGTGGTACATGCAAAGTTGCATTTTTCTCGATTTGCAGAAAGTTTCCATTTGTCTAATCTTTGAAAAATAGCTTCATGGTCAGATAGATGTTGTTTAAAACTTGATGATAAAATAATGAAATCATCAAGGTAAGAGTGAATATTTACATCTGGAAGTCCGTTGCGAAAGTTATCCATCGTTCTCTGAAACGTTGCAGGAGCGTTACAGAGTCCAAAAGGCATTCTTCGAAAGCGGTATGTTCCGAGAGGACATACAAAAGCAGTTTTATCTCGATCAGGCCCATTGACACTCACCTGATGGTAGCCAGCATTCAGATCCAGAGTGGTCATGAACTGGACAGTCTTTGCCTGATGTAGAAGATCGTCCATACGGGGAAGTGGATAGGTATCCGGTATAGTCACCTCATTGAGCTTCTTGTAGTCTACACATAGACGTACACTACCATTTGGCTTAGGAATGAGCACGATTGGTGCAGAATATGGAGATTCGCATTGCTCAATAATTCCTTTGGCAAGAAGATCATCAATTTCTGTTTTCAACAACTCTTTCTTAGCTGGTGATAACCTGTAAGTTGGTAATGATATTGGACGATGTTCTCTAGTGTTTAAGTGATGTTCGACGACGGGTGTTGCTTCTACCCCTGGTTGAAAGGTATTGGAAAATTTTCCAAGCAAGTCATTAAGTCTCTTTCGTTGTATTGCAGATAGGTTTTGACCTTCATTTTCTCTTAACATAACTGTGTTAACTTTGACATTTGGTGTTGAGATTTCAGAAGTCGTTTTGAAAGGATCATCAACAAAAGGAATTTTATATCTTGGATTGTTCTGGAAATATCAACTTTGGTTTCGCATATCCAACACAATCCCCATTTTATTCAAAAAATCTATGCCTAACAATGTTCTATTTTCGGTGGCTTCGGGTAACGCAAAAATCGTTGTAATAGTTCTACGACCTACTATTTCAACAGTGATTGTTGCTTGAAGAAGGTTAGTTTCTTTTCGTATGCCATCAGCGAGCGTTATGCTTACACTGGTCTCTTTGAACAAAGTTCCTTGGTCACGGAGAAGCTTGAACAACATTTTCCCAGCAATGGAATGAGTAGCTCCGGTATCTGCGCAAGCTACCCCTGTAATACTATTTACCTTTATATACAACATAGGTGTTGTCTGTGTATTAATATAACAAGATTGGAGATGGAGGAAACTAAAATTTGCTGATTTTACTTGCGTAGATGGGGAACAATTAGGACATTTTGCTTTCACAAAACCTTGTTTCCCACAGCCATAACAGCTTATAATTGGACGCTTATCATCGTTTACAAAGCGTGAATTCGTATATTTTGAGGTAGGAGAAGTATTTTTGTAATTTCCAAAATGTTCGCTAGCTTCATTTTTGGTTATTTGATTTTTCCAGAATTCCTGACCATTTGAATTTTTCAACAAAGCTTGTAGCTTAAGTTTCTGTAGCTCATACGCTCTTTCATAAGCGATACGTTTATCCTTAACCTTTTGTTCTTCTATGCTCTCTTGTTTTTTTCTATTTTGTTCTTCTATGCTCTCTTGTTTTTTTCTATCTTCCACGATAGCAATAAAGGCCTCTTTGACAAATTGTTCATCGTCTTTAAAAAGGATGCACTTCATAATTTTTTCACGCAAGACTACTATTTTATCATCTGCATCTACCTCAAGCTCTAATTCGCTAGCCAAATTATATAAATCATTTTTTTTCCTTTAGAAAGAAACGCCATCTTTTCTCAAATCAGTTAAATTTATACTTAAATTACAAAATTATATGCAATACTTGACCCATTAAATAATCAAATACCAAAACAACTGCCTTCCCCTTGCAGGTAAATATAAACAGGTAAATATGCATAAACTTCCATAAACAATTGATAATACATACAAGAAATAATTAAATAACATACTAAAATTTATTTCTAATTAAACATGAGCTCATGTAAATATTAATGCAAAAATATTATCAGTTAATATGTAACTTTTTTAGCAATATAACTTACCGTATAAAACTGTCATAAATGTTTAAATCATAAAATTTTAAGATAATTTGATGTGAAAAAAATTTTCATTCACAAATAAACATGAAAGCAACAAAATATCAAAATAAAGTACTTACTTCTTTAAAATAAACAACATTCTAAATAATTATTGACGATTACTGAAATCACTTTTCTTTTATAATATACTACGGTGTGCACAGTTAAAACAAATAATCATAAAATTAACTTACTCAAATAATATTGCATTGAGAAAAAAAAAAAACATTACCAAAAGAAATGATATAAATCTTTCTGTTTCAGAAAATTAATCTTTCATAATACTCAAAAGAACAACAACAACAACAAAAAAACCACATACATAAAACAGCATTTAAAAATAAATAAATAATGATCAAAGCTTTTAGCTGAGCTAGCTAGCAAAAACAGAAAAACAACAACAAAAATAATTCAACTTTTTACCGGTAAGAAAACAAATAAAATTTATCTTTAGATAATCATTCGATGTCACGTGACAGTTTCAGATTTCTTTTAAAACACACAGAATGACGTCGCTAGCAGACACTGAAAATTATTCCGAAATCATTTTAGAATTGTGTAAAGAATTTTCGACGATCACAAACGGCAATTATGTAACAAACTCGAAAAATTTTCTTTTTATCACTTTTAACAGCACATTTTTACATTGCGAACTCTTGAAGCATATCTCACACAGAATTATTCCAGGAGAATGGCACTAATATGCAAGAAATTGCTTTATTGTCAGGAGACAATATTTTGAACCGGGTAGGGCGGTTACCTTTTTTTTCACTTTATTTATTATCAAACAAACGATGCACACTTTAGAACAGAAGCGGTTCTTTTTTACTTTAAACTATTCTTGAAACGACGATTTCTCAGAATTCAGAATCTAGGTGATTCATTCTTTTTATTCACTTGCCAGGGCAACAATACACTTTGGAACCAAAGCACTTTTCTTGAAATTATGCTTTCACATTCACAGAATTGAGAATGGTTTCTCAAACTTATTAAGAATCGGGGCGATTCTTTTGCTCCATTTACTTTATCGCTAGGATGACGATTTCGTTTTCGTTTTAAGAAGATTTTTTTACGTTGGGCGCCATTTTGTGTCAATGTGGGTTAGGATAAACTTTTTCGACACTTAAACAATAACATTTTTAATAAAAATCACACACAAAATATATACAATTCGCGTAAAGCGCATATTATCTTTGAAACATACATATTTCCATGAAAAGATCTCTAGGTGAGATACATTTCGAACATACGCCGGAACTCTACTTAAACCCGAACAATCATAATTACATACATTCACTTCAGTTCATGTTTGGCAAAATATCTCAGGATATTTTGCCGAGAGTGGCAACAGCGCCATCTATATGCTATAAAAATAAGGGAAGGCAGTCATTTTGTTACAGAACTATATTACATTTTCTAACTGTGGTAAGTTGGCAAAATTATAAAACAAGTTGGCAAATACTGAAATTTGACTTGGCGATATAAGGTTCTCTCCCCCACCAATAAAAAGTCTTAGCGATGGCCCTGGCTTTCACATTCCAACACGAGGAAGCGCACTCTATTCTTAACAAAACTGTAACTGAACGTAACTACGTTAAACTTATCAGGAGATATGCTAGTCGAGGGGGTGGTGGTCTTAACCAAGAATTTAAGATATTTGCTTAAATTACTATTCGAAAATAGTGGTATGAAAACTTATAAAATTTTTGATATTGAATTAGTAATGGTTATCTCATCACGCCATCAAAAAACCACTCAATCAAAACTGTAATCAAAACGTCCAGTACATTTATCGCCATGGAACACCTTCTAAATTTTAGCAAACCCTTCCTAAACTATCGTAAAGCTTCAAACAGATTCGCTTTGTTATATTTCCTAATTTTGTTCGTGCCACTCCTCCCCCCCGCCGAAATGCTGCGATATATTACATGACGGGTATCTGCCAAATTTAGAAAAGTGCCCCCTTTGGGGGAGGGGTGAAGCGGGGTAATGGCCACCATGATTTTTGATGCGGCCTGATGTTTAAAATTTTTATTATGTTTTATAAGCTGTATTAAAGTTTC
Source organism: Maratus speciosus (assembly GCA_963932465.1). Lineage (NCBI taxonomy): Eukaryota > Metazoa > Arthropoda > Arachnida > Araneae > Salticidae > Maratus > Maratus speciosus. The sequence goes on from OZ010786.1 coordinate 399,425,861, forward strand.
AAACAGATCGTCCAGCTATATTTCCTAATTTTGTTCGCGCCCCTCCCTCATAGCCCCCTCGAAATGCGACACGCCATTCTTCTTTATACTTCATTATCATTTGTTATAAAGTATCTTAACGTTTAAAACAGATCGCATTGTTAGATTTCCAACTGTAAATGAAATCGCGGTCTATTAGTTCCACATTCCACAACCAGGGAGCGCACTGTATTCTTAACAAAAGCGTATCTGAACGAAACTCCTTTACACAACCTACCAGTAGATATGTTACTCGAGGGGTTGGCGGTCTTCAGCAAGAATTTAAGATAATTGTTGAAATTACTATTCGGAAATAGTGGTAATTTAACTTTTGACATATTTATATTTAATAAGTAGCATTTATCTGAGGACTCCGTCAAAAAAACGCACCTGAAACGGTATGAAACAAAAAAGAAATATTTTACCCCTCCCACTCTCCCCACCTGCCCGAAATTTCACGCGCCATTTTTATAAACTTTTTCTTATGTGTTATAAACTATGTTAAAGTTTCAAACAGATCGCCTTGTTAGATTTCCTACTTTAAATGAAATCGCGGTCTGTTAGTTCCACATTCCACCACGAGGGAGCGCACTCTATTCTTAACAAATCTGTATCGGAAGGAAACTCCGTTAAACAACCTATAAGTAGAAATGTTACTCGAGGAAGTGGCGATCTTAATAAGAAATTAAGATATTTGCTGAAATTACTATTCGGAAATAGTGGCAACGAAACTTTAGATAATTTTATATTAAATAAGTAGCATATATCTCAGGACTTCCTCAAAAAAGTCACCTAAAGCGGTCAGAAACGCTAATTTTTTAAATAGAAATCTAGTGCCCCCCCCCTTCCGGAATTTTACGTGTCATTCTTTTTTACACTTTGTCTTATGTGTTATAAAATATCTTAAAGTTTCAAACAGATCCATTTGTTAGATTTCCTAATTTTAACAAAATCGCGTTATGTTAGTTCCACATTCCACCACCAGGAATGCACTCTATTCTTAACAAATCATATCTGAACGAAACTCCTTTACGCAATCTTTCCGTAGATGCATGGGTCGGGATGGTGGCGGTCTTAAACAAGAATTTAAAACATTTGCTGCGGTAACAAACGCTAAGATTTTAAACATAATTCTAGCCCCCCCCCTCCTCCTCGAAATATCACACTCCATTCTTTTTTACACTTTTTCTTATGTGTTATAAACTATCTTAAAGTTTCAAACAGAATTACTATTCGAAAATAGTGGTATGAATACTTGTAAACTTTCTGATGATGAATGAGTTATACTTATCTCATAGCGCTGCTCAAAAATCCCACGCAAATTATTAGATTTCCTAATTTAAGTTATTTCGTGGTTAAAAAAGCACGTGTCTCCATTTTAATCGACGCATTTGACAGCAATAAACCGATTAATTAAATAATAATTAATATTTCAGCTTGTAATTAAGATAGGACTTAGAAATGGGTATCAATGAAATCAGCGAGAAATTTCACATCGGGATGCCAAAAAATTTAATCAAAAAATTTAATATTTGAAAAGTTAAAATTTCGTATTAAAATATGCTACTATGGAAAACCGCAGCGTCGTTATGTCTGACAGCTGCTTTCCCGCGGAAATGAAATCTTTTTTCCTTGTCTTTCCAATTAAATAAATTAATTTTTTGTCGATCGATTTTTAGAGGATATTTTAACTTATGCACATCGCAGAAATGTGAACTTTATACCAAATGAAAGTAGATTTTTTTCCGCGTCTATCTATTCCTTTTACAAATTTCTCGGACCAATATTTTCTGATATGCGATTTCGCTTTAAAATGTCTACTTCATTTTTCAGCTTAATTTCCTCCGTGATAACCGTGCATCGTCAGATTTTATTGGCAACCCTTTGCAGAAACTACGAAGATTTGGAGAATGTCCGTTTGAACCTGCTTTAAAAAGGTGGATTGGTTAATTTTAGAAGTTAATTAGCCCGTAATTAGGTTAATTACCGACTTTTTCAAAATTTTATGATTTGTTGGTTGATGTGAGGTGTTCAGCTAAAAGTACCCAAAATTTCAAGTCTCTAACATGTATAGTTTCTGAGAACGGTCTCTGTGACGGACAGACAGACAAAGGAGTGAGACGAATAAGGTTTCGTCAGATGAACGAAACCCTAAAAAGGAAATTAAAATATCTGCACTTACACTTACTTTAATCTAAAATACAAACACAATTAGTCTTGAATGCTGAAGTGTATTGTAATAAAAGCTTCCTAGTCAATCACAATGACTGTTCTGAGAACCAATCAAACGTTAGTAACTTAACTGTAGTATGTTTTGATTTGTAAAAGCGGTATTTTGCTGGAATGAATTTTGCAGAAGGGTGTAACTAAATAGAATAAAGTTAAAGAAAAAATATATATTTCTATTTTTTTCTTAATGTAAATAATTTAAAAGAATGTCATCAACATCAAGAACTGATTAGACACCTACAAAAAGAAGCAGAATTGTCACATTGAGAGAAAATGGTCTCTCTTATGCTGAAATTGCAAGACAGGTTGGTGGATTAGTTACTTTATCTGGAATACGAATTTGTGCTTACGTTGTAAAGGAACTAAATCAGCGATAAATAAGGCAAGATCAGGCGGAAAACAAATGCTCAAGTGCTTCTGACGATAGAAAGATAAAAAGTCCTTCCGGCCAGTGCCGGGAGGAAGAGGTAGCTTTCAAATACCTTATTTTAAAAAAGCCAACTTCTATTATTCAAACACACGAAGCTCAATTTAGTGGAAACCGAATATAGGAGATTCAATACTAATTTTTATCAATACTAAATCATTATGAATGAGAATTTTACGAAATTAGTGAGCTTTATCCAAGCTGCTTTTATTTAAAGTAACTTATATTTGGCTGAGATGTTGATGTATACTATCCACATGCTTTCTCACATGGAAATAGGCGAATACGTGTGTTATCGCGTGACAAATACAAGATCGTTTCAAAATGTTAGCCATACTAGAAATTCAAAGTGCTATAATTCAACCATTTTTTAAGATATAAACAAAAGAACAAATTTTCAGAAACAAAATCTGCTCCGGAATCTTTGTATCAAGGCCAAACACATAAAAAAATCTTTTTCATTTTCCAATTTTTTAATACCTCATTTTAAATTTTAAATTTAATTTTTTTTAAATGGCAACCCTTTTGAAACAAGATGGCGAATAAAGCTGGCCAACGAACTCGGTCGAGACATTGGTATGTACTATGTACAGACCAAGTAACATCCAAATCGGTTCATAAATACGCTTGTTATCGCGTGACAAAAATCAGGTCGTTTAAAATGTCAGCCACAATAGAAATTCAAAACGCTATAACTCAGCCATTTTTTTAGATATAGACGAAACAAAAACTGTTCCGGGATTTTTGTATTAAGGTCAAACACATACAAAAAAAATCTTTTTCATTTTCTAATATTTTGGTATCTCATTTTAAATTTTAAATTTTTAAAATTTTTTTAAATGGCCGCCATTTTGAAACAAGATGGCGGATGAAGCTGGCCAACGAACTCGGTTGAGATATTTGTATGTACTATGTACACACCAAAGTACATCCAAATCGGTTCATAAATACGCCTGTTATCACGTGACAAATATAAGGACGTTTCAAAATGTCAGCCACACTAGAAATTCAAAAGTCCTTCCGGCCAGTGCCGGGAGGAAGAGGTAGCTTTCATAATCCTTATTTAAAAAAAGCCAACTTATATCATGCAAACACACGAAGCTCAATTTAGTGGAAACCGAATATAGGAGATTCAATACTAATTTTTATCAATATAATGAATGAGGATTTCGCGAAATTAGTCAGCTTTATCCAAGCTGCTTTTCTTTAAAGTAACTTATATTTGGCTGCCAAATTCGACAATTTCTTAAAGTGCCTGTCATTTTAAGACAACATGGTGGATGAGGCTAAGCAGTGAACTTGGTCGAAACCTTAGTAATTGCTGTGCACATGCTCACTCACATCGGAATCGGTTAATATATAGGAGTGCTGTCGCATGCAAAAAATCAGATTTTTCAAAATGTCACCCACAATAGAAATTGAAACTGCTATATCTGAGGCATTTTTTAAGGTAAAGACAAACAAAAAATGCTCCTGAATCCTTATATCAAGATCAAATACTTAAGAAAGAAACCTTTTTCAATTTCTAATTTTTTTGCACCTCACTTTAAATATATATATTTTTTAATTTAATGGCCGCCATTTTGAAACAAGATGATTGATGAATCTGGCCAGCGAACTTGGTCGAGGTGTTGATGTATACTATCCACATGCGTCTTACATCGAAATAGGCGAATACGTGCGTTATCGCGTGACAAATACAAGATCGTTTCAAAATGTTAGCCATGCTAGAAATTCAAACTGCTATAAATCAACCATTTTTTAAGATATCAACAAAAGAACAAATTTTCAGAAACAAAAACTGCTCCGGAATCTTTGTATCAAGGCCAAACACATTAAAAAAACCTTTTTCATTTTCCAATTTTTTAATACCTCATTTTGAATTTTAAATTTAATTTTTTTTAAATGGCAACCCTTTTGAAACAAGATAGCGAATGAAGCTGGCCAACGAACTCGGTCGAGACATTAGTATGTACTACGTACAGACCAACTTACATCCAAATAGGTTCATAAATACGCCTGTTATCGCGTGACAAAAATCAGGTCGTTTTAAAATGTCAGCCACAAGAGAAATTCAAAATGCTATTACTCAGCCATTTTTTTTTTTTTAGATATAGACGAAAGAAAAACTGTTCCGGAATCTTTGTATTAAGGTCAAACACATACAAAAAAAAATCTTTTTCATTTTCCAATTTTTTGGTATCTCATTTAAATTTTTTTATTTTTTAATTTTTTTAAATGGCCGCCATTTTGAAACAAGATGGCGGATGAAGCTGGCCAACGAACTCGGTCGAGATATTTGTATGTACTATGTACACACCAAGGTACATCCAAGTCGGTTCATAAATACGCCTGTTATTACGTGAGAAAAATCAGGACGTTTCAAAATGTCAGCCACGCTAGAAATTCAAAATGCTATAACTCAGCCATTTCTTAAGATATAGACGAAACAAAAACTGCTCCCGAATCTTTTTATCAAGGTCAAACACATAAGAAGAAAATATTTTTTCAATTTTCAATTTTTGGTACCACATTTCAAATTTAAATTTTTCTTAAAAATTTAAATGGCCGCCATTTTTAAATAAGATGGCGGGTGAAGCTGGCCAACGAACGCGATCGAGACATTGGTATGTACTATGTATAAACGAAGTTACATCCAAATCGGTTCATAAATACGCCTTTTATCGCGTGACAAAATTCAGGACGTTTCAAAATGTCAGCCACGCTAGAAATTCAAAATGCTATAACTCAACCATTTTTTAAGATATAGACGAAACAAAAACTGCTCCAAAATCTTTGTATAAAGTTCAAATACATAAGAAAAAAATATTTTTCCATTTTCAATTTTTTGGTATCACATTTCAAATTTTAAATTTTAAAAAAAATTTTAAATGGCCGCCATTTTGAAACAAAATGGCGGATGAAGTTGGCAAACGAACTCGGTCGAGAGATTGGTATGTACTATGTACACACCGAATTAAATCCAAATCGGTTCATAAATACGCCTTTTATCGCGTGACAAAATTCAGGACGTTTCAAAATGTCAGCCACGCTAGAAATTCAAAATGCTATAACTCAGCCATTTTTTAAGATATAGACGAAACAAAAACTGCTCCGGAATCTTTGTATAAAGGTCAAATACATAAGAAAAAAATATTTTTCCATTTTTAATTTTTTGGTACCACATTTCAAGTTTTAATTTTTTTTTAAATTTTAAATGGCCGCCATTTTGAAACAAAACGGCGGATGAAGCTGGCCAACGAACTCGGTCGAGACATTGGTATGTACTATGTACACACCGAATTACATCGAAATCGGTTCATAATTACGGGAGTTACAGTGTGACATAGGTCAGATATATATATATATATATCAATTTTGAACGGAGGGTGGTTTCGGGGTCTGGGGGTCATGATCGATAAAAATATACCAAAATTTTTTGAAATCGCTTTCCTCCGAACGGCTGCAATAGGTAGCTTTTTTGTAAAGAAAGCTACCTAAAAGGATATGCCTCAAAGATAGAAGAATTTCATCAGATGCTGTTACATGTGAAATGAATGCAATGGGTATTTAGTTAGTTCAAGAACAATACGGAGAAGATTAGTAGGTTTTGGACTGAAAGGTGGAATTCCGAGGAAAAAACCATTTTTAAATCTTCAGCAACGCAAGAAATGAGTTCAGTAGGCAAAAGAACACATTAATTGGTCGGAAAATAAGTGGAAGCAAATAATCTGGAGCGATGAGAGTAAAATATCGCTCTTTGGTAGTGATGGGCGAAACTAGGTGAGAGGTAGAGTAGAAGAAGAGCTGCATCCTGATTGCATTGAAGCAACTACAAAGAACACAACAAATGTCATGATTTAGGCCTGTATGTCTGCAGATGGTGTGGGCCGCATTCAAGCAATTAATAGCAAAAAAAAAAAAAAAAAAAAAAAAAAAAAAAAACAGGGAAACTGTCCTGGAACTAAAATTGATACCTTCCATCAAGGATCTCTTCCTCAATAAAGCACCATTTATCTTTCAGCAGGATTCAGCTCCATGCCATACGGCAAAAATATGCAAAGAATGGTTTAAAAATAATAGCATACAATTATTACTCTGGCCAGGAAGCAGCCCTGATCTGAATCCTATAGAAAATGTGTGGCGATGTTTGAAAATCCTTGTATAAAAAAAAGCGTCCATCTAATAAAACGCAACTCATTGAAGCTATAATTGATTCTTGGCATCATGTGATTAAAAAGGATGAACTCCAAACACTAGTTTTCTCAATGAAAAGACGCTGCCAAACTGTAATAAAAAACAATGGTTATCCCACTAAATAATGAATGTGTAAGTGTAACTTTAAAATACAATGAAATCTAAGATCTTTTTTTTTTTTTTGTAAGCGTAACTTTTTTTGTAATCCAGATATTTTAATTATGTTTTTTAATTAAATTCTACATTAAATTTCTTTGAATTTGATATGTAAATATTTGTATTTAAGTGAAATTTATTATATTCTCCAAGCACACAAATTTATAAAACATAAAAATTTCAAAAAATGTCCACAATTTTGGCCACCACTGTAAATATTTAAAATATCTACATCAACGTATTTATTAATTATCTATGAGAATGCATTTATGGGGTCTGTACAAAAGCATTCAAGTGCATTTCAGTCGGTGGAAATTACTGTTAGTGAATTTTCGACTGCGTTATACGTTTTGTAACTAAGCAAAATTTTAGTATACTGTGTAGTGCACATTAGTGATGGGCGATTCTGGAAAATTTGAGAATCGATTGAAATCGACATCGTATAAAACAGAATCGATCGCAATAAGAATCGATTCCCATATTCTAGAATCGATAATTGGATCGATATTTCGATGTTCACAGATTCACACAGATAAGCTGATAAATAGTAATTCCAAAACGTAGAGAATCAACAGGGCCGTAACGACTATCTCTCACCCCTCACCTCCATTTATGGGGGCCCTAGACAATGTTAGCGGCCCAGAAGTAAGCTACTACAGACCTTTGAGTCAAATAATAAGGTTTTTTAACTTTTAAAATTATTATTTTTAAGGTGTAATTTTAATAATAATTTATATTATATTTAAATTTATCTTTAAAAAAGATCTCGGTCATATAAAAAAAAGGAAAGAAATGATTTTTAATTTTTTTTTCATCCGGAAAAGATGTACTTTGTACTCTTATTTCCTTCAACCAAACAGATGGGGACTTACTTCCTATAAACTCCCTAAAACGTGTATAAACTTCTTAAAAATGCGCAGATGAGCGAAATTTTGAAGGCTCTAAATTTATTTTAAAAAGTTAAATGGTTTTTCTGTTTTTTTAGGGTCTCCTATAAGCGTGGGGGAAATGCAAATATTACAAAGCTTCTTTTAAAATAGCTGTGATGAATGTAATTAACCAATCATCACATACTAATTAGCCCCCTGTTCCCCCCTTCATATTTAACCAATGAACTTCCAAATCTAATTAGGGAAGCGCCTTATCAAAATAAACTGGTATACCAAATTTGAAGTAAATCGGATAGCAAAACCCATCTATCTAAAGTAGAGAGGGTATTTTCCCCTCGCCCCCCCTCCCCCCTTTAGACTATAACAATGAACCTTCAAATATAATCAGAGAAACTCGTTATCAAAGTTAACCGGTATACCAAAATTTGCAGAAAATCTGATAATTCTGCATGAAAAACCCATTTATCTGAGCTAAGGGGGGGGGGGGATTAGCCCCCGGTTCCCCTTTATACTTAACAAATGAGCCCCCAAAACTAATCAGGGAAGCGCCTTAGCAGAATGAACATAAAAAAAAATTGAAGCAAATCGGATATTTCTATCAAGAGTTATCGCGTTACGTACGTACATACATACATACAAAACCGACGGGCACATTAGATCTCAGGCTCTGATAGCCTGTGAGCTAAAAAGTGCCAAGAGCGTGTAACTAGTGTGGGGGGGGGGGGACCGAAAATAAAAGAGGACATTAAAAGCTTTCCAACAATATGTTACACGTGATGGTTTGGAATAAACAATAAATATGCCCCCCCCCCCGGGGGACAGGTAAGTCTCAAACGGTGGGAGGGGTGACCTCAAGTGTATCTTTGGTCAAGGTTTCAAAATGTGGATTTATAATAAAATAGAACGAGAATTGGGCATTTTAAATATAGCATGCATATTTTGAACGGCCCTGTAAATTAAGATTGGGGAGGAAGGGGGGGGGGAGGGAAAGGATTAGAAGGGACGAACTCGAAAAATACAACATAATAAACTAGTAACCCAAATAACTAGGCTTCTAAACAAAAGTATAACGATTTAACCTAGTATTGAATTCAGGGGGTGACCCGGGGGAACATTGGAATGTCCCTCCCGAAAGCTTTGAGATTTTATGCTTTTTAATGGACAAATGTGCACGCCCCTTACGGAACTCTAAAATCTCCCCCCCCCCCCCCCACATCCCGACCGGAGCAGTCTAGAAATCAACCCGCCATTCAACACTGAACCTAGAAAGAAAAAAAAAAAGGCTCTTATACAAAATTTTACAGCAATTCTGCCACTAAAAAGTAAAATTGGAGGAATCTATTCAATCCGAATCGTGGATCATGTGCGATGCGATTTGAATTGAAGTAAATAAAAAAATAACAATTTTACCCGCATCTAAAAATCGGCATCGAATCTGAACTGAATCGATTCGCCCGAATCTAAAGAATTGCAGTAAATCAAAAAATAGCGATTCTGCCTGCATCTAAAGATCGACATCGGAATCGAATCTAAACTGAATCGATTCGCCATTTCTGATCTTAATTTACGGGCAGAATCGATGCGTTAATTTTTTCTTGCTTTCTTTTGTCTTTAGAAAAAGAAAGCGTTGGATTCGTGAAAAATTTCGACTTCCGGTTTTCTAAGGATTTATAGTTTTAGAAGATCTTGTCTGGAATACGATTTGACTATTTTTATACGTTGTCTGTCTGTCAGTCTGTCTATTTGTTTGTCTCTGACAAAAAAATTGTGGGCGGTCTATTTCAAGAACTAATGCATGGAATCTGTTGAAACTTTAGATTCAATTAGACTTTCATATAAATTTGTGCTGATTACTTTTTGATGAAAATCTACCGGCTGGTGGCGCTGCTATGCTGCATTTTCCCGATTTTCGCAATAGCTCAATCTCAAGAACTAATGCACGGATTTTCATCAAACTTCACATTCTGTTAGACGTTGGCATAAATTGTTGTATATTAGATTTCGGAGTAAATCACCCAACAGGGGGGCGTTGTTATGCAGATTTAATCAGCAGTGTTGAATTCAGACAATTTTCTCCGGGAGGGATTTCTGCGGATCCAGAGAGGGACAGTTCAGAGGGGAAGGGGATTGGACTTTTGTACATTAAGCATAAAATCTTAAACCTTCTGGGGGGACATTTGAATGTTGCACGGGGGGGGGGATGTCCCTCCGGGCTACCCCCGGAATTCAACACGTTTTTCTGGATTTAAACGATTTTAGGGATCATATCTCAAGAACTAATGAACGGAATTTCATCAAACTTAATATTCTGACATAAGTTGTTCATGATTATTTTTTCGTGTAAATGATATAACAGGTTGTGCTGCCATGCTGCTTCTTTTTAGCAGTGTTGAATTCAGGCATTTTTCTCCGGGAGGGATTTCTATGGTTCTGGAGAGGGACATTCTGGAGTTTCGGGGGGGGGGGGAGAATTGGACCTTTGTCCATTAAGCATAAAATCTCAAATCTTCATGAGCGACATTTCAATGTTCCGGGGGGGGGGGGGTCGTCCACCCGTACCAGCCCCTGAATTTAACACTGTTTTTCAGAATTTACACGATATTAGCGATAATATCTCAAGAAGTAATGATCGGAATTTCATCAAACTTAATATTATGTGTGATTGACATAAGTTGTTCCTGAGTTTTTCGTGTTAATCATGTAACAGGCTATACTGTTTTTTTTTTTATTTTATGCATGATATTCGTGATTGCTATATCTCAAAACTAATGCACGGAATTTAATCAAACTTCATATTCTGTTACACTTTCAGATAAATAGATCTTTATTAGGCTTGGGTGTATACTGACCAATAGCTGACGCTTTTATGCTCTTTGAATTGGGATTTTCCGTTGCGGACATCTAGGCTAATATCAGACGAACGTCTTTTTGCACGCTTTTTTTTTCGCTCTTACACCGTCCCTACACATGATAGCGAAGGTGTAGGGATGGCGTAAGAGCGAAAAAAGCGTGCAAAAAGACGTTTGTCTGACATTAGCCTAAGAGGGTGTGGGCCGAAATTCAATGATGTGTTAGGAAAATGCAATGCTTATATTTTCTTTTAAAATGCACATACTTCAACAAACCTATCCTTTTTGAATCCTCATGATGCGCATAGGTTATCATTTAAATTTGACAATGTGATAGAGAATTTTGAAGTTTTAACATTTATGAGGCAGATGAAAGTTTTGGGACTGGCACATCCAACTACTTTATCTTCAATTTTTGAAGGAAAATGAAAATGATATTACCTTATTTTGTCTTAGAGACATCGATTAAAAAATTCATAGTATCGATTAAATCGAGTTGGCTATAGTATCGATTAAATCGATTAAAAAAAATCGAAATCGCACATCACTATTGCACATACATATCTATAGATCATGTACATGGTATGTGCAGTACATGCACAATAGTACAGGGATGCACAAAGGAGTTCGAGTCTCTTCCCTTTCCGGCTATTGACGGCAGTTGCTTTCAGTTTTTTAAAATGTGAAATTCTGTTGCAGTTTCTGAGAGTGTTGAAAAGTGTATAGTAATCTTGAAGCATTATTTCTCTTTTTTGTGTTTTCCCACTTGTAAATGCAAGGATATGTTAAATACGTAGATAATATGGAAGTCCGAGAGGCATATGAAAAAAGAAAAAAATGTTACGTTGCTGAACACCAGCATGTCAACGGTTTTATTTTATTTTAATGAATACACTTCCTGTTGAATTTACCTTTAATTATGATGCTGTTCGATTACATTAGTATTTTGTGCAGTTGCTTCTCGATTCTTGGTACATAATCATTCAAAAAAATATATTTAAAAAACCTGATGAATATTACATAAGATGAGCTTAAAAGTTAAAATTCTGTATATATGCATGAAGAAAGGTCAAATTTACACTCACATATTTATTTTCAGATATCATAGGCTAGGCCATAAAAATGATGTACGGTACTATTTTACCAGTCCTGTAAGCAAACGAGCACAATTACGTTTTTCGGATCTGTATGAGCTTGATCTAAATTTATTTTTAATAAAATCAGCACTATTAACCTTCCTTCAGGCGCAGGGTATCAGACAGGCGCAGAAAAGTTGTTCTCGCTTTCCCCTCCATCCTTTGAGGCGCAGGTGCCTGTGTTGTAAAATACTCCTTTTATTTTATTTATGTAATCTAACGATTCGTATATACCGGGTGTCCCAAAAAGGACTGACTGATTTTAAAATTCAATAACTTGCAAACGGTGACAGATATTTAAAAAATTCTTGCAGGAGGGTTATGCATAAGGTCAAAAGTTTTTTTACAGTGATTTTCAATTTTAGTTCGAATTACAAACAATAGATGGCGCTGCGATCAATAGACGCTGAATTCAGGCTCGATTTTTGGTACTTCGTGGCCCGGATAATACATTTCCATCTCCTTTTTCAGCATGGAACAAGAGAAAGGACCAGAAATCGAACCTGTATTTAGCGACTATTGCTTACAGCGCCATCTATTGTTTGTAATTCGAACTAAAATCGAAAATCACTGTAATAAAACTTTTGACCTTATGCATAAATCTCCTGCAAGAATTTTTTAAATATCTGTCACCGTTTGCAAGTTATTGAATTTTAAAATCAGTCAGTCCTTTTTGGGACACCCGGTATCTTTTCTTTTCTGCCGCTAGAAGGTCAATCGTGTTTCCATGGAAATAGGTTTTGATAATATACAGACATTCTAAGATGTTTTATGATGTTCTTTGTAGTTGAGTGTTGATTGTGTTATGTAAAGGTGATGTCTGCTGTTTTGTCCAGATAAATGTATATATTATGTGAAAGGTGTTGCTGCATTATTTATTTGATGGTCATGTCTTTATTTACTACAAGCCAAACCTGCGCTACTGAGAAAAGTAAGCATGAACTTTATTTTTTTAAACAAGTATAATATATAATCTATGTTCTATTACTGTTTATATTAAAAAGAAAGTTCACCAAATGCTTACAGATCACGAGACTGAAGCTCTAATATATTATTAATACTGATTTGAATTGTTTAAAATAAAATAAAACATTAAATAACATTTATTAGCCGTAGTAAAACAAAAACGAATGACAAATTATTAAACATAAGCAAAATGGCTTCCTTGAAAGAGAATAATATTGCGAAACTAAGTAATGACAATATTTCCATTTGGAAATTCAAAATGCAAATGATTCTTATAAAAGAGGATTTATTTGACGTAACTGAGGATGAATCCCCAGCAAATCCGGATGAAAAATATTTAAAACGCGATAGACAAGCAAGAGCGTTAATTAATTTATGCATAGAAGATTCTCAAATTATTCATGTCAAATATGAAACCACGGCAAAAGCCACATGGAATAAGCTTAAAGCTATTCACGAACGATCGAACTTATCTAGTAAGCTTTTCTTATTACGAAAATTATACGCTACAAAAATGCCAGAAGATGGTAACATGAATGAGTATATCGCTCAAATGTTCGAATTAGTGGATAGGTTAAAAGCCGTTGGTGAGGAAATAAAAGATGATCATATAGCGGCATTGCTTTTAGTCTCAGTTCCTAAATCTTACGATAACTTAATTGTTGCTATGGAGGCGCGACCTGAAATCGAAATAAATTCCCAATTAATAAGAAATAAACTGTCAGACGAGTACAATCGTAGAATGGAAATGAATAATGATCGTGGAGTTTCACAAGTCTTTAAAACGAATGTTTTTAAACAAAATTGGCCTAAAAATGACAAATTCTGCTCGCATTGCAAGAAAACAGGCCATTGCCGAAACGAATGTTATCACTTGAACAACAAAACTTTTCAAAATCGCAATTGGAATAAATCTTATTATCCATTACAAAGTAAAAATAACAAGAAACAAAACGTTGATCTCAGAAGATCCAATTTTATCTCCATGACAACGAACGATAAAAATATGAATCAGAATAAAGTCTTTATGCAAAGCATCGGACAAAATTCCAATTCTAACCAAGATTGCAGATGATCTAGTGAGAGAAAAATAAAAGAAATAAAAACTCAGGATACAACAGCTCGCGATAAAAATCCATTAAATAAAAATAATCAAATGAATCGAGAAGCTAATTCTGTCTTGAATAATGAAAATAAAAATACTGAAGAATACACTTTAAAACTTAACTGTAATTTAACGCAAAATTTTAAAGGAGATTTCTACATATATAGTGGTACAACACAACACTTAGCTAATGACATAAATATGTTTACAGATTTTAACTCGAACGCGGAACCTGTGAAAATTATTATTGCAGACGGGAAAAGTTTATTTTCGCAAGGTATCGGTAACGTTCACATTTCAACAAAATTGTCTGACGGAAAACTAGTCATGATGTTATTCTAATGAATGTATATTTCTTGCCTGAATTAGAGTGTAATTTAATATCGGTAAAAAGAATTACTGAAAAAGGATTTACAGTTACATTTAACAAAATCAAATGCTTCGTTACAAAGAATGAAATTACGTACTTAGAAGCAGTTTCAAGTAATAATAGTCTTTATAAGGTAACACAAAATGGATATACAGGGAACAGCAAAAACCAAACGTTTGCTTTGAAATGCAGAAATGAAAACTGCATTAATTTATGGCACAAACACCTTAGGCACCGAAATTCAGATGCTATTAAGCAACTTGTGAGAGAAAATTTCGCTGATGGCATCGAAGTTGATAACTGCGAAAAAGTTAATAATTGCGAAATTGTATTAAAAATAAACTTTCAGAATTTCCCTATCCGAACGAATCAAAGTTCAAAGGAAACAGTCCACTTGAGCTTGTGCATAGTGACCTATGTGGCGCCATGAAAACAACCAGCGTCAGCGGAAAGCGTTACTTCCTTACTTTCGTTGACGATTTGTTACGTTTCACTATGATTTATCTAATAGCAAACAAAAATGAAGTTTACGCTAAACTAAAAGACTACGTCGCTATGACTACGAATAAATTCAATAAGAAGCTAAAAACGCTTAGAAGCGACAATGGAGGGGAATATATAAGCAATGAAATGGAAGAATTCATGAGAAATTATGGAATTGAACACCAGTTCACAGTGCCACATTCACCACAACAGAATGGAATTGAGGAAAGCTAAAATAGAAGCTTAATGGAGATGACAAGATGCTTCCTGTCTGAAGCCAACCTTCCACACAAATATTGGGGAGAAGCCATAATGACAGCAAACTATTTGCAGAATAGATTGCCCACTAAAGCCAAAATTAAAACACCGTATGAGTTATAAAATGGTCGGAAACCAGATTTATCAAACATCAGAGTTTTTGGATCTAAAGCATTCGCACACATTCACAAAAGTAAAAGAGGAAAAACTAGACGAGAAGGCTGTAGAAGGAATTGTGATTGGCTATGATTAAAGAAGTAAAGGATTTCGGATTTTAATATCTGACCATAATGTAATTATAAGTAGAACAGCCAGATTCATTGAAGACGCAACATCCGACAAGGAAATTACAGTAGTTCCACCAAAACGAATAGAATATGAAGAAGAAGAAATGAATGAAGAAACATCTCAAGAAGATTCGAATATTATGAAGAAACAATCTCCGACACCAATGGAACCAAGAAGATCCCATAGAATTAATAAAGGAAAACCGCCAGAAAGATTAACTTATTTTACAGGAGAAGCAGTGAAAGAACCTGCTAGTTTCAATGAACTGAATTCTCTTAATCCTGATGAAAAGAAGAAATGGTTCGAAGCAATCGAAGAAGAGATGCAATATCTAAAAAAGAATCGACGTGGGATCTTGTAAAGCTACCCAAAGATAAAAAGGCAATAGGCTGTAAATGGACGTTTAAAGCCAAGTTGAACGAAAATGGCACAGTTGAAAGATATAAAGCAAGGCTCGTCGCAAAAGGTTTCAACCAAAAGTTCGGAGCAGATTACGATTAAACTTTTGCCACAGTAGTCAAGCACACAAACATAAGAGATTTTTAACGGCTGTAGCTCAGAAGAAAATGCATGTCAAACATGTTGATATCACAACAGCATTCTTGCATGGAGACCTCAAGGAAGATATCTACATGGTACAGCCAGAGGGAAATCATGAGAACCTGAAGTTAATCATGAGAAGAAAGTTTGCAAATTAAGAAAATCTATATATGGGCTTAAACAAGCTGCATATGCGTGGAATCAAAAGCTAGCAGAAGTTTTGCTGAAAAACAATTTCAAGCAAAGTATGGCAGATGCATGTTTATTTAGAAAAACAGATGAAAATGAAAATATACTAATTATTCTGTACGTAGATGATCTTCTTATTTCTTGTAAAGATGAAACAAAAATCAACAAAATCACAAACAAAAATCAATATTCTGAAAGAAAACTTCGAAGTTAAAAATTTAGGTGAAGTGAAACATTATCTTGGAATAAACATCCAAAGAAATATTGATGGAAGCTTTGAATTGAATCAGAAAAATAAAATTGAAAAATTACTTAAGAAGTTTAACATAGAAGAGAAGAAGCCCACATACATACCAATGGAAACTTCATACCCAAAAAGTCCTTCCGGCCAGTGCCGGGAGGAAGAGGTAGCTTTCATATTCCTTATTTTAAAAAAGCCAACTTATATTATTCAAACACACGAAGCTCAATTAAGAGGAAACCGAATGTAGGAGATTCAATACTAATTTTTATCAATACTAAATCATTATGAATGAGAATTTCGCGAAATTAGTCAGCTTTATCCAAGCTGCTTTTATTTAAAGTAACTTATATTTGGCTGCCAAATTCGGCGATTTCTTAAAGTGCCTGCCATTTTAAGACAACATGGTGGATGAGGCTAACCAGTGAACTTGGTCGAGACCTTAGTAATTGCTGTGCACATGCTCACTCACATCCGAATCGGTTGATATATACGAGTGCTGTCGCAGGCAAAAAATCAGATTTTTCAAAATGTCACCCACAATAGAAATTGAAACTGCTATATCTGAGCCATTTTTTAAGATAAAGACAAACAAAAAATGCTCCTGAATCCTTATATCAAGGTCCAATACTTAAGAAAGAAACCTTTTTCAATTTCTAATTTTTTTGCACCTCACTTTAAATATATATATTTTTTAATTTAATGGCCGCCATTTTGAAACAAGATGGCTGATGAATCTGGCCAGCGAACTTGGTCGAGGTGTTGATGTATACTATCCACATGCCTTCTTCCATCGAAATAGGCGAATACGTGTGGTATCGCGAGACAAATACAAGATCGTTTCAAAGTATTAGCCATGATAGAAATTCAAAGTGCTATAATTCAACCACTTTTAAGATATAAACAAAAGAACAAATTTTCAGAAACAAAAACCGCTCCAGAATGTTTGTATCAAGGCCAAACACATAAAAAAAATCTTTTTCATTTTCCAATTTTTTAATACCTCATTTTAAATTACAGTTTTTTTTAAATGGCAACCCTTTAAAAAAAGATGGCGAATGAAGCTGGCCAACGAACTCGGTCGAGACATTAGTATGTATTATGTACAGACCAAGTTACATTCAAATCGGTTCATAAATACGCTTGTTATCGCGTGACAAAAATCAGGTCGTTTTAAAATGTCAGCCACACTAGAAATTCAAAATGCTATAACTCAGCCATTTTTTTAGATATTGACGAAACAAAACCTGTTCCGGAATCTTTGTATTAAGGTCAAACACATACGAAAAAACTCTTTTTCATTTTCCAATTTTTTGGTATCTCATTTTAAATTTAATTTAAAAGAAAAATTTTTAAATGTCCTCCATTTTGAAACAAGATGGCGGATGAAGCTGGCCAACGAACTCGGTTGAGTTATTTGTATGTACTATGTACACACCAAGGTACATCCAAATGGGTTCATAAATATGTCTGTTATCACATGGCAAAAATCAGGGCGTTTCAAAATGTCAGCCACACTAGAAATTCAAAATGCTATAACTCAGCCATTTTTTAAGATATAGACGAAACAAAAACTGCTCCAGAATCTTTTTATCGATGTCAAACACATAAGAAAAAAATATTTTTTCAATTTTCAATTTTTTGGTACCACATTTCAAATTTAAATTTTTCTTAAAATTTTAAATGGCCGCCATTTTTAAACAAAATGTCGGATGAAGCTGGCCAACGAACTCGGCCGAGACATTGGTCTGCACTATGTATAAACGAAGTTACATCCAAATCGGTTCATAAATACGCCTTTTATCGCGTGACAAAATTCAGGACGTTTCAAAATGTCAGCTTCGCTAGAAATTCAAAATGCTATAACTCAGCCATTTTTTAAGATATAGACGAAACAAGAACTGCTACGGAGTCTTTGTATAAAGGTCAAATACATAAGAAAAAATATTTCTCCATTTTCAATTTTTTGGCACCACATTTCAAATTTTTAATTTTTTTAAAAATTTTAAATGGCCGCCATTTTGAAACAAAATGGCGGATGAAGCTGGCCAACGAACTCGGTCGAGACATTGGTATGTACTATGTACACACCGAATTACATCCAAATCGGTTCATAAATACGAGAGTTACAGTGTGACATAGGTCAGATATATATATATATATATATTACCATTAATTAAACATAACCTGCCACCGTCAATTATTATGAATAAAAGCTGTAAGTATTAAAAAAAAAATATTATAAGAATTATTATGGAAGAAAAAAGAAAAAAGTGGACACCGACAAAAACTGAAAAGCTTATACATTGAATTACGTTATCGAGGGCACAGAATTCAATGATATAAGCAAAATGGTTGTTTTCTGTAGGAAAAATAAGCTAAAGCTAAAATTAATTTTCCCCTGTGCCCGAACAACCACTAAAATCAAGTGAATTGATTAAAAATGAAAGCAGAATAGAAACAAATAATATGAAATGGAAGAATCAATAAAACATATTTAAATATTTATAGGATATAAAATAGAAATAATAAACACCATGCCGATTAATATTTCAGTATTTTACAAAAATCCATGTGCACATGTCTTCCAGTATATCAAAAAGAATAAGGTGAATAAAACAGTTAAGAAATCACAGTAAATGATACCAAAGGATGCAGTTAATACATTTTGAAATAAAATTTGAAATACCTTGTAAAACAAATTTAATCTAATATAAAATAAATAGATATTAATTACATTATTTAAAATGCACAATTAAATTAATTGATAACAGTTTAACAATATCGTCAAAATTTAGCAAAAATACACCCTGGTGTATAAATTATAACTGAAATGGAGCTAGAAAAATTAAAAAATAGAGCAATCTGAAAGATACAATTTTAGTGCTGCCATCTATTAATAATTATATTAAACATCTATCGCAAGATAAAAATTTGCAAGCTTTTGAATGTAAATAACTGTTTAAACAGCAAAACCAAACAAATCCTTATACATAGAGAATTATAGAACAACCACTAAAATCAAGTGAATTGATTAAAAATGAAAGCAGAATAGAAACAAATAATATGAAATGGAAGAATCAATAAAACGTATTTGAATATTTATAGGATATAAAATAGAAATAATAAACACCATACCGATTAATATTTCAGTATTTTACAAAAATCCATGTGCACATGTCTTCCAGTATATCGAAAAGATTAAGGTGAATAAAACAGTTAAGAAATCACAGTAAATGATACCAAAGGATGCAGTTAATACATTTTGAAATAAAATTTGAAATACCTTGTAAAACAAATTTAATCTAATATAAAATAAATAGATATTAATTACATTATTTAAAATGCACTATTAAATTAATAGATAACAGTTTAACAATATCGTCAAAATTTAGCTAAAAATACACCCTGGTGTATAAATTATAACTGAAATGGAGCTAGAAAAATTAAAAATTAGAGCAATCTGAAAGATACAATTTTAGTGCTGCCAATTATTAATAATTATATTAAACATCTATCGCAAGATAAAAATTTGCAAGTTTTTGAATGTAAATAACTGTTTAAACAGCAAAACCAAACAAATCCTTATATATAGAGAATTATAAACCTAATATAAATCACACAAAGTATTTAAAACTATTGTTAATAAAATTTAAAAGCATACAATATGTTCTATTAGCTAAATTATTTAAACTAAACTAAGAGTTTAAATAATGTTAGAACATTGATAATATATAGCATATATCTATATGCTATAAAACAAAATAAATTCAGTAATAATTAATATAAATAATTATTAAAAATTATCTAAAAATTATTTTTTAATGAATTATATATAAGATGTTTATAAAATGAACAGGAAATAACAAACATGTAGAAGTATATAGAAGGTTAAATAATGCTTAAAATCCCATTACTTAAAACGCACAAATATAGAATGTAGATTATTTTCAGACATCCATAAAAATCCATAAAGTATGAATATGGGACATTCAAAAACATTAAACTAAGAGTGGCATACTATTAGTAATTAATATGATATTGTCCTTAGTAAATTAAAATTTAATAACAAATAATTGTAAATTAGATTAATGAATAATTAAGCTAATTATAATATTAATGAAAATCTCCAACTTACATATAAAATATCAAATCAACATCCACATAAAATACATAACAAAAAAATAGTAATAATACAAGAGCCCCGCTTTTTTTTTTTTTTTTTTTAATAAATAATTAACCATTGCGTATTATCCAGACAACACCACCCTCCTCCGTACTCTAACATCTACCCACCCAACCAACCTATAATATTTTTTTATATTATTTTACAATTTTTAATTTTTTATAGATATTTTTTTTTTATTTTATAATTTTTTTGTAATTTTGTTTACGCATGTGTTAATTTGTGTTTATAGATCATGTAAGAAAAGTACTAATTGTATATTAATGAATATATGAATTTTTTTGGAAAACCATGATTTAATGCATCATAAATTAGTTTTTTAATGTTATTGTTAATTAGAGGAGAAGAACATAAACATTTTATTCTATATAAATGATTAAGTATTATATTACGAAATACAGAATGATGTAGACAAGATTTAAAATTTGTAAATGTATTAACTGTGAATTTAAATTCTTTACGTTTGTCATACAAATCTGTGATTGTTTTATTGTCTTTTATTGTAATTTTAAGATCTAAGAAGTTAATTGTATTGTTAGTTAAAAGGTTTTCCGTTAATTCCAAATTAGTGGGATAATCAACTGGAAATCGAGTAATTGCAGATTGATCAGTTTCAATTAAAATGATGTCATCAATATAACGATATAAATGTAGATTATTATTAGTAAAATTGCGTTCATAATGAGATAAGTATAAGTCTGAGAGTAAACTGGAAGTACAACCGCCTTGTGGTATACCGACATGCTGTAAATATAAAGTATTATCTTGCAATATATAATTATTATAGATAATGAAGTTAGTTAAAGATTTAAAATATGCAATATCTATATAAGATGGTAATTCCAGTTTTTTATAATACTTTTTAAATAATGCATTTATAATTTTATGTAAATCTAATAGGTCTATATTATTAAAAAGATCTTTGAAGTCATATGTCGTTATATTACAAACAGAATGAAGATTTTTTAAAATCTTAACAAGTTGATAGCTATTTTTTATACAATGTGTATTATCATTGTTTGTAGTAAGTTCATATATTTGATTAAGAATTTTTAAGAGAAGTGTATTGGCTTTATTATTATATGTATTACAACCAATAGTAACAGTCCTAAATTTAATAGGAGTTTTATGAAATTTGGGAATAAGAACTAAATATGGATAATTAAAATTAGTAGATAAAATATTTAAAAGTTTATAATAACTTCGAATTTTACGATTATTTACAATAACATTTTCATTAGTTTTTTGAAAAGACTTATTAGAAGAAATAGAATTTGTAAGAAGTTGGTGATAATATGATTTACATATAATAGCATAATTGTTAGGAGATTTGTCTACATATGTAATAACGAAGTTTTTTTGTAATATATATATATATATATATATATATATATCAATTTTGAACGGAGGGTGGTTTCGGGGTCTGGGGGTCATGATCGATGAAAATATACCAAAATGTTTTGAAATCGCTTTCCTCCGAACGGCTGCAATAGGTAGCTTTTTGTAAAGAAAGCTACCTAAAAATGAAGATGACAGTAATTTTCTCGACGATAATAATGAATATAGACAAGCCATTGGAGCTTTTCTTTACATAGCAACAGTGTCACGACCGGACATTGCCCTAGCAGTTAATATACTTAGCCGAAAAATTGAAAAACCATCAGAAAAAGACTGGAAATCAGTTCAAAAGATTATCATGTATCTAAACACAACAAAGAACCTGAATCTTGTTATAAGCAGCCGAATTGACCCAATTCTCACTTGCTACTCTGATACAGACTGGGCTGGAGATAAAGCGACCAGAAAGTCTACAAGCGGTAACATCTTTCTTTTAGGAGACAATCCAATATCATGGTTCTCAAAACGCCAAAATTGTATTGCTGTGTCCACTGCAGAATCAGAATATATAGCCGCTGCAAATGCTGCACAAGAAATACAGTGGTTGCTGACTCTACTAGAAGACTTAGGTCTCAAACAATCCTTAACAGCTATGCTATATGAAGATAATAAATCTTGTATAGTACTGACACAAACTGGGAAACATAGTGCTAGAACCAAGCATATTGATGCCAAATATCATTATATTAGACATTTACAAGAACAAAATATAGTGCTTGTTAATTACTGTAGTTGAAAGGAAATGATTGCAGATATATTAACAAAGCCTCTTCCCAGACCCAAATTTTTAAAATTAAGGGAAAAACTAAATTTAATTTCTTTTTCGAACCGCTAGATTAAGGGGGGATGTTGTAAAATACTGCTTTTATTTTATTTATGTAATCTAACGATTCGTATATCTCTTTTCTTTTCTGCCGCTAGAAGGTCAATCGTGGTTCCATGGAAATAGGTTTTGATAATATACAGACATTCTAAGATGTTCTATGATGTTCTTTGTAGTTAAGTGCTGATTGTGTTATGTAAAGGTGATGTCTGCTGTTTTGTCCAGATAAATGTATATGCTATGTGAAAGGTGTTGCTGCATTATTTATTTGATGGTCATGTCTTTATTTACTACAAGCCAAACCTGCGCTACTGAGAAAAGTAAGCATGAACTTTATTTGTTTAAACAAATATAATATATAATCTATGATCTATTACTGTTTATATTGAAAATAAAGTTTACCAAATGCTTACAGCCTGTCCTCCCTGTACCATCCTATCTCTATAGGCGATGTTCGAAACTCAGAGTAAATAGATTAACCGAGATGAAATGTGCAGCCTTTGCTTGAAGGCAAAAGTAACAAACAGGCTAGTGCAGCTTTAAAACTTGGTTTCAATTCGGCCTAAACACTTGCAGCTCGCTTTGATTGAATGCTCATTTGGACTCCGTGAGTGATCTTTAAAGCTTTCAGACTAAGAATTCAGCTCTTGTCCCTTGTGTTTGTCCTGTTTGGGCTGAATGATGACATTTAAAATGTAGCGATAGCCGGGCGCGTATTGGAAACCGTTTTGACGATATATGCCCAAGGCCGTAGCCAATGGGGGGATTACCAGGGTTTGATCCCCCTCCGAAATTTCTGTCAAGATAACTATAAATATGCTATTAACTATCACTGTCAACACAGTCAAGATTCGAAAATAAACTACAGTAGAGTCCCTATTATATGGGTTAATATGGACCAAGCTCACCTTGGATAAGCAAAAAACTCGGATAAACCGGATCTACGCAAATCGTCACCCACTAAGGAGATGAAATATAAATTTTCACTTCATTCATTCATTTTTATCGTACTAGCAATATTTCTTTGATGTACATTTCCCTTACTTTTAAGAGGGAATGAAATTGTTTATTTGAAAAAGCCCTTGATAGTTTTTTGTTTGTGAAATGTTAATTTTGCTGCAGTTTTTTTTTCTGCAGTATTGCGCTACTGCATAGCTATCAATTTCTAAGATTTTTCCTTACCACCAAAACTTACTAGTAAATTTTGCCTAATTCAATGGCCGAAATTTAACAATTGTCAACGAATAAATATGGTAAAAATTTAAATTAAAATTTAGAGGTAACAAAATCGTACAAAATTGCAGCTATGTGATTCTAATAGTGTCATGAAAATTGCAGGTGTAGCCTCTTCTTTTCTGCTCAAAGTATTAAATGGTTTTTTCAATCGAACTCATACCTTTGAAATAGATCATTTTCTTCTGATGGACTGATGGCTTCCATTATTATGAAACAGCCATTATAAATGAAATGTTATTTTTTGTGCCCATTCCGACCAGAAAATCAGAGTTCCAACTTTTACGGCTGTTCTTTCGTCTTCATCTAACCCTTCATTTATAATGGCTGTTTCATAATAATGGAAGCCATCAGTCCATCAAAAGAAAATTACTCGGTTAAAAATTAAAAATCCAAAATGAGATAATGATCAAATTATGATCAAATCCCCCCTACAAAATATTTTCCTGGCTACGGCCTTGTATATGCCATCTCTACTACAGTGGGGCATCGATTATCCGAACTAATAGGCGATCGGGGGTGTTTAGATAAACGAGATTTCGCATAACCGATCATTTAAAAAAACAAAAAACAAAAACATACTAGGGTTATATGAGCATAGTGAAATAAATAAACAGTGACAATAAACCCAAATATGTACGTATTTTGTACTACAATGCTTGCAACACGAAGAAAGGAACAAACTATGAAGTGATTAAAGAAATCTGTAGGAGATCAAAAGTACAGTACAGTAGCGTAGCGTTGCCAGGCGTCCCGCATAAATCAGGCTCTAAATGCTCAGGACACCACTAATTTTTTACAATTTATTTCACCCTCTTTAATCGCAGATAATTTTGTAGAGGCGAGGTCTAATTAGACGAAGAAAATTACTTTAAAATGGTGATGTCCACAGCATTTGGAACTCCGATTTACGAGGGACACCTGGCAACACTGACTGTAGGTCTACAGTTAAAGAAAAGAAGTCCAACATTTTCTTTTGCTTCAGAGAGAGCACTCTTTTTCTTACACTTTAAAAATTGGGAAGAATGAAAAATATACTTTTTGAAAGAGTGTCAGGAATTTTCACTCTTTTTGGAGTGAATTTAATAAAAATACACTCCTTAAAAAGTAAAATTTTCCAGTCTCTAGAAACGAGTGAAATATGTCACTCCATTGTCGAGAGTGAAATATGTCACTCCGTTGTCGAGAGTGATATATCCCACTCCGCTGACGAGAGTGAAAGCCTGTCATTATACAATTAAAAAAAAATTCCGTCCAACTTTGAATCAATATATGGAGTAACATAATGATAAGCTCCAAAATATGTCACTTCTTAATTTTCAAAAACTCCATTTCATAATGTAACCTTGGAAATTACGTACTAAAACTCACTCCTTTTCAAGAGTGAATAGTCACTCTTCTAAAAGAGTGACTATTCATTCTAAGCAAGAGTGAGTATTGTATGGGTATTAATAATCAGCCAATCAGAACAGTCTTGTCTACGACGCTTTTTTAAGATAAGATAAAGACATTCGCTGCTTTAGAAATAAAATATACGGCTATTATTAAAGTGAACATGTATGGAACTTTTTATCTTCATATAAAATTAAATGTAATTAGAACATTCTCAAAGAGCATTCGAAACAATTTTGCGGTTTGAAACTTCTATTACTGTTATCTGCAGTTTTTCCCGAGCACGTGAAATGTATCTTCAATGTTGAGTCATATATGCTTTGCTTACATTATTATTTTTATAACCGTCTCGAGTCTCTCACGACTGATAATTATCCGCAGTGAAGCTCATAGCAATGAATAGTGTGTCTCATTTGAACGGATAGAGCTATCAACTGGATCAACGGATAATGTTGAAAATTTCCAAAGAAAGAAATGAGATTTCTAGCATATAGATAGTTTCGGTCCGGCTGAATTTTTGGCAGCATTTTCGCCTAAAACGAATTTTCGGCATAACTCAGATTTTGGGACGAAAAGGAAACCGAATTTTCTGTCGATCTCTGATTGTATATATTCGTATTACACATCAGCTAATCTGAACTGAACAACAAGTCTACGATGCTTTTTTAAAGATAAGCTTTCGATTAAGATGGCGTCCGTCATTTTAGAATTAAAACGTATAGATATTATTAAATTGATTATTTATGGAACGAAAGGTAAGTCTTATTTAATTTCAATCTTTTATTCCTGGTATAATTTGTATGTTAGGATTATGAGTTAAATAGCTATGATACACGCAATTATTGGCACTAAAAAACAAAACATGGTATTTAAGCACTGAAGTAAAGTGTTTTTTATGCCTGATATGAAGTTTATAGATAAAACTGCTTTAGTATATATATTTTAATGTATCACTTATATGATATAAGATTGAATATATTTTAAAGAGATAAATAACTACCTTTTACATTAAAAATGTTTTTCAAACAATAAGAACAGTACACATGCAGTCATTTCTGTTCTTTTTATATTTCCTTCTTTTTTCTATTTTCTAGATCAATTATTTTCCTGTAAAAGATACGAAATCTATTTAGCTCATATTCCCAAAATACAATATATACGGGAATAAAAATTTTAAATTAAATATGGCTTATCATATGTCGTTATATAAATAAGCGTTGTATTAATATCCATTTTTCAGCAATAGCAGAAGAAAATTCGAAATCATGATTAAGTTAAGGAATATGTTTAAAAGGAAAATATAAACATATTGCACAAAACATATAAATCTAGACTTCATGTTCATATTTAATAAAACAATGACAGATCACAACACATAAAAAACAATCTTACACATTCTTAATGTTTAGATCAAGCTTAGAACTTATTAAAAAAAAAAGATGTGAGTTGATAAACATTGTGTTTTTAGTGGAAAAGTTAAAAATATTTTAGATCAGGGTTGTACAAAATAGCGCTATAAAGATAAGATTTTACATTTAAAACAAAAATTAAAACGAAATCACACGTTGTTAATCGTATAACATCCACCTATTATATAGTTATTAATAAAACTTTAAAAGTAACTAAAATACAGTAAGCAATAACGTTTGATTAGATTTAAATTCATTAGCAATGAATTCTGAGATCTAAATATTTCAAATTTGAATTACACATGAAAAAAAAAAAGAACATAACGTACATCATGGTAATTATTAAAATACTAAATGGGTATCTGAAAAGAAAAAAATAACATTAACTGATTAAGATTTTGGTTAATTACTTGCCCTTATGGGCATTATAAAGTTATCGTATTATTTACAGGGCATGCAATGAAAGTATACACAAAGGATAAGATTGTAATAAAATATTTTAGTTTTATTCTGTCAGTAATCTATTTTAATTCATACGTAACTTTAACTGTATTTTTCCTTAAAAGTTCAATTAGTGTTACAAATTATGAATTAGTGTTACAAACTAAGAATTAGTGTTACAAACTATGAATTAGTGGTACAAACTATGAAGTATTTTATTCCAATCTTTACCACACTTGTATCTATTTTCATTGCATGCTGTAACAAGAAGTGATTCTTTTAAAATGCCCATAAAAGCAAAAAAAAAAAAAAAAAAAAAAGACACCATAAATAATGTACATTCACTCCTATGAAAGAATGACTGACTATTCACCCCTACCAGGAGTGAAAAAACGCACTCCTTTAGCAAGAGTGAATACTCACTCCTCCGAAAGAGTGATGATCCACCCCTGTTTAAAGCGAATATTCACTTCCCAGGAGTGACTGTTCACTCTTTCAGAGTCAAAAATTTCACCTTTGCTCAAAGTGAATAGTCACTCTAAAGAGTTTAGGCATATTTTGACTCTGCGATAGAGTGAGTGAATAGTTACTCCTTTTTATTTAGATCGCAATGCTAATTACCTAATAGGTTTTAATAAAAGCAGTTGAACAGAATCGCACTCTTCTTGTTGCTCCACCCACTTCAAGGCTAATTTCTAGGCACCGAAATGCTTCCTTATTAGACGGTCTTTTTTCAACTTATTCAATAGCAGGGAGACAAGCACTTGCGGTCGCATGCGGAACTCCTGCAATGCATGGCACGCAAATTTGAACATCAACTTCTGGAACGCGTTCGGTTAACCGGTCGTTCGGTTGACCGAGGTTCGGATAATCGATGCTCCACAGTAGTAAAGCATTTACTATATGAGTTCGAAACACTTTCTAAATAATTATTCCGCCGTCTGCATGGAGTGCAGTAGCGACCCACCTGGCCTCTCAGGGCCATTGCGTCCGAAATTTTCTGATTTCTGAAGGTTCGCACTTCCTTTTATTTTCACCACAATTTTTTATTTAACTTATTTTATAAATGAAAATTACAAAGGCTGTGGATATTTTGCGGCAATATGTAAGTTTGTCCAGGCTGATCTCTCAGGCACAGTGCGCCCAAACTTCTACTCCTGTTTATGTTTTTTTTTTTTTTTTTTTTTTTCTTTTTTTTTTTTTTGTTTCCGATTTGTTGCTGAAATTGTCCGTAAAACTTACAATTTGACTATACAGAGTCAAGTGATGTGGTGACGAGAATAACCAAGTCCATATTTAGATCTGGTTGCATTATTACTGCTGATATTTGCTGCTCTAGATCTAATTAATGACTCTACCTTGTCTATATGTCGAGTTTTGTTCTAATTTTAACATTAAGGTACATAATTTTATGTCCTGAAAACTGAAGATAATGTGGTGATGCGTCTTAAATTGCAATTTTTTTTGTTCTACATTCTTTAAGCTTTAATAAATGATGTTATTAAAATCAGGTCATGAATATTCTCTCATTGTACGACGTAATGAATTTCACTGAGCACTTTAAGAGCATTAGTATTAAGTTAGTTGGGTGCTAATGAAGATAGGCGTACTGCGCCCGAACCAGGTAGTCTCAGAGATGCACCTGACGGAGGGTTAAATTACACTTTCTACTGGTACAGATGTTACAGCCATCAATAACGTTCTTTTTCTTAATAATGAAAGAATTGGCAATTTAGTACTTTGTATTTTCCACCTGTCATGAGAGTCTGTAAAATCCTCATCTAGTTTAGTCATTTCTTTGTAACTTCAATTCATTGTCACAAGACACGAAATCTTGATGGATTTCTTCGCATATATCACTGAGCAAAAATTCAAAACACTTTTTTTTCTTTTAGTTTGGTTATCCTTTTGTACATTTTTAAACTGAGAAGCATTCCTTAACTGTTTTATATTTGCAAATCATTTTCACAAATGATATCTTTTTAATCCGAGATAGGGTCCTGCATCGGGTCGGATTACCCGCTTTTATCCGAACTCGACCCGACCCGCGGTTCGAGTCGGGTCGGGTTGGAGCTATATTTTCTGGATTCGGGTCGGTTTCGGGTTGGCCCGATTTTTTAAAAGAATGCCCAAAATATTTTTTCACGTTAAAAGTCTATTAAACCACAGATCAAAGTTTTACAAAAGCAAAATGCGTGCCTGTCCGTTTTGTCTAGTCTTAGAATCCGTTTCTGGAAGTTAATATAAGCATATTTTTTCAACTACTGGTACGATAACGGATGCTTCTGCATTACTAAAGCATTTTTTTCTGAATAGTTACAATTCTAATGTTTTAGTCTTTATACTTCTAACGTTGTCATGACAAAAATCTACTGTGTGATAGAGAGGAAGACAGGTATGATCATTTAGCGTTCTGCTGCGTACTGTATTTTTAAAATACGATAAGGCAGAATGCCAGTTGTGTAATACAAGGTGTACCGTTATAAATGGAACTTTTGAAGCTGTAACTAATTGTCTGAGCGAAGCGAAGGCTAATACTCAGCGAAATATTACTGTCCGGACACTTTACTACTACGATGGATATTAACGCCATGTCCTACTAAAAAAAAAGCCTAATAAAAACCTTTCGTCAAGCATAACTCAAAAACTATTTGTCGGATTTCGTTTCTGATTGCACCAGAAGGTACCTATGAGGGTCGCCTATTGAATGCACCTACTATGAAAAATAAGTTCCAAACCGTTTAAAAATTATATAGAAAAAACTCTTAAAAAAGCACAATTTATCTGCATACGTCACAGAAATTTGTTGTGCGTCACTTTCACCGGTTGATGTTTTCGTAGACAACTGGTTTGAACACATGGAGCAAATAAAAAAAAAATACGCACGCAGTAATATTGAATAGATCAGTTTCAACCACGTGATCACAAACCTTGCAACAACCCGTGGGCCCGTGGCAACCAGTTTTGGTGGGCAAACAAATAATAATACAGTATTCCGTACCACGGTGACCGTTTTTACCCTGTTGTTTAAAATCTGGCATGTTGTATGACATACAATTGTGGATGATTAAAACAAAAGACATGAGTGTTTATTGATCCGGAGGTTATCTTTCTCTGGATGTCTGTCTGTCTATCATACGGCATGCAATTTTCTAGTAAAGGATGATATTATTATGCAGTAAAACCTCCATAA
Organism: Maratus speciosus; assembly: GCA_963932465.1. Classification (NCBI taxonomy): domain Eukaryota; kingdom Metazoa; phylum Arthropoda; class Arachnida; order Araneae; family Salticidae; genus Maratus; species Maratus speciosus. The sequence continues at coordinate 399,456,278 of OZ010786.1, forward strand.
CGGACACACCCGATTAGTGGACACCTCTATTTAGCGGGCATTTTTTCGATTACCAACCCTTAAATAACTGTACATTTTTTACTCTCAGTAGCGAACACCTCTAAATAGAGGACAAATTCTGCATTCTCGGGGTGTCCGCTATTCAGAGGTTTTACTGTATATAATATTGATAATTATTTTACAGGGCCGCACAAAAGAATAAGAATATATGAAACGAATATAAACTAAATTCGGGATTGGTAGATCGCTGATGGTAATGTAATTTTAGGATGTCGTTACAGTCATCCGCAGCATGTTTTTAGAGTTTCGTCCATCTAACGTAGGGGTGAACAACCTTTTTAAGAGAAGGGCCATTTACAAAAATGAATGTGTTGTCGAGGGCCACATCAATAACACAGCGATAATTCTATTTTCCGGGGGGTGGGCAGATCTGCGGCCTATAAAAAACATGGTTTCAAAGGAGTGGCAGTTTTACCCCTTTAGGTTCCCCTATCCAGTCAACAAACCATACCCAATTCAGTTGATAAGGATATATCAACAGTATATGTTTGTATATATAACAGAGATATAGCAAAGATTATTTTCAAGGAGTGAAAATATTCCTTGACTGTCAAAGAGGGAATTAAATTTTGTTCAATTAAAAGTGCTAAAAAGCAAACATATGCATGAAAGTGACTAGTGCCGGAAAAAATGTGAACTTTATGAACGAAGTTAAATTGACGAAACTCTCAATTTTTCTGCAGCCGATCAACAAAATTTTAGATTTTCCCGCCCCTGAACGACAAATTTCGAGATTTTTTCAGACCTTATCAATGGAATTCGCGATTTTTCCGCGCCCAGTCAACGAAATTCGCGATTGTTAACTGACTGACAAAATTTTCAGTTTTTTTCCGTGGCGAATTGTCGAAATTCACAACTTTTTCTCGCGATAAAATTCGGAGACTTGCGATTTTACCTTAGACGATCGACGAAATTTGCGATTTTTTTCGCGCCCGATCGACAAATTTCGCAACTTTTCCGCGCTCGATAGAAAAAATTCACGATTTTTCCGCGCCCGATCGACAAAATTCGCCATTTTTTTGTGTCCGGTCGAAGAAATTCGCGATTCTTAACTGACTGAAACCCTTCGCAAATTGTCAAAATTGGCAACTTTTTCTCACGATAAACTGACGAAACTCACGATTTTTCGGCAGTCGATCAAAAAAATTCGCGATTTTCCTGTTCTTTATCAACGTAAACTTGCGATTTTCCCGAATAAGATCGACGAAACTCGCGATTTTTCCTCACCAAATCGGCGAAATTTATAATTTTTTCGCTGCAAATTTGCGAAATTCACGACTTTTTCTTGCGATAAACTGACGAAACTCGCGACCTTTCCGTGCGTGATTGACGAAACACTCGACTTTTCCGCACTCGATCGACAAAACACGCAATTTTTCCGCGCTCAATCGACGAAACTCAAAAATTTTTCCACACCCGAACGGCGACAGTCGATTTTTCCGAGCTTATTCAACGAAATTCGCAATTCTTAATTGACTGACGAAATTTACAATTTTCTCGCATCAAATTGGCGAAATTCACGACTTTTTCTTGCGATAAACTGACGAAACTCGCGATTTTCCCGTGCTCGTTCAACAAAATTCGTGACCTTTTCGCGCGCGAACGACGAAACACGCGGTTTTTCCGCGCCCGATCGATGAAATTCGAGGTATTTTTCGACTAGCGATTGACGAAATTAGCAACTCGGGAATTTCCTACATTGATACAAATGTTATCGGCTGGGCGATTAATGAAATTCGTGATTTTTAACTGACTGACGAAATTTGCAATTGTTTTTCGCTGCAAATTGACAAAATTCACGATTTTTTCCTGCAACCTATGGTCAAGAATTTCAATTTTTGCCAATTATAAATTGACGAAATTGGCGGGCCACTTGTTAACTCATCGCGGGCCACTTTTGGCCCGCGGGCCACAGGTTGTGCATCCCTAATCTAACGGAACCCTACCTGTCTCACTCCTTTGTCTGTCTGTTTGTCCGTCTGTCACAGAGCCCGTTCTCAGAAACTATATATATCGGAGACTTGAAAATTTGCATACTTATAGTTGAACACCACACATAAAACGGCAAATAATAAAATTTTGAAAAAGTCTAATATTTAACCCTCTGGGCTCTAACTTGTGTATTTTAAGCAATTTTTCTAACTCAGCCCCTAATTTAATTAAGTTGGAGACTTATAGCTGAACATCTCACATCAAACGGCAAATAATAAAATTTTGAAAAAGGCTTAATATTTAACCCTTTGGGCTCTAATTTGTGTATTTAAAGCAATTTTTCTAACTCAGCCCCTAATTAAGTTGGAGACATGCAAGTTTGCATACTTATAGCTGAAAACTTGCGATAACACGATAAATCATAAAATTTTGAAAAAGTCATATTTAACCCTTCGGTCTCTAACTTCTGTATTTTAAGCAATTTTTCTAACTCAGCCCCTAATTAAGTTGGAGACATGACATTTAGCATACTTATAGCTGAACACCTCACATCTAACGACAAATAATAAAATTTTTAAAAAGTCTATTACTTAATCCTCTGGGCTCTAACTTGTGTATTTTAAGCAATTTTTCTAACTCAGCCCCTAATTGAGTTGGAGACATGACATTTTGCATACTTATAGCTGAACACCTCACATCAAACGACAAATAATAAAATTTTGAAAAAGTCTATTATTTAACCCTCTGGGCTCTAACTTGTGTATTTTAAGCAATTTTTCTAACTCAGTCCCTAATTATGTTGAAACACAAAAAATTGCATACTTATAGCTGAACACCTCACATCAAACGACAAATAATAAGATTTTGAAAAAATCTAATATTTAACGTCTAATATTTTGTCTCGCGCAATTTTTAAATTTAAACTGTTTTGCAATACTATTTTTTGTTCATTTTGCATAATAAGTGTAATGTGACGTAATTTGTTCTATTTCAGATTTCTAACGCATGTTAATGAATTTATTTTACAATATCCTTTCTCTTTTAAAATTCACATGTAAATATAGTTTTTATGGCGTAATTTCCAATAAGTGCCTGCTTTTTATACATAATTATTTAATTGTAATTTGAACGTTTTTTTCTGTTTATAATAGTAATGTGTAAATATTTTTTTTATTTGAAGCAAACATTATTGTTTGCGCTGTTTATGCAGTTGGCAACAATTTAAATTAATACCATTTTCTAAAATATGTAAAAAATATCTGTCAAAATGCTGAATATTTGAATTTAAAATAGAAATAAAACCTCGAAAAATGAGTCAAATTAAAAAAAAAATTAATGAAATCTGCAGACCGTTATCTTCTATTGAATAAAATGATCTAAAAATGATTAAATTCCCATGTATAGCTTTTGCTCTTATAATTTTTTTTAATGGAACGATTTTGTCCAACTTTAGCATTAAATATCTCTTAAAATAATTCTTCGATTTGAAAACTGTATGCATTAGTGTGTTGATCAAACATTTCGCTATAATACCACCGATTTTCATATATTTGTATGCAATAGTTTTCTTAATATTAACGAAGAAAGACCTCCGGTCACAAAAAATTCAAAACCGGCGGCGGCGGGTGTGACAGCGTTAGTTACTTTTCATAGAATAGAGAGATATATAAAAATGAAAACTTGTCTATCTGTCTGTTTGTAATTCTATAAAAAATCCACAATTTGGAAGCCAAAATTGTGAAGAGATACGTACATGCGTATTAAAACATGGCCGAGACAACTAAAGTAATCCGGAATCGAAATAACTTATAGTTAATTTTTAATTAATAACAAACCACCAATTTAACAGCAATTTCTTATCAAATTTAAACATTTTTCGTTATAGCAGTTGCCAAAAATTAAAAAACACAATAAAATTATTACTACAACAATTAATTTTCTACTGCAAGATTTCCACGTGAAAAATGAAAATGAAATAAATAGTTTGCCGAATTTAAAAAAAAGGTGAATATTACGTCATAACTTTTCTATTGCAAGATATTCACGTGAAATATGAAAATGAAATAAATGGTTTGACGAATTTAAATGAAAGTGAATATAACTTCATAACTTTTCTATTTCAAGATTTCCACGTGAAAGAGGAAAATATTACGTCATATTGGAAAAATAAAGGGCATGGTGAATATAGTATAACGTCATAAGTGTAACGAGTGTGAAAAAGAGTGTGAAAAATGTATTGAAGCATAATAAAAACCCGATTAGGGAAATATTGGCGTATTTTAACATTATTGCTCCAATTATAAATTGAAATAAGTTCATTTATAGCTGTATTCTTTTGCGTCTGTTATATACATTTATACATTTTTATATAGCGTTTTCATATGATTCATTCAACAACATTTCGACTGCTTTTTTTAATGTTTCTTTTGTGTTGTATGTTAAATTTTGAAATTGATTTTTCAAAACAAACATCCTTCAAATTCTGGGCAACGCCAGCACTTTAGCTTGTAACAGATAAATGGCTTTTGTATCTGTACATCTAATGCTAATATTATAAAGCGTTATAATATTATAAAGTATATAATATTATTAATGCTTGTACGTTTGTGAGGTTTTATCTCTAAAACTACATAGCCAACATAAAAAAATGTTGGTGGCCATCTCTGCTCCGAAAAAAAGACTATTTTATGTCAGTGCAAGAACCTACATCGCTGCCGGAGCAAAAAAGTTCTAAAATTGTGATTTCTGCGTTATTGATTGGGTTAGAAACTTTAAATCTGGTGCGGTAATTACTTTTAAGATGTAAATACTCGTAATGAACGCTCTCTAAAAGGTTCAATTTGACGGATAAACGTAAAAATTTCTAGAAAGGTTCTAAACTATGATTTATTTGGAATACTGAAATTTTTGGGATACTGTTGGGGTTAGAAACTAGAACTTTGGCATGGTAGTAATTAATAAGATGTAAATGCTCGTTGTAGGACGAATTCTAAAAAATAGAAAGACTAAACAAAGCGGAAAAAGATCTAAAGATGATCTAAGTAACGAAGAACATGGAACTGTTAGGAATATAAACATGAAAATTGACATGGCTGTATTTATCATGACGTAAATTCTCGCAATAGCACAATTTCTAAAAATGTCGCTATAAAAAACAGTGCAGAAACAAAAAACTTTCAAAAATTTTCTGTTTCTCTGTTACTGCTGAGCCCAAAATCTTGAAATTTTGCTTCGGGTTAGTTTTAAAATATACAATTGTCTCTATGAATGGTTTCTAAAAAATTTTAAATTTAAAAAGATGAAATTAACGGAAAGCGATCTCAATTACCATTAATTTGGAATTATTAGGTACAGTAACTTTAAATATTTCATAATACTGCATTTCCTCCGCAAAACATGCGATTTAAATGCAACAAAACTGATAGATACCCACCTAGCATTAAATAAATTGTGTAAATATTGAATAAAGACCTGTATGAAACAGTGAGTAGGTTGCCCGAAAGTACTTGTTAAAGTGTTCCTTCTCTAGGCTTTTCTCTCTCTCGCCAAGGCCACTAACAGAGGGAAGTGCCGTTTTAAATGTGATATGAATTTTTTATCCGATTCATTTTTCTAGACATTTTATCATAAGGTCATATTCTCAATTATCATTAGTAGATTTTTTATATATTAACTTATTCTGGTAAAATTTTGTAATCGGGTTCATATTGGCGTATGTTAGCTTGCATGATTTGCTGAATAAATATGTATGGATTTGTAAATTACTTCAAATGACACTTTGACAGCTCAAAAGTTATGCAGACGATATATTCAGATCTTGTGTCATACTTTATGTTGTAATCATTGCCGATTTCTTTTATTTAATACATGCTAAATACAGCTCAACTTGTGCAGAATATGTTTGAAAACAAAACAATACAGCGTATGTAGTGGCCAGCATACACTCATCATTTAAATCCGATCGAGCATATCTAAAACACACTCTAACGAAGCATTGCATGCCACTTTTGATGTATTCAGTACTTTGATACTATATTAGATTTTGTGAAGAGAATTCCTTAAATGTTATCGACAACCTCATTGCATCCGTGGAAAACAGATATTGTACAATATTAACTATTCCGGGGGAGCACACACCATATAAAGTATAGTCCATTCTTTTTAAACATCATATATTTGTCATTTAAAGTTACTCAAATTGGTGCGGAGCGTCTGATTATGCTCTTGACATCATTTTATACAGTTGAAATTCCGATATAAGTAAATTAGTGTTTCATTTTCTATTTTACTTTTAATATATTGCGTACTTTCAATTTTATATCCATGCATGGCTGTCTTGAATGGTTTGATTTCCCATTTTTTTAAACAGTGTATACGAATTTATATATAAGATTTTGTAATTCTACAATTCGTTTATTTTCATCATTTCAATTTTTCGCAGTATATGGACAATTAAAGATAACATCTCATTTTCTTTGCTTCCACATGTTATTATTAAATCTATGTTCTCAGTAATATCGCTCAGACTAATCCCTCTGAGGGAAGTCCTAGTTTTAAAGCATACTTTAAGATTAGACTTTTAATTGTATACCTTTACATTAGACTTTTAATTGTATTCCTTTACATATATCAATTGAAATATTATTTTTCTACTTTCTTTGTTTTCATTGTGTTAAAGTTCGGGTATCATATCTGCGATATTAATTTAATTCAGTCTAAACCCGACCCGTGCCGGGCTCTTAATTCAAATACGCATTTATTTTCATCTGAAACACAGTTGTGCTGAAACTTTTTGTGAAAATCCCAACAATTTGAGTGGCGAAAAACTTATATATGACCCGCAAGAATTTTTCTAATGTGAAACAAACCTGCAGAAAGGAACTTGGATTCATTCCGAGCCGAAAAACTAAAATTTGGCATAATCCGACCGACCCGATGTTTGACTCTATTCAACGATCCCGAGGTGCCCGCTATTCAGCGGTTTTACTATATTTGAATATCAAAGAATATAGATTTGTTCATTCTTCTATAAAAAATATAAAAATGGTATTAGAGATACAATTCTAGATTTTTTTTGCATAATGGCATCAAAACATGATTTAATTTTCTGTCATTGCGGGTTCGGGTCGGATTGCGGGTTGACATATTGCGGGTGCGGGTTGAAACACCTCGGGTTCGGATCGGGTCGCGGGTTGCCAAAAATTATTTTTGCGAATTCGGGTCGAGTTTCTGTTTGACTTAAAATGGAATTTGCGGGTTGGGTTCGGTCCGGCTACAACCCGACCCGCGCAGGACTCTAATCCGAGAGCATGCAATCAAGGGACCTAAATCTTGAATCGATAGCTGTAGAAATTTCATACTTAATCAATAAAGCCAAGATCAATAAAGAAAGCCATTCTTTAATATAACGTTTTAATTCGATTAAAATTTTAATTAAGTTAATTGAAGAGAATACTAGATTAGAAGAATTAATTGTGACTAAGCATTGATCGATTAATCGTACCGATTAATCCATAATTCGGTATGAAAAAATCGGTATTGGTGCAAAGTCTGACTTTTAACCCAGGTTGGATCGCCTATTATCTATCTATCTACTTCTACTTATATATAAAATTCAAGTTTAGGAAACTGTAGGTAACCATTCCGGGGCGAACCGTGCCATCTATGTATTTAAAATACAAGGCTGTTTTAAGTCATCTGTCCTGAGCTTTCTAATGAACCTATTTTGCTAATTATGCTAATAACTGAAAGCTGTTCAATTGTAGATGTGCCCACACAAGCTATTTAAAAAAAATACCAATTATTACATTTTAATTAAAAGAAATTATCAAATTTCTTCAAAATGGTAGCAATTGAATTACTTCCATTGTTTCAAATAAAAGAGAAATAATGAAAAATATTCTGACACGTGACTTTTTGGACGTATTTTTATACATCTGCAAGTTATTTTTGGTTAAAAAAAAAAAAAAATGCACGAGTACTATATTTTATAAGAGAAAAAAAAATTCATATTTATAGCGACATCATGAGAATATTGTCTATTGGGTTTATTTTATTTTTATGCATTATGACTTCATTACCGTATATTCTTGTATATAAGCCAAGAAATTTTGGGCATTTTTTGGATCCAAAGTGTGGGGGTCGGCTTATACACGAGTCTAAGAAAATTTCCAAAATTGATATTCTAAAATAAAAAAGATGGTAAATATAAAAACATAAAAAATACAAATTTCTAAAAATATTTTAATACTTCATACATTTACAATGACAAAAGTCACCAATCATCATTCACTATCAGAGTCATTATCATAATTTTCAAGCAACTCTTTTAAATCGCTTTCTTTCATTGGTACATCAGTACGAATATCGTCAGTGTCTAATTCATCATCATCCCCATCTTCTTCAAAAATGGCATCATACTCAATTGCATCCATTGCATTACTGATGCCACATTTTTTTTTTTTTTTTTTTTTTTTTGAAAGATCGCACGATCATTCAAACCAAAAATAAGAGTTTTGGTTTTTATGAACGAGCGAGTTATAATTATATGTACCCAATTAAAGAGATTTGGCAGCGTGCCAAGACAGAATAGGAGAGATCAATAATTTGGGAGAGCACATTTTTTTTTGTATTAGCTATTCCCAGAAAAGTGCTAAGTTTTCTGTCGCTGAATTTTTCATCACCTTTTTTTAACATTGTCTTATATACGAGTTTCCGATTTTGGACGATTTTTTCACTGAAAAGTCGTATACTCGGCTTATATAAGGAAATATACGGTAGTGGTTTTTTAATTATTAAAATTAAATGGAAAATATATTTTTATTTGACTGTGGTTAAGCAAAAAAGTACGTGCATAAAGCATGCTTTTGAAGTTTGCGCTGGAGACGCTATACATAGCTTGAAATGTATTTTTAACTAAGGCGAAAAGTTTAGCGAAAATCTTCTAAAAACTAAGGCGAAAAGTTTATATGATTGTATCAACATGACGTAATTTTCACTGGTTTTTTATTTCTAACTTCTAAAGATTAGAATAGGAGCCTTTATTGATCGCTGAACTAGTTCAGAAATTGAATATTGAGTAAAAGTTAAAAAACCCTATCATTTGTATTTGCAGAAATTGAATATTGAGTAAAAGATAAAAAACCCTGATCATTTGTATTTGCCGAAATTGAATATTGAGTAAAAGATAAAAAAACCCTGATCATTTGTATTTGCAGAAATCATTTGTTATTTTTAAAATGTACTTTACTATAATACAAACCTTTCAATCGTAAAATCTTCATACTGATTGTTTTAATGAAGTCTTATGAAAATTAAACACATATTAATATTCCGCCAGTTTTGACGGGGTTATATGCTAGTTTATTAATAATGAAAGAATCACATATAAAAAATGTATGCATATTGAGCCACAAATAAAAGTATATAAGATTTGTTACTAGTTCAGAAATTGAATATTGAGTAAAAGATAAAAAACCCTGATCATTTGTATTAGCAGGAATCATTTGTTATTTTTAAAGTGTACTTTACTATACAATACAAACCTTTCAATCGTAAAATCTTCATACTGATTGTTTGAATGAAGTCTTATGAAAATTAAACACATTTTAATATTCCGTCAGTTTAGACGGGGTTATATGCTAGTTTATTAATAATGAAGGAATCACATGTAAAAATCTATGCATATTGAGCCACAAATAAAAGTATATAAGACTAGGGGGCTCTGCCCCCTGCAAGCTACGCTCGCCAACCCCCGTTCAGACACTGTAGAATCTAAAAGCACGCTAATCTGATCGGTTTTAAAAAGATTAGAGAAGATTGAATTATACTGAAAAAACCTGTAGCGATCTCCCTGTAAACGGGTTTCCATTCAATTCCCTTTGATTGCAAAAATTTAAGGTAGAATCAGTTGCTGTTAAGACATCCAATGGTTGTTTTCGTGTTTGGTTAAAGAAGATCAGTTAAACATTTGAAAAGAAGATAAAATAAAATGAATTAAGTAAACAGAGTCTTTGTGTCTCGGTATTTTTTAACAGCGTTATAAAACGATTGACATAATACAATTACTAAAATTTGCTGCTTCAACCCCTTCAAGGACGGTGGTTTATTTTTGGACCACTTAATTTTAATTCTTAAATGCCACATTAGCATCAGAATATTGGGATGAAAATTTCCCTTTTATTAAGTAAGTGAACAAAAGCATTTTTGTATTTCGAAATTTGTTTGTAAATTCTGGTGCCATTCACTGATTTGAAGATTTTACGAATAGAAGTGCCTTGTCCGTGAAAGGGTTAAACGCATATTAATGTATTTATTATTTTAAAGTTTCCTTTCCCTTTTAATATTCACGTGTAAATACAATTTTCAGGACATAATTTTCAATATTTTCCTGCCTTTAACACGTACTCATTTAATAGTAATTTTAAAGTTTTTTTTTTTTTTCTGTTTTTAATAGTCACGTAAAAATAAATTTTTAATCGTTAGGAAATATTATTCTTTAAAAGCTGTTTTTAAAATTGAAAACAATCTCTATAATAATAGCCTAAGTCATGTGACTATCATCAACAGCTCCAGGCGGATCCCTTCGCTTTTTATATTCCAGGCGGCCATTTTGGTACTTTAATGTTAGCCAGCCACAGGTGTGAAAAGTCGCCGAATATTATTCTATCCCCATTATTTCGTTTATATTATAATAGTCCAAGTCATGTAACTGCCATAAACAACGGGCTGATTCCTTCGCTTTTCATAAGAAAGGTTTCCATTTTGATTAAAGAATCAAAATTATTTTTTCGAATAAAACTACATAAAAGTTCCCATGATCACAAAGAATTCCTGGTACTTTTATGTTAGCCGGGTGAAAATCTCGCCAATAGCATTTTTTTAAACTCGCCAGTTAGCATTTTTTTTTTTTTCGAGTGGTAAATTAAAACGGTGCTACTTGGTTATCCCATCGACCAAAAATCTGTCGCCAAACTATAAGATGCCAATAATGGTTGATCGTAAATGTCATATTCACTTGACTTTAAGGAAGTTACACATGTTCACGCCATCAAGTGATTTTTATTTCGACGTTTTATTTGTATTTTTATTAATGTTATACTAATTTATTTGTTCTTTCGTTATTAAAAAAAAAAAAAAAAAAAAAATAGGTCAATTTGTATAATTTCGGCTATTTATATAATTTGGCGAGATTGGTTGACGGGAGAAGTAATAACATTACGTTGCTTTGAAGCGGAAATTAAATCTCATGATTTGTTGCATTGTCACATACGTACCGGTTTTGGCGTGATTTTTTTTTTTTTACGACAATTTGGCGAAAACCTAGTTTTCAAATACCTGTTACATATGTATTTTTAAATTATTTTCTGTTATTTTTAAAATGAAATAACGATAAATAAAATAATAATAATTAATAACTCTAGAACAAAACAATTTATAACATTTTTTGTAAATAAAATGAAAATAAATTCAAATAAACATTTATTAATAAATAAGCAACAATAGCCGGGTTACCATGTCAGGCAAAATAACGCCATTTTGGCACAAATTAGGTACCCCGTTGCGTATATGACATCTGTGTCTAATATTTTTCTTTTCGTTTCGTTTAAAAAAATGAATGAAGTAAAAGCCATTTATTTTAAAGGTTTCAATTTTAAATGAAGTTTTCTATTAAATAAAATGATAATGAAATACAAATTGAATTCTGAATAAAAGTAACATAATGCATTTCTTAGCATACATTTAAGGGAGGCCAAACTCGTCGCCAAATTAATTTAAAATAACCTTTTCTAAAATCTGAAAAAAAAAAAAAATCTGTTATGATTAAAATTTGAGTTGCCATCATTAGAAAAAAAGTATTTAAAATTAGTAAAAAAAATTAATATTTCGAAAACTAATTCGAATTAAAAAATTCTAATACCAGTTTTGAGATCTGTGGATCAATACGGATTTTTGGTGTTAATTTCATCGCAAAGTATTCCATATTTTAGGAGAAATCGCCGTGAAACGTAATCAGTTGTTTAATCAGTCGTTTCATAGAATCGTTACATAAATTCGTTTCAATTCGATTCATTACTATTTTATATATATAGGGTAGATTTGTTACTAGTTCAGAAATTGAATATTGAGTAAAAGATAAAAAACCCTGATCATTTGTATTTGCAGAAATCATTTGTTATTTTTAAAATGTACTTTTCTACAATACAAACCTTTCAATAGTAAAATCTTCATACTGATTGTTTGAATGAAGTCTTATGAAAATTAAACACATATCAATATTACGTCAGTTTTGACGGGGTTATATGCCAGTTTATTAATAATGAAAGAATCACATATAAAGAATGTATGCATATTGAGCCACAAATAAAAGTATATAAGATTTGAAAACTAATTCAAAAGTACCAACTCTTTTCACTTATTCGAAGGTAGTAATCTTCCTTTATGCTTTATTTTTCTGCATTGCGTTATGCCTGACAAGAGCATTATTTTAACCCGTTGATTACTAACGGTACTTATGTACACCACTTACAGTAGCTAAAGATGACTATTTATTTTTCCAACCACTATTTTCAATTAATAAGTTTCATGATAAATTTCTATTGTACAAAAAAGATATATCAGAAATATAATGGCACGAAAATAGCGAAAGCCAAAATAGTAAAAAGATAGTCACCTAGCGCAATCCTGTACCAACCGATGTAAAAATTGGTATTCTAAAAAAAGTGTCCTCATAAAAAAAAAAAACAAAAAACCAAAAAAAGCCTGAAAACAAAATCGAAAAAGTAAAAAAATGCGTTTGTAGAGATCGACCTCACCTATCCAATGCAAAAAATATCATTTAGAAATATTGAATTGGACACCAGATATATATAAAGAAAATCTTTCATAGAATTATCATTAGCGAGCGGGTGTTTTCGCTTGAGGGAAGTTGCCCTTAAGTAATTATATAGTTATCGTATCAGTGTTAATTTGTGATTGATATACATATGCATGATAATATATTCTAATTATTATAACAGATTTGGCGGATTATATAACCATGTTATAAATAGACAAGAAGTTCATATGTAGTTTAGGTACACCTGTTAATAAAAAAACATGCAAGAAAACACATGTATATGAGGAAGACAAGTAGTCATATTTTATGAGTGACGTTTTATTAATCCCTTCATTAATTTCATTCCTGCTTTTGCCTAACATCTAAGCTATTAAAAAAATAATGATTGCTTTGGATTGTTCATTGTTCACTGTCTGTCAAAGTGACATGAAAGAATATGTATAAATACCGAGTGTCTATCATCAATAGTATACTATACCTCAAGTTATTGTTTCAGAGATACTTATCTGATTCTCGGTTAACTGTTACCTACCAGTGAAGGTAAGTTATTTAATTCTTTTTTTTTTTTTTTGTCATGGAATTTATTTCAATGATATTCATGATATGGATATGCGCGGCCGAAATTTCCAGCCCCGGGTTTCTCCCCGCCCGAACGAAAGCTATTTTGGCCCGATTTAAAAATAAAAAGTTCGGCTCCTTCCCCGCTCGGCCGGACCCGAATCAATTTCTACAAAAAATTCTGATTTTTCTTAACGTATAATTGAGAGTCTTTTAGTGATTACTACATACATATTTATATTTACATATACATATTAGTATATTTTAGATTAGTAATATGTTCGCAAGTAATAGAATACAGAATAGCAATATTAATGATCACTTAGACTTTCAGACTATTACATTAAAAAAAAAAGACATTAAAAACATAATGTAGTTTAGAATAAAAGAAAAAAGATGATTAAAAACATCATAAATTTTGAAGATGCATAAAAAACAACAACAAACAAACAAAACTAGATTTTTGTTGTTTCTCTGTAATTAATTAAAGTATATTTTCTAAGGATTCCGTTAACAGAAATTTATTATCGCTATTACTATTTTTACGAAAGAAATTGCTTGCCCGACACGTTTTAGGAAAAATTAAGTCTAGTTCCGACCCGGCCCGAGTATGTAGAATAAAATGTGAGCCTGATTCTGGCCTGGCCCGAGTCTGTTGAAAAAAATAAATTCGGGTTCAGAGTATAGGTGCATATTCACGGTCGCCAGTCTCCACGTGGCGGCTAAATATTTTGTTGTGGCCACTAACTTTCGGTTCTCAGTCCCCATATGTTATTTTAAAAGACAATTTTTCTTATACAAAAACAAATTTTTCAAGTGTATTTGGATTTTTGTAGTGCGAAATAATCTCACACATTCACAATTTCTTTATATGTACTTTTGTATAACAAAATCAAAAAGAGAAATAGTGTTTTTTTAATATTCCCCACCACCATGACTGCTTAGCATTATAGATATTTTTTTTTACTGTATCTTGCTCAACTTTATTTTCTAACTGTACATAGTTTAAGATTTATAATATACTTAATTAGCATGCAAAATTTCACGAATTTTATGATTAAATTAATAATATATGTTATATATGTGTATATATTAAATAAATTATTTTTACACTTTGAATTCTTACGTTCCTCTTTAGTTTTCCCCCATATAAACGCTATTGCTTTTGTGCGTTTGTTTCCCAATGTGGCCACTGGATTTTTTAGGTTTAGGAGACACTGGCTCCTTCCAGATTTTCGGAATCTGCACCTATAGTTCAGACACGATGCAGCAGTCCGATGCCGATCTTCTAACAATACCCTGGTCATTTTATAGAGGTTGTCAAACTAGCACCGACTCGTGCAGCACATTTATACTTAAAATTAAGTATCGAAAGTAAGTCCTCCTCCCCCTCTAGCAGACAGAAAATTCTAATGATTTTAAGGTGGGGTTGTAATTAAAACTTTTGTGAAAAGGATAGGAAAATTGGGAGGGTGAGGGGTATAGTTGGAAATTATGAAATTTCATAGGATTTATAAAATTTGCAAAATAAAATCACGTCAAATTAACATTTTTCGGATTTAAAATTCCCTTCCTTAGAAGCTAAGTAGTTTCCATTAATAAAAATAATAAATTAATGAAACAAATTTACATTTTTACAAAATTTACGTTACAAAATTTACACAAGTAATTAATTTAGATATGAAAGAAATACATATGAACAAAAAATATAAAACTTAAACTAAATATAAATATCTATTAAATCTTGGAGCATAAAAATCAAGGAAAACATTATATAGTATAATAGAAAGAACATATGCGATACTTATACAATGATATGTGTAGAGATTAGATAAAAATAAATTGCATAAGTTATATTCATTGTAAAAAAAACGGACTAAAAAACTGAGATTCTACTGGCAATCTAAATGCCAGTACTATTTCCGTTTTTTTACGGAATTTTTTTTCCCATAAATTACAGAATTTTTTTTTTTTAATCAGAAAAACGGAAATTTTTCTGTAATTTATGGGGAAAAATTTCCGTAAAAATACGGAAATAGTACTGGCGTCTAGATTGCCAGTAGAATCTCCGTTTTTTAGTCCATTTTTTTACAGTGTTCATTTAGGATAGGCATGTCAAACTCGTTTACTGCAGCGGGCCAAATTAAGCATTATGTACAAAGACGCAGGCCACATTAAAAAAAAAAAAGAAAGGTTATTACTATTGTACAGAGTTAAATTTGTGCATACATCAAAATACAACCATATTATCCCGAAATCAGTTCTTAGATGGATTTACACTGAATTTCGGTGAATTGCAGCAATAAATTCTAAACAACAATTTCAACATCAATCACTAGAGGTAAACAGATTAACCCCTTGAGGACGAGCGATGAGTATTCGTGCCATGTAACGTGCTCAGAATCGGGGATTATTCTCACCAGTAAAATTTTATTGTAAATTTTGCGTTATTATCCCGAGTATTTTCCCGATTCAATTAGCCAAAACTTTCCGTTTTAAAAAACCGGTGATTAAAGATTAAATATTATGTAGAAGACGCTCGTCCCCAAGAGGTTAAATTGTTTTTCATATTCCTTCAATTTTAGAAATCCTCTTTTGAATTTATTTTGTAATATAATTTTTCAAACTTAATTAATATAATAAAAAAATCAACTTCGACGATTTTTGTAATAATTCATTTCCTAGCAACATTTAAAATATAAATAAATTTTATTTCAAAAATTGTTTTGCCAAACTTTTAAAGGGCGTAGCCGGATAAGCATTGGAAACACGCCTTTCAGTCAAATTTCCTGCTTTTTTTTCCAGATGTGGCTACATATCTGATAATATATTTCCCCTATTATCACCCTATAAATATTGATATTTAATGAAATAAAAATGTTTTTTTTTTCATTAAAAAAAAACGGATTGTCTCAAAAACTGCTGCACGGATTTCCATCTCATTAACTGAGGATATATAGATACCAAAGATGCATAACTGGTAATTTTTGTATACTTTTCTGTTTATAAAAACTGTGTGAAATAGCGCAATAAAAATTAAAAATAAAAATAAAAATCGTATCTTATGATTATCCGAAAATTACCATTTTCTTGTAAAAAAATTCCCCATATGTTCCCGTATATTCTATATAAATGCTGAAAGTTTGCGTTGGGTACTACATATAAATATTTACAAAAATGTATATTAAAATTATTAAAGTTTATTTTAAGGCGTTATTTCGGGCGGAGCTACTCAACTTCGACACCCGAAGAATTTTTGAAATAAACATTTACAGAATTGCTGTATTTTAAATTTTAATGAACACATGAGCAACATTCTCAACGCTGTCGATATCAAAGTGAATATGAAGTTGAAAAACATGGCTTATATGCTTAATGGAATCTAAAATACATCAGTTGACATGTTGTCTGCTGACTTTGTTCCAAAAATTCTTCGGATGTCGAAGCTGAGTAGCTCCGCCCCAAATAACGCCTTAAAATGAATTTGAATAATTTTAATGTACATTTAAAAAAATATTTATTTGTAGTACCAAACGCAAACTTTTGGCATTTAAATAGAATATACGGGCACATATGGGGAATTTTTTATGAAAAAATGGTAATTTTCGGATAACCATAAGACATGATTTTTATTTTTTTTTACTTTTATTACGCTATTTCAAACAGTTTTTATAAACAGAAAATTATACATAAATTATCAGTTATGCATCTTTGGTATCTATATATCCTCAGTTAATGGCATGAAAATCCGCGCAGCAGTTTTTGACAAAATCCGTTTTTTAAAAAATCGAAAAAACATTTTTATCTCATTAAATATAAATATTTACAGGGTGATAATAGGGGAAATATATTGTCAGATATGTAGCCACATCTGGGAGAAAAATCAGGAAATTTGATTGAAAGGCATGTTTCCAATGCTTATCCGGCTATGCCCTTTTGCTTGAAAATGGTAATACTATTAACACTAGAATGCCCGGAAGGTGTCTATCCGACTCCGACCATATCATTAAATGTTAACTGGAACCAGAAATTCTTTCATAAAATAAGTTAAATTTAAACCACGGAAACCACGCAGATTTACGTTAAATAATTTTAAATAACAATTCTGGTGTCAAATATTTTTATGAAACTTGAGTAAAATTTCCGGGCGTTCTAGTGTTAAATAACACGATACCATTATGAACTTTGCCAGGAACTTTAAGTTTAGTAAGGTGATTTGCTATATTAACTGAAATTGCTAAGTAGAAAATGGTATCCTGGTGTAATAGTTTAAAATTAACGGTTAAACCTTTTTAGATAAGAAAGAGATAAATTTTCTGTATAAGAAGGCATATCTATTTATTTTTACTACCCATATCTCGAATATTTTATTGGATTGTCGATGATTAAACCGGTACGTACAAATGACAATTAACAATTTTAAATAAGCTTCGAATCACATATTAGACTTTAAATATTTAATGCGCAAAATCACACGAAACAAGCATTTCTCCCATCTCTGCATTTTTCAATTTTGTGCTTGTGCATTTTTAATCTTGGCAAAAGCACTGTTAATTACAAATTTATTTTTTTAATTGCAGACTGTGTTCATCCAAGCCTCTTAAAACGAAGAGAGTTAAAAATGTCAGCTACTGTGATTATATCGAGAACTGGAATAATTCCCAGAAGCTTCTCACTTATTTTTAAATTCACATAATATCTTAAAAAACAAATGCAATTTAACAAATTACAACCATTTGGAAAATGATTTTTTCAAAGACTAAAATTTAAGACATAAAAAATCGCACGGAGTTGATCATACATTACGTACGCCATGAATTAAACATTAAATGTGTTTATTGCACGTAAAAATTACAAGCGACAAAAATCGCCTGCGACTCTACGTATTATCCACCTGAAACTTACGTATTATCCAAGCATTGCATTGGCTGTTCGGGAAAAGGCTTTTCCATCGTCAGATTTCCAAGAAATCTGACAACCCATTTTAAATGAAATTTCATTCTTAAACTTCTAAACATCCCACAATATTACTTTTTACACCGTCGTATAGAGAAAAAAATGTACTTTTAAATGCAATTTGTTTGAAAGCTCTATCTCAATTTGTTTCTGAGTTATAAATTTTTTTTTTGTAGTTTTTATTACTTTTTTGTCATAGTGGCAACAGAAATATCCATCTCTGTTGAAAGTAAAGGGAAATACAGATTACTGTATAGACCAATCAGAACACGAATAAATTGCGGATTAAACCAATAAAAAGCTTCATGCTTTTGATTTCCTTTTGATATGCTTTTGATTTCCTACCCCGACGAGGACAATAACCATTTTTCCAAATGGTTAAAAAAAAAAAATACAATTTAACAAATTACAACGACCATTTGGAAAATGATTTTATCAAAGACTAAAATTTAAGACCTAAAAAATCGCACGCAGTTGATCATACATTACGTACGCCATGAATTAAACATTAATAGTGTTTATTGCACGTAAAAATTGCAAGCGACAAAAATCGCCTGCGACTCTACGTATTATCCACCTGAAACTTACGTATTATCCAAACATTTCATTGGCTGTTCGGGAAAAGGCTTTTCCATCGTCAGATTTCCAAGAAATCTGACGACCCATTTTAAATGAAATTTCATTCTTAAACTTCTAAACATTCCACAATATTACTTTTTACACCGTCGTATAGAGAAAAAAATGTACTTTTAAATGCAATTTGTTTGAAAGCTCTATCTCAATTTATTTCTGAGTTATAAAATTTTTTTGTAGTTTTTATTACTTTTTTGTCATAGTGGCAACAGAAATATCCATCTCTGTTGAAAGTAAAGGGAAATACAGATTACTGTATAGACCAATCAGAACACGAATAAAATGCGGATTAAACCAATAAAAAGCCTCAGGTATGCTTTTGATTTCCTACCCTGACGAGGACAATAACCATTTTTCCGAATGGTTAAAAAATTGCTGATTGTAATTTTTTTCCATTTTTACTTCCGTGAATTACAATGTAACATGCACCAAACATTGAAATTATACATACCAAGCATAAAACTTAATTTTTCCATTGAATATAAGAGTGCTGTAACTTTAAAATTTTTTTTCAATGTCTATCTTTATTTAATCATATTTATTCTAGAATTTGGGTATATCCCTCGAACGTGAGTACACTGTAAAAAAAATCTGTAAAGTTACTATAGTTTTTCTAGGAAACTGGGATTCTAGAACTTTTTATGTAACGGCAACAAGAAAAATTCCTGTAACAGACGCTGTTAGAGGAATTTTTGTTGTTGCCGTTACATAAAAAGTTGTAGGAATTCCAGTTTCCTAGAAAAACTTTAGTAACATTACAGATTTTTTTTACAGTGTACGTTTTGTGTGAAAACTGTTTATACACGTGAATATTTAAAAAGAAAATAAAACGGTAAAACAATTAATTATTTAATATGTGCTAAAAAATGTATTAAAACACCAGTAAAACATGAAAAAAAAAGAGAAGAAAGATCACAAAGTGTCCGTTAATAATGACACATTTGTTAACCTAAATAATTAATACAATTAGAAATTTTAAATCTAAAACCCATGCATTCAACTTAAGCCCGAGTGACGACCGCTGGGTGTTATATTCGGTCTTTCCTTGTACGAAAGTGATAATTTGTGCTGCATTCAAAGCTACTCATTTAAGAGCTATTTCATCTTATATTTTGATTTTTTTTTTAACTTCCGTAATTAGCAACGCATTTTATTAATTTTAGAATACACTTATCAGTATTTCATAAATACAAGCGCATTATTTTTCAATGTATTGGAAAATCGGAGAGAGAAGTAAGATGAAATTTTAGTTTTGAAATAAAACACATAAACATTTTTAAGAAAAATACTCTAAAAAGGGTAGAAATTCTTAGATTTTCAGACCGCACGTTTTACGTTATAATTAGATAACTTTCCATCTACAATTTCTTGGAGCTGAAATTTAAAATTGAAAAGCCTGTTAAAAGATGAGCAGGTTATTACTATTATTATTATTGTTCAGAATGATACTAATTTCTTTTCGAAGAGTATTATTTTCCTTATCTAATTACGGAATAAATAAATCGAATATTAATAATATTAAAAAATAATGATAGTAATCTGAATAAAAATCTCCGATCAACTGGTAACATTAATGTACACGTGTGTCGATGTGGGTTTGGATAAACTCTTTCGACACTTAAACAAACACATTTTAATATCAATTACACACAAAATATATACAAAGTCGCGAAAAGCGCAAAAATAACTTTGGAACATACATATTTCCATACAAACATCTCTAGGGGAGATACATTTCGTATAGTCGCCGAAACTCTACCAAACCCGCGCAATCATACAAGCGTCTAGCGATCACACTTTTTCATTTTGATCCTGTGATCCTGCGGGATCAGCGTGATCCGCGCATATCGTTCCGCGCAGGACGTAGCGATGTTTGTGTAAAATAATATTCTAAGCAAAATTCTTTTAGAAACTTTATGGAACTTTATTTTATTTTGATTCAAATTAATTAAACTCTAAAATTATTTTTAAAAGGACGAAAAAATTATTAAATTATAATTTAAAAAACAAAAATTATTAAATTCAAAATTTTGAAAAAAACAATTTAAACATTGAAAAAATATTAAAAAATATTAAATAAATAAAAAAATGAAAAAAATAATTTTTAAATGAAAAAAATATTAAATTTAAATTATTAAACATAAAATTACTAGAAACATATAAAAATTTATTATATTCAGAATTTAAAGTGCCTTTAAATGATAAAAAAAAATTAAATTACTAAATCATTATAAAATTTATTATATTCAGAATTTAAAGTGCCTTTAAATGATTAAAAAAATAAATAAATTACTAAATCATTATAAAATTTAAAATTATGAAAAAAATAGTAACAATTATTATTTATTCAAAATTAAAAGTTCTTTTAAAATGATGATAAAAATTAAAATTATTAAATTTAAAATTATGAAAAAATATTTAATTATTATTAAATTTAAAACGTTCTTTACGATTTGCTTATCTTTACACCACTAGATGGCGATACTAAAGGCATTAAATCTGTTAAAACTACGATCACCATATCAAATATCTGGAAAATTCACAATAAAAAAAATTGTTAATAGTGGTACAAATATTGAAAAATATAAATTTTCAATTTTTATCTTCAAAAAAATTTAGTTTTTTAAAGCAATCCTGACATTCTTTTTCATTCAGCTCCGTAAGGAATCGAACCCATGCCATCAAATCTGAGGGTGAACGTCATACCACTACACCATAAAGCTCCTTAAAGGAACGTGCTTAGAATATTATTTTACACAAACATCGCTACGTCATGCGTGGAACGATATGCGCGGAGCAAGCTGATCCCGCAGGATCACAGGATCAAAATGAAAAAGTGTGATCGCTAGATGCTTCACGCAATCATGATTACATACATTCACTTCACTTCATGTTTGGCAAAATATCTCAGGATATTTTGCCGACAGTGGCAACAGCGCCATCTATATGCTATAAAAATAAGGGAAGGCAGTCATTTTGTTACAACCTCCCCCTCTGGTTCCGCGGACGTCTCGGTGAGGAACCAGTAACTTTTTTAGGTGGTCTGCCGCGTTTCCTAATAGGTGCAACAGGCACAATGTCAGAGTCATTACACAGTTTCAAAGCTGAAGTATGACATGTAGCAAGAGGTTCATTTGGATTGTCCATGCTTGCTATAACAAATGTGGTGGGCGATTTTTGAGTTAAAATAATGTATGGTCCGTCACGTTTAGGCATGAACTTTGCAGTTTTATTGCTAGAGGCTTTACTTACTGGATGTAAGTCCACCCAAACCTTGTCTCCTGGAGCAAAACAATGTCCTGATTTTCTTTTACGGTCAGCGTATCTCTTTCTTTGATCTTGCTTGGCTTCAACTTTGTCTTTAATGTCTTTGGTGAAGTTTGCAAATTTCTTGAGGTATGGTGTAATTTCAGGTACAAAGTTGTCATTGTGAATTACAGCACGAATGTCGTGTTGAACATCGTCTGTCGTTCTTAATTCTCTCCCAAATTTTAAAAATGCTGCTGTTTCTCCAGTGGTGTCACGCTTAGCAGTATTCATTGCAAAACGTATTGTTGGAAGTTTCTCTTCCCATGAACAGTGGTCATTCTCTACTAATATAGCCAATCTCGGCTTGAGATCTCTATTTTTTCTCTCCACAGGGTTTGCCTGAGGATGATATATGGGAGTTGGGTTTTGTTTGATACCTAAAAGAAAACAAAGTTGTTGCATTACACTACTAACAAATTGTGGTCCGTTATCACATATTATACGTCTGGGTAGACCATATCTAAGGATAACTTCTTCGAGCAACGTAGTTGCACACTGTGCTGCAGTAGCTTCTGTAAGGGCAAATAGTTCAACCCATCTTGTTGCACAGTCTTCTACTATGAATATCCATCTTTTACCATTCTTACTTTTTGGTAAAGGGCCAAAAAGATCAATTGATAGAACTTCAAATCGTTGTGAATACACTGGTGTTTGTAACAAACCGGATGGTTTTTGATTAGAAGGTTTATACCTATTACATTCAGCACAATGTTTGACGGAATCTGCAATGTATGAACGCATTCCAGTCCAATAATATCTTTTGGATATTCTATTAAATGTACCTTCAGCACCGTAGTGACCAGCCGTAGGTGAGTCATGGTGTTCTTTTAAAATTTTCTCCCTTTCATGTGAGGGGACTACTAGTTGTGCTTCTTCAGATTCCGAAGTTGGGGAATACCTGTATAAAACTCCTTGGTTCATAACATAACCACGTTCAGTCCAGTTAGTGTAGTCTAGAGTTTTTTCTTCATCTTCGAAACTTTTAATAATTTTCTTTAATTCTTCATCTTTCATTTGTTCAGCACGTAGATCACTAGGCATTTTAGCAGGGATATCAATCATTATGGTGCAAATATCACAATCTTCTTTACTGATATGATCACACGCAGGACGAGAAAGCATGTCAGCTATGACGTTCGCTTTACCTGGAATGTATTCTATTTTCACATTAAACTCTTGCAACTGTAAAGCCCATCTGGCAAGTCTTCCAGAAGGGGACTTTAAGCTCATGAGCCATCGGAGAGGCTGGTGGTCGGATGCCACAGTAACTTCTGTTCCGTCAATGTATCCTCTGAATTTATTAAGAGCCCAGACAACAGCAAGAGCTTCCCGTTCCGTGGTGTGATAGTTGCGTTCTGCAGGAGTCAGTAATCTACTGGCGTACTCAATCGGATGCTCTTCCGCACCTTTACCCTGGAGAAGTACTGCTCCAAGAGCATAATTGCTTGCATCGGTTCGAATGATGAAGGGTTATGTTTCATCAGCCTGTTTCAATATTGGTGATGAAACCAGGCATTGCTTCAAGGCTTGAAATGCATTTTCTTCATCGGCACCCCAATGCCATTGCACATTCTTCTTAGTGAGGTTACTAAGCGGTCTGGATATTTCTGCAAAATCTTGTATAAAACGGCGATACCAAGAACATGTCTGCAGAAACGATTGCAGTTGTTTTATATTCTTGGGAGGCGGGATCCTCACAATAGCATCAATTTTCCCAGGATCAACTTCTAGGCCATTTGGAGTTATCCAGTGTCCTAAGTACTTTACTCTGGAACATGCAAAGTTGCATTTTTCTCGATTTGCAGAAAGTTTCCATTTGTCTAATCTTTGAAAAACAGCTTCAAGATCAGATAGATGTTGTTCAAAACTTGATGATAAAATAATGAGGTCATCAAGGTAAGAGAGAATATTTACATCTGGGAGTCCGTTGCGAAAGTTATCCATCGTCCTCTGAAACGTTGCAGGAGCGTTACGGAGTCCAAAAGGCATTCTTCGAAAGCGGTATGTTCCGAGAGGACATACAAAAGCAGTTTTATCACGATCAGGCCCATAGACACTCACCTGATGGTAGCCAGCATTCAGATCCAGAGTGGTCATGAACTGGGTAGTCTTTGCCTGATGTAGAAGATCGTCCATACGAGGGAGTGGATAGGTATCCGGTATAGTCACCTCATTGAGCTTCCTGTAGTCTACACATAGACGTACACTACCATTTGGCTTAGGAATGAGCACGATTGGTGCAGAATATGGAGATTCGCATTGCTCAATAATTCCTTTGGCAAGAAGATCATCAATTTCTGTTTTCAACAACTCTTTCTTTGCCGGTGATAATCTGTAATGTGGTAAGGATATAGGACGATGTTCTCTAGTGTTTATGTGATGTTCGACGACGGGTGTTGCTTCTCCCCCTTGTTGAAAGGTATTGGAAAATTTTTCAAGCAAGTCATTAAGTCTCTTTCGTTGTATTGCAGATGGGTTTTGACCTTCATTTTCTCTTAACATAACTGTGTTAGCTTTGACATTTGGTGTTGAGATTTCAGGTGTCGTTTTGAAAGGATCATCAACAAAAGGAAATTTATATCTTGGATTGTTCTGGAAATACCAACTTTGGCTTCGCATATCCAACACAATCCCCATTTTATTCAACAAATCTATGCCTAACAATGTTCTATTTCCGGTGGCTCCGGGTAACGCAAAAATCGTTGTATTAGTTCTACGACCTTCTATTTCAACAGTGATTGTTGCTTGAAGAACGTTAGTTTCTTTTCGTATGCCGTCAGCGAGCGTTATGTTTACACTGGTCTCTTTGAACAAAGTTCTTTGGTCACGGAGAAGCTTGAACAACATTTCCCCAGCAATGGAATGAGTAGCTCCGGTATCTGCGCAAGCTACCCCTGTAATACCATTTACCTTTATATACAACATAGGTGTTGCCTGTGTATTAATATAACAAGATTGGAGATGTAGGGAACTAAAATTTGCTGATTTTACTTGCGTAGATGGGGAACAATTAGGACATTTTGCTTTTACAAAACCTTGTTTCCCACAGCCATAGCAACTTATAACTGGACGCTTATCATCGTTTACAAAGCGTGAATTCGTATATTTTGAGGTAGAAGTATTTTTGAAATTTCCAAAATGTTCGCTAGCTTCATTCTTGGTTACCTGATTTTTCAAGAATTCCTGACCATTTGAATTTTTTGACAAAACATGTTTGTGTGTTTCACGCGATTTTGAATTACTTGCTGATTTTTGAAAAGGGGGTCTAATATTTTCATATATGTCAAGCTTTTCGACCAACAAGACAGGGTCATTTAGTTTGTCCCAACCATCTAAATAATGATTTTTATATTCTGGTGGGCACTTTTTTTTAATCTGATCAGCGATTATTAGTTCTGAGAGCTTTTCAAATGAATTAACTTCTAATTCGGATAACCAACCTTCAAAATAATTTCTAATTTCAAAGTAAAAATCTTTCCAAGTAGAATTCTCTCTTTTTTGATGTCGGCTAAATAATACCCTAAACTTCTCCGCTGTTAATTTAAATCTTTTTAAGAAAATGTCACGAATATGTGCATAGTTTTTGAACATTTCTTCAGGCTCTCTTGCTATAAGTTTAGCAATGTCATTCGGAAGTACGGCGACTAATTGTGAGACCCAAAAATCTTTGGAGACATTTAACATTTTCATTTGACGCTCAAACATTGCCAAGAACAACGACATATTATCTTTTTCCGGATTAAACGGTGGTAGGATGTTTTTAATATCCATACGCATCTGGTCCATTTGATTTTGTGGGACAGTTGTCGCGGTATGGTTTTGAGCTTGCAGCTTAAGTTTCTCTAACTCATAAGCTCTTTCCTCTGCGATACGTTTGTCCTCAACCCTTTGTTCTTCTATGCTCTCTTGTTTTTTCCTATTTTGTTCTTCTATGCTCTCTTGTTTTTTTCTATCTTCCACGATAGCAATCAATGCCTCTTTTACAAATTGTTCATCGTCTTTAAAAAGGGCGCACTTCATAATTTTTTCACGCAAGACTACTATTTTATCATCTGCATCTACCTGAAGTTCTAATTCGGTAGCCAAATTATATAAATCGATTTTTTTCCCTTTAGAAAGAAACGCCATTTTTCCTAAAATCAGTTAAATTTATGCTTAAATTACAAAATTATACGCAATACTTGACCCATTAAATAATCAAATAACAAAATAACTACCTTCCCCTTACAGGTAAATATGCATAAACTTTCATAAACAATTGATGAAACATACAAAAATAATTTAATACCATACTAAAATCTATCTCTAATCAAACATGAGCTCATGTAAATATTAATGCAAAATATTATAATCAGTTAATATGCAACTTTTTTTTTTTTTTTTTATAACTTACCGTATAAAACTGTCAGAAATATTTAAATCATAAAATTTTAAGTATATGAAATACCATCGATAATTTGATGCGAAAAAAATTTTCATTCACAAATAAATATGAAAGCAACAAAAATATCAAAATAAAGTACTTACTTACTTCTTTAAAATAAACAACATTCTAAATAATTATTGACGATTACTGAAATCACTTTTCTTTTCTAATATACTACGCTGTGCACAGTTAGAACAAATAATCATAAAATTGACTTGCTCAAATAATATTGCATTGAAAAAAAGAAAAGAAAAAAATATTACCAAAAGAAATTATATAAATCTCTTTTTCAGAAAATTAATCTTTCATAATACTCAAAACAACAACAAAAAAAAAAAAAAAAACCACATACATAAAACAGCATTTAAAAATAAATTAACACCAGCCGGCCAGCAATAAACAGAAAAAAAAAAATTTCAACTTTTTACCGGTAACAAAACAAATAAAATAAGATTTATCTTTCTTTAGCTAATCACTTTTCGCTGATTCATATGGCGGTTTCAGATTTCTTTTAAACACACAGAATATCGGCGATAGTAGAACACTGAAAGTTATTTCGAAAACATTTTAAACTGCGTAAAGAATTTTCGAGGATCACAAACAGCAATTATGTAACAAACTCAAAGATATTTTATGATTTTAAACAGCACACTTTCACCTTGAGAACTTTGAAGATTGAAGTATACCCCACAAATAATTATTCCATAAGGATGGCACTAATTACTTGATTTATTATCAAAAAAGAATGCAAACATTAGAACCGAAGTGGTTCTTTTTAAAACTATTCTTGAAATGACGATTTCACACAATTACGAATCTAGCTGATTCTTTTTACTCATTTGCCAGGACGGCAATACACTCTAGAAGGAAAACGCTTTTCTTGAAATTAGGGTTTCACATTTACAGAATTGAGAATGGTTTCTCAAACTTTAGAATTTGGAGATTCTTTTTAATCACTTTGTCAGGATGACAAATACACAATTATCCACTGTCATTATTGTCCGGATGACAATATTTTGAACCTGGTATAGCGGTTCCTTTTTATTTCGTTTTTGAAGAAGGAGATTTTTTCACGTTGGGCGTCATTTTGTGTCGATGTGGGTTTGGATAAACTCTTTCGACACTTAAACAAACACATTTTAATATCAATTACACACAAAATATATACAAAGTCGCGAAAAGCGCAAAAATAACTTTGGAACATACATATTTCCATACAAACATCTCTAGGGGAGATACATTTCGCATAGTCGCCGAAACTCTACCAAACCCGCGCAATCATGATTACATACATTCACTTCACTTCATGTTTGGCAAAATATCTCAGGATATTTTGCCGACAGTGGCAACAGCGCCATCTATATGCTATAAAAATAAGGGAAGGCAGTCATTTTGTTACACATGTACATTCTGGTGCTTGTAAGACCACACACAGTTGATTCAAATGAGTTTGAGCGTGTACTTTCGGCTTTTGGGAACTGTATGAATGCGTACTTTCTCCTTGAGCGGGCTACAGTTAAATTGCTGGTGGGCCAACTGCGGCCCGCGTGCCGCGTGTTTGACACACCTGATTTAGGAGATATGGAAACAAAAAACTTTTAGAATATATCTATTCTAAAAAAAAAGTAACTAACGCTGTCGCCGCCGCCGCCGCCGCCGCCGGTTTTGAATTTTTTGTGACCTGGATCTTTCTTCGTTAATATTAAGAAAACTACTGCATACAAAAATACGAAAATCGGTGGTGTTGCAGAGAAATTTTTGATAAACACGCTGATGCAGACAGTTTTCAAATCGAAGAATTGTTTTATGAGATATTTAATGTTAAAGTTGGTCAAAATCGTTCCATTAAAAAAGTTTTATAGAAGCGAAAGCTATACATAGGAATTTAATAATTTTTAGAGCATTTTATACATTAGAAGTTCCCAGTGTGCCGACTGCATTTATTTTTTTAATTTGACTAATTTTTTGAGGGTTTATTTCTATTTTAAATTCAAATTTTCAGCATTTGAACAGATATTTTTTTACATATTTTAGAAATGGTTATTATTTTAAATTGTTGCCAAAATTGTAAAAACTTCTCAAAAAATAATATTTCTTTTAAAATGAAAATTTATTTACACGTGACTATTATAAACAGAACCACCCACCCCCCTCCCCTATGAAATTAGAATTAAATGATTACGTGTTAAAAGCAGGAAAATATTAAAAATTACGTCATAAAATTTGTTTATACACGTGAATATTTAAAAAGAAAATAAAACTATAAAACAATTATTTAATATGTGTTAAAAGCAGTAAATGCGGGTGGAATTGCGTCCTGTTTCAAATAGCCAAATAATATTGCCAAACAGTTTAAATTAAAATATATATTTACACAAGTACACACGAGATTTATTTCATATTTCGAGATGATCTTTTTAATTACTGTTTCCAAAGACAGCGCAAATAATAATATTTTATTTCTAACAATTGAAATATTTCCAGGTGAATATTACAAAAAGAAAAGTTTGGTTAAAATTATGTCAGATTTAAAGCGTGTGATTTAAAATAATTTTCTATAACTATATTAAAAAATATCTGGAAGCAAAGGCTGTTGACTTAGTTCATTTTACATTAGCAAATTTTCCGACGTTTAACCAATCTTATTTAATCAAACATGTAAACAGCAATTTACAGCAGCTTTTTTAGCCTTAAAATCCTCCATTAAAAGAAAAATAAGTGGAAACCCGTTTACAGGGATATTGCCACTGATTTTTTAATTATAATTCAGTCTTCCGTAATCTTTTTTAAGCCGATCAAATTAACGGATTTTTAGTGTCTGAACGGGGGTTGGCGAGCGAAGCTCCTAGAGGGCCGAGCCCCTTAGTCTCTCTATTCTAAAAAAAAGTAACTTACGCTGTCGCCGCCGCCGGTTTTGAATTTTTTGTGACCGGAGGTCTTTCACCATTAATATTAAGAAAAATACTGCATGCAAAAATATGAAAATCGGCGGTATCATAGAGAAATGTTTCATAAACACGCTGGTGCAGACAGTTTTCAAATCGAATAATTATTTTAAGAGATATTTAATGCTAAAGTTGGACAAAATCGTTCCATTGAAAAAGTTTTATAGGAGCAAAAACTATATATGGGAATTAATTCATTTTTAGATCATTTTATACGTTAAAATTTCTCGGTATGCAGACTGCATTCACTTTTTAAATTTGACTCATTTTTTGAGATTTTATTTCTATTTTAAATTCAAATTTTCAGCATTTCGAGAGATATTTTTTACTTATTTTAGAAATTGCTATTAATTTAAACTGTTGCTATCTGTATAAACAGCGCAAATAATAATGTTTCCTTCAAATTAAAAATTTATTTTACACATGACTATTATTAACAGAAAAAACCTTTCAAATTAGGATTAAATAATTACGTATGAAAAGCAGGAACTTATTGACAGTACTTCATAAAAACTATACTTACACGTGAATTTTAAAACAGAGAGGATATTGTAAAATAATAAATTCATTAACATGCGGTAGA
Source organism: Maratus speciosus (assembly GCA_963932465.1). Classification (NCBI taxonomy): domain Eukaryota; kingdom Metazoa; phylum Arthropoda; class Arachnida; order Araneae; family Salticidae; genus Maratus; species Maratus speciosus. The sequence goes on from OZ010786.1 coordinate 399,486,517, forward strand.
AGTCTTAAATAGGAGAAATTACGTCACATTACACTTATTACGTAAAATGAACAAAAAGTAATATTGCAAAACAGTTTAAATTTAAAAATTGCGCGAGACATTATTTTGATATTTTAAGATTATATTAATAAGATTAATATTAATTTTATTGAACGCGTTTAGACTGCTTTTGAGCGACTATTTAGTAATTTAATAAAAATAAAAAAAAGATTACAAGCTGAAAATGAAGTGTCATCGACAAAAAATATGATTTGAAAGAGAAAAATCTGTGAAGCAGAAAATAAAGAAATTGCTTAAATGGTTTAGTTAAGATTCGTTAACCTTCTGTGTGGTTCCCGTCAAAAGAAGGCATTGGTATTTGTGAAATATATTTGCATTTTGATGCAGATTTGCTTATTATATTAGTTTATTTTGAAATGTTTAACTGATTTTTTTTAAATTAAAGACGAAAACAGCCATTGTATCTTTTAACAGCAGCTGATTTTTCCTTAAAATTCCCCAATCAAAGAGAAATGAATAGAAACCCGTTTATAGGGAGATCGCCACTGTTTTTTAACTTATAATTCAATCTTTCAAAATCTGTTTAAAGCCGATCAAATTAGCGTGCTTTTAGAGACTGCGGTGTCTGAACGGGGGTTGGTGAGCGTAGCTTGTAAGGCGCCGAGCCCCCTAGTTTCCTAAAAAAATCCCAGAAGGATTGAAAGCGTCAGAAAATGAAACTTGAAGGGGAAGGCTTATAAATGGCACTTTTTCAAAAAAGAAAAAAAAATCACATATATGGAGGGGGGAGGTGTCTATATTCGGAGGCGGGCTTACTTTATGTCCTTTACAGTAGGGTGGAGCGAAAAAAATTATTTTTTGAAAATCAAAAACGGGTAGGTGCCAAAAGTTGCCTTTATACTAGCACATCATCTGCGTGCAATATTACCGCTGAAAAAAAATGGCTTGAGTCTGCGCTTTTGGTCCAAAAGTCGAAATTTTGGGTAAAATTTGACATTTTTTCAAAAATTAAAAAAAAAAAAATCTATAGAGATGGTTATTATTTAAAAGTGTTATTTAAACCTTTATTATTAATGACTTAACATATTTAAACGAAAAAACTATATCTTTGTTCTGTATAACTGGAACAAAACTGACAACTTTTGGTGAAAAAAAGGCGTTTCCACTCTGTTGTGTCATACAACTAATTGTTATTTGGAATACAGCTCTTACGTAGTTGCTTTCAAATCTACCAAGGGGGTATCACGTGGGAGTGGCTGGATTTCATGACACAACAGTGCATAGCTTGACCACCCTTCCATCTAAGCATAATGTTTTATTTACATATTGAATTGTGATTTTTTATCAAAGACTGACATAAGATTCCTATGTATCAACCTAATCCATCTCTTCTTTGTATCCACAGACGTTGGGTGCTGCTGTGACACTTCTTCGCGTATATTTCTACTGCTTGTGTATGATAAGGCAAGCAGAGTAATGCAGTGGAATTAATGGAATCTATTCAGCCCTCTAGTATCTTCACCAAAATTACATCCAGTTACTGCATAGTGATTGGTAGTTCCGTTCCTACAACATTTTACAACATTTAGGTATTTCATCTTTGAGTATGCCATCATTTACTCTACTCTTGAATTTTTTATATACTGATAAGCTTGTTGTTTAATGTGATGGCGATCGTCATCAAAATTGCAATAAGAATTTGCTCTCGATGTGAAAAGCTACCATTGTCCTAAATAATTTTTTTTAGCATTTGTTTTTTGCCGTTTTCTGTGATATTTTTTAGCCGAGTAATTTCCCATAAGTGTTTAGATCAATTTTTTAGATGTGAATTTTATTTGGTGTAAGCCATCATGTGGCCTAAACTTGGATTACATACTTTGTGAGTGAACCAAACTCTGATGGTCAATCAGTTCAGTGCTTATATAAAGGCGAATAATTTTATGCGCCGTTGTGGGCCATCTTGCGTAGGACAAGTTTCTTGGGTTCCTATTGGCTAGTTCTTCTGAGCAATATCTTGATGAAATAACTTTGCAGATATCTATCAGGTATTTCTGGTATGTGCTGAGTATCCTTTTCTTGATTTCAGGAAATAATGATTAAAAATTACTCTCTATGGCTTCAAAAATTGAAATAAGAAGGGAATAAGCACGTGGACAAAGATTTTCCTATTGGTCCGGCGCATCCCTGTGGGTTAGAATCTAATATTTGCCAACGATTTTATCTAATAAATGATGCAGAGGAAATTAACTGGACTTGGAGGAGACATATGATCAATTGTAATGGTTCATTCTAAACATGCCCCTCGCAGAATGGATGGCAGCGACTAACAGAATTATCCGCCTTCAAATGAGCACTCACTGCCCATCAGAGTCTCTACGTTCACTCAAAAAGTGCTATGTTATCCAAGTTTGGCTCCAGAATAGTTTACAATCAAATATAATCCACAGCTAAAGAAGGGATCTAAAAACTCATGGGAAATTGGCTACACAAAAACAACTTTGATACTAAACAACACACAAAACGGAATAAAATAAATACTAAAAAAAAAAAAAGGTTATTTAGGACAATGGTTGCTTTGCATACACAGAGGAAATTCTTATTTCAATGCTCACTGACGATTGCCATCATATTAAACAGCTAGCTGCTCAGCACATAATAGTCAAAAGATGAGAGTAAATGATGGCATACGCAAATCGGAAATACCGACAATCAACTTTGAAGCGGATAATTATATAAATCTAACTCACTGGAAAAGTGTTGTGGTAACAGAACCTCCAATCAGTATGCATTTATCGTGTGCAATCTTGGTGAAGATAATAGAAGGCTGAATAGATTACATTAATATCATCCGCACTGCATTACACTGTTTGTCTTCTCTTACACAAACAGTAGAAAAATACGTAAATGAGATCACAATACGAAAATGAGCATTGAAAGTCTGTGGATCCAAAGAAGAGATGTACCAGGTTGATACATAGAAAACTTATGCCAGGCTTTGATAAAAAATCACAATTCAATGTATAAATAAAAAATTGAGTTCAGATGGTAGGGTGGTCGAGCTATGCACTGTTGTGACATGAAATGCAGCCACCTCCACGTGGTACCTTCTGGGTAGTTTTGAAAGCAACTAGGTAAGAGCTGTATTCCAAACAACAATTAGTTGCATGACACAACAGAGTGGAAACGCCTTTTTTTCACCAAAAGTTGTCAGTTTTGTGCCAGTTATACAGAACAAAGATATAGTTTTTTCGCTTAAATATGTTAAGTCATTAAAAATGAAGGTTTAAATAACACTTTTAAATAATAACCATCTCTATAGAATTTTTTTTTAATTTTTGAAAAAATGTCAAATTTTACCCAAAATTTCGACTTTTGGACCAAAAGCGCAGACTCAAGCCATTTTTTTTCAGCGGTAATATTGCACACAGATGATGTACTAGTATAAAGGCAACTTTTGGCACCTACCCGTTTTTTATTTTAAAAAATTAATTTTTTTCGCTCCACCCTACTTTACAGTATTCTCGTCCCAGTCAAATCCATTAAAAATGCTTCATATTTTATCAGCTTAGATTGATCCTTCTTATATCGGGCCGATCAGCCCGCTTAATTTTTTTTAATTAGCGCGACTGGTTCATTTATTTCGGCCCGACCAATATCAGTCGGCCCGGCCCTTAAAATTTACCTTCATTTTGCCTGCCCGACTCGATCCGCGTGCTGGGACGTGTACCGACCTCGAGTCAGGCCCGGGCACGCGCATACCTCCTTTTGTAAATACTTTAAATAAATGTTCAATCCAATAAAGTATCTCTCTATTCTAAAAAAAAAAAAAAAAAAAAAAAAAGTAACTAACTCTGTCACCTTGCGGTAAATGAATTTTTTGCGGCCGGAGGTCTTTCTTCGCTAATATTATGAAAACTAATGCATACAAAAATATGAAAATGCATAGTATTACAGAGAAATGTTTGATAAATATGCTAAAGCAGACCGTTTTAAAATCGAATAATTATTTAAAGAGCTATTAATTGTTAAAGTTGGTCAAATTCGCTCCATTAAAAAGTTTTGTAGGAACAAAAGCTATACATAGGAATTTAATTTTTTTTCTAGAGATTTACTTCATAAACGTGTGGTGTGCAGACTGTGCTTATTTTTTTTTTTTAAATATGAATAATTTTTTTTTTTTTTTTTCAATTTTCAATTTATATTTGCATTATTTCAAGAGATATTTTTCTTCTATTGATGCCAATTTGTAAAACAGCGCAAAGAATTATATTTCTTCTCATATAAAAAAATTATTTATACGTGACTATTAAAAACAGAAATGAAAGTTAAAAATGATAATTACACGCTCACGTGTTTAAAAAGGAAATAGTGAAAATTACGTTATAAAAATTGTATTTACACGTGAATATTAAAAAAGTAAGAGAGCCTTAAAATAATTAAATTATTACACGCGAGACGCATTTTATGATGGCAATTACGTCCAGTGGTGTAGTCGTAAAAAAAAAACAGAGGGTTTGCGCTCGAAGCGGAGCGTATACCCTAGAGCCTATATACTATAGCTTCCTTGAGAAACAGAGGGTATACGGTGTTTCTTAAAAAAATCCAGAGGGTATACGGCGTATACCCCCGTATACCCTCCACTACATCCCTAATTACGTCATATGTAAAATGTCCAAATATTAAAAATCGAAATATGTAAAATGTCTAAAATAATTAAATATGCGTGAAAAGGTTTTAATGGGGAAGATTAGTTCATATTTAAAAAGCTCAAATAATAATTTCCCCACAAACTATTAAATTCAATTATATATTTACACGGAAATCTTAAAAGAGGAAAAAACTTTAAAATAATTTATTTATTTACGCAAATCGGATTTACTGTGAAAAATTACGTCATACATTAAACCGACGCATTTAAAACTATTTTTTTATAGACAATATTCATGTGACGTCACATTGGGGATCAAATCATATATATATATGGTGGAACCAAACAAACAAACAAAAAAAAAGCGGCTAGCAAATTTGTTTATATATTTCGTCACTTGAAGCAGCATAAATGCAGGGAAATACATGGGCAAAATCCTTTTGCTTTATTTTGTACGAATTACTGTTCGATAAGTAATAATAGAAACTTTGTATACATACTTATTAATTAAAATAAATAATTTACATTTGAAAAATAACCTGAAAATATGCATGACAGTGATGAGAAAAGAATTAATGCATAAGCTATATCTGTCCCTGAAAATATCTAAAAATCGATCAAAGGATGAAATGTAAGAGTAAAATTTCAAAACACGGTCCTTTTCAACACCCTCGTTCTGAATGTTATTTTCCAAGCAGACTGATATTTTTAACCTTGAACCCAAAGGAAGGATATTGTCCATAGTGTCGTTATAAAAGTCCGAGAGGAAGCAAAATTTTTAACCTAATTATTTTACACAAGCTGATATTCAAATGTGTAACTGACCTTACTTATCAATCCCCAAAACAGCCACAAGCTGTCATAGCAGCGGTGAATGAGACAATGGTAACCGGAAAATGCCACATTCAAGTGTTAAAAAGGCAACCCCTATTACAGAAGACAGTCGCCGTTTCTGATAACATCATTCAGTTATTCATCATCAGATAATATTTAAAAAATAGGATAAATTACCATGTACTCTGAGGCTGCGGAGTCTGAACGGGGCTTGGCGAGCGTAGCTCGCAGTGGGCAGAGCAAGTTTCTCAATCTCTCAGTTCTATAGTTTCTCAACGAATCAACACTTTCTAGAAAATTTTAAAGACGAGTTTTATCTTTAAGATTTCGAGAAATTGTTGATTTTTTTCAGAAATACATTATTCGACAGAACATTTATTTATAGTTAGAAATACTGTTTTGTTTCTCTCTTAACTGATTAATTTCTTCCGAGAATATTTTTTGATAATTTTTGAAGTTTGAACGTCAATATATCTAACCCGGGTTGCAGAACATACTGCTCGATATACACCATAACAAGTGAAATCTTTTAAATTAGAAACTAATAATTAGTAATTTAGTAAATAGTAATTTAGTAAACTAGTAATTTGCAAACTAATAGTTTTTTTACATTTATTTTTTATATTGTCCTCTAACAACACTAAAAAGCAATTTTTATGTAAAAAAAATATTAATTACGTGTTCAAATAAAGTTTTGAAATGTATTAATTTATTATAATAAAACGCTTTCCAATATAGTAGTTGAAAAGGGCTACAAATTCGGTTTGTCTATCTGTCCGTACTCTAATTCGCGTAAATATACTCGGAGTGCCATGTATTTGATATTGATATTTGATATTGTTATTGAAATTAACCACAGCATGTACGGTATTGAAAATGCAGTGTAAAGCATTTATAGTTCGTTTACGGCGACACTCAAAAGAATTCCGTTACATTAAGGTCTATGGAGAAAAATTATTTGCATTGTAATTAATAATGTTACGCTTTTCAAACATTTTGAAATTGATATACATCGCTGAATTGCACTACAAGATGCTTATTATAGAATGTGGTGTGCATAGATTTAATCGTTCATTTACAGTGATACACAAAATAATTCGGATACAGCATGGTATGCGATCGATAAATTGTTGAAAGTGTGATTTTACTTGTGGTATGCTTTTTTAAATGCAACAATTTTTTTACGTATTATTTGTTTTGTATAAATTCTATAGATAATATACAATGTTGCACGAAAGAATTAGAGTACAGTAATACCCCGACTTACGTCAGCAATACGTTTCAAGACTAGCCACGTAAGTCAAAGTACATTTAGATACGAAAAAAAATAATACGTAATAAAATTTTCTCAATCTAATGAACATATTCTATTGTATTTAGAGATTATGTTTCATACATTTAACGTTAGTAAAAAAAATGCGTTTGAAATACAAGAATTTGGAATAAATCAATACATTGTCAACTTACAGTTTATAGTTATTCTAGCAGCCTCGTTTGAGCACGTGAAAAATTTTTGCAATGAAGTTTGAACCGACAAGTTTATCTTTTTTCTCTTAAAAGCTTGTTGTAACAGCAGAGTGAATTTTCTAAGCTTTTTCTATTCGTTACTAGACTTTGCTCATCTGAATCAATATTTTCAAGAACCTTCATTCTTGTTTCAATAAGGTTTAGTCCTTCGGTTAATTTTGCAACCGTCATAATTTCACCCCCTTCCCCCTAGGCTCAAAATATTTATCTATTTTTTTCTGTAGTACTTGTTTCTTTAATTCGATAAATTTGTCGATGGTTTATTCCGGATCAGAGGAATTTATGAGTTCAACAACATCTTTAAGTTCATGTCTAAGTTCAGTTCTTTTCCATTTTCTATGATTTCATCAATTAAGAGAGATAGATAATCACAATTTTCAGATGATTTCTTAGTCTCTGCGAAGGGAAAGGGGCACAGTCTTTTGAAGCATCGCTCAATGTGTTTTGCTGAACTTCACCCCATAAATTCCCTATGATTGTGACTACATCTGAAATGTTAAATTTCTTCCAAAAATCTTCACAAAAGTTCTAAGTGCGTCTTAATCAAGGCAAAAAAAAAAAAAAAAAAAAAAAAAAAAAAAAAAAAAAAATTCCAGCCAAGACGACGTAAATTCGGGGTGACGTAAGTCAGCGTATTACTGTATAACGCTTATTGACGGAAATTGCTGAATGGAAATTTTCAACTGTGTTATGCGTTTCCTAACTGAGCTAAATATTTTCACAGTATGTAATATATATACAAATCTATAGATCATGTATATACAGGGCTGCAAAAAAAAAAAAAAAAAAAAAAAAAAAAAAAAAAACTGATATGTTTTCGACTATTGTTGATAATCGCTGAAATTGGGTTTCAAATGTGTTATACGCTAGAAAGTGCTTCATAATCTATGCTTGACGCTTCGTTCTTCTTGATACGTTTTCCCACATCTAAAATTTTTTTGATAAATTATCTGTATTATTATAATAACTTATTTTTTTTTGTTATCTTTTAAAGGATAAGAAGATGAAATATCTCGTTGTTTTAATTTGTCTCCTCGTCTTGGCTGAATATGATCAAGTATCAGCCGAAACTGGTATGCATATATATCTACCTTACATATATATATAATCTTAATGTAATAATTTTATGAAACGAAATTATGAAGCGTTTTCTGAAACGAAAGTATGAAACGAATTTCTGAAACGACATTATGAAGCATTTATTGAAACGCTTAAATGCAGTGTTTGTAGGTCGCTGATGGTAATGTGCTTTTAATATGCTGTTATAGTCACCTACAGCATGATTTTTCCTGAAGATTGTGTGTGTAGTAGAATTTTACAAGGCCGTACAAATAATTCTATTACACCGCAGTCTATGGGCAGGCCCTGATTACCGAATAGGCACAAGAAGCACATGCTTCCCTTTGAAAATTTTGAAGGAGCTCGAAATTGAGAAAAAAAGGGGGGGGGGATTTTATATTAGATTAATTCCATTACAAAATTTTTATTTCTTTTCAAATTATTAACTCATTTATATATGTTTTTATATAATAAAAGATAAACGGCTCCTGTATCTACGTGTATGCTAATGTTATAATATAAACTAATATTATAATATATGCTAATATTATATTATAAAGCAGTAACGTTTGTGGAGTGTAATCTCTGAAACTACCTAGCCGATTAAATAAATAATGATTTGAAAATGCTAGTGACCATCTCTGCCCCAACAAAGACTGTATTTTATGTCGATACAACAACTCCATGGGTGCAGGAGCAGAAAAGTTCTAAAATTGCGAATTCTGTCATATTGTTTGGGCTAGTAGAGGTTTGATATTTTGTGCGGTGGTTACTTTTAAGATATAAATACTAGTTATGAACGCTTTCTAAAAGGTTCGAAATTTTAAAGTGAGAAATAAACGTAAAAAGTTCTGGAAAGTTTCTAAATCACGATTTCTTTGGAATTGTTAGAGAAAGAAATTTTCAAATTTCACCTGGCTATTACTTTTAAGGCGTAAATGCCGATCAGTAAAAAAAAAAAAAACAAAAAAACCAAAAAACCGGAAATTAAAAGGGTGCACTATAAAAAAAGATCCAAGCTGCAATTACTGTAATACTGTTGGGTCTAGAAACTTAAAATTTGGCATGGTAGTAACTTATAAGATGTAAATGCCGGTATAGAACAATTTCAAACTGCAATTTCTATCATACAGTTGAGGCTAGAAAATTAAAATTTGACATGGTAGTAGCTTATAAGATGTAAATGCTCGCACTAGAGCTCATCTAGCATTGAATAAATTGTGTAAGTACTGAATAAATGTCGGTATGAAACAGCGAATAGCTTGCCCGAAAGTACTTGTCAAAATGTTCCATCTGTAGGCTTTTCTCTCTCTCTCACCAAGGCCCCTAACAGAGAAAAGTGTCTGTTTAAATTTCATATGCAATTTTTTTTCCAGCTTCACTAATCTAGAGATTTTATCATAAGGTTATTTTCTCAATTGTCATTAGAAAACCGATTCATAATGGCGTATTTTAGCTTGCTTGATTTGTTGAAAAAATACGTATGGATTTATAAATTACTTGAAATGGCACTTTCACACGTCAAAAGTTATGCAAAAGAGATATTCATATCTCGTGTCATAACTTACGCTGCAGTTATTGCTGATTTGTTTCCTTTCATGTATGATAACGCGTAATACAGCTCACCTTGTTGAGAATGTTTGAAAACAAAACAATACAGCGTATGTAGTGGCCAGCATGCTCTCCTTTAAATCCGATCGAGCATATCTGGAACACGCGCGGACGACGCATTTCATGCCTCTGTTGACATTTTCGGGACTTTGATACATCACTTTTTTAAGAGACAATTCCTTAAACTCTTATCGACAAATTCATCGCATATATGAAAAACAGATATTCAAGAGTATTAACTATTCGAGTGGGCAACAGACCATATAAAAGTCCTTCATTCTCTTCAAACATAATTTTTATTTGTCATTTGGAGGTACTCAAATTCGTGCGGAGCGCTTGTTTATGTTTTTGACATCATTTCAAGGAGTAAAAATACCGATATAAGATGTTTTAGTGTTTTATTTTCTCCTTTAATTCTCATGTATTGCGCACTTCCAATTTTATACCCATGCACGGCTGTCTTGCAGGTTTGCTTTGCCATTTTTTAACAGTGTATATTGTATAGAGTATTCTGTAATTCTACCATTCAATTTGCTCATTTTCATTTGAATTTGTGGCAGTATACGAGTTCTGTCTGATAAGTATCAGACTGTTATTTTTTCCGCGAGCAATAGTGATTCTAAGCTGGCGCCACTGTGCACATTAGAAGGAGACAGCTTAATGCGCATGCCTCAATTTTTTCCACGAATTCCAGTGACCCAGTCGTTGCCTCCTGTCCACCGAATGAGGAGCTATCATACGTGTGCGCCGGATTTTGATTTCTCTCAAGATGACCGATGTTTGAAAAAAGGTACTGCATCAAATTTTGTCAAAGCTTGGTGATTCTCAAAGCGAAAAAATTCGTAAGATTTATCAGGTGTCGGAAGATTAATTAATTCTCCAGCTCATTCATCGCACCTGAATCAGACTTTCTTGGCAAAATATGGAATTCCATTTTGTTCGCCAAATTCCATACTCTTCAGACATGGCTCCTTGCGACTTTTGGTTGTTTCGAAGGTGCCCTTCAAAGATTCCCATTTTGAGAATAGAGATGAGATATGCAGAATGCGACGGCGGAGTTGAACACCATTCCAGAAAAAGCCTTCCAGAAGTATTTTCTGCAGTGGAAAGAACAGTGTGCTAAGTGAGTGGAAGTGCAAGGGGCCTTGAAGAAAATTAGGGTACCAATCCCGTCAGGTAATTTATATATTTTTTCGGAAAAAGGTCGAATACTTTTCAGACAGGCCACTTATTGTCAATTAAAGACAGCATCCCATTTTGTATTCTTGTCACAAGTTATTATTAAATCTATGTTATCAGTAATATCGCTCAGAGTAATATCGCTCATATCCCACTGAGGGAAATCCTCGTATAGTTTTTAAATTATTGCCAGCGATTTCTAACTCCCTAATTGATATATATACATACATACATATATATATATATATATATATATATATATATATATATATATATATATATATATATATATATATATATATATATATATATATATATATATACACTAGCAAACCCCGAGTCTTTGCTCGCGTAATAGTTGAAACATGCCAAGTGATATTTGCATGACTATTTTTTATTAGAAGAACACTTTTTGGAATAATTCAAAAATTACAAATTAAGCTACAGTTTGACTAAACTTCATTATAAAAGTGCAATAGACAGAAATGAGATTTTAATTAATAAGAAGAACTAAAACTAATTCCAAATAAATGATAATTTAGAAAGTATTTTGAGACTTTTATGCTTTTTTTCATACGCTCATTTCAGTATTCGTTTGAAGTTTTGAATTTTTTAGAAACCATCTTAACACATTTACATCTTAAAATTAACCATCATGTCAAATTCCAAGCTTCTTGTCTAACAGTCTACCACCTCTCTGGTGTTAGTGATAAATAATCACATAATAACGACGATATATAACGATACAGAGTTGAAATAGAATGTCTCGAAAAATGTTGAAACAGAGACTGTCACCATTAATTTGCCAACATTAACATTGAAATCGGTTGATATTTCCTAATATTCTGCAGGAGACGGAATTTAGATGTTTTTAAAGGCTTTCTTGTTGTTCCTGCCAACCAGGTTGTAGTGACACCGGCATAAAATATAGCCCATATAGGATCAGGGCTTATCACACTTGATTTGAAACCAATAACTTCTGTAATCAGTTTATTATTTCCTGAGATTCCATAAAAATCGTAATTTAGGCCTCTTTTAGAATGCTTTTCGCTTCTTCCCTTCGCTTCACCCCTTTCTAATTTCAAATTTATTTTCGACTGTTCTTAGAGGGCATTTATATTTTATAAGTAACTACCGTGCTATATTTAAAGTTTCTAGCCTCTTCAGTACCGCAGAAATCGCAATTTAGAAAGTTTTTTTTTCTTCTGCAAGCCTCTAGGGCAGTGGTTCCCAACGTGGGGCGTACGCCCCACCGGGGGGCAATTTCAAATTTGTTACTCACTCATTCGCTATCAGTTTCTTTTGTCTTTTTTGGGGAAAAGTAATGTTGTAGACTAAAATAAATGGAGTACAAGTAAAATTTAAGAAATCAGTTTTTTTATTACACTTTTAAGATGCTCTTTATCAAAATTTAAAAATAGATTTAAACCAGAATAATTATGCGAATAATCTTTTAAATTATTTCGGTACCTGTAAATGTATTAAAACTCTCTATAATTTTTCTGGTGGTGAATTAAATTTTTTGCAACTTTTTTCATTATTTATTGAATGCGTTTTCTACTTCTGTTCGCGAAGTAATTAACGATAATGGGAAAGGGAACTGGAGAGAATGTGTTATTCGAAATAATGGCTACTAAATTTGATAAAGATGATAATCTTGAAATGCTTCTTGTGTATTGTGTTATACATAGAAATAAATGTCAGTGTCCAAAGATTTTGCACCAACTCTTAATAAGTTACAAGAATGCATTATAAAATGTATGAGTTTATCAGTTTTAAAGTTAAATGTAAGTGTATTTATATTATATTTTGTAAAGATAAAAATGCAGACCATATAGCACTTTTCTTTAACATTGAGTTAAGTTTGGAAAGTACAACAAATCTCGTTTTGGCATGTAGGCAAAGATGTATAACCTCACTGCATTTTTTAAATTATGTTATAAGCACATTTGTGGTAAAAGATTCACCTCTTTGACAAGTTAAAAAACGTGAAATGAATAGGTATTGTTAAGGCACTATTACACTACCATCGTATGAATAGGGTTCACTTTTTAAATAATAAGAGACATAATTTACAGATTACAAGGGGGGGGGGGGCATAGTGACTTTACAGATGTTTTGGTGGGGCGTGGCCTATATTAGGTTGGGAACCACTGCTCTAGGGGGTTGTTGCACCGACATAAAATATAGCTTATGTTTTAGCACGTTCTATCACACCAATTTGAAACCATTATGTTTGAAATCGGTCTCGTATTTCATAAAAATCGTAATTTAGAACGCTTATAGAAAGCTTTTCGCTCACTTCATCCTTTTAAATTTGGAATTTTCTTTCGACAATTCTTAGAAAGCATTTACATCTTTGAAGTAAATACCATTCCAAATTTAAAATGTCAGGCCCCCTCAGTAACACAAAAACGCAATTTAGAACATTTTTTGCTCCTGTAACCCCCAGGTGGTAGTGACAACAATGTAAAATATAGGCTATGTTGGAGCGGGGATTGTCACCATCAATTTGAAACCATTACTTCTGAAATCGGTTATATTTCCTGAGATTCCGTAGAAAGCGCTATTTGGAATGTTTTTAGAACGCTTTTAGTTCATTTTCACCCCTTTTAAATTTAAAATTTTTAAAGAACTCTTCTCAGAAAACATTTAAATCTCATAAGTAATTACCATGCCAAATTTCAAGTTGCTAGCCCCTTCAGTATCATAAAAATCACAATTTAGAACGTTTTTTACAATGCAACCGCAAGGTCGTGGTGACGCCAACATGAAATAGATCCTATATTGGATCAAGGGCTGTGATCCTCACTTTCCAACCATTATTTTTGAAATCGGTTGGGTACTTTCTGATACTGCGTAGAAATCGCAATTTCAGAGAAGATTTTTTAGAACGTTTTTCGTCCATTTTCACCTTTTTTAAATTTCTAATTATTTAGGAAATGTTTTTAGAGATCATTTATATCTTATAAGTAACTATCATGCCTAATTTCAAGTTGCTAGCCCTTCAGCATTACAAAAAACGCAATTTAGATCGTTTTTTGCTCCTGCACCCCCTTTGGGGTAGTGGCACCGACATGAAATGCAGCCTATGTTTGAGCGAGGGCTGTCATCATCGTTTTCACACCATTATTTTTTAAATCGGTTCGATACTTCCTGAGATTGCGTAGAAATCGCAATTTAGAAAGTTTTTTAGAACACTTTTCGCCCATTTTCACCCCTTTTAAATTTCGATGTTTTAGGAAATGTTCTTAGGGATTAATTTGTATCTTATTAATAACTCCCCTGCCTAATTTCAGGATTCTAACCCCTTCGGTAACACAAAAATCGCAATTTAGAATTTTTATTTGCTTCTGCAACCCCTAGGTGGTAGTGTAACCGACATGAAATAGAGCCTATGTTGGAGCAAGATCTATCATCATCAATTTTCAACCATTACTTTTGAAATCGGTTGGGTACTTTCTGAGATTACGTAGAAATCGCAATTTAGAACGTTTTTTAGAACGCTTTTCACACATTTTCACTCCTTTTAAATTTCGAATTTTTAAAGGAATGTTCTTAGAGATCATTTATATCATATAAGTAACTGCCATGCCTAACTTTAAATTGCTGGCTCCTGCAGTATCACATAAAAACGCAATTTAGAACGTTTTTTGTTCCTGCACCCCCTTTGGGGTAGTGGCACTGACATAAAATATGGCCTACGTTGGAGCGAGGTCTGTCGCAATCGTTTTCACACCATTTTTTAAAAAATCGAATCGGTATTTTCTGAGATTGCGTAGAAATCGCAATTTAGAACGTTTCACCCCTTTTAAATTACGATTTTTTTAAGAAATGTTCTTAAAGATCATTTGTATCTTATAAGTAACTACCATTCCAAATTTCATGTTTCTAAGCCCATCAGTAACACACAAATCGTATTTTTAGAATGTGTTTTGCTCCTGCACATCCTTTTGGCGAGTGGCACGCACATAAGATATAGCCTATGTTCTAAGTTGGACTAACACCATCATTTTCATACCATAACTTTTGAAATCGGTTCGGTAGTTCCAGAGCTTACCTCTTACAAATACACAAACTTTACTTCTTTATAATATTAGTATAGGTATATACTATATTTGTTACTGCATGTGCATAATATAAATATTTCCATTCACTTTTTCAGGAGCTGAACAAGAGCGAAGTGGCAGGTAAATTTAAAATAATCATTTTTTATAACTTTATTAAACTTAATTACTGTTATTACAAAGGAGTAATTTTTTTTTTTTTTAATTTCAGTGTGCTGCAAGACGAATCTCGCGCCAATGCTGAAAACATCCCCACCTCCAATGCCATCGATCCAAAACTTCTTGGCAGTTTAGTTGGAAAATAATTTATGTTATGCAATATAGCATGACATATGCTATTATAAACATCAGTTAAAAAATAATAATTATGAATTGCAACAAAGTACATTTTATTGTTATTGTTATTACTACCACTTCAGTTTTTTCTTTTTAATGTATTGGAAAAATATTGTACAAGTAAAATTTTATTAGAAATAAAAAACCTCACTGCGAATTTGCTCAATTACTTAAAATTGAACGAAAACAAAAGCACAAAGATTCCATTTTTATGATACTATCAAATTATTACAGTATTTATAGCGCCATGACCCCATGTTTCATGAAATCCGTCAGAATGGAATCGACTGGGTTTGAACCAGGAAAGTTGCGTTTGGAAGCTTGAGATGCTAACGTTGAACCACAGAGGTTTGTTGTTTTTGTGGCAATATACTTTTTAATAAAACAACGATTTTTAACCATTTTGAACACAGCCGGTTATAAAAATGAACTCAATTTACATGTAGGAAGCAAACATAGCCTTAATAATTACTGGTCATTTCATATTTTTAACACTTTCCAACATAGTTAAAAAGCGCCTATGAATTCTGTTCAGCTGTCTGCCGCTTGTCTGTTTGTTTACCTCTGTTTGTCCGTCTCTGCAGGGATGTAGTGGAGAGTATACGGGGTCATACGTCGTATACCTTCTGGATTTTTTAAAGACACACCGTATACCCTCTGTTTCTCAGAAAAGGTATAGTAGAAACGCTGTAGTGTAAGGAATACTCTTTGTCTTGAGCGTATACCCACTCCCTAGAATGTATACTTTCTGTTTTTTTTTTTTTTTTTTTTTTTACAATTACACTACTGCGCCTCTATCCGTGCTCTAACTCTCGTAAATATCCTCGGATTGTGGTGGAGTGTTTTATAGTGTTTTGGGATTTACTATAGAACGTTCTCTATTGAAAATGAAATCTGTAACGTTTAGTGCATTTACAGAGGCACATAAAAAATTTCCTTTACATTACAGCATATAGGGGAAAGTCGTTTTCGGTGTATTTATTGATATTCTAATATTTCAAACATAACGAGCTTGATATACGTAATTGAGATGGGCTACGATATGCCTTCTACGGAGAAATAAATAAGTAGCATTTGTAGCTTGTTTACAGGTACGCACAAAAGTTTTCCGTTACATTATGATTAGGGATGCACCGAATATTCGGTATCTATTCGATATTCGACCATGTTACCGAAAATTTGGTTTGGCCGAATTTCACACTATTCGCTGTGCCGAATATTCAGCTTGGTCAAATAGCAAACTATTCGGCCTGTTGAATATTCGATTCGGCAGAACATCGAAATATTCGGTTGAACCGAATACTTAAAAAAACTTTTTAAACATAATTAAAAAAACCTTATTCAACTTCTTCGTTTAACAGTGAGCTTATAAAGATATAAAGTCAGATCGCACACTGAACAGACAAGCGACAAAAAAGCCAAGAGACATTTTACACTGTTAACAAAGAAGAGACAGGTTTGAACACTAGAAATTGTCTCCTATCTCACGCTTTGTCGGTTGCCTATTCAATGAGTGATCTGCCTGAAGCGGATTTTTTTTTTATTCCGTTTACAAAATTTTAATTAATCAATATTGGACAAAGCAGATTACGTAGTTCAATATTACATATCTTAACCCTTAAATGTCTGGTGTTGCTTTTCGGCAACATACCCAATTTAGGCTCTAAAATACTATTAGAATAATATTGAAGCTATAATGCTTAATGTTGTCAATAAAATACATTCTGAAAATATTATTAAATCGATTTTCAACATGTAGATGGCAACACATGTGCTGTTTAAGAATAAAGATAGATTTACTTTTTCAATTGTTGCTACTTGTTTTTTTTTGTTTTGTTTGGAAGCTTGCGAAATACCCTATTTTGACCTGCACTGAGCAAGTGAAATTTATTTCTTATTATAGTTCCTAAAATTCTTGTGTGTTTAATATTATAAAATTTTATAAGGGGAAGTTATTTTTTCAATTAAACCTCAGTATTGCCGATTAGTAACAAACTGTTTTTTAGCCGTAAACTATACTTAAAACAAAATATGATTTTTTAAAGTATTTTTCCCATGATTTATTTAAAAAATAAAAGCCGAAAAACATTATTACAATGATTTTTGAAAACTCAGGCATTTAAGGGTTAAATCATATATATTAAAACGCAAAGCTGCTATTTCTATAAGATCAGATCAGAACAAATTCGGCACAATTGCGCATGCGTCAACTGTTTTTTTTTAACCTCCTCAATTTAGAAAGAAGTAGAACTAGTTCCTGTTAGCTTAGCTAGATAAAGCAGCAGTTTAAAGCTCTGAATTTTTGTAAAGGGCGCATGTTCGAGCCCAAGCCCAGCAAAATGATTTCTTTAATACTTTTGTCGATAATTCCTTTCAATAATGACATATTGAGCTGATTTACAATTTTTGTTCGGAAAAAGAAAACGGAAATAAAGAAAAAATGTTTATATAAGAACTATAAAAGAAATTACTTTGATATTCATGCTTTAATATTTAAAAAATGTAAAAAAAATGCAAAATAAAATTCAAGCAATAAAAGTAAGCCGTTTTCTTAAAAGTAAGATATTATAAATCGTTAGCTGCATCAGGTTTCAAATTTAGTTTTAGAGAATGAGACTGATAAAAATAAAATTCATGACAGCTTCTAATGGTCGTGTAATTTTAAAACAAATAAAAATAAATATTGCTATTTAAAAAAAAAAAAAAAAGGCCGTAGTAAGTTAAAATAAATGCTTTACCTAGTATCTTTAGATAAATCTCTGATAAAAAGCAAGCATAATTGGCTGTAAATTATAAACTTAAAATTCTTTCATTTCATTGAATAGTTTAGGCTGACAGCACCCTCTATCGCCTTACAGAAATAGGAATCACTTATGCAATATAGAAATTTGTCAAGATTTCAATAATTAATTTAAAAGTAACTAATTAAAAATTCAATAACTTTTATAATGAAACATTCAAGTTATTTACCGTCGAATCTTGACGGGCACTATCTAGTTTTAAATTAAGTCGGCTATTAGAAAATTAGTAAATTTCTCTTTGTAAATATACTTTGCTGAGGGGGGCGCCAAAATCCGTGTTTCCTATGGGTGCAAAAAAGGCTAGTATCGGCCCTGACCGGATATGAGCAGCACTTGCTGAAACTGGATTTTTTCTGAGTTATGTGTTTTTTAAGTTTATTATTTAGATATATCACTTCATTCAAAGAAAGAAAAAGAAAATTGCAAAGAGTATCTTGTTGGTGTTGGAAAGTGTTTCATAATCGATGCTGATGCGTGATTTTTAGTTCCTGTTTAGCTTATCAAATATTTAAATGGGTGTTCTTTGCCAATTCACCCAGTGACTGCATTTTCATCTTCGCAAAATGTCTTGAAAAGTCCCACATTCATAATTAAAATTAATAGTATTGACTTATCAACACTTTCCAACATAATTGAAAAGTGTTTATATGACTTCGGCTTGTCTGTCTGGTGTCCGATGTCTGTCCGTGCACTAAGTCACGTAAATATCGTCCTATTGGCATGAAATTCCTAAATTTTATTGGGTATTACTATGGCATTTTCGGTTTTGAAAATGAAGTGTGTAGCATTTAAGGTTCATTTTCTGGGACACTCAAAAGAATTTTGTTACATTACGGTCTCTTGGGAAAAATCTTTTACTGTGTATTTTAATGATATTGTACTATTTTAAACATACTGAAGTTTATACAGGATATCCATAATTAAACGACCCTACTTTAAAGTTGTCTACAGACAAAACCATTGTTCACAAGGTTGTGAAATCTTGTGAAAGACATAATAAAGGGATGGGAATTTGTTTAAGATAAAAAAAATTAAATAAAAGTAGTTCAAAATTTCGCCACCAGAGGGCGTTTTTTAATAAATTACACATTTAGCATTACGATAATTTAGAAACTTTATTTATTAACTTAACCTTACTCTAAAGACAGCATTTCACGACATATTCCTAGCTTTTCCCTGAACATACTGCGGCTAACTGTGGAACATGCTATCTTACGATTTCAGATGGTATCTGAAAATGATGAAAGTCATGCAGAACATGTTTGGTTATAACAAAGTTTGTTAAACTATCATAAATGTATGCTAAATGTGTCATTCATTAAAAACGGCCTCCTATTTTTTTTTCTTTCAAACATATTCCCATACTTTTATTATGTCCTCCAAAAAATTTCACAACATTCTGAACAATAGTTTCGTCTGTAGACAACTTTAAAATAGAGTCTGTTAATTATGAACATCCTGTAAATAAAATTTCTAAACTATCTTAATGCTAAATGTGTAATTTATTAAAACTCGCCCTCTGGTGGCGAAATTTTAAACTATTTTTATTTATACATTGTTTAGCTTAAACAAATTCCCATACCTTTATTATGCTTTTCCCAAAATTTCACAACTTTATGAACAATAGTTTTGTCTGTAGACAACTTTAAAGTAGGGTCGTTTAATTATGGACACCCTGTATATCTCACTGAGATTTACTACACGGCCTTACTGTAGAATATGGTGTGCACATAGAATTTATCGTTCATATACAGGGACACAAAAAAGAATTTGGCTGCAGTAGAAATTGAACAATAGTTGGTCTATTGAAGCCTATGAACAATAATTGCTGGAAGTGCGTTTTCAGTGGTGGTACGCGTTTTCAAATTGAACTATTTTTTAAAAATATTACTTGGTGTGATTAAATGCCGCAGATCTTAGAATGCGAACTTCACAAAAGTTCTCAAGTACATTTCCGTTTATTCATGGAAATGACAGAATGGAAATTTTCAATTGTGCTGTGCGTTTAAATGAACTAACTTTTAGCATACTGTGTAGTATATATACAAAGCTATGGATCATATACAGGGCTGCGCAAAAAAGGGAATATTTTTCAGTTTATTGATGGTAATGGCAAATTTGGGTTTTCAAATGCTTTATGCGTTTTCCAAATTATCTGATTTTAAAATTTAAAACATGCAGTGGTGGCCAAAATTGTGGACATTTTTTGAAATTTTCATGTTTTATAACTTTCTGTGCTTGAAGAATATAATAAATTTCACTTAAATACAAATGTTTATATATCAAATTAAAGGCAATTTAATGTAGAATTTAATAAAAAAAGCACAAAAAAAGTTACGCTTACAAAAAAAAAAAAAAAAAAAAAAAAAAAAGATCTATCTTATATTTCATTATATTTTAAAGTTACACTTATACACAGGGGTGCCATTTGAAGGGGGCTTGGGGGGGCCGTGGTCCCCCCCCAAGGAATTTGATATTTCAGAAAATTTATCTGTCATTAGGGATGCACCGAATAGTGATTTTGGCCGAATACCGAATATTCTGTCTACAGGTAAACTGAATATCGAATATTCCGCCTACAGGTAAACAAAATACCGAATATTCGGGTAGCCGAATACTGACTGTTAGGTCGAATATCGAATATTCGGCTGGCCGAATTGAAAGTTTAAAGATATTAAAGAATTAAATTTTAAAACAATTTTTCATAATACTTAACACAGATACTTTCATTTTGATAAACAAGACCTTTTTACAAGTAAACTTTATACACACACCCAATTTCCGGCACTTCTTCTCATGATATCATATGTCACAAAAATCAAAGTAACTCTTTTGAAAATATAGTTACGATATCTTCATTATTGTTAAAGTAACAAATGAAAATCTAAGTTTGACCTGAAATGAGATGAGATACACTGTATTTTTGATTTTGACTGATTAAGCGGATTGTGACACTGGTTTCTTGGGCAAAAATGGTCTGTCTTGATATCTATTATCACATCTGGAAGTTTTTCCCATTTTCTTTAGAAACACTTTTTTTGCGAAAAAGCAAAAAACATTATTTACAAGACATTGTTCAGAAACTTCCATTTGCGCATCATTTATTTCTATGCAGATCATCATTAATAGTTAATTTTTTTAAATGACACTTTTCAAACAGCAAATAAATAATGTAACAGCATTCTCTTTGATTTAAATATGATTCTGTTTCCAATTATTCTGAATATCTTTATAAACTGACAGTTAAAAGTAGAAGTTGTGTAAGGAATTTAAAAATATTTTTAAAAAGGTATTTTTAAGTATTAGGTTTGGCCGAATAGTTCGATATTCGGCAGCATGTCCGAATACCGAATACATACCGAATATTCGATGCATCCCTATCTCTCATCAAAGGTCAGATTCAACATTTTTTTTTTCCATAAATTCCTAAAAGGCTAAAGTAACTTGTCAGATTTTATTACAATAAAAACATATGCAATAAATAAACACTTTATGCACAAAAACTGATAATTATCAAAAATATTTTATAAAGACTTTACTATTCCAACACTATCAAGGTGAGACATTTCTCATTGATGAGTATTTTGGCTAATTTCAAAAAGATATGTGGGAAAAAATTCTATTAATTGCTTCCCAGCCGTGTGCAAAATGATCAAAGAAAACTCGTCCCCCTCAGGGCTAGAATTTTCGAGGTGAATTTCCCCTTTAGTCGGAAATTTAAAGAGGATTTTTCTTTTTTTTTAAAAGGGGGTTAATTCAAGTTCTTAATTATTTGAATTTTTTATTTTGAATTATTAGTGTCACATTATGTTTAATGCAGTCATTACAACGCTATCAAATCATTTGCTTTATTAAATCATATTATATACAGTATGTTCTTAATAATCTCCTCAGCCTGATACTAGAGTTCTGCAAGGATCGGGTTCTCCCTATCCGAACCTGACAAAAGTAGTTAACGCATACACAACTCTAGCCTGAAAAACTGCAAAATAAACCCGAAATATTCATACCCAAACTCAAAGTGGAAGAAAATGAATCTATGTTTAATTACATTTATGGAAAAGTAGTTTACAATTTTATAGCTTATATACCAAAATGAACACATATGCACCCCTTAATACTCAGATATTTAGCTTTTTCATTTTAAAAATATTCAGATGTTTCTTTTGAAAAATTGGTTCATCCAAAGACAGACAAAACATAACCAAAAACGCTTAAAGTTAACCTTACACCTAGCAAAAAAAAAAAAAAAAAAAAAAAAAAAAAAGCATAAACCTGACTTGATCCGCAACTCGAGTTCGAGTAAAATCAGGTTACCCGACCCGATGCAAGACTGTCAACCTGACCCGAAACGAAAAAAAGAAACGTCAACCTGCCTCGATATGTGCCACGGATCGGGTCGTGTCGGTTTTGTAAGAAAGCTGGTTGCGCGACCCAATGCAGAAGAGATGAGACGGGCTCAGCCCAGGCCCGACACGGGTTCGGACGGACTCTGACTCATTCTTTCTGAAACTTGAAAATTTTATTTATTCATGAATAGAAAAAATTAGAGGAACTTTTTTTCCCCTGAAAAATTACGTATTCCTTTTCAAATCATTGTATTGCTTTTTTGATCAGAATGAAGGGGAAACAGAAAATCTGTTTTTCTATTTTAGTTATTAGAATAGAATGCTATTTTAAAAGAAAATGATTAGTCATATATACAGATTTATGTTGCCGACGATGGTCCTACGATATAGCGCCACGAAAGAGGCGGGAATAATTAATTTGTTTTTAGTTCGATTTTCGTTTGTGGCAGAGGTTTTTTTGCAATTGGCTTTATTTTTATTGTTATTATTATTTAGAGATTTAACACAAAGAGAATATTTTCTTCTGTTTATAGTTTGCGGTTTGCGAATAATTTAGATTTCTATTGTACACAACGTACACAAGTCGTAATCGCTCTTCATATGGAAATAACTTTAGTGATTATTATATCTATTATGAACTCTGCTGATTCTGAAGCTGTAGGCTGCAATTTACGAAGTCACTTTCAGTCTTAAGTAAATTTAACTGCCATATTATTCCGACAGAAAGCAATTGAGCAGTGTTACCTCATTTCCTGTAAAAGCACCGGGACACTAAAATTTTTAATTTAAGATTATTTTCAGGATCACGCCAATCCTGAAAGATTGTTATGAGGAAGGAATTGGTTATAGTTAAAAATGTGCACCTTTTTAGAAAATTGATAAATGTTGTCCCATTGTTCGCTAGATAAATAGCAATTTCTACAAATTTCATGCATTTATTCATGAAACACACTTTATTAACATGCCCGTAAGATTTTCTTATTAAAAGAGAAAAAAAATGAGAATCCTTTTAATTATGAAGTACTTTGATACCAAACTTTTCTTTTGATAATATTAAATTTAAATTTTCATTTAACACTTATTTCTATGTTTTTTACTATTGCATATTTTCGGTATCGAGCTCGGGCGGCCTCGGATTTAAAATCGTCGGGCTGGGGCGAGCCCGGGCTCTGAAAAAAGAGCCCGAACTCATCTCTAATGCACACTCTACCTGATACCAAATGTTTTGTAAAATTCTGAATTGTGTGGAATTTAGATCATAGTCTGAAAAGGACTGCAGAAAATGATTGAGGAAAATTTTTTACTCACAGAAAATCATTAGTGAAAATTTCACATCCCTATGAATCACAAAATTTGCAAACTTCTTGACGTGTTGACTATGTTTATGGGCTGGTTATCTCGTGACAGATTGAATTTCACGATTTTTTCCCCAACAAATTGACGAAATTCGCGACTTTTTTCCGTGATCGATTCACGAAATTCCCAATTTTTTTCCGTGACCATTAGTCAAAATTCACGATATTTTTAGCGATGATTAACGAAATTCGCTATTTCTATCCGAGATATTTTGATGAAATTAGCGATTATTTTCTACGATCATTTGTTGAAATTCGTTTTTTTTTCTCGCAGGCGACTGTCCCGCGGTCGATTGGCGGGTTGATTTCGCGTAGCTCCGCAAAACAAAAAAAAAAGAAAAAAAAATACTGCTCTGCAAAAAAAAAAAAGAAAAAAAATACTGCGGTCTTCCACGAAAATTAAAAAATGTTCCTAGAAGAATCCCATGGTTTTAAAAGACGTTAAGAGGGCAAAATCCCGTACGCTGTTTCAAGCCCTTCCCCTCAAAGAAAACTTTGTTCCCATCTCC
This sequence comes from Maratus speciosus, assembly GCA_963932465.1. NCBI lineage: Eukaryota > Metazoa > Arthropoda > Arachnida > Araneae > Salticidae > Maratus > Maratus speciosus. The sequence goes on from OZ010786.1 coordinate 399,510,792, forward strand.
AAGAACTTCTTGAAATGGCTCCCCACTCCTGCAGCAAAACCTGCAAAGAAGAAGTCGAAAGGTCAGGGAAAAAACTCTATTTCAGACAGGCTTCCGTATTAGCGAGTGTAATTATATGGTGTTTTTTTTTTCCAAAGAAACGCTTTTTTTTTCAGTTTCCGAAATAATTCTTTTTCTGACAGGTTTCATTTTCACAAGTTTTACAGTAAATGTACCTATGCTCTTCAGAGGTTTACTATAGGAAGGATTTTTTTTAAAGTCTTAGATATACTTGTAAAATGGAAACTGTCTCTAACGGAATACTGTCTTAAACGAAAAATATTAGTCAGTATCTTGAAAGTATACCTGCTAAGATGAAAACCTGCTTAAAACGGAATTTTGAATCGGTTCTCGTTCGGAGGGAAGAGGATACCTCCCCCCCCTGAACCACTATGCCACTGTCCTCAAAGAAAACTTTGCCGCCCCCCCCCAAGAAAAATCTGAAATGGCGCCCCTACTTATACATTCAATATTTAGTAGGATAACCCTTGTTTTTTATTACAGCATCACAGCGTCTTTTCATAGCGAGAACTAGCGTTTGAAGTTCATCCTTTTTAATCACACGATGCCAAGAATCAATTATAGCTTCAATAAGTTGCGTCTTATTAGATGGATGCTTTTTTTGTACAAGGATTTTCAAACGTCGCGCGTCGCCACCTAGGATTCAGATCAGGACTGTTTCTTGGCCAGGGTAATAAGTGTATGCTTTTATTTTTAAACCATTCTTTGCATATTTTTGCCGTATGTCACGGAGCTGAATCCTTCTGATAGATAAATAGTGCTTTATTGGAGAAGAGACCCCTGATGGAAGGTATCAGTTTTGGTTCCAGGAAATTTTCGATGTATTTTTTTGCATTCAGATTGCTATCAATTACTTGAATAAGGCCCATATCATTTGCAGACATACGGGTACAAATTATGACATTTGTTGGGTTCTTTGTAGTTGCTTCAATGCAATCAGGATACAGCTCTTCCCCTACTCTACGTCTCGTACATTTTCGCCCACCACTACCAAAGAGCTATATTTTACTCTCGTCGCTCCAGATTATTTGCTTCCACTGATTTTCTGACCAATTAATGTGTTCTTTTGCCTACGGAACTCGTTTCTTGCATTGTTGAAGATTTTAAAATGTTTTTTTCTTCGGAATTCTAGCTTTCGGTCCAACACCTGCTAATCTTCTCCTTATTGTTCTTGAACTAACTGAAATACCCATTGCATTCATTTCACATCTAACAGCATCGATGAAATTCTACTACTTTTGAAATATGTCCTTTTTATCTTTCTATCGTCAGAAGCACTTGTGCATTTTTTTCGGCCTGATCTTGCTTTATTTATCACTTATTTAGTTTCTTCATAACGTAAGCACAACTTTCGTACGCCAGACAAAGCGATTGATCCACCATCCTGTCTTGCAATTTCAGCATAAGAAAGACCATTTTCTCTCAATATGACAATTCTGCTTCCTTTTGTAGGTGTCCAATCAGTTCTTGTTGTTGATGACATTGTTTTAAATTATTTGCATTAAGAAAAAAAACAAGAAAAAAAAACATTCTATTTAGTTACACTAGTATTCACACTTCTGCAAAATTTATTCCAACAAAATACCGCTTTTACAAATCAGAACATACTACAGTTTAGTTACTGACATTTGACTGGTTCTCAGAACAGTCATTGTGATTGGCTAAAAAGCTTTTATTACAATACATTCCAGCATTCATGACTAATTGTGTTTGTACTTTAGGCTAAAGTAAGTGTAACTTTTTTTGTAATACATATGTTTTAATTCTGGTTTTTTAATTAAATTCTGCATTAAATGTCCTTGAATTTGATATATAAACATTTTTATTTAAGGTAAAATTAATATATTCTATAGGTACACAAAGTTATAAGACATGAAAATTTCAAAAATGCCCAAAATTTCGGCCACCACTGTATATGTCAAGGAGTATATTTATCTATTGTGCAGGAGGCATGTATTACAGCCATAGAAATTTACTATTTACCCATTTCGTTTTATAAAGCCCGTGTGAGATTTATTAATTTGATAAAGTTGTTGTTGGTTAGTACTTTGTTAAGATTTTCAAGTATTTTTTAGTTCAAGACAGTCTCTTTTAGACATACACTTAAATAGTTTAACATTTTGAGGTCTGAGCTATTTCAACCGCATATCTGTCTCTGGACTGAGGGTATTTGGTACTTTTCATGATATGTAAAAAATACGTAGAAGATATGTATTTTAATGATTTTTTTTCATCAACCTCAAACTGTTCTTATTCATAATGAAGAAACTATTTAAATGTACTAAAAATTAATATATACTGAGAAATTATTTTAAAAAAGCATGTTGTATATATTTAAAAAAAGTTCTGCATAAGAAAACATCATTTTTTACCATAAAATTTTATATAGACTTGAATAAAAACTTATCCAAATGTTGTACAAATATATGAAAAGAGGTTTTATCTCTGTATAAATATTATTTAGAAAAAATTGATTTTGTGTGGTACATTTCAAAGCACAATTTTTTCCCAAAGAGCAATGCCACGAGGTTCACAATAAGTTAGAATTAAGCTTTGATTCTAGATTTTTTTCATATACTTACTTCTGTTTAGTGCTGCTACCTATATTTTTTTCAAAATAAAAGGTTCGTAGATAATATCTAAAAAGACCGCGAACGCATATAGTAGTTTTTTTTTTATAGTTCAGAGAGTTAAAATTTGAGCCCGAGAGACTCTCGGGCTTAATTCGCTTCACTGAAAATGGCAACTCGAACTCGTGCTTAGATCTCAAAGTATTAACATGTAAAGGTTTTTTTTTTCATATGACATATAGCAGAACATATAGAAATACAAAGTTTATTTAATATATAGTAGAAACAGTTCCAAAAAATTGTAAAATGCATTATTTATCAAAAATGTTGCAGAATCTTTTAAATATGAAAAAGGAAAGAAAAAAAATCATGCGTCAAGCATAGATTATGAAACACTTTCCAACACATTCAGAATAATATAACAAAACTGCACTGTTTAAAAAATTAAAATATTAGTTTAATTTAACCATATAAAAACGCATAACACATTTCAAAACCCAATTTCAGCTATTTCCATCCACAATCGGAAAATTATCCGAATTTTTTCAGCAGCCCTATATAGGATATATAGATTTGAATCTATTAACTACATGCATGCCAAAAATTAGTTCACTTAAAAGATACACATAGTTCAGTTGAAAATTCACTTTCAGCAATTTCCTCTAATAAGGAGAACGGTACGTGAATACTTTTGTGCAACTTGTATTTGAGGTATAGAATTTATATATAATGAGTAAGATGCAAAAAATTAATTAAATTTAAAAGCGCATACCGAATTTTAAACCGTGCACTCCAGCAATTATTACTCAAAGCAATTACAACTGTATTATAACAGATTTCCTTTGTGTGTCCCTGTAAATAAATAAAAAATGCTATGAATGCCCTGTTTTAATGCGATCGTAGGGAAATTCAGTGATTTATATCAGTTTCAATACATTTGAAATAGCGTAATGTCATTAAAATACTCTGCAAACGATTTTTCCCCCTATACCATAATGTAATGGAATACTTTTGAGTGCCCCCTGTAAATGACGATTAATCCTACATACTTCATATACAATACCAAACATGCTTTGGTGACCCTAAATAACCTTTATCAATTTCATGAAAATCCGAGTATATTTACGGGAGTTAGAGCGTGGCCAGACGGACAGACAAACCGGATGCATAAACACTTTTCAACTTTGTTGGAAAATATTAAAAAGATGTGAAAACTAATTTTAAAGATTATTCATTTAATAATTCCGGTTTTGATTTGATTTTGAATTTTTTAAGGGAGTTATTTTTCAAATTCTATTTTGGAATTTTGCATGTGTTACTTTTATTTTTAGTCTACAACGTCACTTTTTAATGTTTTCCGAGTTACCCATAATTCAGAAAAGCACTCTTTATATTTAGAAACCTTATAAACCAATATATTTTTGAGGCATAACGAAACATTTGTAAAAAAAGTTTCTTTCGCTGGCGCTGATATTCGAAAACGTTTCTGAATAATTTGTACAGTGTATTAATCAGATTTCTCAATCTAGCATATATATATTTTTTAGGATGCTATTCATTCTCATGTAAACGTTTTCATGTTGAACAAACGTCTTTTACAGCGAAACATAATAAATTAACACCATTGACATTAACATTAATATTATTTTGTTTACTCTCACATGTATAAATTCAATTACGCAGATGAATATGTTTAATTGAAAATTAATAGTATCCTAAAAAACGATATTCTGGTTAAAGGAAACTGATTAATAGACTATAAAATCTACTGGGAAACGTTACCGAAAATAAATGACAGCTAAAGAAACTTTGTTTTTATAAATACGTGGGTGTATCCATAAGTTTTTGCCCTCACATACAAATAATTGAGGGAAATTTGAAATTGCTACATTTTATGAGTTCTTTTCTATATAGTCACTGTGTACAGTAACACATTTGTGCAACCGATATTTCAAAGAGGGGGGGGGGGGTGGATGTATTCCAGAAGGCGCGATATAGACCCTAAGGGGGCATTTTTCTAACTTTTACCGACCCCCACATGTGACATATTGTTGGAAAGGCCTGTGAACACTTATTTATGCCATGACCCTCCCGAGTCCCTCCCCTCAAAATTTCCCCCAGGGGCATGAAGGATGTCCGCAAAATTTAGAAAAGTGCACCCCGGAGGGCAAATTTGGGGGGGAGGTGCATAGCATGAATAAATGGTCACAGGCCTTTCCAACAATATGTCACATGTAGGGGTCGGCAAAAGTTAGAAAAATTACCCTCTTTGGGTCTACTATCCTTGAATGCATCCTTTTCCCTCTCTTTGAAATACAGTTTGCAGAAATGTGTTACTGTGCACGGTGACTATATAGAAAAGGACTAATACAATGTAGCAATTTCATAAATTTCACTCAATTATCTCTGTGTGAGGGCAAAAACTTATTGAAACACCTTCATAAAATTCTTTAAATATATAAGATATATTGGTCTCTGTAATGCGTAATGATAAAGAGCGCTTTTTGTTTGTAGTTACCGTAATTCCCGGTGTATAGCCCGCGGATCAAACAATTGTGTTTCGACCCAGAATTTTTTAAAAATAAAATGCCACTTTTTAGATCACGGTAAACATTGGTCGTCAAATACTGAATAAAATTTCTGGGTCCAAACTGTATTGTATTACATTATATTTTCGAGGATTAAGAGGCTACTTCACTCATGCGAAAACGGCGTTCGCTAATGTTAATCCAATGGAAGAAATTTTTCATGATATCTCGTTTGTATTTCAATATTTTAAACGATTTTTTTTTTTTTTTTTTTTTTTTTTTTTTTTTTTTTTTTTTGCATTGGATAGCTGAGATCTATCTGTACAAAGGCCGTTTTCTACATTCTCGATTTTTCTTACAGGTTTTTTTTTAAAAGATAAGCATACTTTTACTTTGGGAACAGATTTCGAAAGTGAAAGTTATTCTCGTTAAAAAAACCTGCAAAGAAAATCGAAAAAGTAAAAAACGGTCTTTGTACAGGTCGAACTCGCAGCTACTCAATGAAAGAAAAATCATTTAAAAATATTGAAAGGCAAACGAGATATATTTAAAAAATTTCTTCCATAGGATTAACATTCGCGAACGCCTGTTTTCTCGTGAGTGAAGTAGCTTTTTAAAGAGATATTTGTATTTTTTTACAATCTATGACAGATTGATTTTATTATGAATTTAGATATACATTAATTAACGTGTCAGTGTATTTAAAAAAGTATTTCATAGGAAAATATAAAAATCAGTGTCTGTAGTATATAAACAAAAGAAAACACTGATTGCAACTTAATAGCATTAAAGGCATCTTTATTTGAAGAAAATATTCTTTAGTAAAGTTATTTAATATCGCGCTAGACTAAGTTGATTAAAAACTCATTAAGCAGTGAAATCCATGCAAAAATGAAGCATTAACACTTAATTATATCACTAGGACTTCCCTCAGAGGGATTAGTCTGAGCTATATTGCTGAGAACATAGATTTAATAATAACACGTGGAAGCAAAGAAAATGAGATATTATCTTTAATTGTCCATATACTGCGATAAATTGAAACGATGAAAATAAACAAATCGTAGAATTACAAAATCTTACATATAAATTCGTATACACTGTTTAAAAAATGGGAAAGCAAACCATGCAAGATAGCCATGCATGGATATAAAATTGAAAGTACGCAATATATTAAAGTAAAATAGAAAATGAAACACTAAATTATCTTATATCGAAATTTTAACTGTATAAAATGATGTCAAGAGCATAATCAGACGCTCCGCATCAATTTGAGTAACTTTAAATGACAAATATATGATGTTTAAAAAGAATGGACTATACTTTATATGGTGTGTGCTCTTCCGGAATAGTTAATATTGTAGTTAATACCTGTTTTCCACGTATGCAATGAGGTTGTCGATAAGAGATAAGGAATTCTCTCTTCAAAATCTAATATAGTATCAATGTACCGAACACATCAACAGTGGCATGCAATGCATCGTTAGATTGTGTTTTAGATGTGCTCGATCGGATTTAAATGATGAGTGTATGCTGGCCACTATATACGCTGTATTGTTTTGTTTTCAAATGTATTCTGCACAAGTTGAGCTGTATTTAGCATATATTAAATAAAAGAAATCGGCAATGATTGCAGCATAAAGTATGACACAAGATCTGAATATATCGTCTTCATAACCTTTGAGCTGTCAAAGTGTCTTTTGAAGTAATTTACAAATCGATACATATTTTTTCAGCAAATCATGCAAGCTAAAATACGCCAATATGAACCCGATTATGAAATTTTACCAGAATAAGTTAATATATAAATAATCTACTAATCACAATTGAGATTATGACCTTATGATAAAATGTCTAGAAAAATGAATCGGAAAATAAATTCATATCACAAATTAAAAACGGCACTTCTTTCTGTTAGTGGCCTTGGCAAGAGAGAGAAAAGCCTAGAGAAGGAACACTTTAACAAGTACTTTCGGGCAACCTACTCACTGTTTCATACAGGTCTTTATTCAATATTTACACAATTTATTTAATGCTAGGTGGGTATCTATCAGTTTTGTTGCATTTAAATTGCATGTTTTGCGGAGGAAATGCAGCATCATGAAATATTTAAAATTGCTATACCCAATAATTCCAAATTAATGGTATTTGAGATCGCTTTCCGTTTATTTCGTCTTTTTAAATTTTAAATTTTTTAAAAACCATACATAGAGACAATTTTATATTTTAAAACTAACCCGAAGAAAAATTTCAAGTTTTGGGTCTCAGCAGTAACACAGATATAGAAAATTTTCGAAAGTTTTTTGTTTCTGCAGTGTTTTATATAGCGACATTTTTAGAAGTTGTTCTATTGCGGGAATTTACGTCAAGATAAATACAGCCATGTCAATTTTCATGTTTATATTCCTAACAATTCCATGTACTTCGTTACTTAGATCATCTTTAGATCTTTTTCCGCTTTGTTTAGTCTTTCGATTTTTTGCAATTCGTTCTACAACGAGCATTTACATCTTATAAATTACTGCCATGCCAAAGTTCTAGTTTCTAACCCCAACAGTATCCCAGAAATTTCAGTATTCCAAATAAATCATAATTTAGAACCTTTCTAGAAATTTTTACGTTGATCTGTCAAATTGAATTTTCGAACCTTTTAGAGACGTTCATAACGAGTATTTACATCTTAAAAGTAACCACCACACCAAATTTAAAGTTTCTAACCCAATCAATATCACAGAAATTGCAATTTTAGAACTTTTTTGCTCCTGCAGCGATGTAGGTTGTTGCACTGACATAAAATACAGTCTTTTTTCGGAGCAGAGATGGCCACCAACATTTTTTTTAAGTTGGCTATGTAGTTTCAGAGATAACACCTCACAAACGTACAAACATAAATAATATTATACAATTTATAATATTATAACGCTTTATAATATTAGTATTAGATATACAGATACAAAAGCCATTTATCTGTTACAAACTAAAGTGCCCGGCGTTGCCCAGAATTTGAAGGATGTTTGTTCTGAAAAATCAATTTCAAAATTTAACATACAACATAAAACAAACATTAAAAAAGCAGCCGAAGTGTTGTACGCATGAATCAAATGAAAACACAATATAAAAATGTATAAATGTATATAACAGACGCAAAAGAATACAGCAATAAATGATCTTATTTTAATTTACAATTGGAGCAATAATGTTAAAATACGACAATATTTCCATAATCGAGTTTTTATCATGCTTCAATGCGTTTTTTTACACTCATATGACGTTATACTATATTCATCACGTCCTTTATATTTCCAATATGACGTAATATTTTCCTCTTTCACGTGGAAAACTTGAAATAGAAAAGTTATGAAGTTATATTCACTTTCATTTAAATTCGTCAAACTATTTATTTCTTTTTCTTTTTACATGTGAATATCTTGCAATAGAATTAGTTATGACGTAATATTAAACTTTTTTTAAATTCGGCAAACTATTTGTTTCATTTTTCACGTGGAAATCTTGCAGTAGAAAATTAATTGTTGTAGTAAGAATTTTATTGTGTATTTTAATTGTTGGCAACTGCTATAACGAAAAATGTTTAAATTTGATAAGAAATTGCTGTTAAATTGGTGGTTTTTTATTAATTAAAAATTAACTATAAATTATTTCGATTCCGGATTACTTTAGTTGCCTTGACCGTGTTTTAATACACATGTACGTATCTTTTCACAATTTTGGCTTCCAAACTGTCGATTTGTATAGAATTACAGACTGATAGACAAATTTTCATTTTTATATATTAGATTATATACAAACATAAATAACTTATCTAATACGTGTTAGCAGATGCATTTTTAAATAAATATATATAAACCCGTATAATACTTATTCTCTTTTATTTTCATAGTAATTTGGCAAAAAATCTCACTTTCTTAACCCCGAATTGCGTGCTTTTTACAAAAGCGCCAAAGTCCATATAACAGTGAAGTACCATGAAAAGCATTAAATGCATGGTAATGAGGTACTTAGAATGCGACATTTACGATCAACCATTATTGGCATTCAATCTTATAGTTTGGCGATAGATTTTTGGTCGACGGGATAACTAACAAGTAAGGTCTCCTTACAGGGCATACTCAGAATATGCTGAAAAAAATGCTAGTGAAACTACTCATGTATGTAATAAGGGACCAGTCAAGTTTAACGGCGGAATTTCAGAAGAAAGTCTTTAAAAAAATAAAATACTGTCGAATATTTGGCGCGAAAATACGAAAGTGACACGCAATTTGGCGAGCAGGATTTTTCCTCGCCAAAAGCAAACGATTTCAATGCATTTGAAAATTGTTTATTAATTATTTTTTAGAATGCACAGATTTTAATGAATTTAAACTTAATCAATGTAAGAGGTTATTATATATTTTTTATATTACATATATTTGTTGCTTGTTGCTGTAGTTATTTAATTTTATCACTTTAAAAATATTTTCTATGCTTTGCAAATTGCAAATATCTATTTTAAGTTATAGTCAGCTGACATTTGATTGCCCTAATACATTTCCATATCGAAGACGAAGTCGTTTCCATAGCAACAAAATCAAATCGAAAGTGTTCTATCTGCCTTATTTTTGAGCTTGAAATAATTTAAATCAATTTAAATTTTATTTTAAATCGTAAAACATGATATTTAAATTTTATTATAAATATAAATATATATGACAAACTATAGTTAACACAAACTAAAAATGTCAAAACTATAGTTAAAACAAATTAAAAATGACAAAACTAAAGTTATTTAAATTAAACTTATATAAACAAATTCAACATAAGAAGTTTCTACCTACATAAAAGCGTAGTTTTTTTCATCGCCAACCGGTGATAAATCGCCAAATAAACGAAAATTTCGTTATTTTTTTTCGGCCGCTGTATCGGGGTTCCGCCAAAATTTTTTTTATAAATATATATGTGTATATGAGAAGAACATTATGTAATTTTCTCAGATTTTTCTGAGTATGCCCGTACGGAGAGCTTCCTTGTAAGTAGTACCAAATACTGTACTGCAATTTAACTTCAATTTAACATAATCCTACTATTTTAAGGTTTTTAACTTCTAAATATCGTACATTTTCAATTTTTATACCGTCGTATTGGGGGAAAAAGTTCTTTTAAGTGCAATTTGTTTGAAAACTGCATCTCAATTTATTTTTGAAATATTAATTTTTTTGTGGTTTTTAGCGCCATTTGTTTAATTTTGGCGACTCAAGTATTCCATTTCAGTACAAAGTAGGGGGAAAATAGTTGGAAAATAGTAATTATACTTTTTTGTTGCCTTTTTCCCTTAACAATTTAAAAAAATGTAATTAAAATACGTGCTATTTTGAAAAAATATAAATGAATGATTTCTTTTTCAAAATTTAATTTTAAGTATCTATATTAATATTACAAACAAATGAGGGCATATGAATCATGAGATAGCCGATTTTTTTTGTAGAGTTTCTTGACTGACGACATCTTTTTTTTTTTTTTTGATTTGTGTATTATTCAGCGATAGTGGCGTCCTATGCGTACTTTACTGTAGAAGTTGTTTAAGACTTTTTCGTAAATGAAGAATTCTTCATCGGATTCGAGTGACGTCATTCTGTACAAAATAAAAGCGTGTGTTTTAAGTCTTAAAACTGAAATATGTTTTGTACTATCCATATTTATATATTTTATTTTTATCGAAGGTGACACGAAATTCTGAAAAAACAGAGTTCTCGTTTTCTAGTTTTTTTTTTTCAATCTTTGTGCAGTTTCGCCTCAAAAAGCGAGATTTGTTGCAAAAAGATATAAATAACTATGAAAACAAACCTCATGAACGTTTATGCTTATTTTTACAAGTAAATATGGCACAGATGTCATATACGCACCGAGGTACCTAATTGGCGCCAAAGTGGCGTTACTTTCCCTGACATGGTAACCAGTGGCGGCTCGTGACTGTCATATTTTGGGGCACTAAATGCATGGTGGATATTATTATTCTTTTCTTACCATTATTTTTTGAAAGAAAAAGATTACCTTGTTAAATGGTCGAATATTCTGCCAGCAAATATGGCAAGGATTTCTTTTAAAGCAATAGTGGTATAAGAGAAGAATAAATTTGGCAGTTATGGATTTAATACCCCCAAAATGCCAGTCACGAGCCACCACTGATGTAACCGTATATAATGCTATTATAAATTGTTTTGTTCTATAATTATATCATTTATTGATTGTTATTTCCCTTTAAAAATAATAGAAAATGTTTTGTTTATCACTTTATTTTGTTTTCATATTGAAATAAAAACTAACGTACTGTTATAGCACGCTATATGTAACTGGTATTCGAAAACGATGTTTTCGCCAAATTGGCATAAATAAATCACGCCAAACCCGGTGCGTTTATGGCATCTGTGCCTTAAATATAAATTTTTTTTTTATGTATATAATATCATTGCTTTTTATATACAATTTGCTTTTTATGTACAATTTACTTTTGTTTGTATATAAAAATAGGCAAGTGGTTTGTTAACACAAAATAAATCGCATAAATCTTTAAAAAATTGCTTGAGTATATGAAACAATGAATAAGTTGCACGAAAATGCGCATAAAAAGTTTACTTGTATCGCCAAACCCATTTTCTCTACCTCGCCAAGGCCCTTATAGAGGAAAAGTACCAATTTTATTTTTAAAGACTAAAAAGAAATTAATATAAATGGAAATTGTTTTTTTGAAAATCATGCTTTCATTAAAATTCACAAAAATTTTGAAAATATAAATGTTTTTTAAGTGCACAAAATATTAGAAAAGTCTTGAAAAAAACCTTAAATTCACGGAGTTTAAATTTAATTCGGTGAGTTCAATTATGGAAGATAAATGGATATAAATGTGAATTTTGCCAAGTTAGCCAGTTATCTCAAAGTTGGCTTCATATATAGAAACTTTTTTGTTGCCAAATTTGGCGGTATTTCGACACGTTGGCCAAAGTTTGGCGATATCGTGGTAACCCTGTCATTAATACTTTTCAACAAATGCTCATTGTTGAAGCTAATGCAAAAAACTCGGATAAACCGGATCTACACAAATAGTCACCCACTAAGGAGATGAAATATAAATTTTCACTTCATTCATTCATTTTTATCGTACTAGCAATATTTCTTTGATGTACATTTCCCTTACTTTTAAGAGGGAATGAAATTGTTTATTTGAAAAAGCCCTTGATAGTTTTTTGTTTGTGAAATGTTAATTTTGCTGCAGTTTTTTTTTTCTGCAGTATTGCGCTACTGCATAGCTATCAATTTCTAGAATTTTTCCTTACCACCAAAACTTACTAGTAAATTTTGCCTAATTCAATCGCCGAAATTTAACAATTGTCAACGATTAAATATGGTAAAAATCTATATTAAATTTTAGAGGTAACAAAATCGTACAAAATTGCAGCTATGTGATTCTATTAGTGTCATGAAAATTGCAGGTGTAGCCTCTTCTTTTCTGCTCAAAGTATTAAATAGTTTTTTTCAATCGAACTCATACCTTTGAAATAGATCATTTTCTACTGATGGACTGATGGCTTCCATTATTATGAAACAGCCATTATAAATGAAGTGTTATTTTGTGTGCCCATTCTGACCAGAAAATCAGAGTTCCAACTTTTTACGGCTGTCTTTCATCTTCATCTAACACTTCATTTATAATTGGCTGTTTCATAATAATGGAAGCCATCATTCCATCAGAAGAAAATAACTCGGTTAAAAATTAAAAATCTAAGATGAGATAATGATCAAATTATGATCAAATCCCCCCGACAAAATATTTTCCTGGCTACGGCTTTGTATATGCCATCTCTACTACAGTGGGGCATCGATTATCCGAACTAATAGGCGATCGGGGGTGTTTGGATAAACGAGATTTCGCATAAATCATTTTCAAAAAAAAAAAAAAAAAAAGAAAAAAAAAAAACATATTAGGGTTATATGAGAATAGTGAAACAAATAAACAGTGACAATAAACCCAAATATGTATGTATTTTGTACTACAATGCTTGCAACACGAAGAAAGGAACAAACTATGAAGTGATTAAAGAAATCTGTAGGAGATCAAAAGTACAGTACAGTAGCGTAGTGTTGCCAGGCGTCCCACATAAATAAGGCTCTAAATGCTCTGGATACCACTAATTTCTTACAATTTATTTCGCCCTCTTTAATAGCAGATAATTTTGTAGAGGCGAGGTCTGATTAGGCGAAGAAAATTACTTTAAAATACTGATGTCCACAGCATAACTCCGATTTACGAGGGGCACCTGGCAACACTGACTGTAGGTCTACATTTAAAGAAAAGAAGTCCAACATTTTCTTTTGCTTCAGAGAGAGCACTCTTTTTCTTACACTCTAAAAATTGGGAAGAATGATAAATATACTTTTTGAAAGAGTGACAGTCATTTTCACTCTTTTTGGAGTGAATTTAATAAAAATACACTACTTAAAGAGTAGAATTTTCCAGTCTCTAGAAACGAGTGAAATATTTCACTCCATTTTCGAGAGTGAAGTATGTCACTCCGTTGTCGAGAGTGAAATATCCCACTCCGCTGACGAGAGTGAAAGCCTGTTATTATTACACTTAAAAAAAAAAAATCCGTCCAACTTTGAACCAATATATGGAGTAAAATAATGAAAAGCTCCAAAATATGTCACTTCTTAATTTTCAAAAACTCCATTTCATAATGTAACCTTGGAAATTACGTAGTAAAACTCACTCCTTTTCAAGAGTGAATAGTCACTCCTCTGAAAGAGTGACTATTCATTCTAAGTAAGAGTGAGTATTGTATGGGTATTAATAATTAGTCAATCAGAACAGTCTTGTCTACGACGCTTTTTTAAGATAAGAGAAAGACATTCGCTGCTTTAGAAATAAAATATACGGCTATTATTAAAGTGAACATGTATGGAACTTTTTATCTTCATATAAAATTAAATGTAATTAGAACATTCTCAAAGAGCATTCGAAACAATTTTGCGGTTTGAAACTTCTATTACTGTTATCTGCAGTTTCTCCCGAGCACGTGAAATGTATCTTCAATGTTGAGTCATATATGCTTTGCTTACATTATTATTTTTACAACCCTCTCGAGTCTCTCACGACTGATAAATAATTATCCGCAGTGAAGCTCATAGCAATGAATAAGAGTGTCTCATTTGAACGGATAGAGCTATCAACTGGATCAACGGATAATGTTGAAAATTTCCAAAGAAAGAAATGAGATTTCTAGCATATAGATAGTTTCGGTCCGGCTGAATTTTTGGCAGCATTTTCGCCTAAAACGAATTTTCGGCACAACTCAGATTTTGGGACGAAAAGGAAACCGAATTTTCTGTCAATCTCTGATTGTATACATTCGTATTACTCATCAGCTAATCTGAACTGAACTACAAGTCTACGATGCTTTTTTTAAGATAAGCTTTTGATTCAGATGACGTCCGTCCTTTTAGAATTAAAACATATAGATATTATTAAATTGATTATTTATGGAACGAAAGGTAAGTCTTATTTAATTTTAATCTTTTATTCCTGGTATAATTTGTATGTTAGTATTATGAGTTAAATAGCTATGATACACGTAATTATTGGCACTAAAAAACAAAACATGGTATTTAAGCAATGAAGTAAAGTGTTTTTTATGCCTGATATGAAGTTTATAGATAAAACTGCTTTAGAATATATATTTTAATGTATCACTTATATGATATAAGATTGAATATATTTTAAAGAGATAAATAACTACTTTTTCATTAAAAATATTTTTCAAACAATAAAAACAGTATACATGCAGTCATTTCTTTTCTTTTTAAATTTCCTTCTTTTTTCTATTTTCTAGATCAATTATTTTCCTGTTAAAGATACGAAATATATTTAGCTCATATTCCCAAAATACAATACATACGGGAATAAAAATTTTAAATTAAATATGGCTTATCATATGTCGTTATATAAATAAGCGTTGTATTAATATCCATTTTTCAGCAATAGCAGAAGAAAATTCGAAATCATGATTAAGTTAAGGAATATGTTTAAAAGGAAAATATAAACATACTACACAAAACATATAAAGCTAGACTCCATGTTCATATTTAATAAAACAATGACAGATCACAACACATAAAAAATAATCTTACACATTCTTAATGTTTAGATCTTGCTTAGAACTTATTAAAAAAAGATAAGAGTTGATAAACATTGTGTTTTTAGTGAAAAAATTAAAAATATTTTAGAACAATAGCGTTGTGCAAAATAGCGCTCTAAAGATAAGATTTTTACATTTAAAACAAAAATTAAAACGAAATCACACGTTGTTAATCATATAACATCCATCTATTATATTATATAGTTATTAGTAAAACTTTAAAAGTAACTAAAATACAGTAAACAATAACGTTTGATTAGATTTAAATTCATTAGCAATGAATTCAGAGATCTAAATATTTCAAATTTGAATAACACATGAAAAAAAATAACATAACGTACATCATGGTAATTATTAAAACGAGGTGGAACCCGCCGAATTTCGACGAAAAAAATATGCTTACAAAGGAACTGTTGCATCAATATTATAATACATCAACAACAATAATTAGAATAAAAAATCCATCTTACACTTGTTAATTTAACTCTCCAAAGACATATTTTAACCTAAGATTAACAAAATACTTTTTTCATAAACTTCAACTGTTAAAATTATTGAAAAATTAAACTTAATTCATATACGTCATCAGTAAAATATAATCAAGATAAGTAATTTTGATTAAGTTATTAATTGATGCTTGGTATTACGGAATGAAAAATCCGCAAAAAGGATTTCACCTTGACATAATCATAGAATTTTTCTACCTTTACATCTAAACCAAATCAAGTCATTTTCCACGTTTCACATCCATATTAACCATTTAAAAACATTTTAATGCGCAATAGGTTATTAATAAATATATTTTCAAGCTTGAAGTCACGTTTGTCAACTATTACAACTTTTCATGTTAATATTCCCACTCGTGATTTGAGGTCTTAGTATAATCTCTGTACCTGCGCGTAAAAATTCCAGAAATTTATAACTTTTCGACGTATTCAAGGGGATATATCTCGTTTTATCAAATAAAATTATCGTTTACTTTTAAATATGACGTCATTTTCAGTCGCTGAAATATTTTGCCTATTGACTCAAACTCAATATAAGCGAAATGAAAAAATAGTGAAATATAACAGCATCATCAGGGAAATTGTGTCTTTTTTAAAGCGTAACGTCATTTTCTGTTCAAATTTGTAAAAATATATTTTTAATTGTAATGAGAAAATGGCATCAGTAAAAATATAACCAATAAAGATAACTAATCCACTTTTAATAGAAATGAAGTACTTCAGTTGCCACGATTAGAAAATTGGTATTAAAAACTATGAAAACATTAATATCTCAAAAACAAATTGAGATACAGCTTTCAAACAAATTGCATTTAAAAGTGCATTTTTTTCTGCATACGACGGTGTAAAAATTTAAAATGTGCGATGTTTAGATGTTTAAAAAATTGCAGTAGAGAAAATTGCAAAACCAAAATTTTATTTCAAATTTCAAAGTGCTGCCATTCGCAAAATGACGTATGCGTTACGCACAGATATGTTTGTCCTTTATAATATAGATACTAAATGGGTATCTGAAAAGAAAAAAATAACATTAATTGAATAAGATTTTGGTAAATTACTTGCCCTTATGGGCATTATAAAGTTATCATATTATTTACAGGGCATGCAATGAAAGCAAACACAAGGGATAAGATTGTAATAAAATATTTTAGTTTTTTTCTGTCAGTAATCTATTTTAATTCATATGTAACTTTAACTGAATTTTTCCTTAAAAGTTCAGTTAGTGTTACAAACTATGAATTAGTGGTACAAACTGTGAGGTATTTTATTCCAATCTTTACCACATTTGTATCTATTTTTATTGCATGCTGTAACAAGAAGTGGTTCTTTTAAAATGCCCATAAAAGCAAAAAAAAAAAAAAAAGACACCATAAATAATGAACATTCACTCCTATGAAAGAGTGACTGGCTATTCACCCCTACCAGGAGTGAAATTACGCACTCCTTTAAGCAAGAGTGAATAGTCACTCCTCCGAAAGAGTGATTATCCACCCCTGTTTAGAGTGAATATTCACTTACCAGGAGTGACTGTTCACTCTTTCAGAGAGTCAAAAATTTCACCTTTGCTCAACGTGAATAGTTACTCTAAAGAGGTTAGGCATATTTTGACTCTGCGATAGAGTGAGTGAAAATTCACTCCTTTTTATTTAGATCGCGCTGCTAATTATCTTATAGGTTTTAACAAAAGCAGTTGAACAGAATCGCACTCTTCTTGTTGCTCCACCCACTTCAAGGCTAATTTCTAGGCACCGAAATGCTTCCTTATTAGATGGTCTTTTTTCAACTTGTTCAACAGCAGGGAGCCAAGCACTTGCGGTCGCATGCGGAATTCCTGCAATGCATGGCACGCAAATTTGAATATCAACTTCTGGAACGCGTTCGGTTAACCGGTCGTTCGGTTGGCCGAGGTTTGGATAATCGGTTCTCCACAGTAGTAACGCATTTACTATATGAGTTCGAAACACTTTCTAAATAATTATTCCGCCGTCTGCATGGAGCGCTGTAGTGACCCACCTGACGTCTCAGGCTCATTGCGTCCGAAATTTTCTGACTTCTGAAGGTTCGCACTTCCTTTTTATTTTCACCACAATTTTTTATTTAACTTATTTTATAAATGAAAATTACAAAGGCAGTGGATATTTTGCGACAATATGTAAGTTTGTCCAGGCTGATCTCTCAGGCACAGTGAGCCCAAACTTCTACTCCTGTTTATGTTTTTTCTTTTTTTTTTTTTGTTTCCGATTTGTTGCTGAAATTGTCCGTAAAACTTACAATTCGACTATACAGAGTCAAGTGATGTGGTGACGAGAATAGGCAAGTCCATATTTAGATCTGGTTGCATTCTTACTGCTGATATTTGCTGCTATAGATCTAATTAATGACTCTACCTTGTCTATATGTCGTGTTTTGTTCTAATTTTAACATTAAGGTACGTAATTTTATGTCCTAAAAACTGAAGATAATGCGGTGATGCGTCTTAAATTGCAATTTTTTTGTTCTACTTTCTTTAAGCTTTAATAAATGATGTTATTAAAATCAGGTCATGAATATTCTCTCATTGTACGACGTAATGAATTTCACTGAGCACTTTAAGAGCATAAGTATTAAGCTAGTTGGGTGCTAATGAAGATAGGCGTAATGCGCCCCAACCAGGTAGTCTCAGAGATGCACCTGACGGAGGGTTAAATCACACTTTCTACTGGTACAGATGTTACAGTCATCAATAACGTTCTTTTTCTTAATAATGAAAGAATTGGCAATTTAGAACTTTGTATTTTCCACCTGTCAAGAGAGTCTGTAAAATCCTCATCTAGTTTAGTCATTTCTTTGTAACTTCAATTGATTGTCACAAGACACGAAATCTTGATGGATTTCTACGCATATATCACTGAGCAAAAATTCAAAACTTTTTTTTCTTTTAGTTTGGTTATCCTTTTGTACATTTTAAAACTGAGAAGCATTCCTTAATTGTTTTATATTTGCAAAACATTTTCACAAATGATATCTTTTTAATCCGATATAGGGTCCTGCATCGGGTCGGATTACCCGCTTTTATTCGAACTCGACCCGACACGCGGTTCGAGTCGGGTCGGGTTGGAGCTATATTTTCCGGTTTCGGGTCGAGTTGGATTTCATTATTTCGTGTTCGGGTCGGTTTCGGGTTGGCCCGCTTTTTTAAAAGAATTCCCAAAATATTTTTTCACGTTAAAAGTCTATTAAACCACAGATCAAAGTTTTACAAAAGTAAAATGCGTGCCTGTCCGTTTTGTCTAGTCTTAGAATCCGTTTCTGGAAGTTAATATAAACATACTTTTTCAACTACTGGTACGATAACGGATGCTTCTGCATTACTAAAGCATTTTTTCTGAATAGTTACAATTCTAATGTTTTATTCTTTATACTTCTAACGTTGTCACGACAAAAATCTACAGTGTGATAGACAGGAAGACAGGTAAGATCATTTAGCGTTCTGCTGCGTACTGTATTTTTAAAATACGATAAGGCAGAATGCCAGTTGTGTAATACAAGGTGTACCGTTATAAATTGGACTTTTGCAGCCGTAACTAATTTTAAAGCATACTTTAAGATTAGACTTTTAATTGTATACCTTTACATTAGACTTTTAATTGTATACCATTACATATATCAATTGAAACATTATTTTTCTACTTTCTTTGTTTTTATTGTGTTAAAGTTCGGGTATCATACCTGCGATTTTAATTTAATTCAGTCGTAAACCCGACCCGTGCCGGACTCTAATTCAAATACGTATTTATTTTCATCTGAAACACAGTTGTGCTGAAACTTTTTGTGAAAATCCCAACAATTTGAGTGGCGAAAAACTTATATATGACCCGCAAGAATTTTTCTAATGTGAAACCAACCTGCAGAAAGAAACTTGGATTCATTCCGAACCGAAAAAGTAAAATTCGTCATAATCCGCCCGACTCGATGTTTGACTCTATTCAACGATCCCGAGGTGCCCGCTATTCAGAGGTTTTACTATATTTGAATATCAAAGAATATAGATTTGTTCATTCTTCTATAAAAAATATAAAAATGGTATTAGAGATACAATTCTAGATTTTTTTTTTGTATAATGGCATTAAAACATGACTTACTTTTCTTTCATTGCGGGTTCGGGTCGGATTGCGTGTTGAAATATTGCGGGTGCGGGATGAAATACCTTGGGTTCGGATCGGGTCGCGGGTTGCCAAAAATTATTTTTGCGGGTTCGGGTCGAGATGCGGTTTGACTTAAAATGGAATTTGCGGGTTGGGTTCGGGCCGGGTACAACTCGACCCGCGCAGGACTCTAATCCGAGAGCATGCAATCGAGGGACCTAAATCTTGAATCGATAGCTGTAGAAATTTCATACTTAATCAATAAAGCCAAGATCAATAAAGAAAGCCATTCTTTAATATAACGTTTTAATTCGATTAAATTTTAAAGTCTGACTTTTAACCCAGGCTGGATCGCCTAGCATCTATCTATTTACTTCTACTTATATACAGAATCCATGTGTAGAAAAGTGTAGGTAACCATTCCGGGGCGAACCGTGTCATCTATGTATTTAAAATACAACGCTGTTTTAAGTCATCTGCCACGAGCTTTCTAATGAATCGATTTTGCTAATTATGCTAATAACTGAAAGCTGTTCATTTGTATATGTGCCCACACAAGCTATTTAAAAAAAATATTCCAATTATTAAATTTTAATTAAAAAAATTATGAAATTTCTTCAAAATGGTAGCAATTGAATTACTTCCATTTTTACAAATAAAAGAGAAATAATGAAAAATATTCAGACACGTGACCTTTTGGACGTATTTTTATACATCTGCAAGTTATTTTCGGTATATATATATATATATATATATATATATATATTATACTGTAGTCCATGATCTGTAGCGAAAACATTTTATAAAATTATTGCATTTTTAAGATAATCATTTTTCTGGAAACCTAGGTTCGTAGATCCTTGAATAATTAAAGACAAGCACAAAATAAGAACTCTGATTTGAAGACAGGATGGCTTTTATTAACTGTAAACATGAATAATGTAAATGCCACAGAGGGACCTTTTCAGTTAGCTGTTGACAGTAGCATGTACAGAGAAGGAATGATTAATTTTTCAGAAATTGTTGCCAATGTGTCGAGCCAAAATCTTGGTACCCTGGACCATTATAACACCAGAGATGTATCACTTAATGGAACTTTGAATTAAAAAGTGGCCAAAAGGACCGTTGATTGGCGTTTTAACATTTCAACGTACAAATACGAATGCCAAAGCTAAATGATGGGGAATATGCATTTAGAAGCAGCATCGGAGATGCAGGGTGCCGATTTTAATATAAACAGAGTATAATATTTACGGCCGAAAAGACAGTGGTATTGACTATCAAACTGAAAATTAACACTGAGTGTACAAATAACTGCTACAACTGGAGCATATGGTCAAAGAATATCTTTTTTTTATATATTTGTTAACCGAAGGAAAATATGCTCGAAAAGTTAATGATTTTAGGATGAGAAAAAGATTTGTTTTTGATTTATTTTATTAACGGCTTTGGCTGAACTTGGGAAAGTTAAGTAACTGAAAAATAAAGCGCAAGAGAAGAAAAAATAGATATATTCTTTTTAGAAAGGAAAGGAAGTTTTGATTCAATTTACAATTATGAAAGGAGAAATTAAATTTTAAAATGGGGAATTTAATTTTAAAAAGAAGATAAATTATGATATGTGATGATATGTTATATTCAACATCACATATCTATATGCACGAGTACTATATTTTTATAAGAGAAAAAAAATTCATATTTATAGCAACATCATGAGAATATTGTCTATTGGGTTTATTTTATTCATATGCATTATGACTTAATTACCGTTCCCGTGTATAAAAGCCAAGGAATTTTGGGCATTTTTTAGCTTCAAAGTGGGGGGTCGGCTTATACACGAGTCTAAAAAAATTTCCAAAATTGATATTCTAAAATAAAAAAGATGGTAAATATAAAAACATAAAAAATACAAATTTCTAAAAGTATTTTAATACTTCATACATTTACAATGACAAAAGTCACCAATCATCATTCACTATCAGAGTCATTATCATAATTTTCAAGCAACTCTTTTAAATCGCTTTCTTTCATTGGTACATCAGTATGAATAACGTCAGTGTCTAATTCATCATCATCCCCATCTTCTTCAAAAATGGCATCATACTCAATTACATCCATTGCATTACTGATGCCACATTTTTTTTTTTTTTTTAAAGATTGCACGATCATTCAAACCAAAAATAAGAGTTTTGGTTTTTATGAACGAGCGAGTTATGATTGTATGTACAGGACCCAATTAAAGAGATTTGGCAGCGTGCCAAGACAGAA
The DNA here is from genome assembly GCA_963932465.1 of Maratus speciosus. NCBI lineage: Eukaryota > Metazoa > Arthropoda > Arachnida > Araneae > Salticidae > Maratus > Maratus speciosus. Next base: position 399,533,032 of record OZ010786.1, read on the forward strand.
TAGGAGAGATCAATAATTTGGGAGGGCACATTTTTTTTGTATTAGCTATTCCCAGAAAAGTGCTAAGTTTTCTGTCGCTGAATTTTTCATCACCTTTTTTTAACATTGGCTTATATACGAGTTTCCGATTTTGGACGATTTTTTACTGAAAAGTCGTATACTCGGCTTATATACGGAAATATACGGTCGTTTTTTTTATTATTAAAATTAAATAGAAAATATATTTTTATTTGACTGTGGTTAAGCAAAAAAGTACGTGCATAAAGCATGCTTTTGAAGTTTGCACTGGAGACGCTATGCTTAGCTTGAAATGTATTTTTAACTAAGGCGAAAAGTTTAGCGAAAATCTTCTAAAAACTAAGACGAAAAGTTTATATGATTGTATCAACATGACGTAATTTTCACTGGTTTTTTATTTCTAACTTCTAAAGATTAGAATAGGAGCCTTTATTGATCGCTGAACTAGTTCAGAAATTGAATATTGAGTAAAAGATAAAAAACCCTGATCATTTGTATTTGCAGAAATTGAATATTGAGTAAAAGATAAAAAACCCTGATCATTTGTATTTGCAGAAATCATTTGTTATTTTTAAAATGTACTTTACTACAATACAAACCTTTCAATCGTAAAATCTTCATACTGATTGTTTCAATGAAGTCTTATGAAAATTAAACATATATTAATATTCCGTCAGTTTTGACGGGGTTATATGCTAGTTTATTAATAATGAAAGAATTACATATAAAAAATGTATGCATATTGAGCCACAAATAAAAGTATATAAGATTTGAAAACTAATCCAAAAGTACGAACTCTTTTCACTTATTCGAAGGTAGTAAACTTCCTTTATGCTTTATATTTCTGCATTGCGTTATGCCTGACAAAAGCATTATTTTAACCCGTTGATTACTAACGGTACTTATGTGTACCACTTACAGTAGTTAAAGATGACTATTTATTTTTCCAACCACTATTTCCAATTAATAAGTTTCATGATAAATTTCTATTGTACAAAAAAAGATATATCAGAAATATTATGGCACGAAAATAGTGAAAGCCAAAATAGTAAAAAGATAGTCACCTAGCGCAATCCTGTACCAACCGATGTAAAAATTGGTATTCTAAAAAAAGTGTCCTCATAAAAAAAAAACCTGTAAACAAAATCGAAAAAGTAAAAAAATGCGTTTGTAGAGATCGACCTCACCTATCCAATGCAAAAAATATCATTTAGAAATATTGAATTGGATACCAGATATAAAAAAAAAAATCTTCCGTAGGATTAACGTTAGCGAGCGGATGTTTTCACTTGAGTGATGTTGCATTTTAAGGAATTATATAGTTAGCATATCAGTGTTAATTTGTCATTGATATACATATGCATGGTAATATATTCTAATTATTATAACAGATTTGGCGGATTACATAACCATGCTATGGATAGACAAGAAGGTCATATGTAGTTTAAGTACACCTGTTAAATAAAAACATGCAAGAAAACACATGTAAATGAGGAAGACAGACAAGTAGTCATATTTTTTGAGTGACGTTTTATTAATCCCTTCATTAATTTCAATCATGCTTTTGCCTAACATCTAAGCTATTAAAAAAATAATGATTGCTTTGGATTGTTCATTGTTCACTGTCTGTCAAAGTGACATGAAAGAATATGTATAAATACCGAGTATCTATCATCAATAGTATATTATACCTCAAGTAACTGTTTCAGAGATACTTATCTTATCCTCGGTTAACTGTTACTTGCCAGTGAAAGTAAGTTATTTAATTTTTTTTTTTTTTTTTTTTGTATGTCGTGGAATTTATTTCATTGATATTCATGTTAGAGATATGCGGGACCGAAATTTCCAGTCCCGGGTATCTACCGGCCCGAACGAAAGCTATCTTTGCCCCTTTTAAAAATAAAAAGTTCGACTCCTTCCCCGCTCGACCCGACCCGACTCAATTTCTACAAAAAATTCTGATTTTTCTTAACGTATAATTGAGAGTCTTTTAGTGATTACTACATTCATATTTATATTTACATATACATATTAGTATATTTTAGATTACTAATATGTTCGCAAGTAATAGAACACAGAATAGAAACATTAATGATCGCTTAGACTTTCAGGCTATATTATAAAGGACAAACATATCTGTGCGTAACGCATACGTCATTCTACGAATGGCAACACTCTGAAATTTTAAATGAAATTTCGGTTTTGCAATTTTCGCTACTGCAAATTTTTAAACTTCTAAACATTGCACAGTTTCAATTTTTACACCGTAAGATAGGGGGAAAAATGTACTTTTAAATGCAATTTATTTGAAAGCTCTATCTCAATTTGATTTTGAGATATTCATTTTTTTTATAGTTTTTAGTACCAATTTTGTAATTGTGGCAACTGAAGTACACCATTTCTATTAAAGGGAAAGGGAAAATAGTCATGGTTTATTTATTTTTATTGATTATATCCTTATTGATGCCATTTTCACATTACAAATAAAAGTAACTTTTTTTTTTAAATTTTTGAACAGAAAATGACGTCAGCCATTAAAGAAAAACACACGCATTCTTCTTCGTATATCAGTTACATTTCAATATTTTTACATTACGCTGATACTGAGTTTGAGACGCTAGGCAAAATGATTCAGTGAGTAAAAATGATGTCATATTTAAAACAAAACGATCATTTTTTTTTATAAAACTAAATATTTGACCAATAGTAAATGACCAATACTATGACAACTAAAGGCAAATTTCTGAATGTTTTATTCGCGGGTACTGAGATTAGCACTTAAAGTTTGTGAGAAGGTTCACTTCACATGGAAAGTTGTATCGGACAAACGTGACTTTAAGTTTGTAAATACATTCATTAATAATCTATTGCGCGTTAAAATACTTTTAAATTGGGAACTTGAGTGGTGCGTATGTAAATTTGGAGAATGTGAAAATAACGTACAGTTTAGATTTTATAGATGAAAATTTTATGATGTGACAAAGCAAAATCATTTTTACTGATTTTTCATCCCCTAAAAATAAACGTAAGAGCCGCAATCGATAACGTCATCATAACTATTCATCTTGATTACCTACTCTAATACAGTTTAATTTTTCAATAATTTAAGCAGTTGAAGTTCGTGGAAATAACATTTTATTAATTTTTGGGTAAAAATATTATTTGTTTTAAGAATTAGACAACCAATGAAAGAAGATTTTTTTATTGTAATTATTTTTGTAGGTTTATCATAAATTTGATATAACAGTTTCTTTCCAAACATTTTAGTTCGTCGAATTTCGACGGGTTCCAACTCGTTACATTAATAAACAATTAAATTTAAAAAATCAAAAAACCCGACTGCGTAAAAAGCGAACTAATTAAAAATTTCTCATCAATGTGAAACTATTTTTTTTTCAATTCCTACTTATTAGCTCAAACTCTCGCTATATATATCTTGTTCAAATTGTCAATCGTTAATAAAATACTTATTATTCATCCAATCAAGCTCAAATAAAATTTTTTAAACTTGTACTGGATGACACTTGATGTTAATCTAGTTTTTTTCAAATATTAATTCATTAATTAAATTAAATTAATTAATTTTCAATAATTGAGAGAGCCCTCTTCTTGATCAAGGTATTTTAAGACCGAGAGAGCCCTCTTCTTGATCAAGGCGTTTTAAGCGCTACTCAAGAAGAAAGAAGAATGGGCAAAAAAAAAAAAAAATCTCTTAATGACCTAAGTAGGAATTGACTTAAAATATTTTTTTTATATATTACTTGTTTATAATACTTACCTATTTTTTTATTTACTTGTATTGATGACTTTTAAGTTGTGTTTAATTCTTAGTTCCTATCTATAAACACTGTTTTGATGAGGTCTATAGATGTCTATGATGGTTATAGTTGCAGTAAAGCTAGAGATCCACAATACATACACAACTTCCAGGTTGTATAATATTTTAACGGAGCTTCTGACTGTAAAATAGTCAATGAAACATCGTCTTCATTTTGAAAGACCTATCCAATGATATGCTACTCAATAGAGTGCGTAAATTTTTTTTTTCGTCTCTACCGCCATTTTGTATTTTACGGCCGCCATTTTGAATTTATAAAAACAAAACCTAGCCTATAACCACCGGGCCGTTAAGACGAATTGATAGAGACCTCATTCATTAAAATCCATCCAGCCGTTGGGATGTTTCGAGGATATAAAGAAATGCACATACACAGATACGCGTGAAACACATAACCCTTCTTTCCAGTCGGATAAAAAAAAAAAAAAAAAAGACATTAAAAACATAATGTAGTTTAGAATAAAAGAAAAAAGATTCTTAAAAACATCATAAATTTTGAAGCTGTATAAAAAACAAACAAACAAACAAAACTAGATTTTTGAAAATGTTTCTCTGTAATTAATTAAAGTATATTTTCTAAGGATTTCATTAACAGAAAGTTTATTATCGCTATTACTATTTTTACAAAAGAAATTGCTTGACCGACACGTTTTAGGAAAAATTAAGACTAGTTCCAACCCAGCCGGAGTATGTAGAATAAAATGTGAGACTGATTCTGGCCTGGCCCGAGGCCGTTGAAAAAAATAAATTCGAGTTCAGTGTATAGGTGCATATTCACGGTTGCCAGTCTCCACGTGGCGACTAAATATTTTGTTGTGGCCACTAACTTTCGGTTCTCAGTCGCCATATGTTATTTTAAAAGACAATTTTTCTTATACAAAAACAAATATTTCAAGTGTATTTGGATTTTTGTAGCGCGAAATAATCTCACACATTCACAATTTCTTTATATGTACTTTTGTATAACAAAATCAAAATGAGAAATAGTGTTTTTTTAATATTTCCCACTACCATGATTGCTTAGCATTATAGATATTTTTTTGACTGTATCTTGCTCAACTTTATCTTCTACCTGTACATAGTTTAAGATTTATAATATACTTAATTAGTATGCAAAATTTCACGAATTTTATGATTAAATTAATAATATACATTGTATATGTGTATATACTAAATAAATTATTTTTACACTTTGAATTCTTGCGTTCTTGTTTAGTTTTTTCCCCATATAAACGCTATTGTTTTTGTGCGTTTGTTTCACAATGTGGCCACTGGATGTTTTAGGTTTAGGAGCCACTGGCTCCTTCCAGATTTTTGGAAACTGCACCTATAGTTCAGACACGATGCAGCAGTCCGATGCCGATCTCTTCCCTAATCATTTTATAGAGGTTGCCAAACTAGCACCGACTCGTGCGGCACATTTGTACTTAAAATAAAGTATCAAAAGTAAGCTCCCCCCTCTAGCAGACAGAAAATTCTAATGATTTTAAGGTGGGCTTGTAATTAAAACTTTTGTGAAAAGGATAGGAAAATTGGTAGGGTGAGGGGTATAGTTGAAATTTATGAAATTTCACAGGATTTATAAAATTTGCAAAATAAAATCACATCAAATTAACATTTTTCGTATTTAAAATTCCCTTCCATAGAAGCTAAGTAGTTTCCATTAATAAAAATAATAAATTAATGAAACAAATTTACATAAAGTAATTAATTTAGATATGAAAGAAATATGAACAAAAAATATAAAACTTAAACTAAATATAAATATCTATTAAATCTTGTAGCATAAAAATCAAGGAAAACATTAATAGTATAATATAAAGAACATATGCGATACTTATACAATGATATGTGTAGAGATTAGATAAAAATAAATTGCATAAGATAAATTCACTGTAAAAAAATGGACTAAAAAACGGAGAATCTTCTGGCAATCTAGATGCCAGTACTATTTCCGTTTTTTTACGGAAATTTTTTCACATAAATTACAGAAAAATTTCTTTTTTAATCAGAAAAACGGAAATTTTTCTGTAATTTATGGGGAAAATTTTCCATAAAAATACGGAAATAGTACTGGCGTCTAGATTGCCAGTAGAATCTCCGTTTTTTAGACCATTTTTTTTACAGTGTTCATTTAGGACAGGCATGCCAAACTCGTTTACTGCAGTGGGCCAAATTAAGCATTATATACAAAGACGCAGGCCACATTAAAAAAAGAAAGGTTATTACTATTGTACAGAGTTAAATTTGTGCATACATCAAAATAAAACCATATTATCCCGAAATCACACGCGCCGCGTGTGGAGAAAGGTTATTACTATTGTAGAGAACTAAATTTGTGCATACATCAAAATACAACCATATTAACCCGAAATCAGTTCTTAGATGAATTTACACTGAATTTCGGTTAATTGCAGCATTAAATTAAAAACAACAATTTCAACATCAAACACTAGAGGTAAACAGATTAACCCCTTGGGGACGAGCGATGAGTATTCGTGCCATGTAAGGTGCTCAGAATCGGGGATTATTCTCACCAGTAAAATTTTATTGTAAATTTTGGGTTATTTAACCCGAGCATTTTCCAGATTCAATTAGCCAAAACTTTCCGTTTAAAAAAACCGGTGATTAAAGATTAAATATTCTGTAAAAGACTATTGTCCCCAAGGCGTTAAATTGATTTTCATATTCCTTCAACTTTAGAAATCTTCTTTTGAATTTATTTTGTAATATAATTTTTCAAACTTAATTAATATAATGAAAAAATCAACTTCGACGATTTTTGTAATAATTCATTTCCTAGCAACATTTAAAATAAATATAAATTTTATTTCAAAAATTGTTTTGCCAAACTTTTAAATTTTGCTTGAAAATGGTAATACTATTAACACTAGAATGCCCGGAAGGTGTCGATCCGACTCCGACCATATGATTAAATGTTAACTGGAACCAGAAATTCTTTCATAAAATAAGTTCAATTTAAACCACGGAAACCACGCAGATTTACGTTAAATAAATCAGTCAAATAATTTTAAATAAAAATTCTGGTGTCAAATATTTTTATGAAACTTGAGTAAAATTTCCGGGCGTTCCAGTGTTAAATAACACGATACCATTATGAACTTTGCCAGGAACTTTAAGTTTAGTAAGGTGATTTGCTATATTAACTGAAATTGCTAAGTAGAAAATGGTATCCTGGTGTAATAGTTTAAAATTAACGGTTAAACCTTTTTGGGTAAGAAATACATAGATTTTCTGTATAAGAAGGTATATCTATTTATTTTTACTACCCATATCTCGAATATTTTACTAGATTGTCGATGATTAAACCGGTACGTACAAATGACAATTAACAATTTAAAAAAAAGCTTTGAATCACATATTAGACTTTAAATATTTAATGCGCAAAATCATACAAAACAAGCATTTCTCCCATCTCTGCATTTTTCAATTTTGTGCTTGTGCATTTTTAATCTTGGCAAAAGCACTGTTAATTACAAATTTATTTTTTTAATTGCATACTGTGTTCATTCAAGCCTTTTAAAACGAAGAGAGTTAAAAATGTCAGCTACTGTGATTATATCGAGAATTGGAATAATTTCCAGAAGCTTCTCACTTATTTTTAAATTCACATAATATCTTTGATTCAAATTTCTGCAAGTACTTTCTGCTTGGGAACTGTATGAATGCGTACTTTCTGCTTGAGCGGGCCACAGTTAAATTGTTGGCGGGCCAACTGCGGAGAACTTTATCGAAAAAACTTTAAAATAATTAATTTATTTATGAAAATCGGATTTACTGGGAAAAATTACGTCATACATTAAACCGACACATTTAAAACTATTTTTTTATGGATAATATTCATGTGACGTCACATTGGGAATCAAATCATATATATATATATATGGTGGAAGCAAACAAACGAACAACAACAACAACAAAAAAAAAAGAAAAAAAAAGCGGCTAGCAAATTTGTTTATATATTTCGTCACTTGAAGCAGCATAAATGCAGGGAAATACATGGGCAAAATCCTTTTGCTTTATTTTGTACGAATTACTGTTCGATAAATAATAATAGAAACTTTGTATACATACTTATTAATTAAAATAAATAATTTACATTTGAAAAATAACCTGGAAATATGCATGATAGTGATGAGAAAAGAATTCATGCATAAGCTATATCTGTTCCTGAAAATATCTAAAAATCGATCAAAAGATAAAATGTAAGAGTAAAATTTAAAAACGCGGTCCTTTTCAACACCCTCGTTCTGAATGTTATTTTCCAAGCAGACTGATATTTTTAACCTCGAACCCAAAGGAAGGATATTGTCCATAGTGTCGTTTTAAAAGTCCGAGAGGAAGCGAAATTTTTAACCTAACCATTTTACACAAGCTGATATTCAAATGTGTAATTGACCTTACTTATCAATCCCCAAAACAGCCACAAGCTGTCATAGCAGCGGTGAATGAGACCATGGTAACCGGAAAATGCCACATTCAAGCGTTAAAACATGGCAACCCCTATTACAGAAGATATTCGCCGTTTGTGATAACATCATTCAGTTATTCATCATCGGATAATCTTTTAAAAATAGGATACATTACCATGTAGGGTAGGCCGGGGCTAGTTGGTCCGCTTTTTCTTCTAATAATTAAAAAAAATTACAATTCAACATTTTAAATTTCTTTTTATGTTACCACTATCAGTGTACTTTCAGGAAGAAGTAACAATAGTAAAGTTTGAAAATATTAGCTATAAGTATTAGTTTAGAGGCTCAAATTGACACCAAGTCACTTGGGCCAACCTGCCCGGATTGCGGGGTAAGTTGGCCCACGTCATTTTTTAATGTTCTGATAGTGTAAAAGTTTAAGAAATGATCAAAATTTTACCAAATCTTAATTTTTATTTCTTTCGAACGAAAACACAAAAATTAAAATAAAAAATTTCGTCAAATCACAAGATATCAAATTCATTTAAGTTTATCATAAATCCTCTTAATATTATCCACAATTTTTGTATTGACAAGCTTTTGATAGGAGCAATTCTTACAGCAAAAAGAAATTAAAAACAAAAAAAGCGTGTGTGTGTGTGGGAGGGGCGGGGAGGGGGGGAGGGAGGTTGTATAAGAAGAAAAATCACATTTCCCTTAATCCGTTGCGGGTCAACATGCCCCGTGCCAAATGGGCCAACTAACCCGGTATCGCCATTTTTGTTTTTCATGACTGTAACGAATTATTCGGAAAGTATTTCAATAAAAAAACATGCCCTACAATAACTACGAACAATTATTTTTCTGAATTATTATATATCAAAATCTAAAATGTAATTCACAAACAAATAAAAAATGATTATTTATAAGAGAGGAAATTTACTCACCTTTGCAAAATTTTGAAAATTCTCAATAATTCTTCAACGGACGTGGTGCTTATGTTGGAGGAGGAAAGCGAAGAAACGCATACTTGGCTGGACTGACAATGTTATCCAACGCAAAGTTAAAAAAATATTGCGACTGGGCCAACATGCCCCTATGGCCAACTAGCCCCGGTCTACCCTACTCTGAGGCTGCGGAGTCTGAACGGGCGTGGCGAGCTTAGCTCGCAGTGGGCAGAGCAAGTTTCTCAATCTCTCAGTTCTATAGTTTCTCAACGAATCAACACTTTCTAGAAATTTTAAAGACGAGTTTTATCTTTAAGATTTCGAGAAATTGTTGATTTTTTTCAGAAATACATTATTTGAAAGAATATTTATTTATAGTTACAAATACTTTTTTGTTTCTCTCTTAACTGATTAATTTCTTCGGAGAATATTTTTTGATAATTTTCGAATTTTGAACGTCAATATATCTAACCCGGGTTGCAGAACATACTGCTCGATATACACCATAACAAGTGAAATTTTTTAAATTAAAAACTAATAATTAGTAATTTAGTAAATAGTAATTTAGTACACTAGTAATTTGTAAAAAATATCAATTACATGGTCAAATAAAGTTTTGAAATGTATTAATTTATTATAATAAACGCTTTCCTACATAGTAGTTGAAAAGGGCTACAAATTCGGTTTGTCTATCTGTCCGTACTTTAATTCGCGTAAATATACTCGGAGTGCCATGTATTTGATATTGTTATTGAAATTAACCACAGCATGCACGGTATTGAAAATGGAGTGTGAAGCATTTATAGTTCGTTTATAGCGACACTCAAAAGAATTCCGTTACATTAAGGTCTATGGAGAAAAATCATTTGCGTTGTAATTAATAATGTTACGCTTTTCAAACATTTTGAAATTGATATACATTGCTGAATTGCACTACAAGATGCTTATTATAGAATGTGGTGTTCATAGATTTAATCGCTCATTTACAGTAACACACAAAATAATTCGGATACAGTACGGTCTGTGATCGATAAATTGTTGAAAGTGTGATTTCACTTGTGGTATGCTTTTTTAAATGTAACTATTTTTTTTTTACGTATTATTTGATTTGTATAAATTCTATAGATCATATACAGAGCTGCACAAAAGAATTAGAGTACAGTAATACCCCGACCTACGTCAGCAATACGTTTCAAGACTAGCGACGTAAGTCGAAGTACATTTAGATACGAAAAAAAAATAATACGTAATAAAATTTTCTAATGAACATATTCTATTGTATTTAGAGATTATGTTTCATACATTTAACGTTAGTAAAAAAAATGCGTTTGAAATACAAGAATTTGGAATAAATCAATAAATTGTCAACTTACAATTTATAGTTATTTTAGCAGCCCCGTTTAAGCACGTGAAAAAATTTTGCAATGAAGTTTGAACCGACAAGTTTATCTTTTTTCTCTTAAAAGCTTGTTGTAACAGCAGAGTGAATTTTCTAAGCTTTTTCTAGTCATTACTAGACTTTGCTCATCTGAATCAATATTTTCAAGAACCTTCATTCGAGTTTCAATAAGGTTTAGTCCTTCGGTTAATTTTGAAACCGTCATAATTTCCCCCCTTCCCCCCTAGGCTCAAAATATTTATCTATTTTTTTTTTCCTGTAGTACTTTGTTTCTTTAATTCGATAAATTTGTCGATGGTTTATTCCGGATCAGGGGAATTTATGAGTTCAACAACATCTTTAAGTTCATGTCTAAGTTGAGTTCTTTTCCATTTTCGATGATTTCATCAATTAAGAGAGATAGATAATCACAATTTTCAGATGATTTCTTAGTCTCTGCGAAGGAAAAGGGGCACAGTCTTTTCAAGCATCGCTCAATGTGTTTTGCTGAACTTCACCCCATAAATTCCCTATGACTGTGACTGCATCTGAAATGTTAAATTTCTTCCAAAAATTTTCACAAAAGTTCTAAGTGCGTCTTAATCAAGGCAAAAAAATTTCCAGCCAAGACGACGTAAATTCAGGGTGACGTAAGTCGGGGTATTACTGTATAACGCTTATTGACGGAAATTGCTGAATGGAAATTTTCAACTGTGTTATGCGTTTTTTAACTGAGCTAAATCTTTGCACAGTATGCAGTATATATACAAATCTATACATCATGTATATACAGGGCTGCACAAAAAAAATCGGATATGTTTTCGACTATTGTAGATAATCGCTGAAATTGGGTTTTCAAATGTGTTATATTTTAGAAAGTGCTTCATAAAATATGCTTGACGCTTCGTTCTTCTTAATACATTTTCCCACATCTAAAATTTTTTTGATAAATTATCTGTATTATTATAATAACTTATTTTTTTTATCTTTTAAAGGAAAAGAAGATGAAATCTCTCGTTGTTTTAATTTGTCTCCTCGTCTTGGCTGAATATGATCAAGTATCAGCCGAAACTGGTATGCATATATATCTACCTTACATATATATATAATCTTAATGTAATGATTTTATGAAACGAAATTATGAAGCGTTTTCTGAAACGAAAGTATGAAAAGATTTTCTGAAACAATATTATGAAGCATTTATTGAAATGATTAAATGCAGCGTTTGTAGATCGCTGATGGTAACGTGCTTTTAATATGCTGTTATAGTCACCTACAGCATGATTTTTCCTGAAGATTGTGTGTGTAGTAGAATTTTACAAGGCCGCACAAATTCTATTACACCACAGTCTATGGGCAGGCCCTGATTACCGAATAGGCACAAGAAGAACATGCTTCCCTTTGAAAATTTTGAAGGGGCTCGAAATTGAGAAAACAGGGGTGTGAGATTTTATATTAGATTAATTCCATTACAAAATTTTTATTTCTTTTCAAATTATTAACTCATTTATATATGTTTTTACATAATAAAAGATAAACGGCTCCTTTATCTACGTGTATGCTAATATTATAATATAAATTAATATTATAATATATGCTAATATTATGTTATAAAGCAGTAACGTTTGTGGAGTGTAATCCCTGAAACTACCTAGCCGATTAAATAAATAATGGTTTGAAAATGCTAGTGACCATCTCTGCCCAACAAAGACTGTATTTTATGTCGATACAACAACTCCATGGGAGTAGGAGCAGAAAAGTTCTAAAATTGCGAATTCTGTCATATTGTTTGGGCTACTAGAGGTTTGAAATTTTGTGCGGTGGTTACTTTTAAGATATAAATACTCGTTATGAACGCTTTCTAAAAGGTTCGAAATTTTAAAGTGAGAAATAAACGTAAAACGTTCTAGAAAGTTTCTAAATAACGATTTCTTTGGAATTGCTAGAGAAAGATATTTTCAAATTTCACCTGGCTATTACTTTTAAGACGTAAATGCCGATCAGTAAAAAAAAAAAAGAAAAAAAAAAGAAACAAAAAACGGAAATTAAAAGGGTGCACTATAAAAAAGATCTAAGCTGCAATTACTGTAATACTGTTGGGTCTAGAAACTTAAAATTTGGCATGGTAGTAACTTATAAGATGTAAATGCTTGGTGTAGAACAAATTCAAACTGCAATTTCTATCATACAGTTGAGGCTAGAGAATTGAAATTTGGCATGGTAGTAACTTATAAGATGTAAATGCTTGCACTAAAACTCATCTAGCATTGAATAAATTGGGTAAATATTGAATAAATGTCGGTATGAAACAGCGAATAGCTTGCCCGAAAGTACTTGTCAAAATGTTCCATCTGTAGGCTTTTCTCTCTCTCTCACCAAGACCCCTAACAGAGAAAAGTGTCTGTTTAAATTTGATATGCACTTTTTTTTCCAGCTTCACTAATCTAGAGATTTTATCATAAGGTTATTTTCTCAATTGTCATTAGACAACCGGTTCATAATGGCGTATTTTAGTTTGCTTCATTTCTTGAAAAAATACGTATGGATTTGTAAATTACTTGAAATGGCACTTTCACAGCTCAAAAGTTATGCAGAAGAGATATTCATATCTCGTGTCATAACATACGCTGCAGTCATTGCTGATTTGTTTCCTTTAATGTATGATAACGCGTAATACAGCTCACCTTGTTGAGAATGTTTGAAAACAAAGCAATACTGCGTATGTAGTGGCCAGCATGCTCTCCCTTAAATCCGATCGAGCATATCTGGAACACGCGCGGACGACGCATTTCATGCCTCTGTTGACATTTTCGGGACTTTGATATATCACCTTTTTAAGAGACAATTCCTTAAACTCTTATCGACAAATTCATCGCATATATGAAAAACAGATATTCAAGAATATTAACTATTCGAGTGGGCAACAGAGCATATAAAAGTCCTTCATTCTCTTCAAACATAATTTTTTTTTTGTCATTTGGAGGTACTCAAATTCGTGCGGAGCGCTTGTTTGTGTTTTTGACATCATTTCAAGTAGTAAAAATACCGATATAAGATGTTTTAGTGTTTTATTTTCTCCATTAATTCTCATTTATTGCGCACTTCCAATTTTATACCCATGCACGGCTGTCTTGCAGGTTTGCTTTGCCATTTTTTTAACAGTGTATATTGTATAGAGTGAAAAAGATATAATAAATACTATAAAAATAAGAAGAATGCAATGGTTAGGCCATCTAATCAGAATGAGGAATGAGCGAAGCACAAAGAGGATTTATAGTGGTAATTTATTTGGGAAAAGAAGTATTGGTAGACCCAGGAAGAGTTGGATAAAAGAGATAGAGAAAGATCTTGCAGAAAACCAACTTATAAATTATAAAGTAAAGGCCAGAGATCGGAAGGTCTGGAGAAGTATATTGAGGGACGTCAAAATCCTACATGGATTGTAGCACCATTGTGTAAGTAAGTAAGTATATTGTATAGAGTATTTTGTAATTCTACCATTCAATTTGCTCGTTTTCATTTGAATTTGTGGCAGTATACGAGTTCTGTCTGATAAGTATCAGACTTTTATTTTTTCCGCGAGCAATAGTGATTCTAAGGCGGCGCCACTGTGCACATTAGAAAGAGACAGCTTAATGCGCATGCCTCAATTTTTTCCACGAATTCCAGTGACCCAGTCGTTGCCTGCTGGCTACCGAATGAGGAGCTGTCATACGTGTGCGCCGGATTTTGATTTCTCTCAAGATGACTGATGTTTGAAAAAGGGTACTGCATCAAATTTTGCCAAAGCTTGGTGATTCTCAAAGCGAAAAAATTCGCAAGATTTATAAGGTGTCGTAAGATTCATTAATCAGCTCATTCATCGCAACTGAATCAGACTTTCTTAGCAAAATATGGAATTCCATTCGTTCGCAAAATTCCATACTCTTCAAACATGGCTCCTTGCGACTTCTGGTTGCTTCCGAAATTGAAGGTGCCATTCAAAGATTCCCATTTTGAGAATAGAGATGAGATATGCAGAGTGCGACGGCGGAGTTGAACACCATTCCAGAAAAAGCCTTCCAGAAGTATTTTCTGCAGTGAAAAGAACATTGGGCTAAGTGAGTGGAAGCGCAAGGGGCCTACCTTGAAGAAAATTAGGGTACCAATCCCGTCAGGTAATTTATATATTTTTTCGGAAAAAGGTCCAATACTTTTCAGACAGGCCACGTATTGTCAATTAAAGACAGCGTCCCATTTTGTATTCTTGTCACAAGTTATTATTAAATCTATGTTATCAGTAATATCGCTCAGACTAATCCCACTGAGGGAAGTCCTCGTATAGTTTTTAAATTATTGCCAGCGATTTCTAACTCACTAATTGATATATATATATATATATACTAGCAAACCCCGCGGTTTTGCTCGCGTAATAGTTGAAACATGCCAAGTGATATTTGCATGACTATTTTTTATTAGCAGAACACTTTTTGGAATAATTCAAAAATTGCAAATTAAGCCGCAGTTTGACTAAACTTCATTATAAAAATGCAATAGACAGAAATGAGATTTTAATTAATAAGAAGAACTAAAACTAATTCCAAATAAATGATAATTTAGAAAGTATTTTGAGACTTTTATGCTTATTTCATACGCTCATTTCAGTATTCGTTTGAAGTTTTGAATTTTTTAGAAACCATCTTAACACATTTACATCTTAAAATTAACCATCATGTCAAATTCCAAGCTTCTTGTCTAACAGTCTACCACCTCTCTGGTGTTAGTGATAAATAACCACATAATAACGACGATAAATAACGATACATAGTTGAAATAGTATGTCTCGAAAAATGTTGAAACAGAGACTGTCACCATTAATTTGCCAACATTAACCTTGAAATCGGTTGATATTTCCTAATATTCTATAGAAAACGGAATTTAGATGTTTTTAAAGGTTTTTCTTGTTGTTCCTGCTAACCAGGTTGTAGTGACACCGGCATAAAATATAGCCCGTATAGGATCAGGGCTTATCACCCTTGATTCGAAACTAATAACTTCTGTAATCAGTTTATTATTTCCTGAGATTCCATAATAATCATAATTTAGGCCTCTTTTAGAATGCTTTTCGCTTCTTCCCTTCGCTTCACCCCTTTTTAATTTCGAATTTTTTTTCGACTGTTCTTAGAGGATATTTATGTTTTATAAGTAACTACCGTGGTATATTTAAAGTTTCTAGCCTCTTCAGTACCGCAGTAATCGCAATTTAGAAAGTTTTTTTCTCCTCTAAGCCTCTAGGGGGTTGTTGCACCGACATAAAATATAGCTTATGTTTGAGCACGTTCTATCACCATCAATTGGAAACCATTATGTTTGAAATCGGTCTCGTATTTCATACGATTGCATAAAAATCGTAATTCAGAACGCTTATAGAACGCTTTTTGCTCACTTCATCCTTTTAAATTTGGAATTTTCTTTCGACAATTCTTAGAAAGCATTTACATCTTTGAAGTAATTACCATTCCAAATTTAAAATGTCAGGCCCCCTCAGTAACACAAAAACGCAATTTAGAACATTTTTTGCTCCTGTAACTCCCAGGTGGTAGTGTAAACCCCAGGTGGTAGTGACAACAACGTAAAACATAAACTATGTTGGAGCGGGGATTGTCACCATCAATTTGAAACCATTACTTCTGAAATCGGTTATATTTCCTGAGATTCCGTAGAAAGCGCTATTTAGAACGTTTTTAGAACGCTTTTCGTTCATTTTCACCCCTTTTAAATTTCAAATTTTTAAAGAGCTCTTCTCAGAAAACATTTACATCTCATAAGTAATTACCATGCCACATTTCAAGTTGCTCCCTCATAGCATGCATGGTCACGGTGACGTCGTTGTGACGTCACTGTAAGTCACTGTGGTCACGTCACATCTGTGACCAAAGTGCCACCACTCAGTGATGTCACATTGTGACTGAGATGTGGACTTCTTAGAAAACTTTAAAAAATTACGAAAATTCTTTAAAACATGTTATTTACTGTAAAATTATATTTTTCTGGCAATTAAAAAAAAAATTGTGACGTCACTGTTATGTCACTACTATGTAACGTACGTCACGTGACTTATGTGACAAAAAAACCACCATATTGTAAGTCACAGTGTGACAAAAATATGAACTTCAAAAATCTTTTAAAATGAAGAGAAATGTTTTAAACAGTATTTTAAACAGTCCCGAGTTACAGCGGCATAAGGATTGAAAATATATTAGTGGATAGCAAATGGTAAATTCTGTCACGAAAGGGGGGGTGGGTGGACATAATAAATAAAGTGAATAACAAAAAAATAAAAAAATAAAATGCAAGCATTAATAAACTAAATTTTCAGGCTATATTTTATCAATCTGATATCTAAGACAGTGAATGTATACTTTTTCATGATTTCAATTTTATCTAGCATTGCAATTTAATATAATAATCCTTCGCTGATTGTCATTATTATAAAAGTGTTTCTTGGAAAAATGGTACGTGCTGGAGCAATTTGAATAATATATTTAGAATTAGGAATATTACATTTGCACACTTTACATATTTAGTTTGCTGGGAGGAAATTTATTTATTTATTTATTTTTTTACCACCAGGGTTATTCGAAACACTTAACTGGTTTCAAACTAAAAATTTTCCATTACAGTTAAATCTGCACTTTTTAATGAGCACGTAGAAAGAGTCTTCAGAGTTTAGTCATCTATGAATTTCTTGATTTATAATTTGCATTCAAATCATAAATTCTACTTCTTTCAGACATTTTGAATAAAAGTAGCATTTTCTGAAAATAAAAGAAATATACAAAATGTGTGCAAAACCCATGATATAATTACTTATTCGTATTTAAAATCTGTATTTTAGAGATATGACTTAAATTTATTTTTACACCTTTTAAAAAATTAAACAATGTTTTATCTAATAAACTCTAATTATGAATATTATTATCATAATTATTTACAAAAAAGGAACTTTACTATCCATTTTAACTTGAATTGTTTGGTACGGATAAAAAGAAAAGGTAAAATACATTGGAAAATTCTTCAAATAAAAAATTTTAATTAACGATACTTTCAGAAAATTACTGCGGATTCAAGTTCCAAATCTCTTGTATAAAAAAACAAATAATCTGTAACAGACCACTTGCGGAAAATCGTCTGCCCACAGAAAAATAAATATGAGAAGACGCGGGAAATAGTTCACTGTTTAGAACATCACCATATCTACAACACTTTAAGATAAGGAAATGACTCCGGTCATTTTAGGATATACGGATATTAATGGAACGTATATGTAAGTCTTATTTAATATAAATATTTTATTCCTGATTTGTATATTGTGAATTAAATAGTTTTATTTTATATTTGTAAAAGACTGATCTGGGATTGTCAGAAGCGATATTTTCTAATTCGATAACTGTAAAGAAAATATCTTAATCTGTCATCGCTTAAAAAAAAAAAAAAAAAAAAAAAAAAAAAAAAAAAAAAAAAAGCTGCGCAGAGATTGATTCATGCCTACATTCATACTGGAACTAATATAAACATTAATTTACACTTACTTGAGATTGAAGATGTGTTGAAACAATGATTTGGAATTTTTTTTTCGGCTTCTTACTATTTTTTTATTACTAACACTTATAGTTATTATTATTTTGGGCTTAAATATGATGTTCGATTATCATGAGGTTACGAATCTGTTTCAGATTAGAAATTAACATTATACTGGGAAAATGTATTTTTACATACTACAGTAGTGAAACATTTGGAAGATTTTCTTTTAGTGCTAATAATATTTTAAGTTATCTTTTAAAATCCTAAATCTTCAAACCAATGTTTTCAGATTTAACATTTGCCAAAATTATAATATAATAGGAATTCCTTATACCATATGGAAATATTTTTGAGATATTGTTAAATCTAATAATGCATTTAATTTATCTATTGTAGTTTGCTGTTGTTTAATAGTACAATTATAAATACTAATTATTATTTTTAGCGTTTTTCAAATTGGTATATTTATTTTTTTTAAATTGTATGTAAGCATTTTTTCTGTTTGTGATTTTAATCAAACATTTAATTATAGACATTTTGAATCGATTATTAAATTTTCTTCTATTATAAACTCATTTTCTACTTTTATGATACGCGCAATTATTGGCACTAAAAAGTAAAATATGATATTTAAGCATTGAAATAAAGTGTTTTTCATGTCTGATAGGGAGTTATAGATTAAACTACTTTAGTATATATATTTTTTAAGTTCATATAATACAGGATACATAATATAGGACACAAAGTTGAAAAGTGCTTATGACTTCGGATTGTCTCTCCGTCTGTCCGTCTAGCAGTCTGTCCGCGCTCTAACTCTCGTAAATATACTCGGATCGCCCTGAAATTTTTGGATGTGATTGACGTTTACCATAGTACGGTCCCTATTTGTAATGAAGTTTGTAGCATGTTTATTTCATTTACAAGACAGCCAAAAGTATTCCGTTACATTACGGCCTATGGGAAAAAAATCGTTTCAAATCATTTTTAATGATTTTACGCACGCTTTCAAACAGAATAAAATTGATATGCATTTATGAAGCACACTAAAATATGCATTCTGTTGACTATGTGATGCAAAGAATAGTTATTATTCATTTACAGGGCTAAAAAAGGAATTCCAATACATAATGATATAGGGGTGGAGGGAATCGTTTGCTGCGTACTTTAATTATGTTAATCTGTTTCACATATAATGAAATTGATATACGTCGCTGAGGTTTACATACTATAAATTATTTCATGTATAATACGAATAATACGTATTATACCTTTACAGGGACACATTATATAAAATATTTCAGATACTATATTGTATCCGAAGTACTGAACATTAGCGATGACGGCTGGAAATGCATTTTTTAATTATGAAATGCGCTTTTATGATACACTATATTTATGCATAGTATATGGTGTACATAAATGCTATAATTCCTGTACAGGGCTATATAAAAGTATTCGTAAAGATTACTGGGTATGCGCCTAATTTGCTTAAAGGTGGTTTTTAAATGAGTTATGCTTTTTTTCGCTGAACTGCATTTAATTTACTAAGAAATGTTTGTAGAATATAGATAAAATGACATACAGGGTCACGTAAAGAATTGGATACATGGCCCTCTATAAATTATAATTTCTGGAAATGTGATTTCAGCAGTTAGAAGAGTGTCTTAGTTTGAATTAAATTTTAACTAAATAGTGGCGTGTAATAAAGATTCCAGGTAAACTACAGGGTTGTATAAAAGTATTCAAGTATGTTTCCATGTAATAGTATAAATTGCTGGTAGAGAATTATAACCTGTTAGGCGTTTTCTTGCTAAACTAAATTTTCCTATTATATAGTATATCTACACTGAAAAAAATGGGTACTCAAAATTGAGTAAAAAGTACACAATTTTAAATGCGTCACATATTCAAAATTGCTCCGATACAAATGTACTCAAAGTTGAGAAACGCATGTACTAAGTTTTTATTCCATGGTTGTGATCAAATATGAATCATTATGTACTGCCCCCCCCCCCCTAAAAATTAAAGTAAAAATGTCCTGACATTTATTTCCCGTTCAAAGTTATTAACAAGAAACGTTTAATTGATTATTTATTAAGAAAAATAGCAAAATTCTTAACAAGATACTCAAATCGAATATTTTTATGACAAGAGCAATATTTCCAAGCACTTTAAATCATAAAAATAGCAAATAAAGCCTTTGTGCAACAATACTAAAAAGCAGAAAAACCAACGTTTAAAATGCACAAATAATATATGAAAAGCAGCAAACAGCTGTTTCGAATCTACTAGCGAGATTCTTCTTCAGTGCAAAAGGAACAGCGTGCTAGAAAAAGCAAGGCTGAGCAAAATCATAGACAGAGACCCGCTGGCTTTTATACCCTATGCGGGTGGCGGAGGCGCCGAAACAACCAATGAGAGAGAAGCAGTGGAAACGACTGGGTGGACAAGTAGCGACATCTACCGGAGAAGTAGAGAAAAGAAACCAAAAAAGGGGAATTAAATTAACGGTTTCCAAATACTTGGAAAATCTGGAGTACTAGATAAGTCATTGACTAAAGAGTGAGAATTTTTAATGATATGGTAAGCTTCCCAAAAATCAAGATCAAGGTTAGAAAAACATTTTTGGATAATGATGGCTGAGGAAAAATCGAACCTATGTTGAGAAGACCAAGAATGTTGAGCAATAGAAGAACGTTTGAGCTCCTGATTTTTAACATAACCTTCATGCTCTTTTAAACGAAATCTAAGAGCACGTTTAGTCTGACCAATATAAGAAAGACCACACTGACAAGAGATCTGGTAAATGCCCCAATTGTCTAGGCGATCAACGGGGTGTTTGAGATTTGAAAAAGGGATTTTATTAACAGGAGAAAAAATAACTTTAAAATCAAACCTTCTTAGGATTTTAGCAACTTGCTGACTGATTTTAGGAAAAAATGGTAATACAACTGAAGTATTAGAGTTGGAATTAGAATGCTTTTCAGAATGGTCGGATTTCGTCAATTTCTTATAAATAGAATCGATAATATTAGAGGAATAACCACGATCGACAGCAATAGCTTTGAGGTAATTAAGTTCAGCGCTAAGTAACTGAGGAGTGGAACAAATATTAGTAGCCCGAAAAACAAAAGTATTGAAAGCAGCGAATTTCTGGTTAGGGGGATGAGAAGAATACCTGTGAGGTGGGAGACTGACAGCAAAAGGTTTACGAAAGACGGTAGTCTGAAAGCCATTTTCACAACGAATAACAAGGACATCCAGGAAAGAAAGACAGTTATTGGTCTCAATTTCAGAGGCAAATTGAATGCAGGGATCAATGGAATTCATAATAGAGAGAATATGATTAATATCCGAATTCATTTCAATCAGGACATAAACATCATCAACATAACGTCTCTGTCTATGATTTTGCTCAGCCTTGCTTTTTCTAGCACGCTGTTCCTTTTGCACTGAAGAAGAATCTCGCTAGTAGATTCGAAACAGCTGTTTGCTGCTTTTCATATATTATTTGTGCATTTTAAACGTTGGTTTTTCTGCTTTTTAATATTGTTGCACAAAGGCTTTATTTGCTATTTTTATGTATTTGGCGTTAACGGGCCTTTATTCTTCTGTAATTTTTTTTCCCGCAATGTCTCAAATCAATAGGTTTTGTAATTTACGATTAAAAAAGTACAGGATTTTGGAACACTTACATTTCCTACTTGATTGTAGGCGTAAGAAGGTTATTCCTAAATTCATTTCCATTCGTTGTAATTTATTTTCTTCAAATAGGATTGAGAAGGTCTTATTTCGTTCTAAATTAGCTCTTTTAAGAGCTTTGATTCAAGAGACTCGCCACAAAATTGCTCATATAGAGCGCGAGTTATATTCTTTACATATCAGCCTCGCTAATTCTACTCCTGATTTTCAGTCCATTGACAGAAGGTCATGGAGCAGAGTTCTCACAGCTTCTTCTGTTCAGTGTTCGGTTTTAAAGAAGAAATTTAAGCGCTTTGTGGAAGTTCTGTCGCTAATAACTGCAGTAATTTGCCTCTTGTTAACCAAAATGCTGTTGTCAATCTTTCTAGTGTTCCATTAAGTAACAATCAGCTCGATGCTCTCAAATTGAATAACAATTTTTCTGTCTCTGGTATTCCTTCTTTACCTAATCTTATTGCTCCTATTGAAAGCGCCTTTAAGCATAGCGATCTATCTTCTTCTCAAAAAGAGTCTATTAGGCATCTCATTGCCAATACTGTTGATTTCAATTCTAATGTTTATAAACCCAATCTTAAACATCCTGTTAAACAATGTCTGAAAAATTTGCGTTCTGATCCAAACTTAATTATTACTAAGGCCGACAAAGGTGGTCAGATTGTTCTTCTCGACAAATCTACGTATTTGGGTTGGGTTGGGTTGAGTGTTGACGGCCGATTATCTGCACGAGGGATATAGGCCCTAGGGGGAGTGCCCTTCGTGGGGGTCTTTCTAAGGGAACCTAACCCGTATTTACGCATGGAAAATCCAAGGCTTCGAAGAAAACCACGAAAACTCCGAAACGGTTAGGCCGACGGGCGCGATTGGGTTCGAACCCAGCACCTCCCGACTACCAGCTTCGAGAGCAGAACCTCTCAGCCACTGGTGGGGCTATCTACGTATTTGGAAAAAACCCATAAATTAATTAATGATGGTCCGTATGTGGATATCCGCAAAGACCCTTCCACTAGTGAAATTAACTCTATTAAGTCTGCCATTAAGTCTTCTTCCATTGTTCCTGCTAACTTTAAGAAGTCCCTTATTCCGTCTATTGCGCATTGTGCCAGGTTTTATGCTTTACCTAAGGTCCATAAACCTGACATTCCTTTTAGACCTATTGTCTCTAGTATCGGTACAGCTTCTTATAAACTTGCCAAATATTTAGTTTCTGTTTTTTCCCCACTTTTGAGCAGTAACTGTTTCACTGTTAAGAATTCTTTTGATTTTGTTAAAAAACTTCATAATTTTAAGCCGCAGGATCACATGATGGTTTCTTTTGATGTTAAATCATTATTTACAAACGTTCCGGTTGAGGGGGCTTTAGATTGCCTCAAGAAAAGGCTTTGTGAATTGCATTTCTCTTATATTGAAATCGAGGAACTTATACTTCTCACTCGCGCTTGCTTGTCGCAAAATACTTTTGTTTTCAATGGTAATTTCTTCCGTATGATTGACGGTTTGGCTATGGGTAATCCTCTTAGTCCCATTTTATGCGATATTTATATGCACTATTTTGAGGTCAAGCTTTTTGAAATCTTAAATTTTCCGTTCTATGTTCGTTATGTTGATGATGTTTATGTCCTGATTGAAATGAATTCGGATATTAATCATATTCTCTCTATTATGAATTCCATTGATCCTTGCATTCAATTTACCTCTGAAATTGAGACCAATAACTGTCTTTCTTTCCTGGATGTCCTTGTTATTCGTTGTGAAAATGGCTTTCAGACTACCGTCTTTCGTAAACCTTTTGCTGTCAGTCTCCCACCTCACAGGTATTCTTCTCATCCCCCTAACCAGAAATTCGCTGCTTTCAATACTTTTTTTTTCGGGCTACTAATATTTGTTCCACTCCTCAGTTACTTAGCGCTGAACTTAATTACCTCAAAGCTATTGCTGTCGATCGTGGTTATTCCTCTAATATTATCGATTCTATTTATAAGAAATTGACGAAATACGACCATTCTGAAAAGCATTCTAATTCCAACTCTAATACTTCAGTTGTATTACCATTTTTTCCTAAAGTCAGTCAGCAAGTTGCTAAAATCCTAAGAAGGTTTGATTTTAAAGTTATTTTTTCTCCTGTTAATAAAATCCCTTTTTCAAATCTCAAACACCCCGTTGATCGCCTAGATAATTGGGGCATTTACCAGATCTCTTGTCAGTGTGGTCTTTCTTATATTGGTCAGACTAAACGTGCTCTTAGATTTCGTTTAAAAGAGCATGAAGGTTATGTTAAAAATCAGGAGCTCAAACGTTCTTCTATTGCTCAACATTCTTGGTCTTCTCAACATAGGTTCGATTTTTCCTCAGCCATCATTATCCAAAAATGTTCTTCTAACCTTGATCTTGATTTTAGGGAAGCTTACCATATCATTAAAAATTCTCACTCTTTAGTCAATGACTTATCTAGTACTCCAGATTTTCCAAGTATTTGGAAAGCGTTAATTTAATTCCCCTTTTTTGGTTTCTTTTCTCTACTTCTCCGGTAGATGTCGCTACTTGTCCACCCAGTCGTTTCCACTGCTTCTCTCTCATTGGTTGTTTCGGCGCCTCCGCCACCCGCATAGGGTATAAAAGCCAGCGCGTCTCTGTCTATGTTTTTGCTCAGCCTTGCTTTTTCTAGCACGCTGTTCCTTTTGCACTGAAGAAGAATCTCGCTAGTAGATTCGAAACAGCTGTTTGCTGCTTTTCATATATTATTTGTGCATTTTAAACGTTGGTTTTTCTGCTCTTTTTAACACTTTAAATCATCTTAAACTACTGTGCATAATTTAATATTTACATTAATAAACATCATTTATGCCGCCAAAATGAAATGAACCATTACAGGGTACAAAATTATTCGTTTGTTTGGGTTTGATAACATATGATGTTTCAAAATTGAGAAAGCATAGGTTCATTTTTGATCCAAAAATATTCAATTCGATATGAGTACATCGGTTTACTCATTTTTGAGTACTTGATTTTTTTCAGTGTATCAACCTACAGATCAAATACAGGGCTGTTCAAAAGAATTGGAAAACATATTTGGCTATGGACGGTAACTGCTGAAATCAGTTTTTCAAATGTTTTATGCGTTTTCTAAAATGTTTACTTAGTTATCTTATTTATGTTATTTCCCTAAATTATGATATCTTGTTAAAGCATTCAGGAAGTGTTGGAAAGTATTTTATAATCTATGCTTAACGCATGATTTTTCTTACTTGTTTTTTTTTTTTTTTTTCTATTTTCCAGATCAGTCTTTTCCTATAAAACATACCAAATCTATTTAGCTCATATTCACAAAATACAATATACACGGGAATAAAAAATTTAAATAAATATTGCATATAATACCGTTCTAAAAATAATAGTTGTATTAATATCCGTTAGCCTCCATGTTCGTATTTAATAAAGCAATAAAAAATCACAACCCAGTAAAAAACTTACACATTGTAAATATCAAGCTTGAACTCAATATCAAGTTTAGAACTTAATAAAAAAATATGTCAGTTGATAAGCATTGTTCTCTAAGTGGAGAAATTAAAAATGTTTTAGAAGAATAGGGCTCCAAAATAGCAATATTTTGCTAAAAAGTACGGTAAAAAGATAAGATTTTATATTTACAACAAAAGTTTACTTTAAAATTCATCGCAGTATTAATACTTAGACATTTTTCCAGAGAGAAACATTCGCCTTATATACAATATTTCAAATGAAAATCAAATTTTCAATTAATTGCTTAAAAGGCGCAAAGGCCAACATAGTGAAAAAAAATTCCATGCCGGGACTCGAACCCGGGCCTTCAGTACAGCACACTGACATTCTACCGACTAAACCACATGGAACGACATCCAGCCTGTAAAATATCTCACTATTACATGTTGGCAAGGCTACAAACGCAGCGCAGGATGGAATATTTATCGTGAGCCACCGACATGGGGTAAACACGAAACTTAATTAAATCCAGCATCGATTGAAACTATATTAATACTTGGAAATTTTCCCAGGGAGAAACTTTCGCCTTGCATACAATATTTAAAATTAAAATTGCCTTTTAAGCAATTAATTTGAAATTTGATTTTCATTTGAAATATTGTATGCAAGGCCAAAGGTTCGCTCTGGAAAAATTTCCAAGAATTAATATAGTTTCAATCGATGCTGGATTTAATTAAGTTTCGCGTTTGTTCCATGTCGGTGGTTCACGATAAATATTCCATCTTGTGCTGCGTTTGTAGCCTTGCCAACATGTAATAGTGAGAAATTTTCCTGGCTGGGTATCGTTTTATGTGGTTTAGTCGGTAGAATGTCAGTGCGCTATACTAATGGCCCGGGTTCGAGTCCCAGCATGGAATCTTTTTCACTATGTTCGCCTTTGCGCCTTTTAAGCAATTAATTTGAAATTTGATTTTCATTCGAAATCATCATTGAGTTTATGACAAGTTCATCACAAATGACACATATTTCACAGATTGGTCACAGTGTGACTTCAAAGCACTGTCGCTTTCGTCACATGTTCGTCACAAAATTAATGCCAAAATAGTCACAAATGACACACTTTTCACAAATTTGTCACACCGTGACTTCACAGAGGGGTCACAATGTGACCTCTAAAACGGCCATAACGACTTCGCATCCTAGTCACTATGACGTCACGTGACGTCACATCGACGGTCACAAAATCACAGTGTGACTTCACAACGGCGTCGCCGTGAAGTCACCATCCCTTACGGGAGCCCCTTCAGTATCACAAAAATCACAATTTAGAACGTTTTTTACAATGCAACCGCAAAGTGGTGCTGACGCCGACATAAAATAGGTCCTATATTAGAGCAAGAGCTGTCATCCTCAATTTCCAACCATTATTTTTGAAATCGGTTGGGTACTTTCTGATACTGCGTAGAAATCGCAAATTCAGAGAAGATTTTTTAGAACTTTTTCGTCCATTTTCACCCATTTTAAATTTCTAATTATTTAGGAAATGTTTTTAGAGATCATTTATATCTTATAAGTATCTACCATGCCTAATTTCAAGTTGCTAGCCCTGAAGCATTACAAAAAATGCAATTTAGATCGTTTTTTGCTCCTGCACCCTCTTTGGGGCAGTGGCACCGACATGAAATGCAGCCTATGTTGGAGCGTGAGCTGTCATCATCATTTTCACACCATTATTTTTTAAATCGGTTCGGTATTTCCTGAGATTGCGTAGAAATCGCAATTTAGAAAGTTTTTTAAAACACTTTTCGCCCATTTTCACACATTTAAAATTTCGATGTTTTAGGAAATGTTCTTAGGGATTAATTTGTATGTTATTAATAACTCCCCTGCCTAATTTCAGGATTTTAACCCCTTCGGTAACACAAAAATCGCAATTTAGAATGTTTTTTGCTTCTGCAACCCCTAGGTTGTAGTGTCACCGACATGAAATAGAGCCTATGTTGGAGCAAGGGCTGTCATAATCAATTTCCAACCATTACTTTTAAAATCGGTTGGGTACTTTCTGAGATTGCGTAGAAATCGCAATTTAGACCGTTTCACCCCTTTTAAATTACGATTTTTTAAAGAAATGTTCTTAGAGATCATTTGTATCTTATAAGGAACTACCATTCCAAATTTCATGTTTCTAGGCCCTTCAGTAACACAAAAATCGTATTTTTAGAATGTGTTTTGCTCCTGCACACCCTTTTGGCCAGTGGCACGCACATAAGATATAGCCTATGTTCTAAGTTGGACTAACACCATCATTTTCATACCATAACTTTTGGAATCGGTTCGGTAGTTCCTAAACTTACCTCTTGCAAATAAACAAATTTTACTTCTTCATAATATTAGTATAGGTATATACTGTATTTGTTACTGCATGCACATAATATAACTATTTCCATTCACTTTTTCAGGAGCTGAACAAGAGCGAAGTGGCAGGTAAATTTAAAATAATCATTTTTTATAACTTTATTAAACTTAATTACTGAAATTACAAAGGAGTAATTTTTTTTTTAAATTTCAGTGTGCTGCAAGACGAATCTCGCGCCAACGCTGAAAACATCCCCACCTCCAATGCCATCGATCCAAAACTTCTTGGCAGTTTAGTTGGAAAATAATTTGTGTTATGCAATATAGCATGGCATGTTCTATTATGAACATCATTTAAAAAATAATAATTATGACTTGCAATAAAGTACATTTTATTATTTACTACTACTTCAGTTTTTTTTCTTTTTAATGTACTGGAAAAATATTGTACAAGTAAAATTTTATTAGAAATAAAAAACCTCACTGCGAATTTCATCAATTTTTTATAACTGAATATACTCAGCAAACGATTTTTCCCCATATACCACAATGTAATGGAATACTTTGAGTGCCCCTGTAAATGAACGATTAATCCTACATACTTCATATACAATACCAAAAATGTTTTAATGATCCCAAATAACCTTTATCAATTTCATGAAAATCCGAGTATATTTACGGGAGTTAGAGCGTGGTCAGACGGACAGACAAACCGAATGCATAAACACTTTTCAACTTCGTTGGAACACTTTTCAATTTTATTGGAAAGTGTTAAAAAGATGTGAAAACTAATTTTAAAGATTATTCATTTAATAATTCCAGTTTTGATTTGATTTTGAATTTTTTTAAGGGAGTTCTTTAAAATTTAAAAACAAAAATATTTTTCAAATTCTATTTTTGAATTTTGCACGTGTTACTTTTATTTTTAGTCTACAACCTCACCCTTTAAATGCTTTCCGAGTTACCCATAGCTCAGAAAAGCATTCTTTATATTTAGAAACCTTATAAACCAATATATTTTTTAGGCATAACGAAACATTTGTAAAAAAATTTCTTTCGTTGACGCCGATATTCGAAAACGTTTCTGAATAATTTGTACAGTGTATTAATCAGATTTCTCAATCTAGCATATATATTTTTAGGATGCTATCCATTCTCATGTAAACGTTTTCATGTTGAACAAACGTCTTTTTACAGAGAAACATCATAAATTAACAGCAATGACATTAACATTAACATTAATATTATTTTGTTACTCTTATATGTGTAAATTCAATTACGCAGCTGAAAATGTTTAATTGAAAATTAATAGTATCCTAAAAAACGATATTCTGGTTAAAGGAAACTGATTAATAGACTATAAAATCTACTGGGAAACGTTACCGAAAATAAATGACAGCTAAAGAAACTTTGTTTTTATAAATACGTGGGTGTATCCATAAGTTTTTGCCCTCACATACAAATAATTGAGGGAAATTTGAAATTGATACATTTTATGAGTCCTTTTCTATATAATTACTGTGTACAGTAACACATTTGTGCAACCGATATTTCAAAGAGGGGGGGTGGATGTATTCCAGAAGGCGCGATATAGACCCTAAGGGGGCATTTTTCTAACTTTTACCGACCCCCACTTGTGACATATTGTTGGAAAGGCCTGTGACCACTTATTTATGCTATGACCCTCTCGAGTCCCTCCCTCCAAATTTGTCCCCAGGGGCATGAAGGATGTCCGCAAAATTTAGAAAAGTGCCCCCCGGAGTGCAAATTTGGGGGGAGGCGCATAGCATGAATAAGTGGTCACAGGCCTTTCCAACAATATGTCACATGTGGGGGGGGGTCGGCAAAAGTTAGAAAAATGACCCTGTTTGGGTCTACTATCGCGCCTCCTTGAATATATCCTTTTCCTTCTCTTTGAAATACAGTTAGCAGAAATGTGTTACTGTGCACGGTGACTATATAGAAAAGGACTAATACAATGTAGCAATTTCATAAATTTCACTCAATTATCTCTTTGTGAGGGCAAAAACTTATTGAAACACCTTCATAAAATTCTTTAAATATATAAGATATATTGGTCTCTGAAATGCGTAATGATAAAGAGAGCTTTTTGTTTGTAGTTACCGTAATTCCCGGTGTATAGCCCGCGGATCAAACAATAGTGTTTCGACCCAGAATTAAAAAAAAATAAAATGCAGCTTTTTAGATCACGGTAAATAATGGTCGTCAAATACTGAATAAAATTTCTGTGTCCAAACTGTATTGTTTTATCTGCGGGCTATACACCGGAAATTACGGTACATTATATTTTCGAGGATTAAGAGGCTACTTCACTCATGGGAAAACGGCATTCGCTAATGTCAATCCAATGGAAGAAATTTTTCATGATATCTCGTTTGTATTTCATTAATTTTAAACGATTTTTTTTTTTTTTTTTTTTTTTTTTTTTTTTTTTTTGCATTGGATAGCTGAGATCTATCTGTACAAAGGCCGTTTTCTACATTCTCGATTTTTCTTACAGGTTTTTTTTAAAAATAAGGATACTTTTACTTTGGAAATAGATTTCGAAAGTGAAAGTTATTCTCGTTAAAAAAGCCTGCAAAGAAAATCGAAAAAGTGAAAAACGGTCTTTGTACAGGTCGAACTCAGCTACACAATGAAAAAAAAATCATTTAAAAATATTGAAAGGCAAACGAGATATCTTTAAAAAATTTCTTCCATAGGATTAACATTCGCGAACGCCTGTTTTCTTGTGAATGAAGTAGCTTTTTAAAGAGATATTTGTATTTTTTTACAATCTATGACAGATTGATTTTATTATGAATTTAGGTATACATTAATTAACGTGTCAGTGTATTTAAAAAAGTATTTCATAGGAAAATATAAAAATCAGTGTCTGTAGTATATAAACAAAACAAAAAAAAAAAAAACACTGATTGCAACTTTATAGCATTAAAGCATCTTTATTTGAAGAAAATGTTCTTTAGTAAAGTTATTTAATATCGCGCTAGACTAAGTTGATTAAAAACTCATTAAGCAGTGAAATCCATGCAAAAATGAAGC
Source organism: Maratus speciosus (assembly GCA_963932465.1). Taxonomy (NCBI): domain Eukaryota; kingdom Metazoa; phylum Arthropoda; class Arachnida; order Araneae; family Salticidae; genus Maratus; species Maratus speciosus. Next base: position 399,563,785 of record OZ010786.1, read on the forward strand.
ATTAACACTTAATTATATCACTAGCGCTTCCCTCAGACGGATTAGTCTGAGCTATATTGCTGAGAACATAGATTTAATAATAACATGTGGAAGCAAAGAAAATGAGATATTATATTTAATTGTCCATATACTGCGATAAATTGAAATGATGAAAATAAACGAATCGTAGAATTACAAAATCTTACATATAAATTCGTATACACTGTTTAAAAAATGGGAAAGCAAACCATGCAAGATAGCCATGCATGGATATATAATTGAAAGTACGCAATATATTAAAAGTAAAATAGAAAATGAAACACTAAATTATCTTATATCGAAATTTTAACTGTATAAAATGATGTCAAGAGCATAATAAGACGCTCCGCAAAAATTTGAGTAACTTTAAATGACAAATATATGATGTTTAAAAAGAATGGACTATACTTTATATGGTGTGTGCTCTTCCGGAATAGTTAATATTGTAGTTAATATCTGTTTTCCACGGATGCAATGAGGTTGTCGATAAGAGATAAGGAATTCTCTCTTCAAAATCTAATATAGTATCAATGTACCGAACACATCAACAGTGGCATGCAATGCATCGTTAGATTGTGTTTTAGATATGCTCGATCGGATTTAAATGATGAGTGTATGCTGGCCACTACATAAGCTGTATTGTTTTGTTTTCAAATATATTCTGCACAAGTTGAGCTGTATTTAGCATATATTAAATAAAAGAAATCGGCAATGATTGCAACATAAAGTATGACACAAGATCTGAATATATCGTCTTCATAACCTCTGAGCTGTCAAAGTGTCTTTTGAAGTAATTTACAAATCGATACATATTTTTTCAGCAAATCGTGCAAGCTAAAATACGCCAATATGAACCCGATTATGAAATTTTACCAGAATAAGTTAATATATAAAAAATCTACTAATGAAAATTGAGATTATGACCTTATGATAAAATGTCTAGAAAAATGAATCAGAAAATAAATTCATATCACATTTAAAACGGCACTTCCTTCTGTTAGTAGCCTTGGCAAGAGAGAGAAAAGCCTAGAGAAGGAACACTTTAACAAGTACTTTCGGGCAACCTACTCACTGTTTCATACGGGTCTTTATTCAATATTTACACAATTTATTTAATGCTAGGTGGGTATCTATCAGTTTTGTTGCATTTAAATTGCATGTTTTGCGAAGGAAATGCAGAATCATGAAATATTTAAAATTGCTATACCCAATAATTCCAAATTAATGGTATTTGAGATCGCTTTCCGTTTATTTCATCTTTTTAAATTTTAAATTTTTTAAAAACCATACATAGAGACAATTTTATATTTTAAAACTAACCCGAAGCAAAATTTCAAGTTTTGGGTCTCAACAGTAACACAGAAATAAAAAAATTTCGAAAGTTTTTGTTTCTGCAGTGTTTTATATAGCGACATTTTTAGAAGTTGTTCTATTGCGGGAATTTACGTCAAGATAAATACAGCCATGTCAATTTTCATGTTTATATTCCTAACAATTCCATGTACTTCGTTACTTAGATCATCTTTAGATCTTTTCCGCTTTGTTTAGTCTTTCGATTTCTTGCAATTCGTTCTACAACGAGCATTTACATCTTATAAATTACTGTCATGCCAAAGTTCTAGTTTCTAACCCCAACAATATCCTAGAAATTTCAGTATTCCAAATAAATCATAATTTAGAACCTTTCTAGAAATTTTTACGTTGATCTGTCAAATTGAATTTTCGAACCTTTTAGAGACGCTCATAACGAGTATTTACATCTTAAAAGTAACCACCACACCAAATTTAAAGTTTCTAACTCAATCAATATCACAGAAATTGCAATTTTAGAACTTTTTTGCTCCTTCCTGCAGCGATGTAGGTTGTTTCACTGACATAAAATACAGTCTTTTTTCGGAGCAGAGATGGCCACCAACATTTTTTTTAAGTTGGCTATGTAGTTTCAGAGATAACACCTCACAAACGTACAAACATAAATAATATTGTAAATTTATAATATTATAACGCTTTATAATATTAGTATTAGATATAGAGATACAAAAGCCATTTATCTGTTACAAACTAAAGTGCCCGGCGTTGCCCAGAATTTGAAGGATGTTTGTTCTGAAAAATCAATTTCAAAATTTAACATACAACATAAAACAAACATTAAAAAAGCAGTCGAAGTGTTGTACGCATGAATCAAATGAAAACACAATATAAAAATGTATAAATGTATATAACAGACTCAAAAGAATACAGCTATAAATGATCTTATTTCATTTTACAATTGGAGCAATAATGTTAAAATACGACAATATTTCCGTAATCGAGTTTTTATCATGCTTCAATACGTTTTTTCACACTCATATGACGTTATACTATATTCATCACGTCCTTTATATTTCCAATATGACGTAATATTTTCCTCTTTCACGTGGAAACCTTGAAATAGAAAAGTTATGAAGTTATATTCACTTTCCTTTAAATTCGTCAAACTATTTATTTCTTTTTCTTTTTTCATGTGAATATCTTGCAATAGAAAAGTTATAACTTAATATTAAACTTTTTTTAAATTCGGCAAACTATTTATTACATTTTCATTTTTCACGTGGAAATCTTGTAGTAGAAAATTAATGGTTGTAGTAAGAATTTTATTGTGTATTTTAATTGTTGGCAACTGCTATAACGAAAAATGTTTAAATTTGATAAGAAATTGCTGTTAAATTGGTGGTTTTTTATTAATTAAAAATTAACTATAAATTATTTCGATTCCGGATTACTTTAGTTGCCTTGGCCGTGTTTTAATACACATGTACGTATCTTTTCACAATTTTGGCTTCCAAACTGTCGATTTGTATAAAATTACAGACTGATAGACAAATTTTCATTTTTATATATTAGATTATATACAAACACTAGCAGCCTTCGCTCGCTACGCTGGGCTGTTTTTCTAAACAAACCTTGAATCAAACGAAATACATGGTGTGTTCACAAAGTTTGAAGACTGGTCTGATAATTCAAAATTTATTAAACATTTTTGTACCGCGAACTACAATTCTTCGAAATATGACCCTTGGGCATCAACAAACCACTACCAGAGTTTTTTTCCCATTGTTCATAGCCCCCATATAAGTTTTCGCACGAAAGGTTGTTAAGGGACCTGTCAAAGCTGCCTGTAACGCTGGAATCGTGTCGCATCGCTTCCCTTTCAGGTCTTTTTTTACGCGGGTGAACAAAAAAAGTTTCTGGGACCGAGGTCAGGGCTGTAAGGGGCTTGCAGAAGTATTGCCACGTTTAGGTAGCCAACACTTCGACGTGTGAGAGGGTGCATTGTCGTGGGGGACAATCCAATCGTTTCTGATGTCTGGGCGGATGCGACGGGTCAGGTCAGTTTTTCTCTGGAGTGCTCCGTCAGTTTTGGCTATATTTAACATGGCGATACTGCTGCAAGCCCCTTACAGCCCCGACCTCGGTCCCAGCAACTTTTTTCTGTTCCCCCGGGTCAAGAAATTCCTGAAAGGGAAGCGATTCGACACGATTCTAGAGATCCAGGCAGCTTCGACGAGGTCCCTTAACAACCTTTCGTGCGAAAACTTCTATGGGGCCTATGAACAATGAAAAAAAAGCTGGCAGCGATGTATTGATACCCAAGGGTCATATTTCGCAGAATTTTAGTTCGCGATACAAAAATGTTCAATAAATTTTGGATTATCAGACCAGTCTTGAAACTTTGTGAACACACCATGTATATCTATGAATTCGATCATGCGATTGAAAATAATATGGACATTTACCTGGAATGCCGCATCCGAATTACCACAAACGTCACTATGCTATTATATCTTCTATTGAGACAGACAAAATTTGAGCTGTTAAGGACCAAATTCTTTAGTTGATCCTTTACTATAGGATTTCGTAAAGTACGATAGAATAATATGTAATATACTAAAACCCTTCCTCTGAAAATTTATCAATACAATTCTCATCAGATTCCGTCCAATAGAGCCTAATAAAAAGGCTAATCTTTCATAATTGGGTTTACCTGATTCTAGAACTTTCAGCCAAAATACTATAACCAAGCAACCTAGAAAGATATGTTTTTTTCTACTAAAACTTTCCTGAAAATTAACTAACCGAGCAAGTTCCACCGAATTCCACTTAGCAGAATCTTTTAAACTATCAAATGTACCACAACCTTTCCTAAAAAATTATGTATTTAACATAGACCGGGAGGGGGCAGCACAGGCAATCACCTCATCGAGTTCACGGCTGAAATTCCAGAATTAGTTAAAACTCGATCCGCATATTTAACCATAATTGATCTGCCAAGTCATATCTTAGTGGAAAACACCTGAAAACCTTATTTTAGAGGTTGACTTGTAGCTGTACTATTGCGATTTCCTGCTCCCCGTCCTCCATGTTTTTATTCCTTTGGGTGCAGGAAAACACATTTTTAAACCCATGAATCAACCGCTAAAATCGGGTTTCAGGTGTTTTCCACCAAGATATGACTTGGCAGGCAGACCAATTGCGTTTTAATATTCGAATCGAATTTTAACTAATTCTGGAATATTAGATGTAAATTTCCAACTGGGCGAAAAATGTCCGGACCAGGATTCGAACCCGGGACCTCCTGGCTGAAGCCGCCAGTGCTCTGCCATCTGAGCTATCCCGGACGATTCTGGTCGAACTTTTCACCCAGCTAACCTTGATGATTACAGCATCTGGTCTGAAACCTGGTTCAGCTCAACAGAATAAATCTCGGGTAATGGAACTCCAGAAATCGCTGGATACGTGAGATTTATTCTGTTGAGCTGAACCAGGTTTCAGACCAGATGCTGTAATAATCAAGGTTAGCTTGGTGAAAAAGTTCGACCAGAATCGTCCGGGATAGCTCAGATGGCAGAGCACTGGTGGCTTCAGCCAGGAGGTCTCGGGTTCTAATCCTGGTCCGGACATTTTTCGCCCAGTTGGAAATTTACATCTAATATGATTTGTTTACCAATTAGAATAATTGTGTTAATATTAATCTAGAGTAATTCTGGAATTTCAGCCGTGAATTCGATGAGCTAATTGTCTGTCATGTTGCCTCCCGGTCTAACAGTTCCCATCAAAATCCATTCAGCAGAACTTTTAGAAAAGCCAATCTTTCATAATCCTGTTCATCTGATTTTGACTTTTCCCCTTAATTATTTAACCAAGCCACATAGAACGATATGATATACTAAAGTCTTTTCTGAAAAAGTATCTAACAATGTAAGTCCCATGAAAAATCTATTCAGCAGAACTCAAGTTCTAAGCGGCCGGAACGAAATTTATCTTTGCATTTCATATATATTATAGATAGTTAAATTTAAATATATCTTTCATAATCGTGTTAACCTGATTATAGAACTCTCAGGGATGTAGGGGTAGCTCTACGTTATATACCCTCTGGATTTTTTAAGAAACTCTGCACACCTTCCATAGCAATAGCATATGTGTTCTCTAGTATATTACTGTCTGCATATAGCGTACATCCTCTAGTTTTTTATTACACCACTGAGAACTTTTCCGCAAAGCATCAAAATCCATTCAGTACAACTTTAAATAAAAGGTAATCTTTCATAATCGGGTTCACCTAATTTTAAAACTCCCATAGCTATCACTAAGCAACGTAAAAATATTTTTTTACATTAAAACACTTCTGAAACAAATCCCCTAACTAACAGTATAAGTTCTACAAAATTCCGTTCAGTAGAACCTGAGTTATAGCCAATCGGAAGGAAATAAGAATTTGCATTCTATATACATAGTAGACGATGATGAGTAAAAATGTAAGGGCTGGTATTTGCGATTTAAAAAATGCTATTGGTGAGATTTGTGTACGGCTAACATAAAATTTCTCATTTTTTCTTTTTATCCAGGAGCAAAGGACAAATTGCAAAACATTTTTTGAATTTAAAGCTTTGAAAATGAAAACTTTTTGTAAGCAGTACAAACATTGCTTTCATATTTAAATTAAATATTTCCGTTTTACAAAATTTATTTCTTATTAAACCTTTTTTCTTTATATTTTAAATAAAATCGGTAACTGTTTTGGTATTTTTCCGTTATACCTACACCGTTGTCGCGAATCATAATAATTAGCGCAAAATGAAATGAAACATGGGAAAAAAAATATTTTGTTGATACAAAAATGAGAATTTAAAATTTATAACATTTGAAAATTACAGATTTTCACCAACTATTTTTTTTTAAAAATCAATACAAATCAAGGTACTACTTAGTTATCCCGTCGACCAATTTCGCTAAATTATATAAATCGCCACGCCACATGCCAAATTATACAAATTGACGTGTACAAATAAAAATGTTTATTGACATTGACATTTTTATTTTCGAAGAATAACAATTTAAGATGTTTTTCTACAATTAAATACTTATAAAAAAAATATTCAAGTTCAATAAATAGCAAATGTTTGGCACAGTTTGCAATAAAAATCCTTTGCACGATTAGAGTTGAAGTAATTGGCGCAATAGCATACATTTTGTCATGGTTTTGGTATCGCGAAAAAGTACCAATTTTTAAAAATTTTAGTTTCGAGGCTTTTGTAATTTTTTACCTAACTCATATAGCTGTTTTAATTATCCAACCAAAAGAATTGAGTAACAAAATTGCTCAATTTAAATTTTTCCGTTGCTATAGTAACGGACATATTTTTAGAAAAAAGAAAATTTGATGTTTTAGCGCCAAAGATATCGCCAAATTAGAATAATATGAAATATCTCGCGAACTATTGGACTTAAAAGAATTTGGTTAGTACCATTCGATTCAGCATACAAAAATACACTTAAATATGTTATCAGTTGAAAAATAAGCATAAAATCAGATTTTTCGGGATTTTTTAAAAAATTCGTTCTATTCTTTAACCACCTTAGGGGTTGAATTTTAGAAAATCCTTTCTTAGCGGCACTCGATGTTATAAGAAGTATTTTTACCCCAATTTTCAAGATTTTAGGTTCAGTAGTTTGGGCTGCGCGTTGATTAATACAAAATCCAGACTTTCTTTTATATAGTATACTAGCCGCCTTCGCCCGCTTCGCTGGTCGGTTTTTCTAAAGAAATCTTGAATGAAACAAAATATATCTGTGAATTTGATCATGCGTTTTAAAGCAATATGGACATTTACCTGGTGTATCCAACCGAATTGCTGAAAGCAATATGAATGTCATTACGCTATTATATCTTTTATTGAGTCATACAAAATTTAGACTGTTAAGGACCAATTTCTTTAGTTGATCTGTTAGTGTAGGATTTGGTAAAGAACAATAGAACAATATGTAATATACTAAAAGCGTTCATGAAAAATTATCAATGCAAGTCTCATCACAATCTGTTAATTGGACTTATTGAAAATGCTGATCGTTCATAATAATTGGGTTCTCCTGATTCTAGAACTTTCATCTACATATAATTCTACAATCAAGCAACCAAGCAACAGCAAATGATATGTGCTTTATACTAAAACATTCACTGAAAAATTAACAAACCGATCAAGTTGCATCGAAATCACTTAGCAGAATCTTTTAAACTGGAAAATATACCGAAACCTTCCCTAAAAATGATCTAATTAACAGTTTAAATCACATAAAAATTCATTCATTGGAGCCTTTAAAAAAAGCAAATCTTTCAAAATTGGTTTAATCTGATTTAGAACCTTCCCCATAATTATTTAACTAAGCAAAGTAGAACGTTATGTTTTACAGTAACATCTTTTCTGAAAAATTATCTAACTAACAATGTCAGTCAAAATCTATTCAGCAGAACTCAAGATATAAGCGGCCGGAATGAAATTTCTTTTTGCATTATATATATATTGAGATAGTTAAATATAACTTTCATAATCGCATTAACCTGATTATAGAACTCACTGGGAGGTAGGGGTAGGAATATACTGCATCACTTCTGAATTTTTTAAGGAACTCAGCTTAACTTCCATAACTATAGCATATATACTCTCTAGTATACCCTATCTCTGTAGCTTATATCTTCCAATTTTCTTTACTGTACCACTGAGAACTTTTTCCGCATAGCTCCGTAACTAAACAACACAGAATGATATGATAAATATTGAAAAAATCCCTGAAATATTATCCAGCTTACTGTGCATTTAATTAGTTGACTTGAAATCTTTCATAGTCGAGTTCACCTAATTTTAGAACTCACGTATCAACTTAGAATGATGGTTTTTACATTAAACCATTTATAAACCAAATTTACTATTTAACAGTGTAAGCTCTACAAAATTCTGTTCAGTAGAATCTGTGTTATAGTCATATTTACAATATTTATTGCTCATTAAACATTTTTTCTTTAGATTTGAAATAAAATCAGTAACTATTTTGGTATTATCCTGTTATGCCAACACCATTGTCACCAAGCGTAATAGTTGGCACAAAAATGAAATGATACATTTGAACAAAAAAATGTTGATAAAAAAATAAGCATTTAAAAAATATAACTTTTGAAAATTACAGACTTTGACTTACCATTTTTTTAAATCAATAAAAATAATGGTACTACTTGGTTATACCGCCGACCAAAAATCTATTGCCAAACCATAAGATTAAATGCCAATAATGGTTGATCGTAAATGTCACATTCACTTGACTTTAAGCAAATTACACGTATTTACGTCATCATGTGATTTTTATTTCGACTTTTTAAATATATTTTTATTAATGTTATACTAATTTATTTGTTCTTTCGTTATTTAAAATAAAAATTATGTCAATTTGTATAATTTGGCGAGTGGTTTGGTGATTTATATAATTTGGCGAAATTGGTCGACGGGTACCAGAATAAATACGTAAAATATAAGAATAAATAAATATTTTGCAAGTAATAAAATATAGTCAATTTAAACTGCTGTCTTAAAATTGTAAATGTCTTTTACTACTGAAGCATGGCGTACGTAATACGTATGTCTCGCATTGCAGTAAACATTTCATTCTTTCAATAAAGACATTCATGGTTTTTTGAACAAAACATTTTTATATGTAAATTCCTAACTTCTGAAATAATTTTACTGTTGCTTCCTCATCATCAGATAACTGCGAAATGATAAAATCTATATCAGTATCAGTAATAAATATTTTCTATTCAAAAAATAAATTAAAAAGTTTTGCGAGATTATGATGGAATAAAATAAATTCCATCATTAAAAATTCCTGCATAAAAAATTCAAGTTCAATAATTAGCAAATGTTAATGTGTGGCACGGTTTGCAATAAAAATCGTTTGCACGATTAGGGTTGAAATAAATGGCGCGATACCATACATTTTGGCATGGTATCGCGACGAAAATTAGAACCATAAAGTACTACAGGTTTTTTTTTATTATTATTATTTAGTTTTAGTTTTTGAGGCGTTTGAGTTTTTTTTTTTTTTTTTTTTTTTTAATTGACGAAGATATTTTTATTTAACCAAAAGGATTTGTTAAAAAATTATTCAATTAGAATTTTTTCCCTTGCTATAGTAACAGAATGAAAAGAATGAGTTTTCAGAAATTATCACTTAAAAAATTCAGGTTTTGGCGCCAAAGATAGCGCCAAATTAGAAAAATATGAAATATTTCTCGAACTATTGGGCTTAAAAGAATTTACTTAGTACCATTCGATTCAGCATACAAAAATACACCAAAATATGTTATCAGTTGAAAAATAACTATAAAATCGGATTTTTAAGGAATTTTTTTAAAGTTCGTTCTCTTTTTTACTCCCCTTAGGGGTGGAATTTTGGAAAATCCTTTCTTAGCGGCACTCTATATCATAAGAAGTATTTTTACCTCGATTTTCAAGATTTTAGGTTCAGTAGTTTTGGCTGCGCGTTGATTAATACAAAATCCAGACTTTCTTTTATATATATAGATAGATAAATAACTTATCTAATACGTGTTAGCAGATGCATTTTTAAATAAATATATATAAACCCGTATATTACTTATTCTGTTTTATTTTCATAGTCATTTGGCAAAAAATCTCACTTTCTTAACCCCGAATTGCGTGCTTTTTACAAAAGCGCCAAAGTCCATATAACAGCGAAGTACCATGAAAAGCATTAAATGCATGGTAATGAGGTACTTAGAATGCGACATTTACGATCAACCATTATTGGCATTCAATCTTATAGTTTGGCGATAGATTTTTGGTCGACGGGATAACTAACAAGGAAGGTCTCCTTACAGGGCATACTCGGAATATGCTGAAAAAAAAATGCTAGTGAAACTACTCATGTATGTAATAAGGGATCAGTCAAATTTAATGGCGGAATTTCAGAAGAAAGTCTTTAAAAAAATAAAATACTTTCGAATATTTGGCGCGAAAATACGAAAGTGACACGCGATTTGGCGAGCAGGAATTTTCCTCGCCAAAAGCAATACGTTTTAATGCATCTACCGATTTTAATGCATCTGAAAATTGTTTATTAATTGTTTTTTAGAATGCACAGATTTTAATGAATTTAAACTTAATCAATGAAAGAGGTTATTATATATTTTTATATTACATATATTTGTTGCTGGTTGCTGTAGTTATTTAATTTTATAACTTTAAAAATATTTTCTATGCTTTGCAAATTGCAAATATCTATTTTAAGTTATAGTCAGCTAACATTTGATTGCCCTAATACATTTCCATATCGAAGACGAAGTCGTTTCCATAGCAACAAAATCAAATCGAAAGTGTTCTATCTGCCTTATTTTTGAGCTTGAAATAATTTAAATCAATTTAAATTTTGTTTTAAATCGTAAAACATGATATTTAAATTTTATTATAAATATAAATATATATGACAAACTATAGTTAACACAAACTAAAAATGTCAAAACTATAGTTAAAACAAATTAAAAATGACAAAACTAAAGTTATTTAAATTAAACTTATATAAACAAATTCAACATAAGAAGTTTCTACCTACATAAAAGCGTATTTTTTTTCATTGCCAACCGGTGATAAATCGCCAAATAAACGAAAATTTCGTTATTTTTTTCCGGCCGCTGTATCGGTGTTCCGCCAAAAATTTTTTTATAAATATATATGTCCATATGAGAAGAATATTATGTAATTTTCTCAGATTTTCTTGAGTATGCCCGTACGGAGACCTTCCTTGTAAGTAGTACCAAATACTGTACTGCAATTTAGCTTCAATTTAACTTAATCCTACTATTTTAAGATTTTTAACTTCTAAACATCGTACATTTTCAATTTTTATACCGTCGTATTGGAGGAAAAAAGTTCTTTTAAGTGCAATTTGTTTGAAAACTGCATCTCAATTTATTTTTGAAATATTAATTTTTTTGTAGTTTTTAGCGCCATTTGTTTAATTTTGGCAACTCAAGTACTCCATTTCAGTACAAAGTAGGGGGAAAATAGTTGGAAAATAGTAATTATACTTTTTTGTTGCCTTTTTCCCTTAACAACTTAAAAAAATGTAATTAAAATACGGGCTATTTTGAAAAAATATAAATGAATGATTTCTTTTTCAAAATTTAATTTTAAGTATCTATATTAATATTACAAACAAATGAGGGTATATGAATCATGAGATAGCCGAGTTTCTTGACTGACGACATCTTTTTTTTTTTTTTTTGATTTGTGTATTATTCAGCGATAGTGACGTCCTATGCGTACTTTACTGTAGAAGTTGTTTAAGACTTTATCGTAAATGAAGAATTCTTCATTGGATTCGAATGACGTCATTCTGTACAAAATAAAAGCGTGTGTTTTAAGTCTTAAAACTGAAATATGTTTTGTACTATCCATATTTATATATTTTATTTTCATCGAGGGTGACACGAAATTCTTAAAAAACAGAGTTCTCGTTTTCTCGTTTTTTTTTTTTTTTTTTTTTTTTTTTTTCTTTTTTTTTTTTTTTTAAATCTTTGTGCAGTTTTGCCTCAAAAAGCGAGATTTGTTACAAAAAGATATAAATAGCTATGAAAACAAACCTCAGGAAGGTTTATGCTTATATTTACAAGTAAATATGGCACAGATGTCATATATGCACCGATGTACCTAATTGGCGCCAAAGTGCCGTTACTTTCCCTGACATGGTAACCAGTGGCGGCTCGTGACTGTCATATTTTGGGGCACTAAATGTATGGTGGACATTATTATTCTTTTCTTACCATTATTTTTTGAAAGAAAAAGATTACCTTGTTAAACGGTCGAATATCCTGCCAGCAAATATGGCAAAGATTTCTTTTAAAGCAATAGTGGTAAGAGAAGAATAAATTTGGCAGCTATGGATTTAATACCCCCAAAATGCCAGTCACGAGCCACCGCTGATGTAACCATATATAACGCTATTATAAATTGTTTTGTTCTATAATTATATCATTTATTGATTGTTATTTCCCTTTAAAAGTAATAGAAAACGTTTTGTTTATCACTTTATTTTGTTTTCATATTGAAATAAAAACTAACGTACTATTATAGCTCGCTATATGTAACTGGTATTCGAAAACGATGTTTTCGCCAAATTGGCATAAATAAATCACGCCAAACCCGCTGCGTTTATGGCATCTGTGCCATAAATATAAAAATTTTATTTATGTATATAATATCATTGCTTTTTATATACAATTTGCTTTTTGTGTACAATTTACTTTTGTTTGTATATAGAAATAGGCAAGTGGTTTGTTAACACAAAATAAATCGCATAAATCTTTAAAAAATTGATTGAGTATATGAAACAACGAATAAGTTGCACGAAAATATGCATAAAAAGCTTACTTGTCTCGCCAAACCCATTTTCTCTAACTCGCCAAGGCCCTTATAGAGGAAAAGTGCCAATTTTATTTTTAAAGATTAAAAAGAAATTAATATAAATGGAAATTGTTTTTTTTGAAAATCATGCTTTCATTAAAATTCACAAAAATTTTGAAAATATAAATGTTTTTAAATGCACTAAATATTAGAAAAGTCTTGAAAAAAACCTTAAATTCACGGAGTTTAAATTTAATTCGGTGAGTTCAATTATGGAAGATAAATGTATATAAATGGGAATTTTGCCAAGTTAGCCAGCTGTCTCCAAGTTGGCTTCATATATAGAAACTTTTTTGTTGCAAAATTTGGCGGTATTTCGACACGTTGGCCAAAGTTTGGCGATATCTTGGTAACACTGTCATTAATACTTTTCAACAAATACTCATTGTTGAAGCTAATGCAAAAAACTCGGATAAACCGGATCTACACAGTCACCCACTAAGGAGATGAAATATAAATTTTCACTTCATTCATTCATTTTTATCGTACTAGCAATATTTCTTTGCTGTGCATTTCCCTTACTTTTAAGAGGGAATGAAATTGTTTATTTCAAAAAGCCTTAAATTGTTAGTTTTTTGTTTGTGAAATGTTAATTTTGCTGCAGTATTGCGCTACTACATAGCTATCAATTTCTAAGATTTTTCCTTACCACCAAAACTTACTAGTAAATTTTGCCTAATTCAATCGCCGAAATTTAACAATTGTCAACGATTAAATATGGTAACAATTTATATTAAATTTTAGCGGTAACAAAATCGTACAAAATTGCAGCTATGTGATTCTATTAGTGTCATGAAAATTGCAGGTGTAGCCTCTTCTTCTCTGCTCAAAGTATTAAATAGTTTTTTCAATCGAACTCATACCTTTGAAATAGATCATTTTCTTCTGATGGACTGATGGCTTCCATTATTATGAAACAGCCATTATAAATGAAGTGTTATTTTGTGTGCCCATTCTGACCAGAAGATCAGAGTTCCAAATTTTTACGGCTGCATTTATACGATCATTAAAAAAAAACAAAAAAAAAAAAAAAAAAAACATACTAGGGTTATATGATCATAGTAAAACAAATAAACAGTGACAATAAACCCAAATATGTACGTATTTTGTACTACAATGCTTGCAATACGAAGAAAGGAACAAACTATGAAGTGATTAAAGATCCAAAGTACAGTACAGTAGCGTAGTGTTGCCAGGCGTCCCACATAAATAAGGCTGTAAATGCTCTAGACACACTAATTTCTTACAATTTATTTCGCCCTCCTTAATCGCAGATAATTTTGTAGAGGCAAAGTCTGATTAGGCGAAGAAAATTACTTTAAAATACTGATGTCCACAGCATTTGGAACTCCGATTTACGAGGGGCACCTGGCAACACTGACTGTAGGTCTACATTTAAAGAAAAGAAATCCAACATTTTCTTTTGCTTCAGAGAGAGCACTCTTTTTCTTACACTCTAAAAATTGGGAAGAATGATAAATATACTTTTTGAAAGAGTGACAGTCATTTTCACTCTTTTTGGAGTGAATTTAATAAAAATACACTACTTAAAGAGTAGAATTTTCCAGTCTCTAGAAACGAGTGAAATATTTCACTCCACTGTCGAGAGTGAAATATGTCACTCCGTTGTCGAGAGTGAAATATCCCACTCCGCTGACGAGAGTGAAAGCCTGTCATTATTACACTTAAAAAAAAAAATTCCGTCCAACTTTGAACCAATATATGGAGTAAAATAATGAAAAGCTCCAAAATATGTCACTTCTTAATTTTCAAAAACTCCATTTCATAATGTAACCTTGGAAATTACGTAGTAAAACTCACTCCTTTTCAAGAGTGAATAGTCACTCCTCTGAAAGAGTGACTATTCATTCTAAGCAAGAGTGAGTATTGTATGGGTATTAATAATTAGCCAATCAGAACAGTCTTGTCTACGACGCTTTTTTAAGATAAGAGAAAGACATTCGCTGCTTTAGAAATAAAATATACGGCTATTATTAAAGTGAACATGTATGGAACTTTTTATCTTCATATAAAATTAAATGTAATTAGAACAATATCAAAGAGCATTCGAAACAATTTTGCGGTTTGAAACTTCTATTACTGTTATCTGCAGTTTCTCCCGAGCACGTGAAATGTATCTTCAATGTTGAGTCATATATGCTTTGCTTACATTATTATTTTTACAACCGTCTCAAGTCTCTCACGACTGATAAATAATTATCCGCAGTGAAGCTCATAGCAATGAATAAGAGTGTCTCATTTGAACGGATAGAGCTATCAACTGGATCAACGGATAATGTTGAAAATTTCCAAAGAAAGAAATGAGATTTCTAGCATATAGATAGTTTCGGTCCGGCTGAATTTTTGGCAGCATTTTCGCCTAAAACGAATTTTCGGCACAACTCAGATTTTGGGACGAAAAGGAAACCGAATTTTCTGTCAATCTCTGATTGTATACATTCGTATTACTCATCAGCTAATCTGAACTGAACTATAAGTCTACGATGCTTTTTTTAAGATAAGCTTTTGATTCAGATGGTGTCCGTCCTTTTAGAATTAAAACATATAGATATTATTAAATTGATTATTTATGGAACGAAAGGTAAGTCTTATTTAATTTTAATCTTTTATTCCTGGAATAATTTGTATGTTAGGATTATGAGTTAAATAGCTATGATACACGTAATTATTGGCACTAAAAAACAAAACATGGTATTTAAGCACTGAAGTAAAGTGTTTTTTATGCCTGATATGAAGTTTATAGATAAAACTGCTTTAGTATATATATTTTAATGTATCACTTATATGATATAAGATTGAATATATTTTAAAGAGATAAATAACTACTTTTTCATTAAAAATGTTTTTCAAACAATAAGAACAGTATACATGCAGTCATTTCTTTTCTTTTTAAATTTCCTTCTTTTTTCTATTTTCTAGATCAATTATTTTCCTGTTAAAGATACGAAATATATTTAGCTCATATTCCCAAAATACAATACATACGGGAATAAAAATTTTAAATTAAATATGGCTTATCATATGTCGTTATATAAATAAGCGTTGTATTAATATCCATTTTTCAGCAATAGCAGAAGAAAATTCGAAATCATGATTAAGTTAAGGAATATGTTTAAAAGGAAAATATAAACATACTACACAAAACATATAAAGCTAGACTCCATGTTCATATTTAATAAAACAATGACAGATCACAACACATAAAAAATAATCTTACACATTCTTAATGTTTAGATCTTGCTTAGAACTTATTAAAAAAAGATAAGAGTTGATAAACATTGTGTTTTTAGTGAAAAAATTAAAAATATTTTAGAACAATAGGGTTGTGCAAAATAGCGCTCTAAAGATAAGATTTTACATTTAAAACAAAAATTAAAACGAAATCACACGTTGTTAATCATATAACATCCATCTGTTATATTATATAGCTATTAGTAAAACTTTAAAAGTAACTAAAATACAGTAAACAATAACGTTTGATTAGATTTAAATTCATTAGCAATGAATTCAGAGATCTAAATATTTCAAATTTGAATTACACATGAAAAAAAAGAACATAATTAACGTACATCATGGTAATTATTAAAATACTAAATGGGTATCTGAAAAGAAAAAAATAATATTAACTGAATAAGATTTTGGTAAATTACTTGCCCTTATGGGCATTATAAAGTTATCATATTATTTACAGGGCATGCAATGAAAGCAAACACAAGGGATAAGATTGTAATAAAATATTTTAGTTTTTTTCTGTCAGTAATCTATTTTAATTCATATGTAACTTTAACTGAATTTTTCCTTAAAAGTTCAATTAGTGTTACAAACTATGAATTAGTGTTACAAACTATGAATTAGTGGTACAAACTGTGAGGTATTTTATTCCAATCTTTACCACATTTGTATCTATTTTCATTGCATGCTGTAACAAGAAGTGGTTCTTTTAAAATGCCCATAAAAGCATAAAAAAAGAAAAAAAAAAAGACACCATAAATAATGAACATTCACTCCTATGAAAGAGTGACTGGCTATTCACCCCTACCAGGAGTGAAATTACGCACTCCTTTAAGCAAGAGTGAATAGTCACTCCTCCGAAAGAGTGATTATTCACCCCTGTTTAGAGTGAATATTCACTTACCAGGAGTGATTGTTCACTCTTTCAGAGAGTCAAAAATTTCACCTTTGCTCAACATGAATAGTTACTCTATAGAAATTAGGCATATTTTGACTCCGCGATAGAGTGAGTGAATAGTCACTCCTTTTTATTTAGATCGCACTGCTAATTATCTTATAGGTTTTAATAAAAGCAGTTGAACAGAATCGCACTCTTCTTATTGCTCCACCCACTGCAAGGCTAATTTCTAGGCACCGAAATGCTTCCTTATTAGACGGTCTTTTTTCAACTTATTCAACAGCAGGGAGCCAAGCACTTGCGGTCGCATGCGGAATTCCTGCAATGCATGGCACGAAAATTTGAATATCAACTTCTGGAACGCGTTTGGTTAACCGGTCGTTCGGTTGGCCCAGGTTTGGATAATCGGTGCTCCACAGTAGTAACGCATTTACTATATGAGTTCGAAACACTTTCTAAATAATTATTCCGCCGTCTGCATGGAGTGCAGTAGTGACCCACCTGACCTCTCAGGCCCATTGCGTCCGAAATTTTCTGACTTCTGAAGGTTCGCACTTCCTTTTATTTTCACCACAATTTTTTATTTAACTTATTTTATAAATGAAAATTACAAAGGCAGTGGATATTTTGCGACAATATGTAAGTTTGTCCAGGCTGATCTCTCAGGCACAGTGAGCCCAAACTTCTACACCTGTTTATGTTTTTTCTTTTTTTTTCTTGGTTTCCGATTTGTAGCTGAAATTGTCCGTAAAACATACAATTTGACTATACAGAGTCAAGTGAAGTGGTGACGAGAATAGGCAAGTCCATATTTAGATCTGGTTGCATTATTACTGCTGATATTTGCTGCTATAGATCTAATTAATGACTCTACCTTGTCTATATGTCGAGTTTTGTTCTAATTTTAACATTAAGGTACGTAATTTTATGTCCTAAAAACTGAAGATAATGTGGTGATGCGTCTTAAATTGCAATTTTTTTTTGTTCTACTTTCTTTAAGCTTTAATAAATGATGTTATTAAAATCAGGTCATGAATATTCTCTCATTGTACGACGTAATGAATTTCACTGAGCACTTTAAGAGCATTAGTATTAAGTTAGTTGGGTGCTAATGAAGATAGGCGTACTGCGCCCGAACCAGGTAGTCTCAGAGATGCACCTGACGGAGGGTTAAATTACCCTTTCTACTGGTACAGATGTTACAGCCATCAATAACGTTCTTTTTCTTAATAATGAAAGAATTGGCAATTTAGTACTTTGTGTTTTCCACCTGTCAAGAGAATCTGTAAAATCCTCATCTAGTTTAGTCATTTCTTTGTAACTTCAATTCATTGTTACAAGACACGAAATCTTGATGGATTTCTACGCATATATCACTCAGCAAAAATTCAAAACATTTTTTTTCTTTTAGTTTCGTTATCCTTTTGTACATTTTTAAACTGAGAAGCATTCCTTAATTGTTTTATATTTGCAAAACATTTTCACAAATGATATCTTTTTAATCCGAGATAGGGTCCTGCATCGGGTCGGATTACCCGCTTTTATCCGAACTCGACCCGACCCGCGGTTCGAGTCGGGTCGGGTTGGAGCTATATTTTCCGGTTTCGGGTCGAGTTGGATTTCATTATTTCGTGTTCGGGTCGGTTTCGGGTTGGCCCGATTTTTTAAAAGAATGCCCAAAATATTTTTTCACGTTAAAAGTGTATTAAACCACAGATCAAAGATTTACAAAAGCAAAATGCGTGCCTGTCCATTTTGTCTAGTCTTAGAATCCGTTTCTGGAAGTTAATATAAGCATACTTTTTCAACTACTGGTACGATATCGGATGCTTCTGCATTACTAAAGCATTTTTTCTGAATAGTTACAATTCTAATGTTTTATTCTTTATACTTCTAACGTTGTCATGACAAAAATCTACTGTGTGATAGACAGGAAGACAGGTAAGATCATTTATCGTTCTGCTGCGTACTGTATTTTTAAAATACGATAAGGCAGAATGCCAGTTGTGTAATACAAGGTGTACCGTTATAAATGGAACTTTTGCAGCCGTAACTAATTTTAAAGCATACTTTAAGATTAGACTTTTAATTGTATACCTTTACGTTAGACTTTTAATTGTATACCATTACATATATCAATTGAAACATTATTTTTCTACTTTCTTTGTTTTCATTGTGTTAAAGTTCGGTATCATACCTGCGATTTTAATTTAATTCAGTCGTAAACAAGACCCGTGCCGGACTCTAATTCAAATACGTATTTATTTTCATCTGAAACACAGTTGTGCTGAAACTTTTTGTGAAAATCCCAACAGTTTGAGTGGCGAAAAACTTATATATGACCCGCAAGAATTTTTCTGATGTGAAACCAACCTGCAGAAAGAAACTTGGATTCATTCCGAGCCAAAAAAGTAAAATTCGGCATAATCCGCCCGACCCGATGTTTGACTCACGATACCGAGGTGCCCGCTATTCAGAGGTTTTACTATATTTGAATATCAAAGAATATAGATTTGTTCATTCTTCTATAAAAAATATAAAAATGGTATTAGAGATACAATTCTAGATTTTTTTTTGCATAATGGCATTAAAACATGACTTACTTTTCTTTCATTGCGGGTTCGGGTCGGATTGCGTGTTGAAATATTGCGGGTGCGGGATGAAATACCTTGGGTTAGGATCGGGTCGCGGGTTGCCAAAATTATTTTTGCGGGTTCGGGTCGAGTTGCGGTTTGACTTAAAATGGAATTTGCGGGTTGGGTTCGGGCCGGATACAACCCGAACCGCACAGGACTCTAATCCGAGAGCATGCAATCGAGGGACCTAAATCTTGAATCGATAGCTGTAGAAATTTCATACTTAATCAATAAAGCCAAGATCAATAAAGAAAGCCATTCTTTAATATAACGTTTTAATTCGATTAAATTTTAAAGTCTGACTTTTAACCCAGGCTGGATCGCCTAGTATCTATCTATCTACTTCTACCTATATACAAAATCCAAGTGTAGGAAAGTGTAGGTAACCATTCCGGGGCGAACCGTGTCATCTATCTATATTATAAAGGACAAACATATCTGTGCGTAACGCATACGTCATTCTGCGAATGGCAACAATTTGAAATTTGAAATGAAATTTCGGTTTTGCAATTGTCTTTACTGCAAATTTTTAAACTTCTAAACATCGCATATTTTAAATTTTTACACCGTTGAATAAGGAAAAAAATGCTCTTTTAAATGCAATTTGTTTGAAAGCTGTATCTCAATTTAATTTTGAGATATTATTTTTTTTTTGTAGTTTTTAATACATTTTTTGTAATTGTGGCAACGGAAGTCCACCATTTCTGTTGAAAGTCATGGAGGGTTTAGAGGGAAAATAATCCCCGAGTAAAGAAAATAATATATTACTGTAGCTTTTGTTGCCGTTTTCTCATAAAAACTGAAAAAAAAAATTGAAATTACAATGCGTGCTATGTCAGGGATTTTTTAAGTTTCCAATTCAAAGCCATTTTCAATTTTTACACCGTCAAATAGAGAAAAAAAATCTACTTTCAAATGCAATGTGTTTGAAAATTGTATCTTAATTGACTGAGTTATTACGGTTTTTAAAATAATTAGCTGCCCGTGGCGACCAGTTTGGTCTCCCTTAAATGGAATGCTAGGCATTATATCGTGTTACTTTTATTCATAATTTAATTTACTTGCTCAATCCTTCGCCAAATCGGAAGATTCTGATAGAGAAATCAAGAACTCGGTATTTTCATGTTAGTCGGGCACAGGTGATAAATCGCCAAACATAGTACCCGTCGTATTTTTTCATATTTCTAAAGAAATATGAAATATTAAGTTCAAATATAACCCTTTCACTCATTTTAAAATGGATAACTTTAATTTAAAACTGAAACATTTCAAATTCACGATTTTCACTTTAAAAAAAATCTTTAAAAAAGGAAAAAGAAAAGAAAAGAATAAATACCATAAACCATTTAATTTCAACATCAAAGCATTGTTTTAATTTACACCTCGAAAAATAAAAAATGCTGCTGGCGAGTTAAAAAATGCTATTGGCGATAATTGCGCCCAGCTAATATGAAAGTACGAACTTTTTGCGATCATAGCAACTTTTATGTAGTATTATTCGAAAAAAATATTTTGATGAAATAGGTTGCCAGAAAATACGTTGCCAAATTTCTTTTCTCGCCATGGACCTTTTCTCTATTTCGCCAAGTACCTGTACTGGAAAAGTACCTTCATTTATTTATTTATTTGTTGTATTTTAAATTAGATGAATAAAAGACGGCACAGGTGTCATATACGCACTACGTTGGCGCGACTTTTTTCTGACGCCAATGTCATATACGCACAGGGGTACATAACTGGCGCCAAAGTGTCGTTATTTTGCTTGATATGGTAGCCCGGATGTTGTTGTTTATTTATTAATAAATTGTTTGTTTACTTTTATTTTATTTTTTTTAATTATATAAATTGTTTTGTTCTGTAGTTATTAATTAAACTTTTTTTTATTTATTGTTATTCCCTTTTTAAAAAATATTACACAATAACCAATGAGATGCGTTACATTCAGGTGTTGCCATTAAACAATTAACAAATAATTGCGATTTCTGTGCCACCTACGATAGCATAAAATATATAGATTTTCCAGCAAGAATTATTTTTAAATTTATCTATCCCGTGTAGCTCGATTACGAAAGATTAATCTCATTTAAAAAATGTAAAAAGTTCAGCATTTGTTTCCGTCTAATGTTGCATAACAAAATTAAAACTTCCTCTATAGAAAAATTAATAAAATAATGTAAATAAGAAAACAATTTAACAGACATGTGATTGAACCACGTGCTTAAAGCACTGAAATGATCGGAAAAACTGCCGTAAGTCGTAAAATCTTGGGCTAATAACTCCTGGCATGCGCTGACATGTGAAAGTATCGCTTTTAATAAAATTTAAAACTTTATTTGATTGCATAATTGATATTTTTCAGATAAAAATTCTTTTTGATGTTAGTGGGCAATCTAAAATATATATTACATGTAAAAAAATAATTACAATAATAAAAAAAAGAATGGTTTTCACCTATACTCTGTAACCCGAGGAGCTCGGGTTCGATACCCTAGTGTATTTAAAATACAAGGCTGTTTTAAGTCATCTGCCCCGAGCTTTCTAATGAACCGATTTTGCTAATTATGCTAATAACTGAAAGCTGTTCATTTGTAGATGTGCCCACACAAGCTATTTTTAAAAAAATATTCCAATTATTACATTTTAATTAAAAAAATTATGAAATTTCTTCAAAATGGTAGCAATTGAATTACTTCTATTGTTTCAAATAAAAGAGAAATAATGAAAAATATTCAGACACGTGGCTTTTTGGACGTATTTTTATACATCTGCAAGTTATTTTCGGTAAAAAAAAAAAAAAAAAAAAAAAAAAAAAAAATATATATATATATATATATATATATATTATACTGTAGTCCATGATCTGTAGCGAAAACATTTTATAAAACTATTGCATTTTTAAGATAATCATTTTTCTGGAAACCTAGGTTCGTAGATCCTTGAATAATTAAAGACAGGCACAAAATAAGAACTCTGATTTGAAGACAGGATGGCTTTTATTAACGGTAAACATGAATAATGTAAATGCCAGAGAGGGACCCTTTCAGTTAGCTGTTGACAGTAGGATGTACAGAGAAGGAATGATTAATTTGTCAGAAATTGTTGCCAATGTGTCGAGCCAAAATCTTGGTACCCTGGACCATTATAACACCAAAGATGTATCACTTAATGGAACTTTGAATTAAAAAGTGGCCAAAAGTACCGTTGATTGGCGTTTTAATATTTCAACGTACAAATACGAATGCCAAAGCTAAATGATGGGAAATATGCATTTAGAAGCAGTATCGGAGATGCAGGACGCCGATTTTAATATAAACAGAGTATAATATTTGCGGCCGAAAAGACAGTTGTATTGACTATCAAACTGAAAATTAACACTGAGTGTATAAATAACTGCTACAACTGGAGCATATGGTAAAAGAATATATATTTTTTTATATATTTGTTAACCGAAGGAAAATATGCTCGAACAGTTAATGATTTTAGGATGAGAAAAAGATTTGTTTTTGATTTATTTTATTAACGGCTTTGGCTGAACTTGGGAAAGTTAAGTAACTGAAAAATATAGCGCAAGAGAAGAAAAAATAGATATATTCTTTTTAGAAAGGAAAGGAAGTTTTGATTCAATTTATAATTATGAAAGGAGAAATTAAATTTTAAAATGGGGAATTTAATTTTAAAAAGAAGATAAATAATGATATGTGATGATATGTTATATTCAGTATCACATATCTCCCCCCCTTTCCCAGAAAAACTAACATAACCCACTAAATTTTTTGCTGGACACACTCACATGAAGTATATTAACATTAAACTGGCACATATATAGTAAAACACAAAGTTGCAACTAAAATATGTATAATATAGATAAATGAGCTCATAAAAACATTTTAAGCATATGCTATGCATTGATGAATAAAAATATTGAGATTTAAATTCTCAAATATAAAATACATGGTATACCATTATCAACATATTCGTTGATGAAAATATTATATAAAATCTCTTTATTACATTAGAGACCACAATCTGGAATTTCCGCTGTGCACAGGTTAAGAAAATATATAATAGTTCCAGATCTTTCATCTTGCTTGATTTTTAAGACCTCAAGCTAAAAATTGGGCATGCCATAAAGTGTTGGACAACACATAAAATGTCTAGTGTGGTTAGAAACATCAATTATTTAAAAAAAGTAAATACAGTAAACTCTGTCTAAGGCGGAATCGGTCTGGACTGAGAAAATTTTCCGTGGTAGACAATATTCCGGCTTATGCAAAAATCTCCCCCCCCCCCCCCCCCAAAAAAAAAAATGCTCAAATCTTGTATTTTTTTTACGTTTGAAACTTTTAGTTATGTTCTTTAAAATGAAATTTTTAATGAAGTTGCATTGTTATTAAATTTATTGTCTTTAATAATTTCGAAAGACATTATTTTGAACACAAAAATAAATTTTACCAATACAAAATTGCTCCAATTCTGAAATTTAATGAAAATCCTTCAATTTAACCAATAAAATTCTTCATATTTCGCATAGTAGTTCAAAAAATCAAAAAATAATCTATTATCGATGCTTGCTTTTTCTTTCGGTTTACCATGTATTTTGCACTAACGCGTAAGTCTGCTATTCTCAGTATAATTTCTTTTTATTTCTCTGAACAAGAAAAACAATTTTGAGGCGCCTAATTTTTCTCAAGCCGTCCTGATATATTTGAATTCCACCGCTCTCTTCAACGTTTTCAGAAACGTGATCATCCGCATTTGCTTTTCTAAGACAATGACAGTTTTTTCAGTCGACATTTCTGAGCAAAGTTTGGCAATCCATTTAACAGTATCGTAAACATTGATGTTTTTGTCAGATCGGTGGCTGAAGAACAATCATCAAAAGACGCAATAATCGACCACAACAGATACCTTTTGTAGTGTGTTTCAGCATTTTAATAACTTGTTGGTCTATTAGCTGTGTCGCTGCAGTAGTATCCGCCGGAAGAAATTGTAAATTTATATTCGATAGTTTGACGTCGGCATACAATGTGCATTATCGAGGAATACTTTTTTTTGTCTTCAATCATTCGTCTATTGAACTCCTTTAGCCACCTCTCCATTAACACAATAGACACTTCCAACACCTCCAAGTCTCCGGCAGTTTAACAATCTTTACATTCTTGAAACATAACGTCGCTTTCGATTTCCCAATCATTAACTTTTTTTATAAACTGCCCTCCAAATTCGCAAAAAGCAAAACAGTGACACGCTCGTTGGAGGTTTTACCTCAGCCGCGTTAGCTGCCTCTTTTAACAAGTGACTTACTTGGCACACACGATAAAATAGTCCAGTCTCATTAAAATTATATGTCCTTTTCTTGATATCTTTCAATCGGCAGATGAAATTTTCCATTCCCGAATTTCATGTCATAGGATATTTTTCGTGTGTCAGCAAGCATGCTTCATGACAATGTTGTGTAGATTATGGAAATCCATTAACTATTCACTGGAAGCTTTAAATTGCATTTTACCTATTTTTTCGAAAAAAAGTCCACGTGTGAGCAAAATTTTCACTCTAACAATTCAAAAGTTAATGCACCAATGTCATCATTTTTCACAGCACGTTTTCTCTTTCTATTGGATGTTTCAGGGCTTGATTACCGACTGGGCACATTCTCACCAGTAAAAAGAAACAGAAAGTTTTGCCTCATTTATGGCAGAAATTTTACATGAATACGGCGTTTAGATAAGGCGAACATTTGTTTTAAAATTTATTGGTGTAAGTGTGCCCTGTTGGTAATCAGGCCCTGGGATGTTTTCAACTCTTTCTTTTTATAGCGTAATAAATTTGAGTTTTACCATAATTAAACTTAATACAAAGATCTTCTACAGAATAATTATTTTTCTTTTAATTTGGTAACATAGACTTTATCCTGCAATGATGGAGCATTGAGTTTTGAATTTGAAGCAATTTTTACGATGCACTTGTTAATATTCTTAGACAAGATAAAACGACGAAGAACAAATAACGCGTGCAATGAGTTTTCTAGACACGGGATTCATTGGAATGAAGCATATGTCAATCGAATAGCATTTTATGTTTTTAATAAAAATGTTGTATCTTGAGTTGTAATAAACTGCTTGCAGATGACGATCTTTCATTAATTGTTCTGACTCTAAAATCGATTGAAAACTGAAATTCTGAAAGTCTTTACAAATGCCGTTCAGTTTCTTAGTACTGCTGTAATACTTGCAAATAAGAAGTTTAGACTCAAACTCGCATACACGCAAAAAACTTCGGGAATGAGACTGCGTACAACATTAAAGCATAATATATTGTACTTTAGAAAATACATATTTTCATAAATGTGCATCCTTCTATGTAGTAATAAATTTTACATGTAAATTTATATCGGAAAAAATGATTATTTAATTTTTTAAATGCAAGATTTCCTTAAAATTTAAACAGTTTCTAGTTCCTTAAATTAACTTTGTAAAGATATTACGGAATTTAATTAAAATTTTCGGCATTGAATATATGACGTATGTATTAAAACTTCATAAACGAAATGCTTTTCATTTTTAAAGTATCTTTTGTTCCGCCTTATGCAAAATTTTCGTTTCGGCGGGACCTTAAAAACATTTCCGTTTCCGCGTTAGACAGATTCCGGCTTATACAACAAGAATTAATGTTATTTTCTATGGGTTCGCCGGGACTTGAAAAAGTTTCCGCGGTAGACAAATTTCCGACTTGCACAGAGTCCGCCTTAGACGGAATTTACTGTACAATAAATTTGCTTAATGTTTTCAAAGTTTCATAAAGTTTTTTTTTTTTTTTTTTTTTTTTTAAATCTTTAAGAAAAAAAAACTGAAAGAAATTATCAAAATCTGTTACAGGTAAAAACTGTTTATGTGAAACTCTGAAGCATTTGTTATAAAGAAATGCATTAGTATGATAATGGTAAAATTTCTCTTGGATGTACAGAAATGTGTAGAGAAATGTGTAAGTGAAGAAAGGTGCTTTTAGAGAGTAAGCTTGTACAGTTAGAATGCAACCATTAATTAGACTTCAATTGAAGATAAAGCTGGTATAAAGACCAACAAGGTTGCAATTTCTTTACGACTGTGGATAAAATACTCTCAAAACCAAAATATTAAAAATAAACGGAACTAATATTAAAAAATTAAAAATATATGCCTTGAATAGGAGGAGTAATATTAAACTGAAAGTATGCCATAAATGAAGTGGCAATTGCGTGTAAATGTGTAATTGGCATACAAGAGTAAATGAACTGTGTTGGTCCCTTCTTGAGAAAATAACAAACATCAGCAATTAAAATTTAAATTAAAATGCATAAAGTGACAAGATTTTCCTTATATTGAAATATCTTAAAGTGCGAGGCTTGAAGAGAGGCCAGTGATATGGAAAAAGTTTTTTCTTTTAATGAAATCTAGAAATATGTAAATAATACAATGTAGTGGAATGGTATCAAAATGTCTAAAATATTTGTATATATCTACAAAATGAAATATTTACGCCTTAATCCTTGTAATTTCATTAAAGCAAATGTGCATTATCAGGAGTTTAATAAATTCCTATTAAATCTTAATATTATAAAAATAATATACTCACCATAGCGGCATGATTTATTAATGCACATTTTTTTTTAATTTCAACTGTAGACAAATAAATTTAAGGAACCATGAGAAAAATATGATGCAAAATAATAATTGATATGAAAAATGTAATTAAAATATGATATCTGTGATATTTAAATAAAGAAGATTATGTTTATGTGATAAGTAATATTATGTTAATGTCAAAAGGAATACATTGCATGGTATAAAAACATTGATTGAAATTGTGTATAATGTGTGTAGTGTGTGATATGCAAAACTCGAATATAATCTCGACAGAAATTACTCAAAATGGCATGCTTACCGTATAAAAGTTTGCAAGTATCACGAAAGGAACGAAAAGAAAAACGTGTGTAGCTTTTGACAATTGCAATGAATTAAAAAATGAACAACAGAAAGTTACATTTCCTATATAAATATACAATAGTGCGCGTGTAAAGTACAAACACTGGAAAACACTGAATGGTAACTCTGAATGGTAGCTCTGAATGGTAACTCTGAATGGTAACTCTGAATGGTAATGTGAAAGAAAAAAAAATAAAAAGGGCACAGTTGTATGTCACCAACATGGTTATAGTATATGGTAAAGCAGTATGAAAAATCATAAAGATTATTGTACATTTTACTTACGAATAATTACTGTAAAACTACTTTACCAAAATAATAACTTCCGAGATTGAAATGATAATGATGATAAATTCTCTAATAAAAGTTAATGAAAGAAAAAAAATACTGTGTACCATATATTAAAATTAATTAAAAGAATATTGAAAAGAATGAGGTAAACAAATATCATCTGAACTTGGTAAGAGTTTGGCGACCAGCACCACAAAGTAACAACCAAGCCCAAAAGATAAACACCTTCACAAAATCCTTTCCGGCCACGAAATAATCAAATGAAAGGGTTCATAACACTCTAAAAATATTATGGTTGAATAACTCATACAAAACTTAAAAAATAATTTTAAATATAAAATAGTGAATCTAAAATTTTAAAAACAATGTATGTGTAATAAAGACGGTACATGAATGCTGAATTGTGTGAATAACAGTAAACAATTGTGTATTGTACTGAAAGGAAGCAAGAAAATGCACGATGAAATGTGTACTAAGTCAACTGGTCCTGCAGTAATAGTGTATTTAATAATCGTCAATAGTATTTTTATAATCTCTTCTTCCTTTTTTTTTTTTATTAAGTTTACCCTGTAAACCAAAAAGAAACTAACAGGATATTAAATGCTAAATATCCATTTACATTAAGCTGAAATTAAACATAAGGTTTCTTAAATGATAAATATATTATGGTTGATAGTGTTCAGTGTATGTATATAAGAGAATGAGAAAACTGAAAAAGAAGACTGTAAACATTATAGAACTACGCATTTTTAAATGTTTATACCTAGCAAAATATTGAATAAAATTTCTCTAACGCACACTATATATATATAAACTTAAAAATTATGCAGAAAAGGATTTTCAATTTCAGACCCATTCGTACAATGAATTGAAACGAAATGTAGACGTGCAGTACATCAAATTAATGGCAAATTAAATTTAACTGAGAAATACGCATCTTACAAAATATGATAAAATAAAGTTTAATTTTGTAAAGAATTATATGTCTTGTAAGTGCAGATGTATGAAAAAAAAAAAAAAAAAAAAAAAAAAAAAAAAAAAAAAAAACGTAAAATAGCAACAAGGATGGTCGTGAATTCAGAGACGAGAGATGTGTTAATGAAAATTATCTTAACATTAAAGTATCCAGTGTAAATAAATGAAAACGAATTTCAGAAACTTATTGAAATGTCTGAAAAGATAATAAAAGTGAAAATGAAAGTCAATGGCATTAAATCTACAAAGTTAAAAGTCCATGGAGAGAAAACGAAAAGGAAAAAACCTACAATATACTGGACAGCCAGAAGGTCACAAACTGTACATGAGTATAAGTGCTATACCATGAGTTTATCTAAGCGGTTTATAACTAAGTATGTGTACAATAAAATAAAAATTATTTCTTGGCAAAATGATATTGTAAGGGAGATAAAAGAAAAATATTGTTTCATAACAAGGCTCCAAAACATATCTAGTAAGTGTGTACTTATTATGAACGGAAAATGTAGAATAAATATTTAAAAATTATAGAGAAAATTTTGCATAATCTGTGAAAGTATAAAAATGTTAAAGCTAGAAGGATACAGCGACACACGTATAAAATTCTTAAACCTGAATAATAATGTCTGCCAACTGTAAATATATGTGTATAAAAATAAGTAGGGCAGCGCTGTACGCAACTAACAGATTATAATTAAAGAAGTGAAAATGTGTGTGTGTGTGTTTTGTAAAAAATCACAGGAAATGGTATTAGAAATGTACAAAACACGTTAATTTCAATTAAAGATAAAAATGTTCTGAATAATGAAAGTGAGAAAAACAATAATTAACAATCTATACTTAAAAGTAAAACAATGAATCATTGTGTCTTTAAAAAAATATTCAACTGAGTAATTTAAAAAAAAAAAAAATATATCTGCACTTTTTTTTTGCACACATCTCTGTCATATTATGTCTGCACCAAAAATTTAATAAAATATTAGGTCTTTTGCATAACAAAACGTAAAAAAAATAAATCACATTGTTGTTAGCCTAAACATTAACTTCAAATTACAATAGGAGCTTGAAATAAAACACACTCTGAACATAGGACGCAATGTTATTTAAACTTGATGCACTTGCAAATGCTCCAAATATTTACTTACAACAAATTATACAAATAAAATATATATTCCCTTGAGTATAAAATTCTATCAAGGAATACACAAAAATCTTTGTGTACGATTATAAAAATAAAATTTAACATATGAATAGATAAAAATACATATAGTAAAAGTTTCAGCTAGAAAAATCAAACCACATGAAAATGCTCTTAAAATATAAAAATAAAACGATAAATGCTTCATTTCTAAGTTGTGCTAATATCTGTATATAAATTATGTAACAGAGGCACAGCGATTAATTTTCTGAGAGAATATTTGGCATATACTTTAAAATTATCAGTACAAATATTTAATAGGGGGGGGGGGGGATCACTTTTTAAGTACCTTAAAATACTGAAAACACTATTTCATTATCATAATTATGTGTGTATTATGTATAAGAGATTTTATATACCTTTAAAAATGCAATAAAAATATGAATTTACTCTGTAACAACTTTAAAATATGTTACTTACCTTAGCTGTAAAAAGTAAAGAAAATTGAAAGCGTTTAAATGTGATGCCATTTATATTAAATAACGCTATATTTTGAACTTATATGCTATTGTGCAGCATCTGCACTTTGAAAAAAATAATTAAAAATTATCTGTAGTAAGAATTTGTAACCAATATAGCTGGGATGGTAAAGTACATTTTCCTGTTTACACTTTGAAAATGAAGTACAGTCATTTTGGTAACGAGTAAATTCTTAATAATTAACACTAAACGTCAATAACAACGGTGTATGTTCCTTCATTAATAAACTATTCGGATAGTTCTAAGACGAATAAGAGAAAAAAAAAAATGCATCTTTAGTATCGGAGATTGAATCAAGAGAGCATCGGCAAAGTTTCTAGCTCTTCTTTGAAATAGCCGGCTCACCTTTTATGTATATATATTTTTAATAAATAACTATACAATTAGATGTAAACACCTAATTCTAAAGAGCACTAAAAGGAGTAAAACGCTTATATGTAGTAAGAAACGTTGTGTTGGATGGAAGGTTACTACGAGATTTCTTTCCTTATTTTTCTTTACGAAAACATGAGAGAGCATGACTCATATAGGTTTGGCGCTGAGGAGAGGCGAAGAATTACAAAGTCTACTAGGGCACAGTTCCACGGTAGCCGGAGATACATCCGACATCGGAGCTAAACAGTAAATGCGGTGGCAGTTGCTCTATAGGGGAATTGGCACTAGTTTGTAAAAAAACAATCAGTGATATATGGTGTAATCCAAAATTCAGGGATCGTAGGCATGATGAATAGCAGACAATTCTTTTTTTTTTTATCATCTGTAGTCTGATAATGTCCAGTTGAAGTCGCCGAAACTGCAGAATAATCATATGTATCTCTATACGACAAATGAATAGTCCTGGAATTGTAGTATTAAATATATAAAGGTCCAAATTCCATTTAGAGTCGATAAACAGAATGTTAAAGGTGACTTAGTTTTCAAAATTTACTTGCGGCAACCATCGATGTTTTAGTTGATTAAGTTCGACAAAAGTTTTTATTATTAATAATGAAACATCACAGGACTGTGATAGAAAAAAAAAATTCCACTATTTGAAGAAAGTGAAACTTATCTGCTTTCGTTTCGAAAAATTTTCTTTTCATTTTGCAGAATGAAGACTGAGCAAAATCCAGTCTGAGTCATAATCAGCGCGAAGGAGCAATGGTGAGTCAAATATCGGAATGGTCGAGGCGCTCAAGCTTCCGAAATTATCTACGGGCAGAGGTGATCGGTATTCATTATACGTAAGTCTCTTCAGCACAATATATACAGTCCTCACTTTTGAAGGGTACGGGATGCAAAAATAAAGGCCGTCGTTAAACACAGGGATCCCTCTCTGACAAAATGAAAATTTTGTAGAATTCAAGAACTGGGATAGGCACCAATTCATATACTGTAGACCATGATCTGTAGCGAAAACATTTTATAAAACTATTGCATTTTTAAGATAATCATTTTTCTGGAAACCTAGGTTAGTAGATCCTTGAATAATTAAAGACAGGCACAAAATAAGAACTCTGATTTGAAGACAGGATGGCTTTTGTTAACTGTAAACATGAATAATGTAAATGCCAGAGAGGGATCCTTTCAGTTAGCTGTTGACAGTAGGATGTACAGAGAAGGAATGATTAATTTCTCAGAAATTGTTGCCAATGTGTCGAGCCAAAATCTTGGTACCCTGGACCCTTATAACACCAAAGATGTATCACTTAATGGAACTTTGAATTAAAAAGTGGCCAAAAGGACCGTTGATTGGCGTTTTAACATTTCAACGTACAAATACGAATGCCAAAGCTAAATGATGGGAAATATGCATTTAGAAGCAACATCGAAGATGAAGGGCGCCGATTTTAATATAAACAGAGTATAATATTTGCGGCCGAAAAGACAGTTGTATTGACTATCAAACTGAAAATTAACACTGAGTGTATAAATAACTGCTACAACTGGAGCATATGGTCAAAGAATATCTTTTTTTAATATATTTGTTAACCGAAGGAAAATATGCTCGAAAAGTTAATGATTTTAGGATGAGAAAAAGATTTGTTTTTGATTTATTTTATTAACGGCTTTGGCTGAACTTGGGAAAGTTAAGTAACTGAAAAATAAAGCGCAAGAGAAGAAAAAATAGATATATTATTTTAGAAAGGAAAGGAAGTTTTGATTCAATTTATAATTATGAAAGGAGAAATTAAATTTTAAAATGGGGAATTTAATTTTAAAAAGAAGATAAATAATGATATGTGATGATATGTTATATTCAACATCACATATCTATATGCAAGAGTACTGTATTTTTATAAGAGAAAAAAAAATCATATTTATAGCAACATCATGAGAATATTGTCTATTGGGTTTATTTTGTTCATATGCATTATGACTTCATTACCGTATATTCCCGTGTATAAATGCCAAGAAATTTTGGGCATTTTTTAGCTTCAAAGTGGGGGGTCGGCTTATACACGAGTCTAAGAAAATTTCCAAAATTGATATTCTAAAGTAAAAAAGATGGTAAATATAAAAACATAAAAAATACAAATTTCTAAAAATATTTTAATTCTTCATACATTTACAATGACAAAAGTCACCAATCATCATTCACTAGAGTCATTATCATCAGGGGCGCCATTTCAGAAATTTGTTTGGGGGGGGCAAGTCTGTCTTTGAGGACAGTGGCATAGCGAAGGGTGGGGTGGGGTTCGGCGGCGAGTGGGGGGGAGCCTGCACTCTCTCCCATCAAAACATCTATGAAAAATTCCGTTTTAAGGAGGTTTTTTTTTTTATCTTAGCGGGTATAATTTCAAGATAGTGACTAACATTTTTTCCGTTTAAGACAGTATTCTATTATAGACAGTTTCCCTTTTTACTAGTATTCTTAAAGACATTTAAAACATCCTTTCTATAGTATACCTCTGAAGAGTATAGGTATATTACATTTATTGTAAAACTTGCGAATACGAAACCTGTCAAAAAAAGAATTGTTTCGTAAACGGAAAAAAAAAATAAGTTTCTATGAAGAAAGCACTATATAATTATTCTTGCTAAGAAGGGTACCTGTCTAAAATGGAGATTTTTTTTTTTTTTTTTTTTGGACTTTGGAGGCTTTACGGACAGGACAGAAAGCCATTTAATAAGTTTCTTAGGGTGGGGAGAGGAGGCAAGATTTTGTTTGAGGGGAAGGGTTTGAAATAGCATGCCATTCTTAACATTTTCATAAGCATGGGATTCTTCAAGAAATGTGAATTGGGTTTGTCTGCCCGTCTGGTCATGCTCTAACTCACGTAAATATACTCGGATTAACGCGTAATTGATATATGTTATTAATGTTTACAATGGAATGTTCGGTATTCAAAATGAAGTGTGTATCATTCATAGTTCATTTACAGGAGGACTCAAAAGTATTCCGTTAGATTATGGTCTATCGGGTAAAATCATTTGCGGTATATTTTAATATTGTTGTATTACAGTATTTAAACATAATAACATTTATATACATTATTGGGGTGTACTAAAAGATGACTACTACATGTAATGTTATGTTTAGCACTTACAGTTCGCGTCCGGGAGAACTCACAAGTATTCCGTTATATTATAGTCTATGAAGAAAGAATATTTGTGACGTATTTTAATAATGTTACTCCGTTACAAACATAATGAAATTGATAAAAATTTCTGAGATGTGCTAATTAGAGATGAGCCCGGGGCCAACAATTTTAAATCCGAATCCGAAAAAGTTTGTGCCATCAGAGCCCGATTCCGATACCGAAAGTATGCACGAAAAAAAAAAGGTTTAACAAAAATACATATTTAAAAGCTGTTCTAAATGTAATAGATCTCATTTTTTAACAACTGTTAATCTCTAGTACATAATTAGTTTTATGAAATTTACATTAAATCTTATCAAAAGAGACGTTTAGTGTCAAATAGAAATATACTTCCCTAAAAAGATTTTAAAATTTTTCTCCCGCAACAAGTAGGTATCTCTGATGGACACAATAACGAAGAGCATTTTATGTATAAATTAATGAAATTTGCAGAAATTATGATTTATATGACGAAGAATCGAACAGCGTTTTCTGTTTCCTATAAAAGGTGTACATCTTTTGCATTTATCATGGCTTTGAAAATAAGTTTAAATTATAAATTTGACACCGTTACCGAAAAGATCCGATGCTTTTATAGAAAAAGAGGAAACGCTGCTTGATTGCTTTCAATCGGGAATAACAACACATGCCAATTTTATCTACTTACGTATGAAAGTGATTGTACGAATATGAAGAACAGAGCCACAGAATGAGCAGACTTCAAGAAGAAGCATGAATAAAATCACCAACATTATTTTGATATAAAGAGCGATTACAATCGCAGACAATAGGAGACTAAAAATTTGAAAATCTTAGGCGAATGCTGATTGACGTAAAAGAAAATATTTATTTCGCGTTAGATCTCTGAAAAAAGTAATAATAAATAAACATTCCAATTAAACAGTATCCTAATGGCGCCATATTCTGATTGCCGCCAACATCAATAGGTTATTACTCGCGTTAAACTACAGACATAAATCATCAAATATCACAAGTTTTCTTTCAAAATAATGTTCGACAAATACTAAAAAAAGAGAAAAAAATCTATTTCTCTTTCCTCCTGATCAATATAGCATTAAAAAGACTTGCAATGGGATAATTAATTTTTAAGGGGTAAAAAAATTATTTTTTGTTTCTACACGAGTACGAGAATAAATAAAATTGCCAATTTGAGAAAGAATGGGCCCGAGCCCGAAGGTTGGTATAAAAATCAAACCCGTGTCAGGTCCGGGTTGAGTCCGTCTCATCTCTAGTGCTAATACATACTTTCCGTAGAATATGGGGTGCGAAGCATTCATCACTCATTTACAAGGTTATGCAAAAGAGTTCGATTATATGATGGTCTACGGGTAAAAACTGTTCGCAGCGTATTTCAATTATGTTGCACTATTTCAAACATGATGAAACTGATATATATTACTGAAGTTAACAACAAAATGCTTGCAGTAAAATAGGATGGGGATTGCATTTATCATTCATTTACAGGGACACATAAAAGATTTCGGGAACAAATCTATATGCAAAGTTTGGCTATTAGGAATGATTGCTGCAAGTCCGTTTTCACTTATGGTATGGTTTTTTAGTTTAACTAAATTTTTGAATACTACATGGTGTACATAAATTCTATAGAACATATACAGAGCAATTTTCAAATTCGTAAGACACACAGAAAAATTCGTAAGCATTATTGAGAAAGAGCAGGAATTGCTTAAAGATGTTATTTTTAATTTGAGTTATGCAGCTTCAAGTTGTCTTTCAAGTTCAACTACATTTAGTATAATATACGAAGGTAAGTTTGCTGCATATAAATAAAATCATATACAGGACTATGCAAAGAACTGGATATATAATCGCCTATGGATATTAACTCATGGAAGCGTAATTTAAGTAGCTTAAGCATTGCTTATAAATTTCAGCATTAACATGTGGTGTGTATTAAAATCTGTATGTCATATACAGGGCTGTACAAAATAATTTAAGTACGTTTCCCCCTATCGGTAGAAACTGCTGAAGAGGAATTTTTTACTATGTTATGCATTTTCTTACTAAACATAATTTAAGCACACTGTGTATCATATGTACAAATTTATAGATCATATACAGAGCTTCACAAAAGAACTGGATTACTTTTACGGTTATGGGCGGTAATTACTGAAATATGGTTTTTAAATGTGGTATAAGGACTGTTTCCTAGAAATCTGCACAAACTTTTCTTGACTTAAAAGTCATTAAAAAACGAGATAAAGAACTCAAATGGGCACTGTAAGGTGACTTCAACAACCACATTCCTCTGTAAAACTGTTATCGGATTTCAATTAAACCGTTTCGTTTGACATTATCGATTTTACTTTTGGTGGTACTTGCTAGACATTGTACAAAATTTAAGTTCTTAATTTTGAAACAATACTTGATTCGATTGATCAGTTTCTGGATGTTACCTGCTTTCTAGCCTTTGGCATACACTTTTGACTTCAGATACTTTCAGAATCGCTCAATTGGTAAAATTTAGGGAACGCTAACCAGGTTGTCAGACTTCTTTATGAAAGTGAAGTTTTGCTGGCGGAAAGGGCTGAGAACGATTTTGCAGAGATGACTGCTATCCAAGTCTGGCCAGATACCGTAATCACCGTCATTGTAGTTGCTACAGATGTAGGGGATAAGAAGACGGCGAATGCCCTTGTTCCAATGTCGTTGCCCATTGATAGCGAACCCAGACTTTCGGATGAACGGACGACTCAAACCTTTCGGACCCATTGCAATCCATACGAGGATCTTGCCTTGGAATTTTGCTTTAGTAGAAAATTTAATGATATCTTGGGTCGTAGAGACGTCAGATTTATAATAGCCACCGTTATACTTAAGCGTGGAACACTTGAGCTTAAAATATGAGCAGTCACCATCATCGAAGATGAATATTCTATCAGAGAATTTTCTGAACAAGTGACCACACTTCGTTTTCACGACAATCATTTGTTTTTCTGTTCATTCTGTTATGACCATTTCTTGTAATATTTGATGTTCAGGTTCTTAGTGATTGTCTTTTGTTGGTGGTTAGGTGAAACACTGTATTTCGAAGGCATGGGATGGATTAATACTCGGTCGTTTTCGTCAAACAGTCCTTTCAACTGCTTTAACTCTGGCTTGGAGATTTTTTTTTTGCCTTCCTACTCGATCCCAGTTCTTTTTTGGCCGAGAGTCCCTCCTAGTAACATTCTAGAACATCGTATGTAGTTCGTTTGGTGATATTTTCGGAAAATAAATAGTTCACGATGGACTTGCTCCTTGATGAATATTTCTTTCGTAAAACTTGTACACAATAATACATAGACACTCCTCTTGTGGCTCTATTCTCGGAAAACGCAGATTATTTAATGATCTCTTGGCTAATGGCCATGCTCTTATCTACCATAGTACAACACTTCACGTGCAAGTTTCACCTGATTCGGTTTCCTTTGCTATTTTACATAATTGCAAAGTTTGTGCGGATTTCTAGGAAAAAGTCCTTATGTTTTCTAAAATGTTTAATTAGATATATTATTTATCTTATTGAAAGGCTAAGTTTTGCTAAAGCATTCTTGATGTGTTGGAAAGTGTTTCATAATCTATGTTTGACGCATGATTTTTCTCTCTTGTTTAATTTTCAAGGGAAGACCATGCTATTTTATTTATTTATTTGCTTATTTTTCTTGCAGAGCGACGCAAAATAAATTCGTCAATTGACCGCAGAAAAAAATGCGAAATTTGCAAATTAGACTTGGAAAAAATAGATAAATTGGCAAATTAGTAATTTTTTTTTATAATTATTAGTTTATATACCTAAAGTGTTTATTTATGCGTGTTTTTATTGTAATAAAATTTGAAAAGCTATTTTAGATTTTGAGTAATTTTTTTAAATTCTTTTGAGTTTGACCTGCGATGACAGATAAATTTTTCTAAAATATCAAATTCCTAGGGGGGGCTATGGCCCCCCCATACCCCCTCAAATGGCGCCCCTGATTATCATAATTTTCAAGCAACTTTTTTAAATCGCTTTCTTTCATTGGTACATCAGTACGACTATCGTGAGTGTCTAATTCATCATCATCCCCATCTTCTTCAAAAATGGCATCATACTCAATTACATCCATTGCATTACTGATGACACTTTTTTTTTTCTTTTTTTTTTAAAGATTGCACGATCATTCAAACCAAAAATAGGAGTTTTGGTTTTTATGAACGAGCGAGTTATAATTGTATGTACAGGACCCAATTAAAAAGATTTGGCAGCGTGCCAAGACAGAATAGGAGAGATCAATAATTTGGGAGAGCACCTTTTTTTTGTATTAGCTATTCCCAAAAAAGTCATAAGTTTTCTGTCGCTGAATTTTTCATCACCTTTTTTTAACATTGGCTTTATACGAGTTTCCGATTTTGGACGATTTTTTACTGAAAAGTCGTATAATCGACTTATATCCGGAAATATACGGTAGTTTTTTTTTATTATTAAAATTAAATAGAAAATATATTTTTATTTGACTGTGGTTAAGCAAAAAAGTACGTGCTTAAAGCATGCTTTTGAAGTTTGCACTGGAGACGCTATGCTTAGCTTGAAATGTATTTTTAACTAAGGCGAAAAGTTTAGCGAAAATCTTCTAAAAACTAAGGCGAAAAATTTATATGATTGTATCAACATGACGTAATTTTCAATGGTTTTTTATTTCTAACTTCTAAAGATTAGAATAGGAGCCTTTATTGATCGCTGAATTAGTTCAGAAATTGAATATTGAGTAAAAGATAAAAAACCCTGATCATTTGTATTTGTAGAAATTGAATATTGAGTAAAAGATAAAAAACCCTGATAATTTGTATTTGCAGAAATCATTTGTTATTTTTAAAATGTACTTTACTACAATTCAAACCTTTCAATCGTAAAATCTTCATACTGATTGTTTGAATGAAGTCTTATGAAAATTAAACACATATTAATATTCCGTCAGTTTTGACGGGGTTATATGCTAGTTTATTAATGATGAAAGAATCACATTTAAAAAATGTATGCATATTGAGCCACAAGTAAAAGTATATAAGATTTGTTACTAGTTCAGAAATTGAATATTGAGTAAAAGATAAAAAAAAACCCTGATCATTTTTATTTGCAGAAATCATTTGTTATTTTTAAAATGTACTTTACTACAATACAAACCTTTCAATCGTAAAATCTTCATACTGATTGTTTGAATGAAGTCTTATGAAAATTAAACATATATTAATATTCCGTCAGTTTTGACGGGTTTATATGCTAGTTTATTATTAATGAAAGAATCACATATAAAAAATGCATGCATATTGAGCCACAAATAAAAGTATATAAGATTTAAAAACTAATCCAAAAGTACCAACTCTTTTCACTTATTCGAAGGTAGTAAACTTCCTTTATGCTTTATTTTTCTGCATTGCGTTATGCCTGACAAGAGCATTATTTTAACCCGCTGATTACTAACGGTACTTATGTGCACCACTTACAGTAGCTAAAGATGACTATTTATTTTTCCAACCACTATTTTCAATTAATAAGTTTCATGATAAATTTCTATTGTACAAAAAATATATATCAGAAATATTATGGCACGAAAATAGTGAAAGCCAAAATAGTAAAAAGATAGTCACCTAGCGCAATCCTGTACCAACCGATGTAAAAATTGGTATTCTAAAAAAAGTGTCCTCATAAAAAAAAACCAAACCTGTAAACAAAATCGAAAAAGTAAAAAAATGCGTTTGTAGAGATCGACCTCACCTATCCAATGCAAAAAATATCATTTAGAAATATTGAATTGGACACCAGATATAAAAAAAAAATCTTCCGTAGGATTAACGTTAGCGAGCGGGTGTTTTCACTTGAGTGATGTTGCATTTTAAGGAATTATATAGTTAGCGTATCAGTTTTAATTTGTGATTGATATACATATGCATGATAATGTATTCTAATTATTGTAACAGATTTGGCGGATTTCATAACCATGCTATGGATAGACAAGAAGGTCATATGTAGTTTAGGTACACCTGTTAAATAAAAACATGCAAGAAAACACATGTATATGAGGAAGACAGACAAATAGTCACATTTTATGAGTGACGTTTTATTAATCCCTTCATTAATTTCAATCATGCTTTTGCCTAACATCTAAGGTATTAAAAAAATAATGATTGCTTTGGATTGTTCATTGTCCACTGTCTGTCAAAGTGACATGAAAGAATATGTATAAATACCGAGTATCTATCATCAATAGTATATTATACCTCAAGTAACTGTTTCAGAGATACTTATTTGATCCTCGGTTAACTGTTACTTGCCAGTGAAAGTAAGTTATTTATTTATTATTTTTTTTTTTTTTGTCGTGGAATTTATTTCAATGATATTCATGTTAGAGATATGCGTGGCCGAAATTTCCAGTCCCGGGTATCTCCCGGCCCGAACGAAAGCTATTTTGGCCCGATTTAAAAATAAAAAGTTCGACTCCTTCCCCGCTCGACCCGACCCGACTCAATTTCTACAAAAAATTCTGATTTTTCTTAACGTATAATTGAGAGTGTTTTAGTGATTACTACATACATATTTATATTTACATATACACATTAGTATATTTTAGATTACTAATATGTTCGCAAGTAATAGAATACAGAATAGCAACATTAATGATCGCTTAGACTTTCAGACTATATTATAAAGTAAAAACATATCTGTGCGTAACGCATACGTCATTCTACGAATGGCAACACTCTGAAATTTTAAATGAAAATGATGATTTTAAATGATGATTTTGCAATTTTCGCTACTGCAAATTTTGAAACTTCTAAACATTGCACAGTTTCAATTTTTACACCGTAAGATAGGGGGAAAAATGTACTTTTAAATGCAATTTATTTGAAAGCTCTATCTCAATTTGATTTTGAGATATTAATTTTTTTTATAGTTTTTAGTACCAATTTTGTAATTGTGGCAACTGAAGTACACCATTTCTATTAAAGGGAAAGGGAAAATAGTCAAGGTTTATTTATTTTTATTGATTATATCCTTATTGATGCCATTTTCACATTACAAATAAAAGTAACTTTTTTATTTTTATTTTTTGAACAGAAAATGACGTCAGCCATTAAAAAAAAACACACGCATTTTTCTTCGTATATCAGTTACATTTCAATATTTTTACATTAAGCTGATACTGAGTTTGAGACGCTAGGCAAAATGATTCAGTGAGTAAAAATGATGTCATATTTAAAACAAAACGATCATTTTTTTTTTGATAAAACTAAATATTTGATCAATAGTAAATGGCCAATACTATGACAACTAAAGGCAAATTTCTGAATGTTTTATTCGCTGTACTGAGATTAGAACTTAAAGTTTGTGAGAAAGTTCACTTCACATGGAAAGTTGTATCGGACAAATGTGACTTTAAGTTTGTAAATACATTCATTAATAATCTATTGCGCGTTAAAATACTTTTAAATTGTGAACTTGAGTGGTGCATATG
Source organism: Maratus speciosus (assembly GCA_963932465.1). Classification (NCBI taxonomy): domain Eukaryota; kingdom Metazoa; phylum Arthropoda; class Arachnida; order Araneae; family Salticidae; genus Maratus; species Maratus speciosus. The sequence continues at coordinate 399,605,359 of OZ010786.1, forward strand.
TAAATTTTGAGAATGTGAAAATAACGTACAGTTTAGATTTTATAGATGAAAATTTTATGATGTGACAAAGCAAAATCATTTTTACTGATTTTTCATCCCGTAAAAATAAGCGTAAGAGCCGCAATCGATAACGTCATCATAACTATTCATCTTGATTACGTACTCTAATACAGTTTAATTTTTCAATAATTTAAGCAGTTGAAGTTCGTGGAAATAACATTTTATTAATTTTAGGGTAAAAATATTATTTGTTTTAAGAATTAGACAACCAATGAAGGAAGATTTTTTTATTGTAATTATTTTTGTAGGTTTATCATAAATTTGATATAACAGTTTCTTTCCAAACATTTTAGTTCGTCGAATTTCGACGGGTTCCAGCTCGTTACATTAATAAACAATTAAATTTAAAAAATCAAAAAACCCGACTGCGTAAAAAGCGAACTAATTAAAAATTTCTCATCAATGTGAAACTGTTTTTTTTTCAATTCCTACTATTAGCTCAAACTCTCGCTATATATATCTTGTTCAAATTGTCAATCGTTAATAAAATACTTATTATTCATCCAATCAAGTTCAAATAAATTTTTTGAAACTTGTACTGGATGACACTTGATGTTAATCTAGTTTTTTTCAAATATTAATTCATTAATTAAATTAAATTAATTAATTTTCAATAATCGAGAGAGCGCTCTTCTTGATCAAGGTATTTTAAGACCGAGAGAGCCCTTTTCTTGATCAAGGCGTTTTAAGCGCTACTCAAGAAGAAAGAAGAATGGGCAAAAAAAAAATTCTCTTAATGACCTAAGTAGGAATTGACTTAAAATATTTTTTTTATATATTACTTGTTTATATTACTTACCTATTTTTTTATTTATTTGTTTTGATGACTTTTAAGTTGTGTTTAATTCTTAGTTCCTATCTATAAACACTGTTTTGATGAGGTCTATAGATGTCTATGCAGTAAAGCTAGAGATCCACAATACATACACAATTTCCAGGTTGTATAATATTTTAACGGAGCTTCTGACTGTAAAATAGTCAATGAAACATCGTCTTCATTTTGAAAGACCTATCCAATGATATGCTACTCAATAGGGTGCGTAAATTTTTTTTCGTCTCTACCGCCATTTTGTATTTTACGGCCGCCATTTTGAATTTATTAAAACAAAACCTAGCCTATAACCACCGGGCCGTTAAGACGAATTGATAGAGACCTCATTCATTAAAATCCATCCAGCCGTTGGGATGTTTCGAGGATATAAAGAAATGCACATACACAGATACGCGTGAAACACATAACCCTTCTTTCCAGTCGGATAAAAAAAAAAAAAAAAAAAAAAAGACATTAAAAACATAATGTAGTTTAGAATAAAAGAAAAAAGATGCTTAAAAACATCATAAATTTTGAAGCTGTATAAAAAACAAACAAACAAACAAAACTAGATTTTTGAAAATGTTTCTCTGTAATTAATTAAAGTATATTTTCTAAGGATTTCATTAACAGAAAGTTTATTATCGCTATTACTATTTTTACAAAAGAAATTGCTTGCCCGACACGTTTTAGGAAAAATTAAGTCTAGTTCCGACCCAGCCGGAGTATGTAGAATAAAATGTGAGACTGATTCTGGCCTGGCCCGAGGCCGTTGAAAAAAATAAATTCGGGTTCAGAGTATAGGTGCATATTCACGGTTGCCAGTCTCCACGTGGCGACTAAATATTTTGTTGTGGCCACTAACTTTCGGTTCTCAGCCACCATATGTTATTTTAAAAGACAAATTTTGTTATATAAAAACAAATATTTCAAGTGTATTTGGATTTTTGTAGCGCGAAATAATCTCACACATTCACAATTTCTTTATATGTACTTTTGTATAACAAAATCAAAATGAGAAATAGTGTTTTTTTAATATTCCCCACTACCATGATTGCTCAGCATTATAGATTTTTTTTTTTCACTGTATCTTGCTCAACTTTATCTTCTACCTGTACATAGTTTAAGATTTATAATATACTTAATTAGTATGCAAAATTTCACGAATTTTATGATTAAATTAATAATATACATTGTATATGTGTATATATTAAATAAATTATTTTTACACTTTGAATTCTTGCGTTCTTGTTTAGTTTTTTCCCCATATAAACGCTATTGTTTTTGTGCGTTTGTTTCACAATGTGGCCACTGGATTTTTTAGGTTTAGGAGCCACTGGCCCCTTCCAGATTTTCGGAATCTACACCTATAGTTCATACACGATGCAGCAGTCCGATGCCGATCTCTTCCCTAATCATTTTATAGAGGTTGCCAAACTAGCACAGACTCGTGCGGCACATTTGTACTTAAAATAAAGTATCAAAAGAAAGCCCCCCCCCCCCTCTAGCAGACAGAAAATTCTAATGATTTTAAGGTGGGCTTGTAATTAAAACTTTTGTGAAAAGGATAGGAAAAGTGCTAGGGTGAGGGGTATAGTTGAAATTTATGAAATTTCACAGGATTTATAAAATTTGCAAAATAAAATTACATCAAATTAACATTTTTCGGATTCAAAATTTCCTTCCATAGAAGCTAAGTAGTTTCCATTAATAAAAATAATAAATTAATGAAACAAATTTACATAAAGTAAGTAATTTAGATATGAAAGAAATATGAACAAAAAATATAAAACCTAAACTAAATATAAATATCTATTAAATCTTGGAGCATAAAAATCAAGGAAAACATTAATAGTATAATATAAAGAACATATGCGATACTTATACAATGATATGTGTAGAGATTGGATAAAAATAAATTGCATAAGATAAATTCACTGTAAAAAAATGGACTAAAAAACGGAGAATCTACTGGCAATCTAGATGCCAGTACTATTTCCGTTTTTTTACGGAAATTTTTTCACATAAATTACAGAAACATTTCCTTTTTAATCATAAAAGCGGAAATTTTTCTGTAATATATGGGGAAAATTTTCCATAACAATACGGAAATAGTACTGGCGTCTAGATTGCCAGTAGAATCTCCGTTTTTTAGTCCATTTTTTTTACAGTGTTCATTTAGGACAGGCATGTCAAACTCGTTTACTGCAGCGGGCCAAATTAAGCATTATATACAAAGACGCAGGCCACATTAAAAAAAAGAAAGGTTATTACTATTGAACAGAGTTAAATTTGTGCATACATCAAAATAAAACCATATTATCCCGAAATCAGTTCTTAGATGAATTTACACTGAATTTCGGTTAATTGCAGCATTAAATTAAAAACAACAATTTCGACATCAAACACTAGAGGTAAACAGATTAACCCCTTGGGGACGAGCGATGAGTATTCGTGCCATGTAAGGTGCTCAGAATCGGGGATTATTCTCACCAGTAAAATTTTATTGTAAATTTTGCGTTATTTAACCCGAGCATTTTCCAGATTCAATTAGCCAAAACTTTCCGTTTAAAAAAACCGGTGATTAAAGATTAAATATTCTGTAAAAGACTATTGTCCCCAAGGCGTTAAATTGATTTTCATATTCCTTCAACTTTAGAAATCTTCTTTTGAATTTATTTTGTAATATAATTTTTCAAACTTAATTAATATAATAAAAAAATCAACTTCGACGATTTTTGTAATAATTCATTTCCTAGCAACATTTAAAATAAATATAAATTTTATTTCAAAAATTGTTTTGCCAAACTTTTAAATTTTGCTTGAAAATGGTAATACTATTAACACTAGAATGCCCGGAAGGTGTCGATCCGACTCCGACCATATGATTAAATGTTAACTGGAACCAGAAATTCTTTCATAAAATAAGTTCAATTTAAACCACGGAAACCACGCAGATTTACGTTAAATAAATCAGTCAAATAATTTTAAATAAAAATTCTGGTGTCAAATATTTTTATGAAACTTGAGTAAAATTTCCGGGCGTTCCAGTGTTAAATAACACGATACCATTATGAACTTTGCCAGGAACTTTAAGTTTAGTAAGGTGATTTGCTATATTAACTGAAATTGCTAAGTAGAAAATGGTATCCTGGTGTAATAGTTTAAAATTAACGGTTAAACCTTTTTGGGTAAGAAATACATAGATTTTCTGTATAAGAAGGTATATCTATTTATTTTTACTACCCATATCGCGAATATTTTATTAGATTGTCGATGATTAAACCGGTACGTACAAATGACAATTAACAATTTTAAATAAGCTTTGAATCACATATTAGACTTTAAATATTTAATGCGCAAAATCATACAAAACAAGCATTTCTCCCATCTCTGCATTTTTCAATTTTGTGCTTGTGCATTTTTAATCTTGGCAAAAGCACTGTTAATTACAAATTTATTTTTTTAATTGCATACTGTGTTCATTCAAGCCTTTTAAAACGAAGAGAGTTAAAAATGTCAGCTACTGTGATTATATCGAGAATTGGAATAATTTCCAGAAGCTTCTCACTTATTTTTAAATTCACATAATATCTTTGATTCAAATTTCTGCAAGCACTTTCTGCTTGGGAACTGTATGAATGCGTACTTTCTGCTTGAGCGGGCCACAGTTAAATTGTTGGCGGGCCAACTGCGGAGAACTTTATCGAAAAAACTTTAAAATAATTAATTTATTTATGCAAATCGGATTTACTGGGAAAAATTACGTCATACATTAAACCGACACATTTAAAACTATTTTTTTATGGATAATATTCATGTGACGTCACATTGGGAATCAAATCATATATATATATATATGGTGGAAGCAAACAAACGAACAACAACAACAAAAAAAAAAAAGAAAAAAAAAAGCGGCTAGCAAATTTGTTTATATATTTCGTCACTTGAAGCAGCATAAATGCAGGGAAATACATGGGCAAAATCCTTTTGCTTTATTTTGTACGAATTACTGTTCGATAAATAATAATAGAAACTTTGTATACATACTTATTAACTAAAATAAATAATTTACATTTGAAAAATAACCTGGAAATATGCATGATAGTGATGAGAAAAGAATTCATGCATAAGCTATATCTGTTCCTGAAAATATCTAAAAATCGATCAAAAGATAAAATGTAAGAGCAAAATTTAAAAACGCGGTCCTTTTCAACACCCTCGTTCTGAATGTTATTTTCCAAGCAGACAGATATTTTTAACCTCGAACCCAAAGGAAGGATATTGTCCATAGTGTCGTTTTAAAAGTCCGAGAGGAAGCGAAATTTTTAACCTAACAATTTTACACAAGCTGATATTCAAATGTGTAATTGACCTTACTTATCAATCCCCAAAACAGCCACAAGCTGTCATAGCAGCGGTGAATGAGACCATGGTAACCGGAAAATGCCACATTCAAGCGTTAAAACATGGCAACCCCTATTACAGAAGACGGTCGCCATTTGTGATAACATCATTCAGTTATTCATCATCGGATAATCTTTTAAAAATAGGATACATTACCATGTAGGGTAGACCGGGGCTAGTTGGCACGCTTTTTCTTCTAATAATTAAAAAAAAATTACAATTCAACATTTTAAATTTCTTTTTATGTTACCACTATCAGTGTACTTTCAGGAAGAAGTAACAATAGTAAAGTTTGAAAATATTAACTATAAGTATTAGTTTAGAGGCTCAAATTGATACCAAGTTGCTTGGGCCAACCTGCCCGGATTGCGGGGTAAGTTGGCCCACGTCATTTTTTAATGTTCTGATAGTGTAAAAGTTTAAGAAAGGATCAAAATTTTACCAAATCTTAATTTTTATTTCTTTCGAACGAAAACACAAAAATTAAAATAAAAAATTTCGTCAAATCACAAGATATAAAATTCACTTAAGTTTATCATAAATCCTCTTAATATTATCCACAATTTTTGTATTGACAAGCTTTTGATAGGAGCAATTCTTACAGCAAAAAGAAATTAAAAACAAAAAAAGTGTGTGTGTGTGTGGGAGGGGGGGGGAGGGAGGTTGTATAATAAAAAAAATCACATTTCCCTTAATCCGTTGCGGGCCAACATGCCCCGTGCCAAATGGGCCAATTAACCCCGTATCGCCATTTTTGTTTTTCATGACTGTAACGAATTATTCTGAAAGTATTTCAATAAAAAAACATGCCCTACAATAACTACGAACAATTATTTTTCTGAATTATTATATATCAAAATCTAAAATGTAATTTACAAACAAATAAAAAATGATTATTTATAAGAGAGGAAATTTACTCATCTTTGCAAAATTTTGAAAATTCTCAATAATTCTTCAACGGACGCTCCGACTTCAATGGTGCTTATGTTGGAGGAGGAAAGCGAAGAAACACATACTTGGCTGGACTGACAATGTTATCCAACGCAAAGTTAAAAAAGTATTGCGACTGGGCCAACATGCCCCTATGGCCAACTATCCCCGGTCTAACCTACTCTGAGGCTGCGGAGTCTGAACGGGGCTTGGCGAGCGTAGCTCGCAGTGGGCAGAGCAAGTTTCTCAATCTCTCAGTTCTATAGTTTCTCAACGAATCAACACTTTCTAGAAATTTTAAAGACGAGTTTTATCTTTAAGATTTCAAAAAATTGTTGATTTTTTTCAGAAATACATTATTTGACAGAATATTTATTTATAGTTACAAATACTTTTTTGTTTCTCCCTTAACTGATTAATTTCTTCGGAGAAAACTTTTTGATAATTTTCGAATTTTGAACGTCAATATATCTAACCCGGGTCGCAGAACATACTGCTCGATATGCACCATAACGAGTGAAAATTTTTAAATTAAAAACTAATAATTAGTAATTTAGTAAATAGTAATTTAGTACACTAGTAATTTGTAAACTAATAGATTTTTTATATTTATTTTTTATATTCTCCTCTAACAACACTAAAAAGCAATTTTTATATTAAAAAAATATCAATTACATGTTCAAATAAAGTTTTGAAATGTATTAATTTATTATAATAAACGCTTTCCTACATAGTAGTTGAAAAGGGCTACAAATTCGGTTTGTCTATCTGTCCGTACTTTAATTCGCGTAAATATACTCGGAGTGTCATGTATTTGATATGTATATTTGATATTGTTATTGAAATTAACCACAGCATGCACGGTATTGAAAATGGAGTGTGAAGCATTTATAGTTCGTTTACAGCGACACTCAAAAGAATTCCGTTACATTACGGTCTATGGAGAAAAATGATTTGCGTTGTAATTAAAAATGTTACGCTTTTCGAACATTTTGAAATTGATATACATCGCTGAATTGCACTACAAGATGCTTATTATAGAATGTGGTGTGCATAGATTTAATCGCTCATTTACAGTAACACACAAAATAATTCGGATACAGTACGGTCTGTGATCGATAAATTGTTGAAAGTGTGATTTCACTTGTGGTATGCTTTTTTAAATGTAACTATTTTTTTTTACGTATTATTTGATTTGTATAAATTCTATAGATCATATACAGGGCTGCACAAAAGAATTAGAGTACAGTAATACCCCGACCTACGTCAGCAATACGTTTCAAAACTAGCGACGTAAGTCGAAGTACATTTAGATACGAAAAAAAAAATTAATACGTAATAAAATTTTCTAATGAACATATTCTATTGTATTTAGAGATTATGTTTCATACATTTAACGTTAGTAAAAAAAATGCGTTTGAAATACAAGAATTTGGAATAAATCAATAAATTGTCAACTTACAATTTATAGTTATTCTAGCAGTCCCGTTTAAGCACGTGAAAAAATTTGCAATGAAGTTTGAACCGACAAGTTTATCTTTTTTCTCGTAAAATCTTGTTGTAACAGCAGAGTGAATTTTCTAATCTTTTTCTAGTCATTACTAGACTTTGCTCATCTGAATCAATATTTTCAAGAACCTTCATTCGAGTTTCAATAAGGTTTAGTCCTTCGGTTAATTTTGCAACCTACATAATTTCCCCCCTTCCCCCCTAAGCTCAAAATATTTATCTATTTTTTTTTTCTGTAGTACTTTGTTTCTTTAATTCGATAAATTTGTCGATGGTTTATTCCGGATCAGGGGAATTTATGAGTTCAACAACATCTTTAAGTTCATGTCTAAGTTGAGTTCTCTTCCATTTTCGATGATTTCATCAATTAAGAGAGATAGATAATCACAATTTTCAGATGATTTCTTAGTCTCTGCGAAGGAAAAGGGGCACAGTCTTTTCAAGCATCGCTCAATGTGTTTTGCTGCACTTCACCCCATAAATTCCCTATGACTGTGACTGCATCTGAAATGTTAAATTTCTTCCAAAAATCTTCAAAAAAGTTCTAAGTGCGTCTTAATCAAGGCAAAAAAATTTCCAGTCAAGACGACGTAAATTCAGGGTGACGTAAGTCGGGGGTATTACTGTATAACGCTTATTGACGGAAATTGCTGAATGGAAATTTTCAACTGTGTTATGCGTTTTTTAACTGACCTAAATATTTGCACAGTATGCAGTATATATACAAATCTATAGATCATGTATATACAGGGCTGCACAAAAAAAAATCGGATATGTTTTCGACTATTGCAGATAATCGCTGAAATTGGGTTTTCAAATGTGTTATACGCTAAAAAGTGCTTCATAAACTATGCTTGACGCTTCGTTCTTCTTAATACATTTTCCCACATCTAAAATTTTTTTGATAAATTATCTGTATTATTATAATAACTTATTTTTTTTTTATCTTTTAAAGGAAAAGAAGATGAAATATCTCGTTGTTTTAATTTGTCTCCTCGTCTTGGCTGAATATGATCAAGTATCAGCCGAAACTGGTATGCATATATATCTACCTTACATATATATATAATTTTAATGTAATGATTTTATGAAACGAAATTATGAAGCGTTTTCTGAAACGAAAATATGAAAAGATTTTCTGAAACAACATTATGAAACATTTATTGAAATGCTTAAATGCAGCGTTTGTAGATCGCTGATGGTAATGTGCTTTTAATATGCTGTTATAGTCACCTACAGCATGATTTTTCCTGAAGATTGTGTGTGTAGTAGAATTTTACAAGGCCGCACAAATAATTCTATTACACCACAGTCTATGGGCAGGCCCTGATTACCGAATAGGCACAAGAAGCACATGCTTCCCTTTGAAAATTTTGAAGGGGCTCGAAATTGAGAAAACAGGGGGGGGGGGATTTTATATTAGATTAATTCCATTACAAAATTTTTATTTCTTTTCAAATTATTAGCTCATTTATATATGTTTTTATATAATAAAAGATAAACGGCTCCTGTATCTACGTGTATGCTAATATTATAATATAAACTAATATTATAATATATGCTAATATTATATTATAAAGCAGTAACGTTTGTGGAGTGTAATCTCTGAAACTACCTAGCCGATTAAATAAATAATGGTTTGAAAATGCTAGTGACCATCTCTGCCCAACAAAGACTGTATTTTATGTCGATACAACAACTCCATGGGAGTAGGAGCAGAAAAGTTCTAAAATTGCGAATTCTGCCATATTGTTTGGGCTACTAGAGGTTTGAAATTTTGTGCGGTGGTTACTTTTAAGATATAAATACTCGTTATGAACGCTTTCTAAAAGGTTCGAAATTTTAAAGTGAGAAATAAACGTAAAACGTTCTAGAAAATTTCTAAATCACGATTTCATTGGAATTGCTAGAGAAAGAAATTTTCAAATTTCACCTGGCTATTACTTTTAAGACGTAAATGCCGATCAGTAAAAAAAAAGAAAAAAAAACGGAAATTAAAAGGGTGCACTATAAAAAAAGATCTAAGCTGCAATTACTGTAATACTGTTGGGTCTAGAAACTTAAAATTTGGCATGGTAGTAACTTATAAGATGTAAATGCTCGGTGTAGAACAAATTCAAACTGCAATTTCTATCATACAGTTGAGGCTAGAGAATTAAAATTTGGCATGGTAGTAACTTATAAGATGTAAATACTCGCACTAAAACTCATCTAGCATTGAATAAATTGTGTAAATATTGAATAAATGTCGGTATGAAACAGCGAATAGCTTGCCCGAAAGTACTTGTCAAAATGTTCCATCTGTAGGCTTTTCTCTCTCTCTCACCAAGGCCCCTAACAGAGAAAAGTGTCTGTTTAAATTTGATATGCAATTTTTTTCCAACTTCACTAATCTAGAGATTTTTTCATAAGGTTATTTTCTCAATTGTCATAAGGCAACCGGTTCATAATGGCGTATTTTAGCTTGCTTGATTTGTTGAAAAAATACGTATGGATTTGTAAATTACTTGAAATGGCACTTTCACAGCTCAAAAGTTATGCAGAAGAGATATTCATATCTCGTGTCATAACATACGCTGCAGTCATTGCTGATTTGTTTCCTTTAATGTATGATAACGCGTAATACAGCTCACCTTGTTAAGAATGTTTGAAAACAAAGCAATACAGCGTATGTAGTGGCCAGCATGCTCTCCTTTAAATCCGATCGAGCATATCTGGAACACGCGCGGATGACGCACTTCATGCCTCTGTTGACATTTTCGGGACTTTGATATATCACCTTTTTAAGAGACTTAAACTCTTATCGACAAATTTATCGCATATATGAAAAACAGATATTCAAGAGTATTAACTATTCGAGTGGGCAACAGACCATATAAAAGTCCTTCATTCTCTTCAAACATAATTTTTTTTTGTCATTTGGAGGTACTCAAATTCGTGCGGAGCACTTGTTTGTGTTTTTGACATCATTTCAAGAGTAAAAATACCGATATAAGATGTTTTAGTGTTTTATTTTCTCCATTAATTCTCATGTATTGCGCACTTCCAATTTTATACCCATGCACGGCTGTCTTGCAGGTTTGCTTTGCCATTTTTTTAACAGTGTATATTGTATAGAGTGAAAAAGATATAATAAATACTTTAAAAATAAGAAGAATGCAATGGTTATGCCATCTAATCAGAATAGGGGGTTGAGCGAAACACAAAGAGGATTTATAGTGGTAATTTATTTGGGAAAAGAAATATTGGTAGACCCAGGAAGAGCTGGATAAAAGAGATAGAGAAAGATCTTGCAGAAAACCAAATTATAAATTATAAAGTAAAGGCCAGAGATCGGAAGGTCTGGTTCTATTGAGGGAGGTCAAAATCCTACATGGATTGTAGCAGAATTGTGTAAGTAAGTAAGTATATTGTATAGAGTATTTTGTAATTCTACCATTCAATTTGCTCGTTTTCATTTGAATTTGTGGCAGTATACGAGTTCTGTCTGATAAGTATCAGACTTCTATTTTTTCCGCGAGCAATAGTGATTCTAAGGCGGCGCCACTGTGCACATTAGAAGGAGACAGCTTAATGCGCATGCCTCAATTTTTTCCACGAATTCCAGTGACCCAGTTGTTGCCTGCTGGCCACCGAATGAGGAGCTGTCATACGTGTGGGCCGGATTTTGATTTCTCTCAAGATGACTGATGTTTGAAAAAAGGTACTGCATCAAAGTTTGTCAGAGCTTGGTGATTCTCAAAGCGAAAAAATTCGCAGGATTTATAAGGTGTCGTAAGATTCATTAATGCTCCAGCTCATTCATCGAACCTGAATCAGACTTTCTTGGCAATATAGGGAATCCCATTCGTTCGCCAAATTCCATACTCTTCAGACATGGCTCCTTGCGACTTCTGGTTGCTTCCGAAATTGAAGGTGCCATTCAAAGATTCCCATTTTGAGAATAGAGATGAGATATGCAGAGTGCGACGGCGGAGTTGAACACCATTCCAGAAAAAGCCTTCCAAAAGTATTTTCTGCAGTGAAAAGAACAGTGGGCTAAGTGAGTGGAAGCGCAAGGGGCCTACCTTGAAGAAAATTAGGGTACCAATCCCGTCAGGTAATTTATATATTTTTTCGGAAAAAAGGTCGAATACTTTTCAGACAGGCCACGTATTGTCAATTAAAGACAGCATCCCATTTTGTATTCTTGTCACAAGTTATTATTAAATCTATGTTATCAGTAAAATCGCTCAGACTAATCCCACTGAGGGAAGTCCTCGTATAGTTTTAAAATTATTGCCAGCGATTTCTAACTCACTAATTGATATATATATATATATATATATATATATATACTAGCAAACCCCGCGGTTTTGCTCGCGTAATAGTTGAAACATGCCAAGTGATATTTGCATGACTATTTTTTATTAGCAGAACACTTTTTGGAATAATTCAAAAATTACAAATTAAGCCGCAGTTTGACTAAACTTCATTATAAAAGTGCAATAGACAGAAATGAGATTTTAATTAATAAGAAGAACTAAAACTAATTCCAAATAAATGATAATTTAGAAAGTATTTTGAGACTTTTATGCTTATTTCATACGCTCATTTCAGTATTCCTTTGAAGTTTTGAATTTTTTAGAAACCATCTTAACATATTTACATCTTAAAATTAACCATCATGTCAAATTCCAAGCTTCTTGTCTAACAGTCTACCACCTCTCTGATGTTAGTGATAAATAACCACATAATAACGACGATAAATAACGATACAGAGTTGAAATAGAATGTCTCGAAAAATGTTGAAACAGAGACTGTCACCATTAATTTGCCAACATTAACCTTGAAATCGGTTGATATTTCCTAATATTCCGTAGAAAACGGAATTTAGATGTTTTTAAAGGTTTTCTTGTTGTTCCTGCCAACCAGGTTGTAGTGACACCGGCATAAAATATAGCCCATATAGGATCAGGGCTTATCACACTTGATTTGAAACCAATAACTTCTGTAATCAGTTTATTATTTCCTGAGATTCCATAAAAATCATAATTTAGGACTCTTTTAGAATGCTTTTCGCTTCTTCCCTTCGCTTCACCCCTTTTTAATTTCGAATTTATTTTCGACTGTTCTTAGAGGACTTTTATGTTTTATAAGTAACTACCGTGCTATATTTAAAGTTTCTAGCCTCTTCAGTACCGCAGTAATCGCAATTTAGAAAGTTTTTTTCTCCTCCAAGCCTCTAGGGGGTTGTTGCACCGACATAAAATATAGCTTATGTTTGAGCACGTTCTATCTCCATCAATTGGAAACCATTATGTTTGAAATCGGTCTCGTATTTCATACGATTGCATAAAAATCGTAATTTAGAACGCTTATAGAACGCTTTTTGCTCACTTCATCCTTTTAAATTTGGAATTTTCTTTCGACAATTCTTAGAAAGCATTTACATCTTTGAAGTAATTACCATTCCAAATTTAAAATGTCAGGCCCCTCAGTAACACAAAAACGCAATTTAGAGCATTTTTTGCTCCTGTAACCCCCAGATGGTAGTGTAAACCCCAGGTGTTAGTGACAACAATGTAAAACATAAACTATGTTGGAGCGGGGATTGTCACCATCAATTTGAAACCATTACTTCTGAAATCGGTTATATTTCCTGAGATTCCCTAGAAAGCGCTATTTAGAACGTTTTTAGAACGCTTTTCGTTCATTTTCACCCCTTTTAAATTTCAAATTTTTAAAGAACTCTACTCAGAAAACATTTACATCTCATAAGTTATTACCATGCCAAATTTCAAATTGCTCCCTCATTGCATGCATGGTCACGGTGATGTCGTTTTGACGTCACTGTAAGTCACTGTGGTCATGTCACATCTGTGACCAAAATGCCACCACTCAGTGATGTCACATTGTGACTGAGATGTGGACTTCTTAGAAAACTTTAAAAAATTACGAAAATTCTTCAAAACATGTTATTTACTGTAAAATTATATTTTTCTGGCAATTAAAAAAAAAGTTGTGACGTCACTGTTATGTCACTACTATGTAACGTACGTCACGTGACTTATGTGACAAAAAAACCACCATATTGTAAGTCACAGTGTGACAAAAATATGAACTTCAAAAATCTTTCAAAATGAAGAGAAATGTTTTAAACAGTATTTTAAACAGTCCCGAGTTACAGCGGCATAAGGAATGAAAATATATTAGTGGATAGCAAATGTTAAATTCTGTCACGAAAGGGGGGGGGGGGGGTGAGTGGACATAATAAATAAAGTGAATAACAAAAAAAAAAAAAGAAAAAAAGAAAATACAAGCATTAATAAACTAAATTTTCAGGCTATATTTTATCAATCTGATATCTAAGACAGTGAATGTATACTTTTTCATGATTTCAATTTTATCTAGCATTGCAATTTAACATAATAATCCTTCGCTGATTGTCATTATTATAAAAGTGTTTCTCGGAAAAATGGTACGGGATGGAGCAATTTGAATAATATATTTAGAATTAGGAATATTACATTTGCACGCTTTACATATTTAGTTTGCTGGGAGGAAATTTATTTATTCATTTATTTTTTTACCACCAGGGTTATTCGAAACACTTAACTGGTTTCAAACTAAATATTTTCTATTACAGTTAAATCTGCACTTTTTAATGAGCACGTAGAAAGAGTCTTCAGAGTTTAGTCATCTATGAATTTCTTGATTTATAATTTGCATTCAAATCATAAATTCTACTTCTTTCAGACATTTTAAATAAAAGTAGCATTTTCTGAAAATAAAAGAAATATACAAAATGTGTGCAAAACCCATGATATAATTACTTATTCGTATTTAAAATCTGTATTTTAGAGATATGACTTAAATTTATTTTTACACCTTTTAAAAAATTAAACAATGTTTTATCTAATAAACTCTAATTATGAATATTATTATCATAATTATTTACAAAAAAGGAACTTTACTATCCATTTTAACTTGAATTGTTTGGTACGGATAAAAAGAAAAGGTTTAAAATACATTGGAAAATTCTTCAAATAAAAAATTTTAATTAACGATACTTTCAGAAAATTACTGCGGATTCAAGTTCCAAATCTCTTGTATAAAAAAACAAATAATCTGTAACAGACCACCTGCGGAAAATCGTCTGCCCACAGAAAAATAAATATGAGAAGACGCGGGAAATAGTTCACTGTTTAGAAAATCACCATGTCTACAACACTTTAAGATAAGGAAATGACTTCGGCCATTTTAGGATATACGAATATTAATGGAACGTATATGTAAGTCTTATTTAATATAAATATTTTATTCCTGATTTGTATATTGTGAGTTAAATAGTTTTATGTTATATTTGTAAAAGACTGATCTGGATTTGTCAGAAGCGATATTTTCTAATTCGATAACTGTAAAGAAAATATCTTAATCTGTCATCGCTTAAAAAATAAAAAAAAGCTGCGCAGAGATTGATTCATGCCTACATTCATACTGGAACTAATATAAACATTAATTTACACTTACTTGAGATTGAAGATGTGTTGAAACAATGATTTGGAATTTTTTTTTCGGCTTCTTACTATTTTTTTATTACTAACACTTATTGTTATTATTATTTTGGGGTTAAATATGATGTTCGATTATCATGACGTTACGAAACTGTTTCAGATTAGAAATTAACATTATACTGGGAAAACGTATTTTTACATACTACAGTAGTGAAACATTTGAAAGATTTTCTTTTAGTGCTAATAATATTTTAAGTTATCTTTTAAAATCCTAAATCTTCAAACCAATGTTTTCAGATTTAACATTTGCCAAAATTATAATATAATAGGAATTCCTTATACCATATGGAAATATTTTTGAAATATTGTTAAATCTAATAATGCATTTAATTTATCTATTGTAGTTTGCTGTTGTTTAATAGTACAATTATAAATACTAATTATTATTTTCAGTGTTTTTCAAATTGGTATATTTATTTTTTTAAATTGTATGTAAGCATTTTTTCTGTTTGTGATTTTAATCAAACATTTAATTATAGACATTTTGAAGCGATTATTAAATTTTTTCTATTATAAACTCATTTTCTACGTTTATGATACGCGCAATGATTGGCACTAAAAAGTAAAATATGATATTTAAGCATTGAAATAAAGTGTTTTTCATGTCTGATAGGAAGTTATAGATTAAACTGATTTAGTATATATATTTTTTAAGTTCATATAATACAGGATACATAATATAGGAGACAAAGTTGAAAAGTGCTTATGACTTCGGATTGTATCTCCGTCTGTCCGTCTAGCAGTCTGTCCGCGCTCTAACTCTCGTAAATATACTCGGATCGCCCTGAAATTTTTGGATGTCATTGACGTTTACCATAGCACGGTCCCTATTTGTAATGAAGTTTGTAGCATGTTTATTTCATTTACAAGACAGCCAAAAGTATTCCGTTAGTTTACGGCCTATGGGAAAAAAATCGTTTCAAATCATTTTTAATGATTTTACGCACGCTTTCAAACAGAATAAAATTGATATGCATTTATGAAGCACACTAAAATATGCATTCTGTTGACTATGCGATGCAAAGAATAGTTATTATTCATTTACAGGGCTAAAAAAGGAATTCCGATACATAATGATATAGGGGTGGAGGGAATTGTTTGCTGCGTACTTTAATTATGTTAATCTGTTTCACATATAATGAAATTGATATACGTCGCTGAGGTTTACATACTATAAATTATTTCATGTATAATACGAATAATACGTATATAGCATTTACAGGGACACATTATCTATACTCCTATTATAAAGAGGTAAAAATTGTTTATTTGTAGGAGGTAAGCTCTGGAACTACCGAACCAATTCCAAAAGTAATGGTATCAAAATTATGGTGTTAGTCCAACTTAGAACATAGGCTATATCTTATGTCCGTGCCACTGGCCAAAAGGGGGTGCAGGAGCCAAAAACGTTCTAAAAATGCAATTTCTGTGTTACTGGATGGCCTAGAAACATGAAATTTGGAATATTAGTTACTTATAAGATATAAATTATGTCTAAGAACAGTTCTTAAACAATTCGAAATTAAAAAGGGGTGAAAATGCACAAAAAGCGTTCTAAAAAACGTTCTAAATGGTAGTTTCTACATAATCTCAGGAAATACCAAACCGATTTAAAAAATATTGGTGTCAAAATGATGGTGACGACGCTTGCTCCAAGATAGACTATATTTTATGTCGGTGCCACTACCCTAAAGGGTGTGCAGGAGCAAAAACTTTCTAAAAATGCGATTTATGTGTTACTGAAGGGCCTAGAAATATGAAATTTGAAATATTAGCTACTTATTTGATATAAAGGAATTCTAAGAACAGTTCCTAAACAATTCGAAATTTAAAAGGGGTGAAAATGCACAAAAAGCGTTCTAAAAAACGTTCTAAATGGTAGTTTCTACATAATCTCAGGAAATACCAAACCGATTTAAAAAATATTGGTGACAAAATAATGGTGACAACGCTTGCTCCAAGACAGGCTATATTTTATGTCGGTGCCACAACCCCAAAGTGCGTGCAGAAGTAAAACGTTCTAAACTGCGGTTTTTGCGTTACGGAAGGGCCTAGAATCATGAAATTTGGAATGGTAGTTAGTTATAATATATCAATGATCTCTAAGGTCATTTCCTAAAAAATCGAAATTTAAAAGGGGTGAAAATGCGCGAAAAGCGTTCTAAAAAACGTTCTACATGATGGTTTCCACACAATCTCAGGAAATACAAAACCGATTTAAAAAATAAAGACGTCAAAATCATGGTGACAACCCTTGCTCCAACATAGGCTATGTTCTATGTCGGCGCCACTATTCCAAAGGGGGTGCAGAAGTAAAACGTTCTAAACTGCGGTTTTTGCGTTACGGAAGGGCCTAGAATCGTGAAATTTGGAATGGTAGTTAGTTATAACATATCAATGATCTCTAAGGACATTTCCTAAAAAAATCGAAATTTAAAAGGGGGTCAAAATGCGCAAAAAGCGTTGTAAAAAACGTTCTAAATTGCGATTTCTATGCAATCTCAGGAAGTACTGAACCGATTTCAAATATAATGGTGTAAAAATTGATTGTTACAGATCTTCCTCTAAGATAGGCTATATTTTATATCTGTTTCCACAACCCCAGAGGAGATGCAGGAGCAAAATGCGCGAAAAGCATTCTAAAAACGTTCTAAATTCCGATTAATCAGCAATATCTCAGGAAGCATCAAGCTGATTTCAAAAGTAATGGTAGGAAATATATGCTGACAACCTCTGCTCTAACATAGACGCTATTTTATGTCGGTATCACAATCACCTAGACGTTGCAGGAGCAAAAAAGCGTTCTAAATTTCAATTTCTGTGACCGGTAGGGGCTAGCAACTTAACATTAGGCAAGGTACATATTTATTAGATATAAATGATCTTTAAGATCAGTTTCGAAAAAATTAGAAATTTAAAAAAGGGTGAAAATGCGCGAAAAGCGTTCTAAAACCGTTCTAAATTGCGATTTCTACTCAATCTCAGAAATAACAAAGCTATTTCAAAAGTAATGGTTGCAAATCAATGGTGACAGTCCCTGCTATAACATAGGTTATATTTTATGTTGTTGTCACTACCATCTGAGGGTTGCAAAAGCAAAACATGTTCTAAGTTGCGTTTTTTGCACAACTCAGCGGTCTAACACTTTGAAGTATGGCATGGTATTTACTTACAAGATGCAACTGCTTTCTAAGAGCAGTCGAAAGAAAATTCTAAATTTAAAAAGATGAAGTGAGCGAAAAGCGTTATAAATTACAATTTTTATGCAATCTTATCAAATACCAGACCGATTAAAAAAATAATGATGACAAATTGTTGGTGATAGAACCTACTCAAACATAAGCTATATTTTATGTCTGTGCCACTACCACCAGGTGGTTGCAGGAGCTAAAAACTTCCTAAATTGCGATTTCTGTGATACTGAAGAGGCTAGAAACTTTAAATATGGCATGGTAGTTACTTATAAAATATAAATGCCCTCGAAGGACTGTCGAAAATATATTTGAATTAAAAAGGGGTGAAGCGAAGGGGAGGTACGAAAAGCATTCTAAAAAAATCCTAAATTACGATTTCGATGCAATTTCAGGGAATATAAACCGATTATAAAAGTAATAGTTGCGAATCAATGGTAACAGTCTCTTATCCGACACAGGCTATATTTTATGCCGATGATTCTACCACCTGGGGTTCACAGGAACAACAAACGTTCTAAAAAAGGGCTTTAAAAGATTTCTAAATTACGTTTCTGTGGAATATTAGGAAAAAACAAACCGATTTCAAAATTAATGTTGGCAAATTAATGGTGACAGTTCCTATTTCAACATATCCCTTTATTTTGAGAGAGGTGGTAGGACTTGGAATTTGACATGATAGTTAATTTTACGATGTAAGAAGATGGTTTCTAAAAAATGCAAAACTTCCAATGAATACTGACATGAGCGTATTAATTGAGCATAAAAGTTTCAAAACATTTTCTAAATTATCATTTATTTAGTTTTATTTCGTTTTATAAATTTAAGCCTCATTTATGCCTAATGCAGTGTAATAATGATGTTTAATCAAACTGTGTTTTAAATAGTAATTTTTGAATTATTCCTAAAAGTAATAAGTACCTTTTAATAAAAAAAAACTTTGAATAAATAAAATATTACCTTTTAATCAAATAAAAATTTAGTTAGTACCTTTTAATAAAAATTAGACATATAAATGTCATTTGGCATATTTCAAATATTACGCGAGCAAAGCCGCGGGGTTTGCTAGTATAAAATATTTCAGATACTATATTGTATCCGAAGTACTGAACATTAGCGATGACGGCTGGAAATGCATTTTTAATTATGAAATGCGCTTTTATGATTCACTATATTTATGCATAGTATATGGTGTACATAAATGCTATAATTCCTGTACAGGGCTACATAAAAATATTCGTAAAGGTTACTGGGTATGGGCGCAATTTGCTTAAAGGTGGTTTTTAAATGAGTTATGCTTTTTTTCGCTGAAGTGCATTTAATTTACTAAGAAATGTCTGTAGAATATAGATAAAATGACATACAGGGTCACGTAAAGAATTGGATACATGGCCGTCTATAAATTATAATTTCTGGAAATGTGATTTCAGCAGTTTTAAGAGTGTCTTAGTTTGAATTAAATTTTAACTAAATAGTGGCGCGTAATAAAGATTCTAGGTAAACTACAGGGTTGTACAAAAGTATTCAAGTATGTTTCCATATAATAGTATAAATTGCTGTAAGAGAATTATAACCTGTTAGGCGTTTTCTTGCTAAACTGAATTTTCCTATTATATAGTATATATACACTGAAAAAAATGGGTACTCAAAATTAAGTAAAAAGTACACAATTTTAAATGCGTCACATACTCAAAATTGCTCCGATACAAATGTACTCAAAGTTGAGAAACGCATGTACTAATTTTTTATTCCATGGTTGTGATCAAATATGAATCCCCCAACCCCCCCCCCCCCTAAAAATTAAAGTAAAAATGTCCTGACATTTATTTCCCGTTCAAAGTTATTAACAAGAAACGTTTAATTGATTATTTATTAAGAAAAATAGCAAAATTCTTAACAAGATACTCAAATCGAATATTTTTATGACAAGAGCAATATTTCCAAGCACTTTAAATCATTTTAAAATACTGTGCATAATTTAATATTTACATTAATAAACATCATTTATGCCGCCAAAATGAAATGAACCATTATAGGGTATAAAATTATTCGTTTGTTTGGGTTTGATAACATATGATGTTTCAAAATAGAGAAAGCATAGGTTCATTTTTGATCCAAAAATATTCAATTCGATATGAGTACATCGGTTTACTCATTTTTGAGTACTTGATTTTTTTCAGTGTATCAACCTACAGATCAAATACAGGGCTGTTCAAAAGAATTGGAAAACATATTTGGCTATGGACGGTAACTGCTGAAATCAGTTTTTCAAATGTTTTATGCGTTTTCTAAAATGTTTACTTAGTTATCTTATTTACGTTATTTCCCTAAATTACGATATCTTGTTAAAGCATTCAGGAAGTGTTGGAAAGTATTTTATAATCTATGCTTAACGCATGATTTTCCTTACTTGTTTTTTTTTCTATTTTCCAGATCAGTCTTTTCCTATAAAACATACCAAATCTATTTAGCTCATATTCACAAAATACAATATACACGGGAATAAAAAATTTAAATAAATATTGCTTATAATACCGTTCTATAAATAATAGTTGTATTAATATCCGTTAGACTCCATGTTCGTATTTAATAAAGCAATAAAAAATCACAACACAGTAAAAAACTTACACATTCTAAATATCAAGCTTGAACTCAATATCAAGTTTAGAACTTAATAAAAAAATATGTCAGTTGATAAGCATTGTTCTCTAAGTGGAGACATTAAAAATGTTTTAGAAGAATAGGGCTCCAAAATAGCGATATTTTGCTAAAAGTACGGTAAAAAGATAAGATTTTATATTTACAACAAAAGTTTACTTTAAAATTCATCGCAGTATTAATACTTAGACATTTTCCCAGAGAGAAACATTCGCCTTATATACAATATTTCAAATGAAAATCAAATTTTCAATTAATTGCTTAAAAGGCGCAAAGGCCAACATAGTGAAAAAGATTCCATGTCGGGACTCGAACCCGTGCCTTCAGTACAGCACACTGACATTCTACCGACTAAACCACATGGAACGACACCCAGCCTGTAAAATATCTCACTATTACATGTTGGCAAGGCTACAAACGCAGCACAAGATGGAATATTTATCGTGAGCCACCGACAGGGCCGTGCGAAGAGAAAACTGCGCCCGGGGCAGCGTGTCAATTTGGCGCCCCCCCCCCCCCCCCTCCTTCAAAATTGATAAAGGGCAGAAACAGAAATAAATTATATTGAATAAATATTTTGCGTTTATTTTAGAACTTTAAAAGATTTAATTTTAATTCAGAAATTCCAAACAACTAAATAACAGAAAAGAAAATTGCACTTATTTGTTAATGAGATCATGATGCTTTGCGACAGATTTTTCTTAACCTTTCTCAGATATTTTTCTAGCCATTTTTAATTCTTGTTACTCTTTAAGCTGCAGAAAATGGGTAAAAATCGCTAACAACCTGATTGGAAACAAGCGGTCCCTTCAACCAATTAAGTACTAAAAAAGCAAAACAAACAAAAAACCTGCAGAACATAATGTAATAGATAAAAATAAATTATAATTTCAGTACATTAATTATGAAAGATAACTGAAGCAATGTTTTAATTAACCTTTAACTGATGTCACAGAAATTGTCACATAACTAGTGTGAAGTGGTCTGTGAGACCGCTCCATTGAAAGATGAATAAAAGGCACAATTAACTCATAGGGTGGTGGTTTTGTACTAAACTTTTTGTAGAGGACTGTTATAATTTAAATTCACCTATTCAAAAGTCTCTGGTGATAGTACTAAAGTTCCAAACGGAACAAAATTTTGGTAGTGTTTGTAGTTAAACTGAAAATTGCAAGTTAAACTATAAAAATTGAAAAAAGCCGCGGTCTGAGAGACCGGTAACATCAGTTAAAAGTTAACCCTTAATTGATGTTACCGGTCTCTCAGACCGCGGCTTTTTTTAATTTTTATAGTTTAAATTGGTTTAACTACAAACACTACCGAAATCTTGTACCGTTTGGAACTTTAGTACTATCAACAGAGACTTTTGAATAGGTGCATTTTAATTATAACAGTCCTGTACAAAAAGTTTAGTACAAAAACACCATCCTATGAGTTAATCATGCTTTTTATTTATGTTTCGATGGAGCGGTCTCACAAACCACTTCACACTAGTTATGTGACAATTTCTGTGACATCAGTTAAAGGTTAAAATATAATATAATATCAGGCAAATACATTTACTTCCATTTTATTTTTCTTGCATTTAGGGTAACAAAATCGTTTATTATTTTATGTGTAAAGATTGTGACACACTGAATTTTATAGAAAGTAAATTCAGGTTGCTTAATCTCTCGACTCATAGTAGATCTTAAGTAGTTTTTTACTACTTTATTGTTACTGGAATACTTATAAATTATGTACGCTGTCTCCATGTTTTTGTAATTCCTTGTTTTCCCAAAGTTAAAACTATGGAGCAACTAAAGGATTTCTAATTGATCCATTTTATAAAAGTTCTTATATAATGGTAGAAATAAGGTTTTCGCATTTAATACCTCGCTTAACAATTCAAGTCCATTCAAGTCAGCAATAAAGGGCAAGGTCCAGGCAATATTAACAGATTTTCGATAACCGATCTTAGATTCGCACCAGCTAGAAACTCAAATTCTTGTTTTACATTTCTCAGTTTCTCAAACCTCCAGTTCAGTTGCACGGTTATAGTGTCTCTACGTAACACGAAATCCTCCACATTCATATAAATTTCTAGTTTCATCAGAAGCTTCGTAGTCAAATTGTTCTGCGAATTTTACGTTTTCTGTTTTGCTCAAATAAGGACTCTAACATTTACAGACATAACCAAATCTTCGCTTTCTTGTTCAAAAATTTCCTCTCTTATTGTCAGAAATGTGTTTTTTAGTGTTTCAATCAGTTTGCTGGTGATGAAAACATTGACAGTTTTTTTTCTTCTTTTTTTTTCGTGAGAATAATATTAACTTTTTCCATTTCATTTAAAATGCTGTGTCAAACTAGTAGGCCGTAAATTAAGGGGAATTTCCTTATTTGCTTTATTAAGCTTTTTGCTCCTGAGTAAGTTTACTCATTTTACTTCATTTCTATAAGATCTTCCAGAGCTTTAAAAATCTGTGGCAATTGTTTGTAAACTGCAGATATAGCTTTATTTTTTCATGACCATAGAGTATCGCAATGTTTCTTTAAATAAACTGATAAGTGGGACATAAGTATATCCCATCTTTCAGAAGAAGAGAAGAAAAAACAAACACATTTTATGCAGTTCCGGACATTTTTGGACATACACCAGCAGCACGAACTCAAAGTTTAGAGAATGTGCAGAAGATGGTAAAAAATAGACGAATTTATTTACTTCGATGATTCGAGCTTACACAGCATTATATTGGGAAGCCATATTTGCGCCATATCACAACATTGAGCTCTGAAGGGTTCATATTGGTATTGTTTATGACGGCCTATTATCTACAAGTTGGATATAGTAGGCCGGAGTGGGATGGGAGTGTCCTCTGTAAGGTCTTTCTAAGGGAACCTAACCCATATTTACGCAAGGTTCGAAGAAAACTACGGACAATTTCGAACGATTAGGCTGGCGTGCGCGATTGGGTCGAACTCAGCACCTCCCTCAGCTTTGAGAACAGAACCTCTCGTGCAGCTGTGAATGTCGAGATTGTTGGACATTGGGTTATCTTGAATTTCTTATTCTAATTTTGTCCTTTTTTTTTTTTTTTTTTTTTTTTTTTTTTGACTTGATGTAGTCAAGAAACCTTTCCACGAATGAAAATTTTCTATTTTCGGTATCGTATAATTTGCGTCATTTGTTCTTTGTGTGGTGTACTGGATTCCTAAACTGGACTGTGTTTTAAATTCAGTAACTTGCAAATGGTTACAATTATTAAAAGAAATTCTTGCAGGAGAGTTATGTAAGATATTAGAAGTATTTTTACTGCGGTTCTCGGTTTTAGTTCCAAATAGCAGAGATAGATTGCAAGCAATAAGCACTCAATAGAGGTCTAAACTGAAATCCCTTAGCATCATACGAAGGAAGAAGGTTAAATATATAGAATAGGCCCCTAAAAATAAGATTGTATTGGAGAATGAGACCCACTCTTGAGACCTCTTTTCGCATCGGTGTTAGGCGATTCCGATTTTGGCCTTGATTGAGCACCTATGGCGCTAGATGTTGTCTTTATAGTGCTTGTGTGATTATACATTGCTGGCATAATTGTCAATTCAGTATAAACTTGATTGATTTTCACGAATATTGTTTAATAAAGTATACTGCTGTAACCTGAATTGACTATAAACCTGTTTAATTCTTCAACAAATCATCGATATTTATGTTGTAATGTGAAATTGTAAAACTGCAGTATAAGAATTGAAAAAGTCATTTGTAACGCAAGCAGCTAGTGGATTTGGTTTGCCCTTCGGCATTGCACTGTCACGCTAAAGCGTAAGCTGAGTTCCCGAGGTGGTCATCCCTGCTTGCAGCGCCATCTATAGTTGTTATTTGGAACTAAAGTCGGGAATCGAGGTAAAAAAAATACTGACATTTTACATTACCTTCCCGCAATTTTTTTTTAAATAGCTGTCACCATTTACAGGTTATTGAATTTTAAAAATAGTCAGTCCATTTTAGGACACTCGGTATATGGAGGGCGATCGAACGAAATTGAAAAATACCTTGCTCTAAATTTCTTCTACAATCGTTTTTCTTACTTCATTGGCAAGAAAGTTCATAATTTCATCCTGAATATGATTTGCCATTTGTCTTTTTCACTTTCAATAATTTTCACTTTAACTCTTTTCAAATTTGCTGTCGATTATATGATTTAATTTTAAACGTCTCTCAAGTTTCTTTTAGCGAATGCATGCATTCCTGCGTTCTAGAGCATTTTTATGCTTAGGAATTTTAGGATTTAGTTTCTTCCACATGAAAAACCCACAATCTGGATTGGCTAAGTTTGGAGGGCGATCATGATAATTGGTGAATAGTAAAAAGAGAAAACAAAATATAGTGATTCCCTCAATTAAGTTATCGAATAAGCCGCAATCACCGTTAATAATTTCTCCACTAGGACTAGGTATAATTTTCTTGAACGTTAGTTTGGAAAATCGTAGTCCTTATGCAATCGCAGATTTCATGTAATCAGCATTTTCATCCTGTGCTGGACCTTTTTTTAACAGCAAAGTAATGACCGAATGACTATAAGAATGATCCCATAGTGGAATCAGAATAGGTTAGCAATTCATATTCACTGAGAGTGGCAGGTAGCAGAAACTTTCGTATACGATGTAAAGGGTTCAAAAGTTTAAGAGTGAAAATGTTTAAGAAACACTGTAATAAAATATCACAAAAGCATATTATAAAATCATCAGATCTAAAGAGCTCAATGAAAAGTAAATGTGAACAGCGCAATAATTTTGAAATGAAAAATGTACATACTTCCATTGGGAAAAATATTCTCGATACGTAAATATATACATTTAGTTTTACAAAAATATAGAATATCGAAGAGTGAAAAAAAAAAATTCCAATGAAAATGACCGACGACAATAAAAAAAAAAAAAACTGAAATTGGTAGTACAAATTTGGCGCCCATAAATTTCCGCGCCCGGGGCGACCGCCCCCTTCTCCCCCCCCCTTTAGCACGGTGCTGGCCACCGACATGGGGCAAACACGATACTTAATTAAATCCAGCATCGATTGAAACTATATTAATACTTGGAAATTTTTCCAGGGAGAAACTTTCGCCTTGCATACAATATTTCAAATTAAAATTGCCTTTTAAGCAAATAATTTGAAATTTGATTTTCATTTGAAATATTGTATGCAAGGCCAATGGTTCGCTCTGGAAAAAATTCCAAGTATTAATATAGTTTCAATTGATGCTGGATTTAATTAAGTTTCGCGTTTGCCCCATGTCGGTGGTTCACGATAAATATTCCATCTTGTGCTGCGTTTGTAGCCTTGCCAACATGTAATAGTGAGAAATTTTCCAGGCTGGGTATCGTTTTATGCGGTTTAGTCGGTAGAATGTCAGTGCGCTATACTGATGGCCCGGTTTCGAGTCCCAGCATGGAATCTTTTTCACTATGTTCGCCTTTTCGCCTTTTAAGCAATTAATTTGAAATTTGATTTTCATTCGAAATCATCATAGTGTTTATGACAAGTTCGTCACAAATGACACATGTTTCACAGATTGGTCACAGTGTGACTTCAAAGCACTGTCGCTTTCGTCACATGTTCGTCACAAAATTAATGCCAAAATAGTCACAAATGACACACTTTTCACAAATTTGTCACACCGTGACTTCACAGAGTGGTCACAATGTGACCTCTAAAACGGCCATAACGACTTCGCATCCTAGTCCCTATGACGTCACATCGATGGTCACAAAATCACAGTGTGACTTCACAACGGCGTCGCCGTGAAGTCACCATGCCTTACGGGAGCCCCTTCAGTATCACAAAAATCACAATTTAGAACGTTTTTTACAATGCAACCGCAAAGTGGTGGTGACGCCGACATAAAATAGGTCCTATATTGGAGCAAGGGCTGTCATCCTCAATTTCCAACCATTATTTTTGAAATCGGTTGGGTACTTTCTGATACTGCGTAGAAATCGCAATTTCAGAGAAGATTTTTTAGAACTTTTTCGTCCATTTTCACCCTTTTTAAATTTCTAATTATTTAGGAAATGTTTTTAGAGATCATTTATATCTTATAAGTAACTACCATGCCTAATTTCAAGTTGCTAGTCCTTAAGCATTACAAAAAAACGCAATTTAGATCGTTTTTTGCTCCTGCACCCTCTTTGGGGTAGTGGCACCGACATGAAATGCAGCCTATGTTGGAGCGACGGCTGTCATCATCATTTTCACTCCATTATTTTTTAAATCGGTTCGGTAATTCCTGAGATTGCGTAGAAATCGCAATTTAGAAAGTTTTTTAGAACACTTTTCGCCCATTTTCACCCCTTTTAAATTTCGATGTTTTAGGAAATGTTTTTAGGGATTAATTTGTATCTTATTAATAACTCCCCTGCCTAATTTCAGGATTTTAACCCCTTCGGTAACACAAAAATCGCAATTTAGAATGTTTTTTGCTTCTGCAACCCCTAGGTTGTAGTGTCACCGACATGAAATAGAGCCTATGTTGGAGCAAGGGCTGTCATAATCAATTTCCAACCTTTACTTTTGAAATCGGTTGGGTACTTTCTGAGATTGCGTAGAAATCGCAATTTAGACCGTTTCACCCCTTTTAAATTACGATTTCTTAAAGAAATGTTCTTAGAGATCATTTGTATCTTATAAGGAACTACCATTCCAAATTTCATGTTTCTAGGCCCTTCAGTAACACAAAAATCGTATTTTTAGAATGTGTTTTGCTCCTGCACCCCCTTTTGGCCAGTGGCACGCACATAAGATGTGGCACGTCTATGTTCTAAGTTGGAGTAACACCATCATTTTCATACCATAACTTTTGGAATCGGTTCGGTAGTTCCTAAACTTACCTCTTGCAAGTAAACAAACTTTACTTCTTTATAATATTAGTATAGGTATATTCTGTATTTGTTACTGCATGCACATAATATAACTATTTCCATTCACTTTTTCAGGAGCTGAACAAGAGCGAAGTGGCAGGTAAATTTAAAATAATCATTTTTTATAACTTTATTAAACTTAATTACTGAAATTACAAAGGAGTAATTTTTTTTTTAAATTTCAGTGTGCTGCAAGACGAATCTCGCGCCAATGCTGAAAACATCCCCACCTCCAATGCCATCGATCCAAAACTTCTTGGCAGTTTAGTTGGAAAATAATTTGTGTTATGCAATATAGCATGACATGTTCTATTATGAACATCATTTAAAAATAATAATTATGACTTGCAATAAAGTACATTTTATTATTTACTACTACTTCAGTTTTTTTTTCTTTTTAATGTACTGGAAAAATATTGTACAAGTAAAATTTTATTAGAAATAAAAAACCTCACTGCAAATTTCATCAATTATTTATAACTGAACGAAAACAAAAGCACAAAGATTCCATTTTTATGATACAATCAAATTATTCCAGAATTTATAGCGCCATGACCCCATGTTTCATGAAATCTGTCAGAATGGAATCGGCTGGGTTCGAACCCGGAAAGTTCCGTTTGGAAGCTTCAGATGCTAACGTTTAACCACAGAGGTTTGTTGTTTTTGTGGCAATATACTTTTTAATAAAACAACGATTTTTAACCATTTTGAACACAGCCGGTTATAAAAGTGGGCTCAATTTACATGTAGGAATCAAATAGAGCCTTAATAATTACTGGTCATTTCACATTTTTAACATTTTCCAACATAGTTAAAAAGCGCCTATGAATTCTGCTTGGCTATCTGCTGCTTGTCTGTTTGTTTACCTCTGTTTGTCCGTCTCTGCACTACTCTGCTCTACACTACTGCGCCTCTGTCCGTGCTCTAACTCTCGTAAATATCCTCGGATTGCGGTGGAGTGTTTTATAGGGTTTTGAGATTTACTATAGAACGTTCTCTATTGAAAATGAAATCTGTAACGTTTAGTGCGTTTACAGAGGCACATAAAAAATTCCTTTACATTACAGCATATAGGGAAAGTCGTTTCGGTGTATTTATTGATGTTATAATATTTCAAACATAACGAGCTTGATATACGTAATTGAGATGGGCTAGGACATGCTTTCTACGGAGAAATGAATAAGTATCATTTGTAGCTCTTTTACAGGTACACACAAAAGTTTTCCGTTACATTATGATTAGGGATGCACCGAATATTCGGTATCTATTCGGTATTCGGCCATGTTACCCAAAATTCGGTTTGGCCGAATTTCACACAATTCGGTATGCCGAATATTCAGTTTGGCCAAATAGCAAACTGTCCGGCCTGTCGAATATTCGATTTGGCCGAATATCGAAATATTCGGTTGAACCAATACTTAAAAAAACTTTTTAAACATAATTTTTAAAACTTTATATAACTTCTACGTTTAACAGTCAACTTATAAAGATATAAAGTCAGATTGCACACTGAACAGACAAGCGACAAAAAAGAGTGAGTCAAGAGACATTTCACCCTGTTAACAAAGAAGAAATCGGTTTGAACACTACAATTTGTCTCCTATCTCACGCTTTGTCGGTTGCCTATTCAATGTGTGATCTGCCTGAAGCGGATTTTTTTTTTTATTCCGTTTACAAAATTTTAGTTAATCAATATTGACAAAGCAGATTTAGCCCAGTGATAAGGGAGCAAAAAAGGGCCCAAGTCGGAAATAATTGGGGGAAACCTGGAAATGGATTTAATCCCTTCAGTTTATGTCTAGAATGAATATGCTACGTCCCCCCCCCCCCCTCGTACTAGGTGAGCGTTAGGAATTATACATTGATTTATAGTAAAAAAACACGTTTTTTTTTTTTTTTTTTTTTTTTTTTTTTTTTTTTTTTAAATACCATAACTCTATCTCGAAATCACTAACTTTTTCAAAAGCATTGTCAATACAAATGTTGTATAGCTTAAAATTCTGAATAAAATGAGTACCTACACTTAATACTTTTGTTGCATATTAAGGTCACAGTTCTACATTAAAGTTTTAGCCCCGTGGTCAGAGGGTTGAACTCAGAATTAATTAGGGGAAAACTGGAAATCGTTTTAATCCCTTCAGATTAGGTCTAAAATGAATATGCTATGTTTTCCCCTTCGTACTAAGTGAGCGTTAGGACATATGTACACATTTACATTCAAAAAACACGTTTTTCTTTAATGTTTTTAACAATATCTGAAATTGCGACCTTAATTTTGATCAAAAATATTATTGTGAATATTCATTTTATTCAAAATTGTAAGCTCTACAACATCTGTATTGGCAATTCTTTGATATACACTATGATGCAAAAGTTTAGACAATGACGTCATTCAGCTTTAAAATGTAGAATTATGACGTCAGAATTACAAAAACCTGTAAATATATTCAAAAACTGATTTAAAATGCTATGTACAAAAGACAGTCGTTTTATTTGCTATAATACTAATTTTTTTCATAAAAATTCAAATGTGCTTGTCGCAAAAGTTTAGACACTATTCTAAATTTCTTTGAATATTCGCTGGCATATGCAAATTTAGAATCGATGATGTCACAAATTTGGAGTACTTAAGTTCTGCAAACGATTGCGCTTCATAGTCGACATGCCGAGAGCTAAAGAAATTCAAGTGAATGAGGTTTCAAGGATTTGGCAGTTGAACGGTGAAGGGAAGAGCGTTTCTGAAATTTCTGCTATTATTAATAGGTCAAAAAAATCTATTTATCGAGTTTTATCGAGTGGTTCCGAATATAGAGCAAAATGTCGGTCTGGGAGGCCACGTGTGACAAATGTACGAGAGGATCGCCTGATACAAAGACTAGCGAGTACTCAACAAATGAGCATACGTGGAGTTCAAAGCTCATCGGGACTCTCTGTATCAAAGGATACGATTCGTAGACGAATTTTGGAAAAAGGAACAATCGTTTATAGCAAAATGCAGAAGAAACCAGCTCTGAAACCACATCATAAGTTACAAAGACTTATGTGGGCTCGAAAGCATATGTCATATGGAGAGAAATGGCAGTCAGTCATATTTAGCGATGAAAAAAAGTGGAATCTGGATGGTCCAGATGGTTGTTTATCGTATTGGCATGACTTGCGGAAGGAACCTCGACGTTTTTTTAGTCGCAGACAATGAGGGGGCTCGGTGATGGTTTGGGCAGCCTTTTGCTATAATGGACAAGTATCTCTGACCTTCACCAGTGGTCGTCAAACTTCACAGCATTATACACAGACATTAGAAGAAAACCTACTGCCATTTGCTGAGCTTCTAGGGGGTCCTCAGTGGGAATTTCAGCAAGACAATGCTTCAATTCACACTGCAAAACATTCAAAATCTTGGTTTAATTCCCATAATATAAGAGTTCTCGACTGGCCAGCATGTAGCCCAGATCTTAACCCTATAGAAAACCTTTGGAGCATCATGTGTCGCAAAGTTTATAGCAACGCTAGTCAATACTCTTCTGAAAAGGAACTTAAGACATCGATTGAGAATGCATGGTACGATATCGATCCACAAACTATGCAAGATTTAGTTTCTTCCATGCAATCTCGTGTATATGACGTAATACATAAGCATGGATGCGCAACCAGGTTTTAAAAATTGTTTATTTCGATTTTATTTAATTTGTGTCTAAACTTTTGAGACAGCAGTTTATTTTTGTTACCATTTAATTTATTGCAATATGCACAATTCCACTTTTCTTTGTTATAAATATTGTTTATATGTACAGCACATTAATTTCAAGCAGTGATTTGAAAATTGAATAAATATTTTTCAAAGTATGTAAGAATTTCTTCATTGTCTAAACTTTTGCGTCATAGTGTAGTTAGCTGTTTTGAGATATTGTTAAGACAACCTGGTCTCTCCTATCTTGAAGCTCTTGATTAGTGATTAAGGCAAAATTTTGAAATGGAATTGCGACCTTAATTTTGAACAAAAATATTAATGTGGATACTAATTTTATTCAGAATTTTATGTTTTACAACTTTTGTATTGATAATATTTTTGATAGACTTAGTTTTTTTGAGATATTCTTTGGTAACTTGGTCTCTCCACACTTCAAGCTGTTGATTAGCGATTAAGGCAAAATTTTGAAATTAGAATTGCGACCTTAATTTTTAACAAAAATACTAATGTGGGTGCTCATTTTATTCAGAATTTTAAGCTCTACAACATTTGCATTGATAATGTTTTTGATAGAATTAATAAAAATATTAAGGAAAAGCATGTTTTTCGAATGTAAATACGTGCATATTTCCTAACGCTCACTTGGTATGAGGGGGAAAACATAGAATATTCATTTTAGACCTAATCTGAAGGGATTAAAATGATTTCCAGTTTTTCCCTAATTAATTCAGAGTTTAACCCTCTGACCACGGTGCTAAAACTGTAGAATTGTGACCTTAATATTCAACGAAAGTATTAAGTGTAGGTACTTATTTTATTCAGAATTTTAAGCTCTACACTGTAAAAAAAACGACATTTTTACAGTACAAAATACTGTTCATCTCGCGAACAAACTCGATCACAGTTGAATGTACTGTATCTTTCTTCGGTTTCCTGACTATTTAAACATGGAAAATACAGTAGCTGCGTAAAATTAACAGCACAATGTACTGGCAATTTGGACGCCAGTAGTTTGTGCTCTAGTCCAAATGCGTCCAAATTGCCAGTACATTGTACTGTTAATTTTACGCAGCTACTGTATTTTTCATGTTTAAATAGTCAGGAAACCAAAGAAGATACAGTACATTCAACTGTGATCGAGTTTGTTCTGGCAAATTTACAGTGGTTTTTTTTACAGTGTACAACATTTGTATTGATAATGTTTTTGAAAAAATTAGTGATTTCGAGATAGTGTTATGGCATTTAAAAAGAACGTGTTTTTTACTATAAATCAATGTATAATTCCTAACGCCCACCTAGTACGAGGGGGAAAACGTAGCATATTCATTCTAGACCTAAACTGAAGGGGTTAAAACAATTTCCAGCTTTCCCCTAATTATTTCCGAATTCAACTCCCTAACCACTGGGCTAATACGTAGTTCAGTATTACATATTTTATGATTACATATCTTAAATCATATACAGTGAAACCTCCCTGTGCGACCAATTCCATTAAGCGACCACCTCCCTGAACGACCATTTTTTCATGGAACGGAATTTATTCCCATAAGCTCAATACTAATTTTACCTCCATTCAGAGACCATCCCAGTTGAACTCCCTCCATAAGCGACCAATTTCTTTGAAAAAAATGAAACAAATTCCGTTTTTTCCTAGTCGCTTGAAGATTTTATTAGAAAAATAATTTCTAACATTATTCGTCAAACTTCTATACTAAGTTCAGAGGGTTCTTTTTTATTCCGGTAACTTTTAAGTTTTAAAGCCCTTTGTGCCTTTTTAGGCAATGAATTTAACACTGATGACAAATTAAGATTGACGGTCAATAAACTCCCCTGCCCTATTCTGTCATGAAACTCTCAGAGGAATGGACAAATTAATGAAATCGTCATTATTTTTTCCTATCCAAAAAAATGCGTTTATTTACTGAACTCTGAAAGGACTTTGAAAAAAAAGTTACAAAAGATAAAACCGTAAAATCAAAGCAAACATCAATGTATTCATTTTTTAAACTCTACAGTA
The DNA here is from genome assembly GCA_963932465.1 of Maratus speciosus. Lineage (NCBI taxonomy): Eukaryota > Metazoa > Arthropoda > Arachnida > Araneae > Salticidae > Maratus > Maratus speciosus. The sequence goes on from OZ010786.1 coordinate 399,639,080, forward strand.
ATTAACTTTTGTTTTGATACTTAAATTAGTAAGCTGTTTTCTTAAAAGTAAGATATTATAAATCGTTAGCTGCATCAGGTTTCAAATTTAGTTTTAGAGAATGAGACTGATAAAAATAAAATTCATGGCAGCTTCTAATGGTCGTGTAATAATAATAATAATAAAAAATAAAAATAAAAATTGCTATTTTTTTCAAAAAAAAAAAAAAAAAAAAAGAGGCCGTAGTACGTTAAAATAAATGCTTTACTCAGTATCTTTAGATAAATTTCTGATAAAAAGCAAGCATAATTAGTTGTAAATTATAAACTTAAAATTCTTTCATTTCGTTGAATAGGTTAGGCTGACAGCACCCATATACAAATTTGTCAAGATTTCAATAATTAATTTAAAAGCAACTAATTAAAAATTCAATAACTTTTATAATGAAACATTCAAGTTATTGTCCGTCAAATCTTAACGAGCACTATCTAGTTTTAAATTAAGTCGGCTATTAGAAAATTAGTAAAGTTATCTTTGTAAATATACTTTGCTGAGGGGGGCACCAAAATCCGTGTTTTCCATGGGTGCAAAAAAGGTTAGTTTCGGCCCTGACCGGATATGAGCAGCACTTGCTGAAAGAGGATTTTTACTGAGTTATGTGTTTTTTAAGTTTCTTATTTAGATATATCACTTCATTCTAAAAAAGAAAAAAATTGCAAATAGTATCTTGTTGTTGTTGGAAAGTGTTTCATAATCTATGCTGATGCGGGATTTTTAGTTCCAGTTTAGCTTATCAAACAGGTAAAATGGGTGTTCTTTGCCAATTTACCCAGTGACTGCATTTTCATCTTCGCAAAATGTCTTGAAAAGTCCCACATTAATAATTAAAATTAATAGTATTGACTTATCAACACTTTCCAACATAGTTGAAAAGTGTTTATATGACTTCGTCTTGTCTGTCTGATGTCCGATGTTTGTCCGTGCTCTTAGTTACGTAAATATCGTCCTATTGGCATGAAATTCCTAAATTTTATTGGGTATTACTATGGCATTTTCGGTTTTGAAAATGAAGTGTGTAGCATTTACGGTTCATTTTCTGGAACACTCAAAAGAATTTTGTTACATTACGGTCTCTTGGGAAAAATCATTTACTGTGTATTTTAATGATATTGTACTATTTTAAACATACTGAAGTTTATACAAGGTGTTCATAATTAAACGACCCTACTTTAAAGTTGTCTACAGACAAAACTATTGCTCATAAAGTTGTGAAATCTTGTGAAAGACATAATAAAGGGATGGGAATTTGTTTAAGATAAAAAAAATTAAATAAAAGTAGTTCAAAATTTCGCCACCAGAGGGCGTTTTTAATAAATTACACATTTAGCATTAGGATAGTTTAGAAATTTTATTTATTAACTTAACCTTACTCTAAAGACAGCATTTCACGACATATTCCTAGCTTTTCCCTGAACATACTGCGGTCGACTGTGGAACATGCTATCTTACGATTTCAGATGGTATCTGAAAATGTTGACAGTCATGCAGAACATGTTTGGTTATAACAAACTTTGTTAAACTATCGTAAATGTATGCTAAATGTGTCATTCGTTAAAAAACGGCCGCCTATTTTTTTCTCTCTCAAACATATTCCCATACATTTATTATGTCCTCCAAAAAATTTCACAACATTCTGAACAATAGTTTCGTCTGTAGACAACTTTAAAATAAGGTCGATTAATTATGAACATCCTGTAAATAAAATTTCTTAATGCTAAATATGTAATTTATTAAAACTCGCCCTCTGGTGGCGAAATTTTGACCTACTTTTATTAACATTATTTTTAGCTTAAACAAATTCCCATACCTTTATTATGCTTTCCCAAAATTTCCCAAATTTATGAACAATAGTTTTGTCTGTAGACAACTTCAAAGTAGGGTCGTTTAATTATGAACACCCTGTATCAGACTTCGAGTCGATTGCAGAGGATTGTAATCAATTAAGATTACGATTACTTTGAATTTCTAAAAGCAGATTACGATTATGTCTCTATTTGTGCAAGTTAGATTACGATTACATCTTCGATTATCTGTTTTTTAAAATTTTAGATTTCGATTACATTTCGATTACGATTAAATAAATTTTGTTGAATTACGATTACCACAATAGCCGATTACGATTACAATTTGATTTTACTGATTTCATAATCTGCATATTACGAACTCCTCTTTTTCGAATTTATTTTTTAAACTATCTTTATGTAACATTCACAATTTACAAATCTGAATGAAAAACTGAATTAGTATTTATATATATGTGTGCTTAATGTTCAAAAGCAGTTAAGCTTCATCTGAAAGTGTTATTTCAATCAAAATCTCCCTAGTTCTTTTCAGTTTTGTTTATTTACCATAAAAAAATTCTTAAGGTTAAGAAAAATTCCACAAAACGTACACTTTTTTATTCGAAAATACATATTAATATTGAATATGTATTCAATATTAATAATAATATTAATTCATTCTATACAAAATGAGCAAATCACCTGTGGCAGACATGTCACAAATTTTAACGAAAATCATTTTGTAAGTAGATCATATCTATTTATGAGTAAATGTAAAATAATAGATTTTAGGATTGTTTATTTAAGTATTAAAATTTACATTAAAAGTGGATGTAAAATCGTGGTTTTGGCTACATACTTGAAGTTTCAATTTTGGTTATTAGCCTTAAGAATGCAAAGATTATATAAAAAATTATTTATAATTAGGAATGAATGCTAAGTAACAGATTGACGTAAGTTAGTAATTGTATTTTTATTCCTTAATGAGAAAAAAATTATTTTTGAAAATTTTTGAGGGAAAAATGCAACGTTTCTATTGAGATGAAGGACACCTCTGACAATATCAAAATTGCTGGGCGTTATAGCTAAAAGTATATATATTAAATATTCAAACTTTTATTCTTACCTTTTTATTCCTTAATGAGGAAAAAAGTAAATAGTAAAAAATGTTGAGGATAAAATGCAATATTTCTATCACTTGTTTCGACGTGAAGGAAAGCTTTTTAAAACTTTTAATTCTTTTGATATTGTAAATAAAATTTCATATATTAAATATAAAAACTTTTATACTTGCTTTCAGTTTATTTTTGCCTCAAGAAGATTAATTAAAGTAGAAAAAAAAACTCAATTGAACAAAAAATTACATATTAACACCTAAACCCACATACAGAAAAGAGATGGCACCACTAAATTTTTTCACCTTGAAATCGTGCAATATTTTAAAAAACGCTCGAATATAAAAAAAAAATAGCTCATTGAATGTAGTTAATATTGCCTTTTTTAACCCAGTTTTGTGACGTTAGGAATCAAAATGCAATCTTGAAATTTTTTTAGCAGATTATGGACTTATTGATCTTTATGTCTATGCAATAACTGTAATGTGGGACCTTTCCTTCATTATTTTTTTTGCCTATCAATAAGAGGAAAAATTACGATTTTGTCATTTTTTTTTAAAGTTTCCAAAATTTTTTTAAAGGTGAACGAAATACATGGCAACTTAAAAAATTTAGTAATTCGATCTTAATAGTAACACTACATCAGGCATTAATTTCTCAGATGTTTTTGAATTCCTTTAATTTTTATAACGTTTTTAATTTTCTCAAAATTTGCAAATTTTCAATTTTTACAACCAATTAAAGATTAAATCATGGTATTACCAGATTATTATTACTCAATAAATAAGAAGATAATTTTTCAGATGTTACATTATTAAAAAAAAAATCATTTCAGTTAAATAGTTTTCCAGATACAGAACTTCAAACCTGCAACTTTGGACGATTGCACACATGCCATTCTTTATCACAAGTTTTTTAAATGTCCAAAACTGCTAAAATATTTTATTTTTTGTGAAGATATTTTGCAGAGCTCTATTTGAATATGAATTGAACCTGTATATCAAATTATATTAAAATCGGTTACTATGTGGCCACGATTTTTTTTTAATTTTTGCTCATTTTACGTGGAATGACCATATTCAGAAAATGCATGAGTAAAGAGTTCTGAAGTTCTGGCTTTCACATTCACGATTACGAAGGATTAGATTTTTTTCTATTTGTCATAGTAAAAAAAAAAAAAAAAAAAAAGAATTCCTTGTCTCATCTGTGTGTGCTTAGAAATATGCAGTACATCAGCTATGTGCCCGTGGTCACTCACGGCATGGTCTACATTTTTAAAGCAGAACATAACCATTAGATGAGTTTAACTAAGAATTTTCTTCAGAACTCCCTTTGCAAGACAATTTTTTAACCTATCAACATTAAAAGCAATACAAAATATTAACAATTAAGAAATATTAAATATTCAAAAATAATGTTCTGCTAAAATTTTATAAAACGGAAAATTAAGAAAAATATTTTTTTCAAGGTTTTTATGCTTTCTTGACTTTCTCCCTCCCCCGTTTTAACCCTATGATTTAATTTGAAACACATGACACTTAAAAAAAAAAAAAATAATCATAAACTACGTTTCTAGGGGAGCGATGTTCAAATTTGAACAAAAAATAGCGTTATTTTGTTTCTTATTAGTAATTAATCAAGAGATATTTTTCAATAATCAGATATAAAAATTTGCTTGATTAAATTTTAAATTTCAGGGAGGGTAATGGCACTGTGCTGTCTACTTTTACCGGCAATTGTGCTAAGAGAATGTACAAATTAGATACCACTATCTCCCCCAAGCATACCCTAACGAAAATACTCAAACACATGTGTTCCTGAAGAATATAGTGTCTTCTTTTCTTTTCTTTTTTTTCGATTCTATTAAAATTTAAATTACATACATAAAGAAACCATCTTTTATTGCTAATGTCATAAGAAAATTAATCTAATTGTGTATCTACATATCTTAAAATGCATATTTTAAATAAATAAATAATTTTACAATTAGGATTAAAAACGCTATGCATAATTAAGTACAGAAAATATTTTACTGCGATAATAAATTGCTAATAATTGTGGAATGCATATTAGAAAAGAAATCCTTAGCTGCATATGATGTTTAAAGTTTATATTGAATTTAACTTTCATTGATTATATGGGCATCTGGCGAGCATTATACAGGGTGTCCGGTCTCAACGGTGTCCAATGGCTAATTCCTAAACCGTTAGTCATAGGCATATAGTTCCAATTACAAAAATGTTTTAAATCAGGTAAAGAAACATTTTGAAAGCGATTTGGGTCAATAAAAACATTTCTTAAAAAATTACGAAATTTAAATTTTTATACGGTCCCCCGGTCCTATAAGTTATATTTAGTAATTTTTTCCTATTACACTGACAAGTAAGACAAAAAAAGTCCCATTCATATAACGCTAAAATTGAGTGAGTTATGAAACTTTAAAAATGCATGACTTATACCACTTTTCTACTCTGAAAACAAATGAGTTCGGCTTGGCTTTGAGGGATCATATGCCAAGTGTTTAAAGTATTCGAAGGTCTTACTTCATGTGTATCTGCGCTTTGAAAAAAGAATCCTACAAGTATTATGATTAAGTCTCAAATTGGCTAAAATAACATAGGTTTTATTTTGTCAGGATTTGAGACTGTTTCTCTTATGATTTCTTTTAACAAAAATTTTTTTATAATTTTTTATGTTACTTCGACAATCATATGTATGTTTTTCCAGTTCAAAATTTGTACTCTAACTTTAACGCACTTTTAAATATCCGATCGAGATTGCATTTTACATACTGGCGCAAATCCGATAACAATCTAATATTATTAAGATTTTCGGTGGTTACCATTTATACTTATTTTACAGGATAACACAAAAAATTGTGGATAAATTTCTGTCAAGGAGTTTAAGAAAAAGTTTTAGATTAGATAATACAAGACTGCGATTGTTGGGTTTTTCACATTTATGTATTTTTTAGCACTGAATCCAAAAATTACCTTAATTTTTAACCGTCATCTCAGGATATTTCGCAAATCATAAATTTTCAAATTTAAAGGATAACAAAAATCGAATACTATAAAGTAGCGGAGATGGTTGTGTTTTTTAACTTTTGATAATTGATTTTTACGCACTTTTTAGCACTGAATCTGAAAATGACCTTCATTTTTAACCATCACGTTAGAATTTTTTTGGCAAATCGCAAATGTGTAAGTTAAAATATAGCTAAAATCTCATAATATAAAACACATGTAAAACATTTTTTATTTTATTTTATTTTATTTTATTTTATTTGATTAAAAAATTTATTCGATATTTTTGCTTATCCTGGGATTCTTACAGCTAAACAGCTGAGTGGTCCGATGAGATGGGGGAGGAAATTCAATTTTAACATTGAACGCCTTAACTTTGAAATTTGCAATGTGCGAAAAATCCTGATATTATAGTTAAAAATGAAGGTCAGTTTCGGATTCAGCGGTACAGAGTATACAAGAATCAATTATCATTAGCTAAAAAACATGACATAACCCAACTTTTGCAGTCTTGTGCAATCTAATAATATTTTAAAATACGTATCATTTTGTAAAGAATTGAGGCTGTTAATTTAGAATCATTTTATTTAAGAAAAATTCTGTTTTTTCTTTCTTCTTAAATGTTTATTACAAATTGTATATTTTCCATTAATATGCCAGAATGATTAAAGATTTCAAATTTATATTGAATTGTTAATTTTACTCCCAGATATTTTTTATATCTGACGAAATTGTATTTCGACTAAATTTGTGAATGACCCCCAATTTGCAGCAAAAAATATGCTCCAACTTTAAACAGCTATTACTCGGTCAATTTTAATCGTAGAATAACAGGACTTTTTTTGTATTACTTGTCAGTGTAAAAGGAAAATTTCACTAAATATAACTTATAGGACCGGGCGACCGTATAAAAATTTAAATTTCGTAATTTTTTAAGAAATGTTTTTATTGACCCAAATCGCTTTCAAAATATTTCTTTACGTGATTTAAAACATTTTTGTAATTGGATCTATATGTCTATGACTAGCGGTTTAGGAATTAGCCATTGGACACCGTTGAGACCGGACACCCTGTATATTGCAGTGATATTTTAAAAATTTTCCTTCTTTCTCTGTCATATATAATGCTAATTCATTAAAATAGTCTTAAATTTTTTTTCTAGCTTTTCTTTGACATTTCTATAATGTATACTGAATATTAAAAGGATAAACAAGCACGAGCAAAGTAAGAATGAGTTGTTCAATAAAATGCTGATTCAATTTAAAACCTTTTTTCTTTTTTTTAAAGAAAGCTTTCATCCCATATTCTTACATTTGTGGAAGGCTTGATATAAGTGCCATGAAAATAGTATCTTTTCTATTCCCTTTTTATTTTTTTTATTCTTCTTGACTATGGAAGTAGTAATAGTTTGTTATTCTACGTTCTTTCTTGACTCCCATTTTATGACTTGGACAGCTTGGACATCTGACCGCTTCAGCGACCACATCCTGTTTTCTCGAATTTCCATTCATTTCTACCCCACATTTACCGATACCGTCACCCTGATCTCTGACCCTTTAACTCACGACTCACCCCCACTTCAGCATGAACCTAATGAGTTAAAAACATATCCTCTTGTTAAAATGTTTAGCTAGCCGAGTATTTTTTGGATAGGAAGCAAAAAGGGAAAAACAAAGGTGTAATTGTAATCGTTTGTACGAAATTACGATTACCCATCTTTTCGATACAGATTACATAGAGATTAGCTTATATTGCGATTACGATTAGATTACAATTGTAATCTGAGTGAAATTTTTTGATTATGATTATTTTGCGATTACTTCAAAATCAAAATTTATGATTACGATTACAATGCGATTATGCATTTTTTGTAATCGATTATAATCGATTACGATTACACGATTACGATAACTCAAAGCCTGCCCTGTATATCTCACTGAGATTTACTACACGGGCTTACTGCAGAATATGGTGTGCATATAGAATTTATCGTTCATGTACAGGGACACAAAAAAGAATTTGGTTGCAGTAGAAATTCAACAATAGCTGGTCTATTGAAGCCTATGAACAATAATTGCTGGAAGTGCGTTTTCAGTGGTGGTACGCTTTTTCAAATTGAACAATTTTTTAAAATATTACTTGGTGTGATTAAACTCCATAGATCATATACAGGGCTTCACAAAAGTTTCAAGTACATTTCCGTTTATTCATAGAAATGACAGAATGAAAATTTTCATTTGTGCTGTGCGTTTAAATGAACTAACTTTTACATAACTACAAATCTATGGATCATATACAGGGCTGTGCAAAAAAGGGAATATTTTTCAGCCTATTGATGGTAATGGCAAATTTGGGTTTTCAAATGCTTTATGCGTTTTCCAAATTATCTGATTTTAAAATTTAAAACATACAGTGGTGGCCAAAATTGTGGACATTTTTTGAAATTTTCATGTTTTATAACTTTGTGTGCTTGAAGAATATAATAAATTTCACTTAAATACAAATGTTTAGATATCAAATTAAAGGCAAGTTAATGTAGAATTTAACAAAAACAAAACAAACAAACAAACAAAAACAAAACAAACAAATAAAATATCTGCATTACAAAAAGAAGTTACGCTTACAAAAAATAAGATCTATCTTAGATTTCATTGTATTTTAAAGTTACACTTACACATTCAATATTTAGTAGGATAACACTTGTTTTTTATTACAGCATCACAGCGTCTTTTCATTGCGAGAACTAGTGTTTGGAGTTCATCCTTTTTAATCACATGATGCCAAGAATCAATTATAGATTCAATAAGTTGCGTCTTATTAGATGGATGCTTTTTTTTTGTACAAGGATTTTCAAACGTCTCGCGTCGCCACCTAGGATTCAGATCAAGGCTGTTTCCTGGCCATGGTAATAATTGCATGAATATATTTTTAAACCATTCTTTGCATATTTTTGCCGTATGGCACGGAGCTGAATCCTCCTGAAAGATAAATAGTGCTTTATTGGAGAAGAGACCTCTGATGGAAGGTATCAATTTTGGTTCCAGGAGATTTTCGATGAAATTTGTTTTGCATTCAGATTGCTATCAATCACTTGAATGAGGCCCACACCATCTGCAGACATACAGGCCCAAATCATGACATTTGTTGGGTTCTTTGTAGTTGCTTCAATGAAATCAGGATGAAGCTCTTCCCATACTCTACGCCTCATACATTTTCACCCATCACTACCAAAGAGCTATATTTTACTCTCGTCGCTCCAGATTATTTGCTTCCACTGATTTTCTGACCAATTAATGTGTTCTTTTGCCTACGGAACTCGTTTCTTGCATTGCTTAAGATTTAAAAATGGTTTTTTCCTCGGAAGTCTAGCTTTCGGTCTAAAACCTGCTAATCTTCTCATTATTGTTCTTGAACTAACTGAAATACCCATTGCATTCATTTCACATCTAACAGCATCTGATGAAATTCTACTACCTTTGAAATATATCCTTTTTATCTTTCTATCGTCAGAAGCAATTTTGCATTTTTTTCGGCCTGATCTTGCCTTATTTATCACTGATTTAGTTTCTTCATAACGTAACCACAACTTTCGTACGCCAGATAATGCGATTGATCAACCATCCTGTCTTGCAATTTCAGCATAAGAGAGACCATTTTCCAAATTATCCAAATTTTTTCAGCAACCCTATATAGGATATATAGATTTGAATCTATTATCTACATGAATGCCAAAAATTAGTTCACTTAAAAGATACACACGGCACGTGAATACATTTCTGCAGCTTTTATTTGAGGTATAGAATTTATATATAATGAGTAAGATGTAAAAAATTAATTAAATTTAAAAGCCCATACCGAATTTTAAACCGTGCACTCCAGCAATTATTACTCAAAGACAGTACTGTACTGTAACCGATTTCTTTTGTGTGTCCCTGTAAATGAATAAAAATGCTATGAATGCCCTGTTTTAATGTGATCGTAGGGAAATTCAGTGATTTATACCAGTTTCAATACATTTGAAATAGCGTAATGTCATTAAAATACTCTGCAAACGATTTTTCCCCATATACCATAATGTAATGGAATACTTTTGAATGCCCCTGTAAATGAACGATTAATCCTACATACTTCATATACAATACCAAACATGCTTTGGTGACCCTTAATAACCTTTATCAATTTCATGAAAATCCGAGTATATTTACGGGAGTTAGAGCGTAGCCAGACGGACTGATAAACCGATTGCATAAACACTTGTTAAACCGATGTGAACACTATTTTTAAAGATTATTCATTTAATAATTCCGGTTTTAATTTATTTTAAATTTTTCATAAGGGAGTTTTTTAAAATTTAAAAATAGAAATATTTTTCAAATTCTATTTTTGAATTTTGCATGTGTTACTTTTATTTTTAGTCTACAACGTCACTTTTTAATGTTTTCCGAATTACCCATAATTCAGAAAAGCATTCTTTATATTTAGAAATCTAATAAACCAATATATTTTTGAGGCATAACGAAACATTTGTAAAAAAAAGTTTCTTTCGCTGACGCTGATTTTCGAAAACGTTTCTGAATAATTTGTACAGTGTGTTAATCAGATTTCTCAATCTAGCATATATATTTTTAAGATGCTATCCGTTCTCATGTAAACGTTTTCATGTTGAACAAACGTCTTTTACAGAGAGACATCATAAATTAACAGCATTGACATTAACATTAACATTAATATTATTTTGTTACTCTTACATGTATAAATTCAATTATGCAGCTGAAAATGTTTAATTGAAAATTAATAGTATCCTAAAAAACGATATTCTGGTTAAAGGAAACTGATTAATAGACTATAAAAACTACTGGGAAACGTTACCGAAAATAAATGACAGCTAAAGAAACTTTGTTTTTATAAATACGTGGGTGTATCCATAAGTTTTTGCCCTCACATAGAAATAATTGAGTGAAATTTATGAAATTGCTACAGTTTATGAGTCCTTTTCTATATAGTCACTGTGTACAGTAACACATTTGTGCAGCCTATATTTCAAAGAGAGGGGGATGGATGTATTCCAGAAGGCCCGATAGTAGACCTTAAGGGGGCATTTTTCTAACTTTTACCGACCCCCACATGTGACATATTGTTGGAAAGGCCTGTGACCACTTATTTATGCTATGCACCTCCTGAGTCCCTCCCCCCAAATTTGCCCCCAGGGGCATTAATGATGTCCGCAAAATTTAGAAAAGTGTCCCCCGGAGGGCAGATTTGGGGGGAGGGCCCGGGAGGTGCATAGCATGAGTAAGTGGTCACAGGCCTTTCCAACAATATGTCACATGTGGGGGGTCGGCAAAAGTTAGAAAGATGACCCTCTTTGGGCGCGCCTCCTTGAATACATCCTTCCCCCTCTCTTTGAAATACAGTTTGCAGAAATGTGTTACTGTGCACGATGACTATATAGAAAAGGACTAATACAATGTAGCAATTTCATAAATTTCACTCAATTATCTCTATGTGAGAGCAAAAACTTATTCATACACCTTCATAAAATTCTTTAAATATCCAAGATATATTGGTCTCTGAAATGCGTAATGATAAAGAGTGCTTTTTGTTTGTGGTTACATTATATTTTCGAGGATTAAGGGGCTACTTCACTCATGCGAAAACGGCTATCGCTAATGTTAATCCTATGGAAGAAATTTTTCATGATATCTCGTTTGTATTTCAGTATTTTTAAACGATTTTTTTTTTGAATTGGATAGCTGAGATCTATCTGTACAAAGGCTCTAAATTCTCGATTTTTCTTACAGGTTTTTTAAAAAATAAGGATACTTTTATTTTGGGAACAGATTTCGAAAGTGAAAGTTATTCTCGTTAAAAAAAAACCTGCAAAGAAAATCGAAAAAGTAAAAAACGGTCTTTGAATATGTCGAACTCAGCTACTCAATGAAAAAAAAATCATTTAAAAATATTGAAAGGGAAACGAGATATCTTTGAAAATCTTCTTCCATAGGATTAACGTTCGCGAACGCCTGTTTTCTCTTGAGTGAAGTAGCTTCTTTAAGAGATATTTGTATTTTTTTACAATCTACGACAGATTGATTTTATTATGAATTTAGGTATACATTAATTAACGTGCCAGTGTATTTAAAAAAGTATTTCATAGGAAAATATAAAAATCAGTGTCTGTAGTATATAAACAGCAACAACAACAAAAAAACACTGATTGCAACTTAATAGTATTAAAGACATCTTTATTTGGAGAAAATGTTCTTTAGTAAAGTTATTTAATATCGCGCTAGACTAAGTTGATTAAAAACTCATTAAGCAGTGAAACCCATGCAAAAATGAAGCATTAACACTTAATTATATCATTAATTATTTATTTAACTTTTTCAGGATACAAAATTTTAATTAATCACGGAAGAATTAAAAACAATCAATAGTTTACAAATAGTAGCAGTTTGTCAGCAATATACGTTAACGGTGCCGCAGATCAAAATTTTAGGAATTCACATTTTATTCCGTTTTATTTACTTTACAATATACAGGGTGAATCTAGACTCTTATGCGAAACTTTACGGGGTGATAGTACACATCAAGACAAACAATATTAAACAGGAAACTAAGGCTCCCAAACGTCTTCGGAAGGAGATAGGCGCCATTAAAGTTTAGGCTCCAAAATTTCAAATGATTATAAAAAATAAAATAAAAAAAAACGGAAAAAATTGATCGATTCGTTTCCGGCTTTCGCTAAAACTATTCTTTATGCCAATATTTTCATGAAAATAAATTTTAAACATAAAGTTTAAAAAAATGCGCTCTAGACTTTGGAGTAACGGACAACTATTTTATACCGTTATTTTTTGTATCCCATTAAATGCTTTAAAAGCTTAGACTTAAATTTTGAGATATTATTTTTAACACAATCAAACTGATTGGTAAAGTTATCATACGAATTGAATATTTCCAACTGAGCGAAAAAATGCCCAGGCCGGGAATCGAACCCAGATCCTTGGCTTACAAGGCCAATGCTTTTCCATTTAAGCTAACTGGGCCGACAACCAGCCAGCATATTTCGCTCAGACAACGCCCAGACAGGTTGTCAGACAGGCTCAAATTTCAACTCCTGAACACAGTTCAGTTTGTGCTACTTAACCACTCCCAATGATTCAGATTTTGAGTTTAAAATTTAAGTTTAAGTCTAAGCTTTAGAAAGCATTTAATGAAGTACAAAAAATAACGGTAAAAAATAGTTTTTCGTTACTCCAAAATCTAAAGTGCCCTCTATCGGCATTTTTTGAACTTTATCTTTAAAATTTATTTTCAAGAAAATACTGACATGAAGAATAGTTTTAGCGAAAACCGCAAACGAATCGACCAATTTTTCCGTTTTTTTTTTTTTTTATAATCATTTGAAATTTTGGACTCTAAACTTTAATTGGCACCTGTCTCCTTCGGAAGACGTTTGGGACCCTTAGTTTCCCATTTAATATTGTTTGTCTTGATGTGTACTATCATACCTTAAAGTTTTGCTTAAGAGTTTTGATTCACCCTGCATATATAGCATCTAATCAAATTTATTTCAAATAAATTAAAGATATGGCAGCTATCGAACAACAATTGAGTTTCATCATATTTAACATTGTTTTAAATTAAGTTTAACTTCATATCTTTTCTAACGAATAGCTAATGAGAAGAAATTTGTTGAATTTCAAAATGATGCCTTAATTATGGTTAGAATCAAGACTTTGACAAATTAAAATGCCTCAAGTGTCTAAAGAAGAATAAAAAGTTTAAATCTATTCAATTTCTGAATTAAAAGCGAATTGTGTTCGATTTCAAATTCATAAAATGTGAAACTAATTAAGTGAATTGTTTCGCATGAGAATACATTCGTTTCAAAACTCAATATAATTTGTTTGAAAGTCTTCTCGTAATAAGTTTTCACGCTTTAATGTGTTAATTAATTGATTAACGATGATTATACTTCATTAGTCCTAGATATTGCATTTTGTAATTTCTTTTCGGTAGTTACCGTGTTGAATGTTTTTTTAGCAAAGATTGTAATTGTATAATGACTTCATTCACCGATCTTATTTCAATAAATGAAAGTTAAAATTACAGTGCTATATTCACCTTGAGTTAAATAATTAAAATACACATAAAAGCACATAATACACATAAGCTTTAGAAAGCATTTAATGAAGTACAAAAAATAACGGTAAAAAATAGTTTTTCGTTACTCCAAAATCTAAAGTGCCCTCTATCGGCATTTTTTGAACTTTATCTTTAAAATTTATTTTCAAGAAAATACTGACATGAAGAATAGTTTTAGCGAAAACCGCAAACGAATCGACCAATTATTCCGTTTTTTTTTTTTATAATCATTTGAAATTTTGGACTCTAAACTTTAATTGGCACCTGTCTCCTTCGGAAGACGTTTGGGACCCTTAGTTTCCCATTTAATATTGTTTGTCTTGATGTGTACTATCATACCTTAAAGTTTTGCTCAAGAGTTTTGATTCACCCTGCATATATAACATCCAATCAAATTTATTTCAAATAAATTGAAGATATGGCAGCTATCGAACAACAATTGAGTTTCATCATATTTAACATTGTTTTAAATTAAGTTTAACTTCATATTTTTTCTAACGAATAGCTAATGAGAAGAAATTTGTTGAATTTCAAAATGATGCCTTAATTATGGTTAGAATCAAGACTTTGACAAATTAAAATGCCTCAAGTGTCTAAAGAAGAATAAAAAGTTTAAATCTATTCAATTTCTGAATTAAAAGCGAATTGTGTTCGATTTCAAATTCATAAAATGTGAAACTAATTAAGTGAATTGTTTCGCATGAGAATACATTCGTTTCAAAACTCAATGTAATTTGTTTGAAAGTCTTCTCGTAATAAGTTTTCACGCTTTAATGTGTTAATTAATTGATTACCAATGATTATACTTCATTAGTCCTAGATATTGCATTTTGTAATTTCTTTTCGGTAGTTACCGTGTTGAATGTTTTTTTTAGCAAAGATTGTAATTGTATAATGACTTCATTCACCGATCTTATTTCAATAAATGAAAGTTAAAATTACAGTGCTATATTCACCTTGAGTTAAATAATTAAAATACACATAAAAGCACATAATACACATAAGCTTTAGAAAGCATTTAATGAAGTACAAAAAATAACGGTAAAAAATAGTTTTTCGTTACTCCAAAATCTAAAGTGCCCTCTATCGGCATTTTTTGAACTTTATCTTTAAAATTTATTTTCAAGAAAATACTGACATGAAGAATAGTTTTAGCGAAAACCGCAAACGAATCGACCAATTTTTCCTTTTTTTTTTATAATCATTTGAAATTTTGGACTCTAAACTTTAATTGGCACCTGTCTCCTTCGGAAGACGTTTGGGACCCTTAGTTTCCCATTTAATATTGTTTGTCTTGATGTGTACTATCATACCTTAAAGTTTTGCTCAAGAGTTTTGATTCACCCTGCATATATAACATCCAATCAAATTTATTTCAAATAAATTGAAGATATGGCAGCTATCGAACAACAATTGAGTTTCATCATATTTAACATTGTTTTAAATTAAGTTTAACTTCATATTTTTTCTAACGAATAGCTAATGAGAAGAAATTTGTTGAATTTCAAAATGATGCCTTAATTATGGTTAGAATCAAGACTTTGACAAATTAAAATGCCTCAAGTGTCTAAAGAAGAATAAAAAGTTTAAATCTATTCAATTTCTGAATTAAAAGCGAATTGTGTTCGATTTCAAATTCATAAAATGTGAAACTAATTAAGTGAATTGTTTCGCATGAGAATACATTCGTTTCAAAACTCAATGTAATTTGTTTGAAAGTCTTCTCGTAATAAGTTTTCACGCTTTAATGTGTTAATTAATTGATTACCAATGATTATACTTCATTAGTCCTAGATATTGCATTTTGTAATTTCTTTTCGGTAGTTACCGTGTTGAATGTTTTTTTTAGCAAAGATTGTAATTGTATAATGACTTCATTCACCGATCTTATTTCAATAAATGAAAGTTAAAATTACAGTGCTATAGTCACCTTGAGTTAAATAATTAAAATACACATAAAAGCACAAATAATTGTACAAAAATTACTTTCAGGTGTATACATATAATATAAAGATATTTAAAGTACAAATAAAAAGTATCTTAAATCGATTTGGCGCAATGGCGAGCGGCAGCGAGAACCCTGACTGTAACATATAAAAAGTACACGGAAATCCGAGTACATTTACGAGAGTCAGAACACAGCCCAACGATAGACAAACCGAAGTCATAAACATTTTTCAACTGGGTTTAGAACAGTCGTTCCCAACCTTTTAATGGCCACTCCCCACCAAAGCATCTGTAAAGTCACCATGTCCCCCTCTAACCTGTAAACTATGTCTCTTATTACTTAAAAAGTGAACTCTATTCACACGGTAGAAACGTAATAGTGCCCTATCAATAACTATTCATTTCACCTTTTTAAATTTATCAAAGAGGTGAACATTCAGTCACAAATGTGTTTTAACATAATTTTGTAGATGCAATGAGGTTATACATCTCCGGCTTTGTACCCAAAAGAGTTTTGTTGTACTTTTCCAACTTATCACAATGTTAAAGAAAAGTGCTACACGAGCTGGTTTTTATCTTCACAAAATATCTTCAAGAGACACTTGAATTTAACGTTAAATTTGATAAATTCATATGTTTCATAAATTAATTTTTGTAATTTATTAAGAGTAGGTGGAAAAGCTTTGGACACTGAACTTTCTTTCTATGGACAACACAATACACAAGAAGAAAGTCAAGATTCTCTACTTATCAAATTTAAGTAGTCATTATTCCCCATTACAACACATTTTCTCTGTTTTCCTTTTCCCAATATCGCCAACTGTCTTCCATGTATTATATTTGATTGTAAAATTTAAAATATATATGTCATCATGTAAATGTATTCTGTAGGATCCCTGCACTAGAGCCATAGATATTTACTATCCACCCGTTTCCTTTTCTAATAATATTTAAAATTTGTAAGTTTTATAAAGTTGGTGGTACCTCTTTCAGATATTTCATACACTTTTTAGGTTAAATAGGTTCAAGACAGTCAAATATATATATATATATATTAGTAGTTTGAGTTCAAAAGATTTTTCGTGTGTCATAGAGCAGAGCAAATAGAAGAACAATACTCATTCAATAAATAATCAAAAGTGTTACGAAAAATTGTAAATTTACCACCAGAAAAACTATAGCAAATTTTAATATTACAAAAAAAAAAAAAAAAAAAAAAGAGTCAAATTATTTTAATTTATTATTTGTATAATCGTTCTGGTTTTCAATGTATTTTAAACTTTGATGGGGAACATTTAAAAAATTCAACAAAAAAACTGATGTTTTAAATTTTTGCTTGTATTTAATTTATTTTCAGTCTGCAACATTACTTTTCCAGAAAAAAAAAAAAAAAAATATGGCCAAAAAAACTCATAGCGAATAAGTGAGTAACAAATTTGGAATTGCCCCCCGGCGGGGCGTACGCCCCACGTTGGGAACCACTGGTTTAGAAAGTGTTAAAAAAAACGTATAATTTGATAATAAGAAGGACGTAATTCTTAATTTTATACCTTCTCCGCTTCTCACTTGAATTTCCTTGAAGCCTTTAACATCTTTTAAATTTCTAACAATTTTGGTAAGGATCTTTCATAAAATCTATTTATGAGCTATATGCACACTGCTTTATCTTTTAATTGCTTTGTACTTATTGAATAATTTCTCCTTATTTTTT
Source organism: Maratus speciosus (assembly GCA_963932465.1). Classification (NCBI taxonomy): domain Eukaryota; kingdom Metazoa; phylum Arthropoda; class Arachnida; order Araneae; family Salticidae; genus Maratus; species Maratus speciosus. The sequence continues at coordinate 399,656,850 of OZ010786.1, forward strand.
ACTTTATTATTACCAAGTTTCAGTTGATCACTTATTTATTCGCTTTAGTTTTTAGGCTTTTTTTAAAAAAAAAAAATACGCTTTCCTTAAAATCCACTAAAACGTAGAAGAAAAATTATATTTTAAATGCACTACGAAATTTGGTAATATTTTCCAGTTGGCCAAACTTTGACGCCATTGTGGTAACCTTGTCATTAATACTTTTCAACACGTACTTATTGTTGAAGCTGATACTGATTTCTCCATAGTAAATCTAACAGTGATGGAACAGTGGCTCAGAAATTGAGCTATTGTCACCACTAAATTTTTATAGTATTCTTCGACTTCAAAAATCTCAGAAATTTTGTCCTGAAGTTAAATGAAGAATACTAATAAAATTTTGCTGTGTTAATTGATTATCTGCTGCTACACTGTTCCATCACTGATCTAACTATAATTGTGTAATTATTAAGTTTAAATAGAGTTTTTGCAGTGCCTTTCGAAAACTGAGGGCACTTGGTCGAATTAAAAAAAATTCTGAAACATGTGTTTACTAATTTTAGTTATACAATAGACATGTGAAGTTTCAAGATTTTATATCCATTGGTTTTATATGATATTCGGATTTTTTAAATTTGCCCTTGTTGGAACGAAGGAAAAGGACTTAAAGAACGAATAATAATAATAAAAAAATCAATGTTTAAATCTTGTATTGCCCTCAGGAATGCATATATATTCCAAATTTCAAAGCTCTATGTCAACAAGAAGTGGGTTAAAAAAGAAAAGAAAAAAAGAGGGGTAACAAGATTTGACTACCACATACAAACAGAATTGTAAGTTAAAAGAAAACATGTAATAACATTAAAGTGGTGTGGTTACATGCGGATTGCACTTTCTTATCAATTGCTTTAACTTTTGAGAACGACAGCGCCTAGTGTAAATACATGGATATTATGCTGTAACAAATCGAACTGATTCCCCAGAAAAACCTCTTAAATATTCAGGAAAAAGCTGGTATAGGAAAGCTAATGTATTAGTGAAAACAGCCAGTGATTTTTACTAAGTCCAGCATATTGCCTGGAGGATCAAACGAAAACGATCGATCTAAATTCATCATCGGAGATGGTCAAGTTGTCAGTGATTTTTGACCCAGCCTGTATAGTTAGAACAGTTCTTAAATAATATAAAAACTTTTTTTTCTAATGTCCAGTAGTGCAAAGTAGTGCGAAATAGTGTTTCTACAAAAGTTAAAGAATGCTAATGAATGGTATATATTTGAATTCTTAAATGTTTATTTTCAAATCATTCTAATTTATTTCGTTTCAGAGTTTGAACTGAATGCATTTAATTTTCGTTCAAACAGTAAAATGCAAATGAAGCGTAACTTATTTTGGGATGTATACGAAATCAGAAAACAAAGGGGAAATCATTTAAAATGTTTTAAATAATGATAGAAGTTACAGCCTAAGGAAAAAAAAACTATTTTATGACTTTGAAATGTTAATTTTTTTCTAATTTGTATGCAGACAAGCAGATAAATAGAAAGGCAGTAGTGGAATTTGCGTGATGCCCCGCAAAGTTAAACTACCGTGGGGAAGAGAAAATATTCCCATGCGCTAAGACGAAAGTGAAACTGATCTCCCTCGAGGAGGCAGAACAGAGGGAAACTGTGAAACGATAGTTTAAAGATGACCTCATGGGCCAAACGCTCTCAGTGGCTAGCTAAATTGTTTTAATCAAATGATCGAGCGAGATGAGATGCTTGATGAAGAAGGTAAATCATTCAGTGTTTACTTTTCATTGCGAGAGGGTCAGGTTTGGAACCTGGTGAGAGAGGTATTCTCTCAAGCTAGACTGAATCAATATCGCGGCAGTTGTTCTGTGGGAAAGCTAATCTTTCTCCGGACTTAGGAGTGAAGGAAGTCAAGCCGACGATTGAGTCGTGCGGTTTCTCGAGGTTGTAGAGAAATAATTAATATTAGTCGTGTTAGACTAAGGCTAGATCTACATTGTTTGTAGACATTTAACATATTTTATTTGGGGTTTAGAACTTTACTACAATTAGTCTTAGATTGTTGAACGTTCCCCATCTATCAACTTGTAATATTTATTGTGATGTGTCAGAATTAATCAAGAAGCATACTTTTGTTATTTATTTAATAAATCAATTTTTGCTATAATTTGCTCATCGCCTTCGAAGACCGCGCACGCTACCCGTCTTTAAGATAAGAGGCGTCACAATGCCATGACTGTAACTGACTGAAGCGTGTTTGACACCCCACGCCCGAAAATATGAAACAACTGAACTTTAAGGGAAAATCTCCCATAGATGATGTATCTTATTTAATCTGTTTGATAAACTTTTACTAAATAAACCCCGTCAGTTCCCTTACATAGAAATTAAATGCTAATTACTTGATTTTTTGTTTATTGAATTTCAAAATGGTCAAGGTGTCAATGACTTTTGACCCAGCCAGTATAGTTAGTATAGTTCTTAAATAATATAAAAACTTTTTTTTCTAATGTCCAGTCTACTGCATGAAATACAAAGTAATGTTTTTTCAAAAGTTAAAGAATGCTAATGAATGGTATATACACTGTAAAAAAAATTCCGCAACGTTCCTGGGAAAAAATGGGCAGCTGAGTTGCCCATTATTTCCAAGAAACATTTCTTGAAAATGACTGGAACTTTACTGTATATGTTAAAAACTTTCTACAGAAATGGCAGTAAGTTTCCTGCGAAATACCAGGAATATTTCTGTTGACAGCAAAACATTACTGACATTTCACAGCATGCGGGATCCGCAGACGAGTTTTACATTTCCAGTTGACAATTTTCGCTTTATTATCATTATTTGTTAGAATGAAAAAATATTTTGAAATTGACATCAAAATTATTATTTATAATTTACATGAAAAAATAAATTTTCAGTTAAAATTCAATAAAGTAAATATATATATGATATATTGTTTCTGAACTTTGCTTAAAATATAAAAATATATAAATGTAAATAATAATTAGAAAAAAAAATCTAGACATAAAATATTTTGGATTTTCGTCAGTAATTATGTTAGTTTACAAGTTAGATAAAATACATATAAATTTTCATGAAAAAAAAAAAAAACTAAACGTAATTGTATATTTTTTCCGAAAAAAAAATCAAATTTGCAGCAATTCAAAGTGTCAAATATATATCAAATTTAAATCAAATTGTAATAAAGTGTTAAAATATAAAATTAATTAAAAAAGAAAAAAAAAGTCAAGAGGTAGCATCGAACTCGGCCCGTACGGGCGGCGTGCGAGCTTTCTGCGTCCACACCACGAAAGACACGTTGAGAGCTGCAAACTAATGGGTATTTGAAACGTATGCTAAACCTCGGCATCTAATTTCTGAAAATCTAAGGCCCATTTGAAGAAATCCTTTCACAAGAATAATTAGAGATAAGAACTCTAAAACATACTTTAAATTAATTAAAATCGGTGAGAATCATGTTTGATGGTCCCCTGGTTAATGGAGATCCAAATAATAGGTGTATTTTTTTTACACGGTCTGCTCGTTAAACATTCCGCAGACAAGTACGAGAGATAATCTCTTAGCTATGTCACAGAGGTATTGTATTTTCATCTGAATTGTCTTGACAATAGAGACGTAAAGGATTATGTCGTCTATTGATTTATTTGCATTTCATATTGATTTTTTTACATTCATTTAACGAATTCGTTTTCGACACTAGCTCGCTAGCAACGGATTACAGCAAAAAAAATAAATGGCGGCCGCAGCGTTTTGCTGTTTCTAACTTTTGTTCAGGAACGTTTCAGATAAGAAAACCAGAATTTCACAGGAAAGAGCTAAATTATTCTGAAAACCTGAGAAAAGGCGAAACGTTCCTGGATTTTACATGGAACGTTACCATTTTTTTACAGTGTATTTGAATTCTTAAATGTTTATTTTCAAGTCGTTCGAATTTATTTCGTTTCAGAGTTTAAACTGAATGCATTTAATTTTCGTTCAATCAGTAAAATGCAAATGAACCGTAACTTACTTTGGGATGTGTACGAAATCAGAAAACAAAGAGGAAATCGTTTAAAATGTTTTAAATAACGATAGAAGTTACACCGTAAGAAAAAACAAACAATTTTATGATTTTGAAAAATTGTATTAAAAAATATATATAAGGAAGAGAAAATACCATTTAAATTATTGCTTTTTGAAAAAAAAAAAAACTTTTGTTCCTAATCTAAATTTAAAAATATGCACAATCGACACAAAAAAAAGAGAGCTCTATACAATTTAATCATCAAAAATGTTCTTTTTGGCTCACTGTATTTTATGAAAAATAAATAAAGCACTTGCAAATTCACAGCTTTTGTAATGCATTAGTTACAATTAACACCAGAAAAAGCATCAAAGCTGTGATCATTGAGTTTGTTTTATCTTTTTTGGATCAATATTTATTTTTCACTTATATTCTATAAATTAGGTATGCTGGGAAACATATAACAATAATATGTTCCCGCAATACTTTGGTTAAGTCAAAGTACAGTTGCGTAATTTGTTATTTCTGTTTGTACAAATATTTTTATAAAATATAATTATGAGTTTAAAATTATAATAATTATATGTTTGAGTAAAATAGGAGTGTAAGTTCATACAAAAATTATTAATTTTATTTTAAATATTAAATAGATATTTTTAAAAAATTGATTTATAGTAAAATTAATGTACAATGTCGAGTGTATAGTTCGGATCTCAGATAACAACAATAGCCAGACGCGATGGCGTCGTTTTAGGACAAGCATGAGGAAAGTTATTTATAACAAGACATCGTAAAATAATAAAAATGTCGGAATAAATATAGGGCTTTAGACCACCCAAACTTTATGGCGAAAGATACACAATGTACTCAGTTAAGGCAAAATTATATGTAATTTTAAATCCTGAAAGGCAAATTTGGTTAGATTTGAACCTGTCGGCATAGATGAGCGATCGCTGCAGTTGTTTTGAGTAGAAGGCGGGTGAATTCAAATGCTACATCGCGCCATTTTCCCCCTGCAAATAAAAAAAAAGCAGAAGGTTGACGTTAGATATGACACAAATACATACACTATTTATACATAGATTATGTTAAAAAGTACATACAGGCATGCACAGTTAGTTAAGAAGAAAGTATATCAAGAAATTATACTAATTAATAAGGTCATTACAAGCATGAAATTGTTTTAAGTACATACCTTTAGAAGTCGTAATTTATTGTCAGAGATGTAATCATGTCAACGAGAAAGCGATTAAGAGCGAGGCTGACCCCTCGTTCTCTGAGGACTGTGTGGGGGTCAGGAACTGGTTTTTCTCTTTTCTTTTTCTTTTTCTTCCCTGTTTTCCATACATTACGATCTGTTTTGATTTTCATCTCTTGTGAGAGAGAATATTACGTAATAGCATATTAAGGGAGATAGAATAAGCAGTGTATACTTTGAGGTATCATACAAAGAAAGGAAACAAATAAATAAATAAAATAAGGTCGCCAGATTGTATAGAATATTTTCAGAGTATGATTTGAAGGCATCAGATTAATTATGTGAAGATATTCAAAGTTTAAGTTAAACAAACAAAATATATATATATATGAAAATATAAAATGTCATACTATAAGCATTGTATTTACTTTTATTTATTATAAAATGTGTTTTAAATGAAAGATTGTGTCTTAAGGTTATATGTGATTAAATTATATGTCAAATGTGTATGCCATTATTTTTCCTGTATTTAGGTTTATTTCGGCATATTAGTTTCATACAAAATTATAGCTTTGAAAGTATTTTTGGGCACTTAAACTGTAAATTTACAAAATTATTAAACATGTGTGTGGTAAAGAAAAATTCTTAGAGGAAGATGTCAGATTTTCAGTACAGATGTTCACTATGAATGAAAGTGTCAACAGACAACTATGAACAATCATGTGTTGAACTTTCTGATATTACAAATAGAAGAACTTTTCTAAAATATACCAGAACCATTGAACGTTGAACATTACAGACTTTGCTCAAGACTGTGTAGATACACCGTCATATGGACACGAACATGCTTTCCCACTTTACAAAAAAAAAAAAAAATAAATCTAGCAGTCAGTTTTATTTTTTTTCTGACGACCCGGAGAGATGCTGGGAAACATATAACAATAATATGTTCCCGCAACATTTTGGTTAAGTCAAAGTACAGTTGCGTAATTTGTTATTTCTGTTTGTACAAATATTTTTATAAAATATAATTATGAGTTTAAAATTATAATAATTATATGTTTGAGTAAAATAGGAGTGTAAGTTCATACAAAAATTATTAATTTTATTTTAAATATTAAATAGATTTAAAAAAAAAATGATTTATAGTAAAATTAATGTATAATGTCGAGTGTATAGTTCGGATCTCAGATAACAACAATAGCCAGACGCGATGGCGTCGTTTTAGGACAAGCATGAGGAAAGTTATTTATAACAAGACATCGTAAATTAATAAAAATGTCGGAATAAATATAGGGCTTTAGACCACCCAAACTTTATGGCATGTAATAAAGTTAAGTATATGTGAGGAGCTTTGGAGGACCGGCAGCTAATTGGTCTAGCCAGACATACTATAAAGTTTTCTCACAACCAATAAGGTAGGGCTACAAAAAAATTGTTACGCCCGCTACCAAGGGATGGTGCGAGAGAAACAGTTTGAAGAAAACAGTCTAAGAAAATATTCAAAAGATGCAAGAGCGATCCTGACTGCCCTGGTAATGCCTAAGAGAGCTTGACAGACCTGATAATGTCTAAGCAAGCCTGACAGATCTGATAATGTCTAAGCGAGCCTGACAGACCTGATAATGCCTAAGTAAGCCTGACAGTCCTGGGGATTTCTACTTGGTCCTGTGAGCCCTGGTAATTCCTGAGAGGTCCTGACAGCCATGGTAAAGAGAGGGAAAGGCCAAGGATGTATGCTAAATGATCAAGTCTGATTAAAAGCGAATGCCAAAGATGCAAATGGAGCCTGCCTACAGCGGCCCGGAACTATGCTTCCAGTCATGCCGATCCTGCCGCCCGTGTGATGAGATCAATTTGCATGATTAACGGAAACTATCCTTAGCACCGCGACGACTCTGAAAGCTGTTGAACGAAGGCCTCCGACCCATACAAAATTCAAGGTATTCCTTTAATATTTCTTTAACCACATAAATTATATTAGAAATTGAAAATATCCCTTTTATGATATTTTATGGTAAAATGGTTATCTGAGATCCAACAAACCAATAATTAAATATTAATAAGGTATTTAAAAATAAAAGAAAAATTATTTCTCTTGATAAAAAAAAAAAAATAATAAAAGTAATTGAAATCATTTTGTTAGAGATTAAATATTCATGTAACAATGATCAGCAAACAAAAGTTTTGCTTCTTTTTTTTTGAATCATTTAATGTATATATATATATATTCTTGTTTAATGTAAATAAAAATATTTTAATCAAGAGTTAAAAAAATCTCTGTGATTATTTTAGTGATAAAATTTTAAGGTGTGTCACTTTATTTTACAGCTTAAATTGAGTTTAATTCATAAGTGGAAGAGATCACTTAAATAATTCACAACGCAAACTTTTAATTTTATTTGTAATTAATTAATTTAATAATTACAATTTTACGCGAATTTTAATTTAATTTTAAGATAATTATTCGCGTTGCTCTTCTACTAGAATTTGTGTTAATTACGATCACTTATTTTATTTGGATAAATTTTAAGGTATATAAAATTATATACCAAATTACTATGAGGTTGCATGGATGATTTGGATAAATTAACAATTTTGGGTGAAAATTAAATAGGAGATAAACAAGTGTAATTATCAGTAAAGCAAGTTAATAAAAAAATATTTAAGTTTTGTACATTTAATTATACTTAAGAAATAAATAGACGTCTGTATTTAATTCATTTGTTTATATGTTTGACGTAATTATTAAATCTAAAAAAATGAAATGTGTTTTTTTAACATATTTCGGTTCAGCGCCAAAGTGCAGTATTTTATGGTTAATTTGATCTTATGATTAATCTTCTGTAATTAACTCCACAGACAAATGGCGCATGGCAAACCTAAGAAAATGCAATTTGGCGTAAAAGTGTTGTTTAAAATCCTAAGTGGTATTCACATTCTTTTGTAAAGACATTGTAGCAGTGCCCCTAGTCCTATTTACGGAAGATTAAAGTGAGTTGTGGTTTTAGAGTTCTCAAAACGCACTCATGCTAGCAACAAGATACGCCAGCAAGTTCCCATGAGAAAGAAGCGACTGCAGAACCGCAGATAGAATTAAATTGCTGATGCACATTTTTGCATCTCTGAGTTTGGGAACAATATTAACAGCCTAACTTCAGATTTTATTTCGAAGTGACAAAGATCAGACGGATCTAACGAGCTCTAAGATGAGAGCCGAAGTCGCTACGAAACTGGGCAAGAGGATCCGGAGAATCCTGATGTCGCGATTAGAGTCCGCGAAAGCCCCTACCCTCCCGTAACGTTGTAAATATCTGTATTATTTTGACATGTAATAATAACCCAGACCCATTAAACTCTTTTTGTTCACTAATTATTGCCTTATTCCTCCATTACATTAATGTGGGAAAAAAGGAAGAAAAAATTATTATAATTTGTTCTGGGCAATCAATTGCTAAATGTGGCAACTCAGTCACTAGCTTTTGTAATAATGTTGTAAACAAATGATCATTGTTGAGATAGATTAAAACAAAATCATGTTCGAACACTATTTAACCCCTTCGCGGTCGCTTAATATTTGGAAAAACCATCAAAAAAGTACCTCTTTCTTTTATTACAGAAATTGAATAATTATAAGGTTTCTAAATAAAATATGCAATAAGTTTTTTTTTTAAGGCGAAAAATAAAGATGTTATAAAAAAAATTCACATTTGTAGAAAAGCCATCATGCGAGAATTCTGTGTCTTAATGTTTGTTTTACACCATATAAATTAATGCGAATAAAAGCTTTATTTTTCACATCTTAGATCTTTATTTATCATCATCACACACATTTTTACAAATAATATTTGAAATAATATATATACATTAAATTTTGATTATTAATAACTTTTTCGAGTGTTATACATGCAATACAAACCGCAGCATTACAATCAGCGCCAAAAGCCATACCCAAGCTGGAATATTCAAATACTTCACATGGAAATGCCAATTAAATTTTTCTGGTTTAAGAAATTTTTTACAGCAATTAAATCTCCAGCCCGGAAATATGACGGACACGAGAAATAAAGGACGACTCCTCAGCCCGTGATATTGACGGGAGCGAGAATTAAGGGGTTAAAAAACCATAAAAAGTCTCTACATTGAGATACAGTTTTCATTCAGCACAAATTTTTATTCGAAAGTACATTTTTGTCTCAAATCGATGATGTAAAAATGGAAATTGTGCGAATAAATGTAAGGGCAATAAAAGCGAAAGCCATTGCTTCAGTCGTTGCCACCATCGATATACATGTCTAAAAATAGCTAAGATTTTTTTGATCCAGTCTCAGCTAACTTGAGTCAGTTAACTAGTCTTCAACATTTCAATGTTGGAAACTATTAGGTTGAGCAAAAAGTTCTGGGAAATTTGTAATCTAATAGTTACCAGAATTTGTACCGTATATAGGAGTACTAGTGGTATATCCATAGGAGTTCAGGAATTTCGGCTCCAAAATGCCTATTGAACAATATAATTTGCGTATGTTGATCCGGTATTATTGGAGAAAAGATCTAACGATTCTAAAAGCCGTCGATGAGATTAATGAGGGTGAAGGTGCTGGTACGGCGATTCCAAGAAGCCACCATGGTACTTTCAGCAAAATTCGGAATCTGGCAATACGATGGCAGAAAGTCGTGAACTATGATGTTCTCTACTTTGAAGAATAGTACTTGTTGCTTTTGTTGTTAATTTGCGCATAACAACGCAACATTCACAAATTTCGTAGAAATTTTTGCTCAACTTATTATCTACAAGACCTTTAAATAATAATAAAAAACTCTTTTCTTTTAAAACTAAGTATTTTATGCTCTCTTTATTCGTTGGATTTGCCTATCTTATATTACATTTTCTTCATTAGGAAAAGTTCTAAAACAGCTGAAGTTATTCATAAGACTTTTAAATAATGGAAAAATTCTTTACTTTTAAACAATGAATTTCTTACTCCCTTCATTCATTGGATTTTCCTATATTTTATTACATTTCTTTCGTTGTGAAAAATACTAAAACAAGTGAAGACATAAGAAAAATATCGAATCACCCCCAACCACAATCTCTAAAAAGTTTAATTCTGAGCGTACGAAACCAAAAAAAGAAAAAAATGCAAAACATTCTTAAACGCAATGTTAACTGTTTAAAAGAAAAAAAGCTACTTCATACAATTTTTTAATACATAATATTTTTTTGGAAATTATACTTTTTATTAAGTAAACTTCTTATGTAAGTTTTAGAATATATATTTCTAAAACTTACATATTTTGCCAATCGTCAGCCGAAATAAGCACAGATTCCATCAAAGGATCACAAAAAAAAAGCATACGTAAATTTTGTCAAAAAATCGCGAAAAAAACGCTAATTTTGTTAACGGATCGCGAAAACAACGTGAATTTCGCAAAACTTTCAGAAAAATTGCCCATTTTGTCAAAAGATCAGAAAAAACGTGTTTTTCGTCAAAGAATTGCAGGAAAAAATGCGTATTTTTCCACTCTTTGCAGAAAAATCGTACACTTTGTAAAAGTTTCACGGAAAAAAAAACACTAATTCTATCAAAGGATTGCAGAAACAACGCAAATTTCGTCAACAGATTGCAAGAAAAAACGCGAATTTCGTCAAAAGATTTCAGAAAAAACACGAATTTCGTCAAAAGATTGCAGAAAAAGTCGAATTTCGTCAACACATTGCAAAAAAAAAAAAACCTCGCGAATTTCATAATAGGGTGGCAAAAATACCCGCAAATTTCGACAAAGGATGGCAAAAAGCCGGAATTTCGTCAAAGCATCGCGAAAAAACCGCGAATTTCGTAAAAGGATTGCTATAAAAACCTGAATTTCATCAAAGAATCACGAAAAATACGCAATTTCCGTCAGAGTAAAGCAAAAAAAAAAAAAAAAAAAAACGCGAATTTCGTCAGAGGATAGCAAAAAACGCAATTAAAAAAAAATCGCGGGGAAAAAGTGCGAAATTCGCCAAAGGATGGCGACTGACGACCGTGAATCTGCACCTACACCTTGCACCCTCTTTGAGGACAATTTGTATAGATAAATTATAGCCGAGTTTTAAAACTGCTGTCATTATCTCGAGAGAAGATTTGAAATCGGTTCAGTTTTTCCAAAGTAATCGTGATTTTAGAACATTTTATCCTCATTCCCCCTTTTAAATTTAGAAATTTTAGAAACTTTTCTGAACGAGCATGTACAGTGAGCAAAAAAAGTATTTGCACGCAGACGATTTTTTGCATAAGTAACCATAGAAAGCAAATTTGATACTATTCTCTTAATTATTCATTTATTTAAATAAGAAGAAAATAAAAATAACTACCCATTTTCCTTAAACAGTAATATTACACATTTAAAAAAATAAATTAATATTTTCTCATACGTAAAAAGTATTTGCACAAGAAGCATTGACTGTTAAAAAAGGCATTAAATGTGAACATTATGCAAATGTTTAGCATATCAGTCCCGCAGTACATCAGCCCCGCACTTTAAAGTCACGTAATATATTAACTGGAGCAGGTATTCAGGGCAGTTTTTGTCCTAATGGCGCCGAAAACATGTGAACTGTCTGTTGCTACCCATGAGAAGATTATATTTCTTCACAATTCTGGATTAAGTTACCGAGGAATAGGCAAAAAATTAAATCTAAACTTTTCTAGCGTTCGTTATGTAATTAAGAAGAAAAAAGAAACTGGTTCGACAATAAATAAGCCGCGAACTGGGCGTCCAAGAAAGCTAAATACCAGGCAAAGGAGAGCCATCATAAAAGAATCTTCAAAAAACCCTTTTCTAAGTGCTCGAGAATTGGCTGTTGATACAATAGTTACACCAGAATCAATTAGAAATATTCTTCATGATGCAAATATTCGAGGAAGAGCCCCTCGAAATAAACCATTTATTAGTGAAACAAATAGGGTGAAAAGATTTGAATTTGCAAAAGCTTATGTCAGCAAACCACTAGAGTTTTGGAAAACTGTTATTTTTTCCGATGAAAGCAAGTTCAATATTTTGGCTCAGATGGTAAGAAAACTGTATGGCGAAAGCCAAATACCGTAATTTCCGGCGTATCCGCCGCGGCTTAGTTAAGTATTTTTCGTACCGGAAATTTTATTGAAAAAAGGAAGTCAAATAAGTGCTAAGCAGAAGTGCGTCATATTTTATTTAAAATTAATTCTGGTAGGAAATCGAGTTATCTGATTTGCGGCGGATACGCGCGAAATTACGGTACTTCTCTTCAAATTAAATACTTGAAACCAACTGTAAAACATGGCGGTGGTCATGTAATGATTTGGGGATGCATGTCTTTTAACGGAGTTGGCGAAATGACCTTTATTGAAGGCAATATGAATGCTAAACAATATATTAATATAATACGAGATCATTTATCTAATAGTATTCTGAAATTAGGAATTCCTAATTCATATTATTTCCAACAGGATAACGACCCGAAACACACTGCAAATATTACGAGATTATGGTTGCTTTATAACGTAAAAAATCAATTGAAAACGCCACCACAATCACCAGACCTGCATCCGATTGAAAATTTATGGCATATTTTGGATGTGAAAATAAGGAAAAAGAAAATTTCTAACAAATCAGAACTTAAGCAAGCTCTTAGGGAAGAATGGCTACATATCAGCAGTGAAACATGTCACAAATTAATAGAATCAATGCCCAGACGATTACAAGCTGTAATTGAAGCAAAGAGCATGCATACTAAATATTAGCACTGTTTTTAACTTATAAATAATTCCTCTAGTTCTATTTTTATTGCTAGTGTGCAAATATTTTTTGGCGGTACAAATGCTACTTTTTATGTCTTCATATTTTAAATATAATTATTAAGTCAGATATTAAATATGTTTATTTGTTTTGTAAAAGTGTTGGTATTTTTAATTCTTAGTTGCTTTTTATTTATTTATACATATGCTACAACAAATTTACCTGGTGTGCAAATACTTTTTTTGCTCACTGTACGTTTTAAAAGTAACTAGCACGTCGAATTACACATTTATAGCCCTAAGAGTTCTAAAGAAATCGTAATTTTGGAAAGTTTTTAGATTGTTTTTCATTCACTTCAGACTTTCGTCATCAGATTATCACCGTCATTTTTTCACCATCATTTTTGAAATTGGTTCGATGATTCCAGAGATTACCCCCATCCCTCTCTACAAACAAACAGACACACAAACAAACGTTTCTTCTTTATAATATTAGTATAGATTATGGAATTTTCATAGAATATGGAGCCTTCAAAATTTGAATACCGACAGCTGTAGTGAAAAGAATTGTGCCTTGGTATACTACAGTGACTATGTTCTTTTCGATGAGACAACTTACAGCGCTCCCTACCGGCAAAATTAAGAGTTGGCGTGCTGATCTGCAAAACTATACGAGATACATGAAAATAATCAATTAAAACATTGTACAGCAACATCGATTTAGTAGAGGAAATGGTCCATAAACGGGCTAGGATCTAAATAAGGGACTACTTGCTGAAAGTGGGGGCAGATTTTTTGCACTATCGGTGGAAACGAAACTGAATGAAACAGCAAGAAGTGGGGGAAGAGTGGTGAACTCATATCCTTTGCCCTTGACATTTGTGGGTTAGTACGAATTGTTTTCATTAGAAAACCTACTTCTGTGGAACCTAAAACTTTTCAAGATATGTGAACTTTAAATTCGTCATTCCTTAGTTTTTCCGTAAAGCAAGTGGTTTCCATCTCATCTCAAACTAGATGTTTTGAGCTTCATGTGGAGCACCTTTTTTAATAGATTTGCTTGTTTTTTTAATGGTTGCTGAGACCTGGGTATTCGCTGCCAGTCGCCATTGCTCCAAATCGGGACAAGATGCTTCATTTAGCGAGTAAAAGAGCGATTAGATTCGCCTAATTGCGAATGTTCAATAGTTACCCCCCCTTTTCTTTTGGAGTGTGTGTCAGTTGTCAGTACAGGCGACACTTTTATATTAGCGCTATTGAACGATTGTTGCCGTTTATCATGTTCAATAGCAGTGGCGTAGCTTTAGGGGGGGGGGGGACTCAAACCATTTTTCTACTAGTATTATTGTATGCTAAATTTTGCTTTGTTTAATCGTATAACGTTCAATAATTAAATAAAGCCAAATTTTCTGTATAATAGTGCTGGTAGTAAAATGATTGAGCCCTCCCAAACGCTACGCCACTGTTCACTGGCACTCTATAATAGTACAATTTTTAAACACTGCTTTTGAAGTATGAGCTTCGATGAAAAGCCAAAGAATTAAAAACAAAATAGTTTTTTTTTAATGTGATATACATTTTGTTGTTTATATTTTAAGTCTTTCAGAATTCATTGAATTTAACATCTTAAAATTCTGAGTTAACTTGGGTTGTAAAGTTTTATTTCATAAGATTTTAATGAGTTAAATCGGGTTTGGAAATTTTATTTTTGATTGCGCAAGACATTAAAATGCACTTATTTTTATTAGTTTCTGTAGCGGATAGTTGCATTTAGATGGATAACGGATGCATAAGATTTTACAAAAAATTAGGTTAGTTTAGAATATATTGAAGAAAGGTAGATTAAGGGGTTAAAGATCGATTTTTCAGTTTTTCATCACGAATCTATTTTGCTAACATTATTTTTAATTTGGCTATTGTTTTTTGTTTTTTATTAGCCAAATTGCTAACGTTTATTAAAGTCAGCGAGATTCCTGGCTGAGACCATATACTTGAAGTACCCGATGGTTTCCTGTGGGGGACAAATCTGTCGACGTCAATACTGCAGGCATTTTTTGAGCTAGACTCTTATCAGATGATTTTAGAGAGGGAAGTTTGGATTAAGTGTGGAGCTTGGACACATTCCGCATGCGCTGGGATGGAAAAAGAGATATACATCTGTTACTTCTGTAATGTAAAAAGTGAAGAAAATGCTGTTTCTTTTAAAAGTTTCAAGACAGTAGTTTAATAAGCTTTTGAACAAAATTTGATGTTTTTTGATTAATTACGAGATAAATTGGCAAGTAGACCGGATTTGGACCACCCTTTGAAAAACGGTCATTTTCATTTTTATTGGAATAAAATGGTTTTGAAAAATTAAAACTGGTTAGCATAGCATTTTGAACACTCATCACCTCTAGAACTGTTTTTAGAAGTACAAAGAAAATTATAAATTTTTTGAAAACAACTAAATCGGTAGGTACCAAAATGAAAGACAGGATCCGACTTAGACTAGGTAGGGCCCCGGGACAAGTATCATTCTGGGTGCCTCCTTCTATCTATCCATAGAAAATGTTCGTGAATTATGCTTGACTAGTAATAAACTTCATGCCTTTTGTAGGGGAGATGGGGATGAATGGGACAAGGGATGGATGGGACATTCTCAATATTTCAGGCAATAAACATTTATTTTAAATTGCTTCATATCCCCATATAAGGCTTTACCACAGTGTGCTTCAGAACTAAAAGTAGGACCACATTGCTGTTTTCATTTTCCTTCAAAGTTGCATTTTCTGAAATCTCTGCTTAAAAGTAAGTTTTTTTTTTTTTTTTTTTTACATTTGAAGATGTGAAATATCTTATATAATATAAAAACTTAAGCTATGTTGTAGCTATTTATTTTAAGGTTCAATATCAATAATTAAAATGAATGAATAGTAATCATTGTGACAAAATAATTTTTGAGGCAAAGTGACTGACAATTGAATATATGCATCATGGGGATGATTGGGACATTTAAAATGGGGATGAATGGGACTGCCTCATTCATCCCTAGAGATATTGAAAATTTTATTTATTAACTAAATCGTATTATATAGGTTGATAAATTAATAATTTACGTTAATTAATATTATTAAATAGTATTATATTAGTTGTTAGTGTTCAAAGTTTTTCAGTTTTATTTATTGTATTGTAATAATTATTAAGAGTTTGTCAAAAAAATTGGTACTAAAACTTTATCAAAATAGATAAAATTGTTAAAAATAGTACATGTTTATTGATGAAATGGGGGAAATGATATTGAATTTTGAAAGCTTGCATAAATAAATCCCAACCCCTAACATAATTTCGGTTGTGCATGTTTCTGAGATACATTTAATTAATAATAATTGCTAAGTTATGATTGAAAATTATTAGCTATGCCATATTTCAAAGAAATTTTGCACTTACATTTCAAATCTAAAATGCCTCATAAGTGGGAAAAAAAGAATCGATAGGTAGCCGAAATCTGTATTAAATTTAAAGCTGCAATAAAAGAAATTATTGAAAACAAAACCCCAATATCCATTGGTACTAGAAATCATATAATACAAATGTAATTATATATAAGTTTATAATTATAAATTTTAATTTGGTAAACTTGAATACAGGGAAGAAACTCTTTGTGTCCCATCAATCCCTATTAGTGTCCCATTCATCCCTGCTGTGGGGATGATTGGGACAGGAAGGAACGTGTTTTTGATTTCATAATATTTTTCTGTATAATAATAATCTAGAATAAATATTGTGCATAGATGTATGAAATGTGATGTATAATTTTGATAACAACTTAAATAAAAATTAAAAATAAATATTTTTGTGAAAATATTTCAGGCCCATCCAAATATTTCAAGCATTCATCCTCCATCTCCCCTATATATATATATATATACGTCAATTTTATGTCAGGTACTATTCACATCTGTATACAGGGTATCACAACAAAGACAGTTACAAGTTTAAGAAAAATACTAGTAGGAAAACAATTAGAAAAAATGCTGGATTGGTTGATGGGAGTATTTATTTGAAGACTCTCCCTTTGCTTATCTATGTTTGTCATTAGGTGTCTAAAAAAAAAAAAAAAACCCGTCTCCAATTGGCCATAAATGGCTTTAACTTGTCTCGTTAAGAGAAAAACCCAAATAATGAATTTCTCTTGAAAACAATGGACTACTAAGACGTTATAATGAGATTTTAATTCGTTAGCTTTCTGATGATGCAGCTCATTTTTATGGGGGGGAGGGGATATGGGTATAGAAAGCTGAGAGGGAAAGGCGGGACCGCATTCCCTTTCTAGATCTTTGAAAATGTTTGAGTTATTTTTGGCCAATGTTACCATTTGGCCCTCCTGTCATTTTGTCCTTGTCCTGTGACATTTTGGTTACCTCTTAACGAAAATCCTATTACTCCCATGTTTGAAGAGGGGGGGGGGGGGCTCTGCTCCGTATGCCCCTGAATTAGGCAGGTCCTATTTGTGCACATACATGCTAAGAACAGAACGCGTAAAATCTTCATTTGTTTGTTCGTGATTTCCCACACTATAACGTAAGACGAAGCATGTCAGGAAAAGGAAAGAACAACTAGCTGTCATTAGAACTCATTTGTTATCGGCGTTCAATCTGCTCCAATACACATCTGTATTGTAGCAGTGCATTTTGAAGATCAGGTGAAATGACTAAAGGTCCTATTTTTAGCATTTATGTGCGCAAATTGTTTCTGAGAACTAAATCGATGTTGCTTTACGACTTTGTAATTAATTGTTTTCCCGTATCGCGTATAATTTTCGAGATCAGCAGGACAACTTTTAATTTTACCGCTAAGGGGCGCAGTAAGTACTCTCATCGAAGAGATACGCTCATTTTACCTTAGTTTTACATTATTTCATTATATTAATATACTGATAGACGCCATTTTTATCATTGCAGCAGTCGGCATTGAAAAGTTAAGAAATGGAATTTTTAATCAAGCGCAAAATTTTCTTTTTGTAACTTTTAGAACTCATTTTTTTTAAAGATATTGAACAATGTATCATTCAAATTGATGCTCGGCAGTTTCTGTCCAAACTAAATATCTTACTGCACTCTTCTACTGATGCATGCAGAAACCATTAAAAGAGCAATAAAACCAAAGTTTACAAAGTTGTTGAATAAAAAAAAAAAGATCAATTCCTAGAACTAATCCAACATCTAAACGCCCATACAAAGTAATATCAGGCGCGACCGTAGATCTTATCGAAACGCCTTCTTAATTTGAATTTCTTCCGAAGTTTGACAATTAGACAAATAACAAAACTGTCTACTGTTTTAGTCTGGGGAAACTTAACTCGTTTTCTGAACTATCACATCTTGCATTAGCAAAACCGAAGTTCATTTCCGCAAGGTTTATCACTTTACTAGGATTATTTTTTTCACGAGTTCGAACTATTAAAACGAACCTTTTGTACACAAATTTCACTTTTAAACGAATCTCATTACATTTAAAGTTTTTAAAAATGAGCATTTCAACTTTTCCATCGCCTTATCGAAAATTTTATTATTTAATGATCTATCAAACAAAATTAAAAGTTTGCCGTGATTTCTTTCAGAGTAATTTAAATAACACTTTCATGCTAATGAAGAAGGTTTGATTCTTTAAAAGTCTAATGATTATTTCTGAATACTCACTGAATGAAATTTATGCAATGGGAACAACTGGGAGAAATTAAAAATAAATAAAATATGATTCTGAGCCTATTCTAATGCAACGTATTTTTTAACCGTTTCAGCTTAACTTCATATTAATTTTATGTTCAATACTAGGGGACTCTGCCCCCTGCAAGCTACGCTCGCAACCCCCGTTCAGACACTGCAGAATCTAAAAACACGCTAATCTGATGGGTTTTAAAAATATTAGAGAAGATTGAATTATACTGAAAAAAGCTGTGCAGATATCCCTGTAAACGGGTTTCCATTCAATTCCCTTTGATTGCAAAAATTTTAAGGGCGAATCAGTTGCTGTTAAGACATCCAATGGTTGTTTTCGTTTTTTATTAAAGAGGATCAGTTAAACATTTGAAAAGAAGCGAAAATAAAATAAATTAAGTATACAGAGTCTTTGTCTCCCCGGTATTTTTAAAACAATCTCTATAACAATAGTCTAAGTCATGTGACTATCACCAACAGTTCCAGGCGGACCACTTCGCTTTTTATACTTTAGGTGCCATTTGGTACTTTAATGTTAGCCAGGCACAGGTGATAAGTCGCCAAATATTATTCTATCACCATCATTTCATCTATATTATAATAGTTCAAGTCATCAACTGCCATAAACAAGTACGGTCTGGTCCCTTCACCGTTCATATGAAAGTTTGGCACAGATGTCTTATACGTCCCATATTGGCGAGATTTTTTGATGACGCCAAATTGTAAGAAGGCATCATCAGCATAAACAACAACATCCGGCTTACCATACCAAGCAAAATAACGATACTTTGGCACCAGTTAAGTGCCCGTTCCGTATGTGACATTGGCGTTAGAAAAAATCGCGCCAATATGGGACCGTAAGTTTTCCATTTTGATTAAAAAATCAAAAATTTTTTTTCGAATAAAACTACATAAAATTTGCCATGGTTGCAAAGAATTCTTGGTACTGTTACGCTAGCTGGATGCAAATCTCGGCAATAGCTTTTTTTCAACTCGCCAGTTAGCATTTTTTTTTCGAGTGGTAATGTTTGGCCAGATGTCATATACGCACAGCAGGTTTGGCGTGATTTTTTTTTTTAAAGAAAATTTGGCGAAAACATCGTTTTCAAATGCCAGTTACATATGCATTTTTGGTATTATATAGTTATCCTGTCGACCAAAAATCTATCGCCAAAATATAAGATTAAATGCCAATAATGGTTGATCGTAAATGTCACATTCACTTGACTTTAAACAAGTTACACGTGTTTACGTCATCAAGTGATTTTTATTTCGACTTTTTATTTGTATATTTATTAATGTTATATTAATTTATTTGTTCTTTCGTTATTTAAAATAAAAATTATGTCAATTTGTATAATTTGTCTAGTGTTTTGGCAATTTATATAATTTGGCGAAATGGGTCGACGGAATAACTAAGTAGTACCGTATTTTTTAATTATTTTCTATTGTTTTCTAAAGGAAATATAAAAAATAATTCATAATTATAGAGAAAAATAATTTATATAATTTATAAAAAGAAATAAAAGTAAATAAACGTTTATTATCAAATAAACAACAATAGCCGAGTTACCATGTCAACCTTTTCTGAATTATGAAAAAAAAATATCTGTTTGATTAAAATTTGAGTTGCCATCTTTAGAAAATGTATATAAAATTAGAAAAAAAATTAATATTTCGAAAACTAATTCGAATTTAAAAATTCTATTACCAGTTTTGAGATCTGCGGATCAATGCTGATTTTTGGTGTTAATTTCATCGCAAAGTATTCCATATTTTAGGAGAAATCGCTTGAAACATAATCAGTTGTTTAATCTGTCGATTTATATATCCGTTTCATAAATTCGTTTCATTAGGATTTTATATATATAGGGTAGATAACATGAAGATATCTCTTTTCGGTTGTCACATTTCAATCAACGCGACATACGGTATCTGATGGTTATTCTCCTTGTACCCGCCAACAACTCAATCACAAATTAATCACTGCACACAACTCACAATAAATAAAAACTAGCGGACTGTATTACTAATTAAATTTTAATTCACAAACAATAAATGGATCAAGAGCCGATATTTACACTACTCCTCTGATCGGCGTCTCGAACCCAACTCACAAGTTTCAAAACAAACCACATAGATGGCGCTTCTAAACGGCAACATACCGCCGGGCCTTGAATGTTTCAAACATTCAATACTATAAATACGATATCAATTTAGGATACAATCTCAATAATACAAATTTTTTCTCAGCATATACACTAAATGAAATGTTAAATTTACAAATATAAACACAAAAATAAAATATTACACTACACTAAAAAATTTTGCTTAATTAAATAAAATGTATGAATTCAAGTAGTTAATGTGGTTTCATTCACATGAGGCAAAAGAACAATTTTTGTTAGTGGCCTTTTATATGTGCCATTTTTATCCTTTAATGTTACAACTCTAACTATAACATCTTCCCCTGGATGGATTTTAACAATTCTTGCCAAATGCCATTTTAAAGGGCTATAATTATCCTTAAATAAAGATATGAGAATTGCTCTTAATTCTTTATTGGCACCAACAAAATTTCGGCCATTATCACTAAAGATATCAGAACGTTTGCCTCGTCTCGCAATAAAGCGTTCAAGTGCTGCTAAAAACGCTGCACTTGTTAAATCATGGACAATTTCAAAGTGCAAGGCCTTTGTAGTAAAACACACAAAAATACAAATAAAAACCTTTTTTACCTGTTTACTCCTACCTGTAGAATTTTTTATCTCAAAAGGACCGCAGTAGTCTAATCCAGTGCGCGTAAATACTCTGGATACCGTTAATCTTGCTGCTGGCAAATCAGCCGTCTGTTGCTGCGAAATTTTAGAATTAATTTTCTTACAAATAATACAATTAAAAATGATTTTTCTAACTACATTTCTGCCAGCTAAAATCCAAAATTTAGTTCGGATGAGAGACATTGTGGTTTCTGAACCTGCATGAAAATATAAAACATGAAAATAATTAATAACGCAAAATGTAAAATTATGTTTTGCAGGGATAATCATAGGAAATTTTTGGTGATTGGATAAGTTACTGTTTTTCAGTCTGCCACCAACACGAATGCAGCCATCACTGTCTAAAAATGGACACAAGTTTATCAGTTTGCTATTGTTAGGGGGGATAGCAGTACCCCTTTCTAAACACTGGATTTCTTTCACGAATGAAGTCCTTTGAATGTTCTTTACAATGCACAATAAGGACTGAGAGAGTTCACTGCTAGATAAAGTTCCAGCTGTAGGATATAAAGGGTTTCTACAGTTATATATGAATCTTTTACACCATGCTACTACTCTTTGTAGTTTGATGAATGAAGAACAGTTATTAATTATGTCTAAAGGTTCAAGAGTGTTAACTAAGGCACATACTTGAGTCACTGATGGCAATTTCAATTCACGCAAAAACAGCTCATTGGCTTCAGCAGGATTGCTATCAGGACACTCGACCACCTCAGGCTGTTGTAGGAATGCTGGACCGAACCACCACAGTTCACACTGTTGAATCTTGATGGGATCTATACCTCTAGAAATAAGATCTGCAGGATTTTCCTTTGAAGGTACGTAATTACACTGTTCAACCGAAGTTAAACTTTGTATAGTGGATATCCTGTTGGCTACGAATGTCTTAAGATCATTGGATTCTTTTTTTAACCATGCAAGTACAATTGTGCTATCTGCCCAAAAATAAGTTTTAGAAATTTCTAGTTTTAAGGCACTTAACACCTTCTTCATTAACTTAGATAGCAGGACTGCAGCAGAAAGTTCAAGACGCGGGATAGTGACATGCTTTAGAGGAGCTACTCTGGATTTACTAGTGAGTAGCTTAACAGCAGAATCACCATAAGAATTAGTAGATTTCACGTAAATGACCGCTCCATAAGCAATTTCAGATGCGTCGGAAAATCCATGTAGTTCTACACAAATAGACTGATCGATAAGAATGCATCTAGGGATACTGATCAGATTTACACTTTTTAAGGAAGTAAGAAAATCATTCCACTCCTTATTTTCTTTCATTGGGAGATAATCACACCAATCTATTTTCAGCAACCATAATTTTTGCAGAAACACCTTGGCCCTTGTAATTATTGGACCTATCAAACCCAAAGGGTCAAATATTCTAGCAATTTGTGATAAGACTGATCGTTTAGTGTATAATTCACTTTGCTCGATAATTAAGTTAAACCCAAAACAATCTGGTTGAGGCTTCCACAATATTCCCAAAGTTTTTGTCTCATTAGAAAAAGAATATTCAGATTCTGAAGTGTTACATAAAAGAGCAAAATTATTTACTGCCCATTTATGGAGATCCATGCCTCCTCTATTTAACAAAGATATCAGTTGTTGCTGA
Organism: Maratus speciosus; assembly: GCA_963932465.1. Lineage (NCBI taxonomy): Eukaryota > Metazoa > Arthropoda > Arachnida > Araneae > Salticidae > Maratus > Maratus speciosus. The sequence continues at coordinate 399,679,913 of OZ010786.1, forward strand.
ATCTCCTTCGCTGTGTCTAAATCATCTGCTCCTGTTAGGATGTCGTCCATGTAAACATCCTGCAACAATACATTCACAGCTAAAGAAAATTCATTTCCTTCGTCTCTGGATAATTGCATTAAGGTTCTTGTAGCTAAAAAAGGGGCACTAGTTGTGCCATAAGTCACAGTGCATAACTTGTACACTTTTACTGGCTCATTCACCTCAGGGTTAAATACCATTCGTAATAAATCACGTTGACTCGGATGTATTAATATCATACGATACATTTTTTTATATCAGCTACGAAAACAAACTGGTGCTTTCGAAATCGCAACATTATAGAAAATAACTCATCTTGGATTGTTCCTCCGTTAAACTGCAAACTGTTTAATGATTTCCCTGTAGAAGTTAAGGAGCTGGCATTATACACGACTCGTAATGGTGTACTACTTGATTCTGTACGGAACACGCAATGATGTGGAATATAATAAGTGACTTCTGGCTCTTCAGATTCTATCACTTCTTCCATGTGACCCATACTTAGATATTCTTCCATAAATGCTTTATAAAGATCATTAACTTTAGGTTCTCTAACTAAGCGCTTCCATAATGAATTTAAAATATTCATTACCTTTTGTTTTGATTCGCCAAGACAAGATGGATCTTCATTTAGCGGCATTTTCACCATATATTGTCCATTTTCAGTTCTAGAATAATTTTTCAGAAAATGTTCTTCACAAATTTCTGCTTCCTTAGTTTTAGAAATCTCAGACTCTCTCTCTATGTTTTCTAGTTCCCAAAACTCTCTAATTATTTTTTCTAATTCCAAATTATCTGTAATTAACCCACAATGTATATTACTTTCACCCCTAGCCGGAAGGCTTCCACTGACAATATACCCGAATACACTGTTTTGTAACACAATTTTAGTATTTAATGTTTGCGGATAATTTTGACCTGGTCTTAAAAATTCATAGAAATTTTCTGCACCTAAAAGCAAATCAATCGGGCCTGGGACATTAAATTTTTCATCGGCTAATTTGATGTTAATTAATAATGGGATAGAAGTCTCAAGCGGCCTAGACGGCGTAAATTCTGTAATTTTCGGAACGACTAAAAAGTCTAATTTTAAATGAAAATCCTTATCTCTATTTGAAACAGTTGTGTTAACCCTAGATCTAACATTCAACGATAAATTATTTATGCCTGGAATAGAAATGTTAGTCTTTTCCCTTTTCAAATTAAGTTTATCTACTAACCTTTTACTCATAAAGTTGGAGTTTGCTCCAACATCTAATAAACCTCGTACTTCATGAAAATTACCTAATTTATCTTTTATTAAACAAACAAATGTGCTAAGTAACACAGCTTTCAACTCATTAGCCAAATTACATGTCGTTGAAAATAAACTGTTTTGATTATTAGCTGGGAAAGGCTGAAATACTGGAGCCGAAACATTAAAATGTGATTTATTACCTCCTTTGTTTATATGACTCATTTCCTTTGAAATTACCTCTTGGTTTTCAACTTTATTTATTTTTTGTTCGCGAGGAAAATGCAAAGTTACATTGTGCCTTTTCCTACAAATAATAAACGAGAATTTAGATTTACAATCGACTACTGTATGATTCATAAGACAGTTAAAACAAAGATTTTTTGCCTTTACCAGCTCAACTCTATCACTCACTGACATATTTTTATAAACAGGACATTTATGCAAAGGATGATTTTCATTACATGATAAAATACATTTAGAATTTTTTACATCAGTTAGAAAAACTTTAGAAACTGGACTAGAATAATTATTTTTATTATTCGACCTAGAATTATCAACCACAGGTTTTCCCTTTGATGTGTAATATAAATCTATCTCCCTAGATAACTCAATTGGGTGAAACCAAGAATCTCCTTGTCTAACATTTATAAAACAAGTAACATCCTTATCAAGCGTCTGACAAATTTTATCAGAAATCACTAACTTTTTTAAAGTTTCAAAATCTGTCACATTTCTCAATTTTAAATAAAAATCCCAACTCGTTGTTAATCGGGATGCAAATTGTACCTACGTTTCATTAGGTTGACGTTGTGCTTTTCTAAAATGTTCTAAACAAGTTTGGGGAGTTGGCTCAAATTCTCTAAGTACTATAGCTTTCACCTTTGAATAATCTTCTAATTCCCCATCCTTAATGTAAGTAATAACATTTGTTGCCCTTTCCCCTAACAGATTTAGAAGAATTTCCGATTTATACTTTTCTGGGACATTTTTTGAAATGAAGGCCCTTTCTTAAGACGAGAAAAAATACCCCCAACCCTCCGGTTTAGACGGAATTTTGATTGTAAGTGTTCTTATACTTTTAATGAGAGAGTCTAAAGATTCTATGCTTTCTCCCTTCTCGAAATCATTTAATTTTTCACTTTTGGTTTCTGCACGGGCCTTAGCCAACTCAAGCTCTAATTTTGTACGTTCAATTTTTAATTTTTCAAGTTCTAGTGCCTTTGCTTCCTCATTTTTTCTCTCCTCTATAATATTATTGGCCATTTCTTCTACCAATTTAGAATCTGCTTCATATTTTTCACTTTCCTTTATTAAATTCATTAAATCATAATTAGTTAATTTTATATCAGAAATATCAATTCCTAACTCAAAAGCTATCCTATGATAGTCTTCCTTTTTCGCGCTTTTGAACATTTTAATAAATATAGTTCACAATAAATAAATAAATAAACCTCACATACCTCTAAAATAAAGGCGAATCTCTTTTTCCAAATTGCTGAATGACGGCAGAATAATATTTTTTTCTTTATTTTATTTCATTTGTCTTCTCAAAATCAGCATTTCGAAATAACTTCTTTTATACTCAGAATTAAATGATTACCTATGATTGCGCAACAGTGCACTGAAAGAACATAATTCTTTTTGTTCTTGAATCAAAACAACTGCTTGATATAAAATCCTCGTAATAAAGTATATATTTTTTTAACACCACACTATTAAAGCAATATTATAATAAGGTATTAGATTAAAAAGGAAATGCACAAATTCTCATAAAAAGAAAACACTTAATTCGTTTCGGTACACTTATACTCGTTGACTCTAAAATCGAAACACTTTAAATACGTAATTAAATGCTTGTTCTTTACTCCGGTGAGGGGGACCAAAAATAGGTGTACCCACCAACAACTCAATCACAAATTAATCACTGCACACAACTCACAATAAATAAAAACTAGCGGGCTGTATTACTAATTAAATTTTAATTCACAAACAATAAATGGATCAAGAGCCGATATTTACACTACTCCTCTGATCGGCGTCTCGAACTCAACTCACAAGTTTCAAAACAAACCACATAGATGGCGCTTCTAAACGGCAACACTCCTGTAATCAGTTTCATGGCATAACCCCTTAAGAATCGCTTAATATTTGGAAAAACCATAAAAAAGTACCTATTTTTTAATTACAGAAAATGAATAATTATAAGATTTCTAAATAAAATATGCAATTAGTTTTTTTAAGGCGAAAAATAAAGATGTTATGTAAGAAATTCACATTTGTAGAAAAGCCATCATGCGATAATTATGTGACAAAATGTTTGTTTTACACCATGCAAATTAATGCGAATAAGACCTTTTTTTCACATCTTGGATGTTTATTTTTCATCATCACACAAATTTTTACAAATATTATTTGAAATAATACATATACATTTAATTTTGTTTGTTAATAATTTTTATGAGTGTGATATACTGGGTGTCCTAAAAAGGACTGACTGATTTTAAAATTCAATAACTTGCAAACGGTGACAGAATTAAAAAAAAATTCTTGCAGGAGGATTATGCATGAGGTCAAAAGTTTTTTTACAGTGATTTTCGATTTTAGTTCGAATTACAAACAATAGATGGCGATGCGATCAATAGATGCTAAATTCAGGCTCCATTTTTGGCACTTCGGGACCCACTCGATAAATTTTAATCTCCTTTTTCCGCATGGAAGAAGAGAAAGGCCAAAAAATCGAGCCTGTATTTAGCACCTATTGCTTACAGTGCCATCTATTGTTTGTAATTCGAACTAAAATCGAAAATCCCTGTAAAAAAAAAAAAAAGAAAAAAAAAAAACTTTTGACCTCATGCATAACCCTCCTGCAAGAATTTTTTAAATATCTGTCACCGTTTGCGAGTTATTGAATTTTAAAATCAGTCAGTCCTTTATAGGACACCCGGTATTTCGAAACATGTAAAACAAAGTCCAACATCACAATCAGCACGGAAAACCAAAATCAAAAGGTAATATTCAAAACTAGCGTCTACACCGCGTTTCCTCACAACGGCTCTTATCACAAATGCACCCGAGAAATTCCCTAGCACGGCGCGCTGGCTCGTACGATGCTATTATTTACTTTCAGCTCTTAAGCGGAGTATTCAGTGTTGTCAGATTGGGGACTTTTTTTCCCCAGATTGTTGATTGTCACCGCTTTTTTGAAATAGAAATATTCGGCCTATTTAAAATTAGATTGAAAATTCTGAAACATAAGGCGAATTAAACTATTTAAAAAAAGTGGTGGCAGTCAAATAATCTGAATTAAAAAAGTCCCCAATCTGGCAACACTGGGAGTATTGCATATACTGTCTTCATAGTTTCTAGAAATAAAAAAAAATGAGAAAACGGCTTACAAATATTATTCATGTACAAGGTAAATCAGCTTTATTTAAAACCGGACTTAAATTGTTTGATATCGTCATTTCTTCTTATTATTTTTTTAAAAATCTGAATAAAATCAGTTTATTTTTTCATTTGGATTTGATTTTTACTGGAAACGGGATTTTTGATTTATTCATGTTCAATAAAGAGAAATTAAAACAATATTACAGATAAACATAATGAAATGAGGTAACATTTTATAAAATTTCTGTCTTTTAGAAACGAAAACAAATAAACAAACTCGCTATTATTTTATGAAAGTAAATACTAGAATACATTTTTTAAAAATCTGCCTTTTAAGCATTGATGCGAGATACAATATCCTAAAAGTAAAAGTATGGATAAATATTCTTTTTTCAAAACTGCTTCATTTCCTAGTTAGATGATCACTTTATTTTTGTAAGAATAATAGTCTAGTCTGATGTGACCAAAACTTTCTTCCAAACTTTTCAATCCCAAAGCTTTCTTCTATCCCATATACATGTTAATAATTCAAAATTCGCTATCACATTGCTAAAATGAAATGACAATCTATGCCCATCCTGAGGATTGTAAAGGAATATAGGTTCGTTGAATTGGATGTATTTAATAAGAAGATGTAAGTATCGCATTGTTTCAAACAAATCATTGAATTTCGGAAACCGACCTCTTAGATGACCTCAACCAAAATTCCAACCCAAAGCATATAAAATCAACACCTATTGTTCAATATACACCCAAATCTAATAAGGATCTATTTACGTGAGAATGTAACAGAATATTAAGTTTGATTAAATTGCGTTCATTAGTTTTTGAGATATAGCTTTTGCGAAAATCGCGAAAAATTCAGCATAGCAACTTCACCTGTTGTGCGATTTACACCAAAACCTAATCAATATTTATCCTTTTATGTCAGTTATTATATCAACGTCTAACTAAATATGAAGTTTGATCAAAATCCGTGCATTAGTTGTTGAAATAGAGCTATTAATTATAGAAATCGTACAGAAAGCAGTACAGCAGCGTCACCTGTTGGGCGATATACATCAAAAACTAATCAAACTAGCATATATCAAGACCTAACTGAATGTAAATTTTATTAAATTCCGTACATTAGTTCCTAAGAGAGCTATTGCTGAAATCATGAAAAATTCAGCATAGCAGCACCACCTGTTGGGCGACATACACCAAAACCTAACAAGCAACAACTTAATTGAACTTATAACTTAATCTGTAGTTTGATGAAAATTAGTGCGTTAAATTTTGAGATAGAGTATTAATTACAGAAATCGTACAGAAAGCAGCACAGCAGTGCCACCTTTTGGAGATATACACCAAAAACTAATTAGAACTAGTTTATATCAAGGTCTAACTGAATCTAAAGTTTTTTTAAATTCCGCACATTAGTTCTTGAGATAGTTATTGCTGAAATCGTGAGAAATTCAGCATAACAGCGCTACTTGTTGGGCGACATACAACAAAACCCTAATAAGCAGCAACTTGACAACTTATAACTGAATCTGTATTTTGATGAAAATCTGTGCATTAGATCTCTAGATAGAGCTATTAGTTACAGAAATTGTACAGAAAGCAGCGCAGTAGCGCCACCTGTTTTGCGATATACACCAAAAACTAATCAGAACTAGTTTCTATCAAGGTCTAACTGAGTCTAAAGTTTTTTTTTTAATTCTGCACATTAGTTCTTGAGAGAGTAATTGCTGAAACCGTGAAAAATTCAGCATAGCAGCGCCACCTGTTGGGCAACAATAAAACCCCTAATAAGCCGCCTTTACAACAAAACCCCTAATAAGCAGCAACTTGTCAACTTATGACTGAATCCGTAGTTTGATGAAAATTAGTGCGTTAAATTTTGAGATAGAGTATTAATTACAGAAATCGTACAGAAAGCAGCACAGCAGCGCCACCTGTTGGGCAATATACACCAAAAACTAATCAGAACTAGTTTATATCATTAACTAGTTCTACTATCGCTATCATTCTACTACTCACTATCATTACTAACTGAATCTAAAGTTTTTTTAAATTCCGCACATTAGTTCTTGAGAGAGTTATTGCTGAAATCGTGAAAAATTCAGCATAGCACCGTCACCTGTTGGGCGACATACAACAAAACCCTAATAAGCAGCTACTTGACAACTTATAACTGAATCTGTAGTTTGATGGAAATCTGTGCATTAGATCTCTAGATAGAGCTATTAGTTACAGAAATTGTACAGAAAGCAGAGCAGCAGCGCCACCTATTGGGCGATATACACCCAAAACTAATCAGAACTAGTTTATATCAAGGTCTAACTGAATCTAAATTTTTTTTTGAATTCTGCACATTAGTTCTTGAGAGAGTTATTGCTGAAATCGTGAAAAATTCAGCCTAGCAGCGCCACCTGTTGGACAACAACAAAACCTCTAATAAGCAGCCTTTACAACAAAACCCCTAATAAGCAGCAACTTGTCAGCTTATAACTGAATCCGTAGTTTGATGAAAATCTATGCATTAGATCTTGAGATAGAGCTATTAGTTACAGAAAGCAGCACAGCAGCTCCACCTGTTGGGCGATATACACCAAAAACGGCTTAGATGTTATATATTCCCGCGGCCGCCAGCTTGGATTTCTTGGCGTTTATCGATAAGGCAACCCCGGCGAGTGACGTGTTTTGGCAACCCCGTGAAGCCTAACGTGGGCATAAATCGCTGTTTCGGCGACATTTACTACTTGGCGCAAAAGGAGTTTTCACACCATGAAAAAATCCAAGATGGCGGCCGCGGGAATATATAACATCTGTTCCCCAAAAACTAATCAGAACTAGTTTATATCAAGCAGGGTCGGACTGGGCCAGGGAAAAGGGCGCAGACCTTGAATTTTCAGAGGGCGCAAAAATATTTAACGAACTCACGTCAATCTTACTTGCTTGTGTTGTATCTAGCTTGACAAGGTTTAACACATTCGCATAGCACCGGATATGAAAATGACTTAAAATAACATTTCTGAGTCTAAATAGATAGAAGGTTTCGCTATATTCAACGTGCATGTTTAAAGTTCCATAAAATCTACAGAATGTTACACAATTTTCATTTGAATATGTAATATCTAAAAGTTCCAGTAAGCTGAACACAGGTTAGCTTGTAGTAGATGACTGATATCAAGGCTGTCGCTTTCTTATTTTATTCTTTTTTCATTAGATATCTTATAAGAATCATGGGGAAAAAAGCGATTCCCCTTCCAATTCTTTTGCAAATGACCGTAAAAAAAACAAACACAGGTACCAATTGATTGGTAATAATATCGACTATTAAATGCTATTTATAAATGTTGCTTTGGGTATCGTCTATGTATTAAAAAATGCACGACCGTTGATTTTTCAAATGGTAACATCCATTTTTGACACCCTATTTGAATTCTTTGCCAACCAAGAAAGATATATAGTTTAGATAATTTTCTTAAATCTTAATACAGTTATAAAACAAAGTGTCAGGAGTTTATCCATAAATTTCGGAAAATAAAATGACGATCTTACAAGAAAAAGTACTGAAAAAAAACTCAATTAGTCACCAGTAAAATTATGCAGTAATTTTAATTTACAATAAACTTTTCTTACATTAAAGAAAATCCTACAAAGTGTTTCTGGTAAATTTTTACGACTTTTTCCCTGTGGCTCTTCTGATAAGAGAAGACGGTCTCCTTGAATTATGGAAAAGTTAAATTTCTCTGTATCTCGAAAAATAATTATTCAAATGAGCTGTAAACGTACACATCGATGTTTTTAACAATTATGAGTTGTTGTATTCCAAAACTAACGTTGGTCATAATTCATATTTTTTAAATATGAATTTATTAATAGCTATAATAACACTGGTCAACAAATTTGAACTTTTGCTCTGTCCTAAAACAGAAATTAGTTGTTTTTTATGCGTTATTTTGTGCTGATTCCGAATCTAGTTTTATATTTACTCTAGAACGTCAAGTTTGAAAGATATTTGCATATTTCAGTTTATGCAAATTTAGTAAATTTTATACAATTATTTGCAAATTTAAGGTATAAAGCAATATCAGACAGTGCTTTTTGTTTTATGTTATGATTACTAATTTACTTCACAAAAACGTTGTTTCTGAGATTATACTGACATGTGACTGTAAAATATTGCATCTAATTTGCATATTTTTCATGTTTTTTCTAATAATGTTTCTTGACGTTCAAATATTTCTGCCGCACGAGTACGCTACTATGTTTCTAAACCAGTTTTTTGAGCTGATTTCAAATCTTGTATCTGTTTTCGTCTATCACGTCTAGTTTTTGAAAAAAGTGAAATTTTAGTTTTTGGTCAAAAAACCCAGAAATAGCTTTTAATGATACTTTGTATGATAAACTTCAACTGGTTGGAATAGATTCTACTACTTTTTTTTTTCGATTATATAAATTTTTGTTTGTCTCTGATATGAATCTGACCCTGTTCACCTTCTTGTCAATGAATTACACACCCCTAAAAAGCATCTTATATCAAACCTGTGTTAATGCCGTGCAAAAGTAGAAATTCATCTTACTCAAAAACTAGACATGACATAAGAAAACAGACTGCAGATTTGAAATCAGCATAAAAATCTAGTCTAGAAAAACATTACGTCAATTCTGTGGCAACTATTTTAAAGTTGATAGTGATGTAAACATTACACCATTGAAAAATGTGCAAATTAGGCTTAATAACTGATAAATAAATGTTAAGAATATGCAAATCGTGACATTTATCTGAAGCAAATAGTCAAGTAGTCATTATCTAGAAAACGTAATTAGATGTGACATATATTGTATCTAAAATTTGCATAAAATAGCACAAAAAGCTTAAATTTGCATAAATTTAAATATGCAAATTTCTCAAAACCTGGACCGCCTAGAGATAAACGGAAAGCATATTCGGAATCAGCGCTAAAAACTGATCTAGAATCAACTAATTTTAGTTTTAGGACAAAACCACTGTTGTACAGTGTAATTAAAACAAAAATTTTTTGAATAGAGGAAAAAGTCTGTAATATATTTGGGCCTATTCTGTGTATTTCTGTAATAAATTAATAAAAAATCAATCAGATGACTTTTATGAAGATATAAATTAATGTTTTTCAAATGGATTTAACTTTAGCATCCTCAAATTTACACTCTTCTAACTCTATCAAGATTTAAGATGGTAATATGGATAAACACTGTAATTTCCTGGCTGTTTAGATCCAAGAAACTCAAATATGATGTCAAAAATGGGTTTGGAAATTCAAAGTTGGTACAGTTTTTTAAATGTAGACGACTTCGGAAATGTAATTTACACATAACAATAATTAGTAGAAATTATATCCAGTGTATTGGGATCTAGAGATTTTTTATGATTATTTTTAGCGAATTAGTAAGGAGTAACCACTTTTATTCCTTTTATCACTATTAATGCACTGGAAATGGTAAAAAAAAAAACTAAAAAGGTTTTTTGCAATAGGCGCCAAATAGAATTGCTGTGGTGCTGGTAAGAGCTTCAACCCCCTTTTTAAAGTATATTTCTTTAATGTAATAAGAATTAGTTATCAGTCAGTTAAAAATTAGATAAATTCAATATCTGTTACAATGTGACAGCAATTATGTTTACGAGACAGGTATCTTGTAGGAAGAGGCATTTTGTATCCTTAAAAAATAACTTTATGTATTCATAAAATGCTGAATTGATGTTTTACTATTAAAAGGTTTTCACAAAAAAGAGACACAAAAAAATTCACTGTATTAGTCAAAAATTTTAAAATAATTTTCTAAATTTATTGTTCTCAGCATATTTTTTTCCATGATTTTCAAAATTATTATCATAATTAGAGATTAAGGGAAATGTTTAAATTTCGACAATTGAGAGAAATGCTCCAGGGATTGTAATCCTGTAAATTGCAGGATCCTGTGGTCAGTGTTTTTTTATTCAACAAATCTATCATATTATCTCAATATAATCATCGCTTTATTTAATAATAGATTTTTCCATGATTAAATTAAATATATTTTTTTTAATTTAAAATGCATACTAGAATTTCTTAATAGTTATTTAACCACGGAAAGTCTGTCGTTAAACAAAGCGAAGATTACTAACCGAAAATTATGTTGTAGATTTTGTGAATCATAAAAAAAAAAAAAAAAAATGCTGGCCGTTGAATTCCACAGCTTGCAGGATTGTAATCCAGAAGTGTCATCAAGTTTGCATTCCTCGATTTAAAAGGGGAGGAAGGAGCAAGGTACTAAAAGCTAAAGGACTGAAAGTATGCAAAATATTTCGTTAAAAGCTAAAAGATATCATTCAAAGAAGAGATGAAAAAAATCCAGCCCAGGGCGCCGTGACTACTAAAGTTTTCTCCGAATGCATGTTTTCTCTCTCAATTGCATGCAAAGATGACCACTTTGGTTTTCGATCATGAAATTGTTTCGATGTATCTTTAATTTCTTTGTTATAATAAAAATATCTCTCTTGCGCTGTCTCTGTTAACCGAGGATTATTCCCTAAACGAATTCTTGAAAATTAGTACACTAGTCAGAATGCATGTTACAACGAGGGAAAAACACTGGAGCGGCTTAGCCACTAAGGGCGCAAAGTTTTCTTTGGACGAGAGCGCACCGGCCCTCGGGCCGATGGGCCGGCGAGCCAGTCCGAGCCTGATATCAAGGTCTAACTGAATCTAAAGTTTTATTAAATTCCGCACATTAGTTCTTGGGAGAGTTATTGCTGAAATCGTGAAAAATTCAGCATAGCAGCGCCACCTGTTGGGCGACATAGACCAAAACCTAATAAGCAACAACTTAAGCCAACCTATAACTGAATATAAAATTTAATGAAAAATCGTGAGTTAGTTCTTGAGATAGAGCTATTGCAAAAATCGAGAAAAATGCAGCATAGCAACACCAACTTTTGGGCGATAGACACCAAACACTAATCAGAACCAGTTTATATCAAGGTCTAACTGAATCTATTGTTTTGTGAAATTTCGTGTATTAGTTCTTGAGATAGAGCGCCCACAAAATTTTTGTGACATACAGGCAGACTTGCAGACAGACTGACAGACAGACATTTTCTAAGAACCATCAAATCGTGTTCAGGATTTTCTAAAACGTATAAATCCATCGAAAACCGGAAGTCAAAATTTTCCCGAATCCAATACTTTCTTCTTGTAAATATAGAAGAATGTAAAATGGGGAACATGGAACTCAATGGGTTAAACGTTTGTGACACAGCACTTTACCTTATGACTCTAAAACTTTTAAATATAGGTCTTAAAAATAATGATATAAAAATTTCAGCAACGCTATGCTATTAATAAAAATAAAAATATATCACCATTTTCTTTTTTCTACTTCTTTAAATATTGAAACAACCAGAGATTTGATTAGTAAAAAGATAACAAAGTAAACAAAAATGGTATTCATAACATCTAAAGGAAAACGTTTTAATCCAGAAATATTTCTCTACATTTATCTATTTATTTTATTCAGAATCAATAAGTAAAAATTTAATCCCACTACTATATAAAAATCTATTTAAAATCATTTTCCTCCCCTCACCAATAACACACACACACACGCGCGCGCAAAAAAAAAAAAAATCTATTTAACTCATTTTTGCAGATGAAAAAGAAAAAAAAAACATTTTCTCTTTAAATAGGGACTTTCTCAGTAGCATAGGGAATTTCGCGGGTGTATTTGTGATAAGAGCCGTTATGAGAGGCGCGGTGTAGACGCTAGTATATTCAAAGACTTCACACGGAAATGCCAGTTAAATTTTTCTGGTTTCAGAAGTTTATTCCAGCAATTAAATCTCCAGCTCGGAAATATGATGGGCACGAGAAATAAAGAACGATATCGCAAGCCCGTGATATTGACGGGAGCGAGAATTAAGGGGTTAATGACGTATTGAGCAAATGTGATTTGACGCGAGAATGTTTTAAAAACCTTTAATGGTACTGACATTCACTTTAAAAAACATTGTAACCATGATGGCGACGCTTCACAATGGATTCATTCACAAATCGAATATTAAATGAAAGAAAAAATGTTTTTAAACACTTCCAACATAGGGGCGGTCCATAAATGATGTCACACTTTTTTTCAATATTTTTGACTCCCCTCCCTCCTTTGTCACAAAGTGTCACACTTCACCATACCCCGCCCCCCTCCCCATTGTCACATGTCACGCTATATTACAATACTATAGTACTTGCAGTTCAGAAACAAAGCACTGTTATAGACCGTATTTCAAACTTTATTTTTAAACTTTAACTATGTGTTTTAATGACATTTGTGAGCATAACAATAAAAATGATTCATGTACTAATTTTGTATGAAATAGGATTAAGGTTTATAACAAAAACATAGTTAATATACAATAGTAATAAAATATTAATACGAAAGAGCAGTTGAAAACAGTCGTATTTTGGAATATGAAATGGAATTTAATATATTTGGCTCTAAATATACTTTATAAAAACAAAATATTTTAATTTCAAAATAGCTTCCAAATTTAATCTGCTGATTTTTAATGCTTTTATTTTAACCAAAATGTGTAATGTCACATTTTTTCTTACCCCCCTCCCACTCCCTTGTCACAATTACACGAACCCCCCTCGCCCCCTCCAAGCGTGACATCATTTGTGGAAGGCCCCATAGCTGAAAAGTCAGAATTCTGTTTCTCTGTCTGTCTGCCGCCTGTTTGTACTCTAACTCTCATAAATATACTCGTGGATTGCCATGGAATTTTTATATGTTATTGATGTTTAGTATAGAACGTTCGCTATTGAAAATGGAATATGGGGCCTTTTTTAGTTAGTTTACAGGAATACCCAAAAGAATGCCGTTACACTATGGTCTATGGAGAAAATTTGTTTGCGGTGTATTTTAATGATGTTATACTATTTTAAAGCATAATAAAAGTCATATTCATTTGTGACGTGCACTAAAACATGATTTCTGTAAGAATATGGAGTGCAAAGCGTTTATCATTTATTTACAGGGTCATACAAAGGAATTCGGTTACAGTACTGTCAATAAGCGATAATTGCAGGAAGTGTATCAGTTTTGGTATGCGTTTTTAAGTTTAAATATTTTTTTGCATGCTCCATGGTGTATATATATTCTGTTGATTCTATACAGGGCAATATACAAAATAATTCGTTAAACATTAATGTGTATGAGCATGCATTGCTTAAGGGTGAATTGAGTTGTGCATTTTCCAGCTTAACTATAAGTAGTATATTAAGAGATGTTTGTTGAATGTAAATTCATATATAGAAATACGCAAAGAACTGGATACATTGCCGTCTATGAAGGAGGGTTGTTTCTGAACACACAATCGAATTCCGTTACATTATGGTCTATGGGGGGGGGGGAGAGAATATTTTCCTGCGCGTTTTAATGATGTCATAATACCTCAAACATAATTGTACTATCACTGAGGTGTACTAAAGCATGCTTTCTCAGGAATATAAAGAATATAGAACAAGTAGTATTTACAGGTACAAAAGAATTCCATTACATTATGCTCAATAAGGAAAAATCGTTTGCGATCCTTTTTTATGATGTTATGATACTTCAAACATAATGAAATTAAAAAGAAAAAAATATTGAGGTAATCAATTTTTGACGACACTGTCCTTGAAAAACCCTGTCAATAATATGGGTATTTTATATTAAACTATTCCCCTTCCGTATTAGTTTTCATAAAAGAATGGTATAATTATATTTACATTACCAAATGAAATTATTTATTATTTATCACGTGTTCTACTTTCTGGACTTTCTGCTACTTTTTACTAAAATATTTATGTATTAAATTTTATTTCATTCAAAATATTCGAATTGAATACTGCAAGGCAACAAATAGCAATTAAGAAAACAAATAGCTTTACTATTTCAGGAAATATCATTTAACCTTATTGCGTAATTTTAATGATTTTCAGAATTCTAATGTATAATGAAATTTTGCATTAAAGAAAAAAAAATCACAATTTGGTATTGTATGTGAATACTGTGTGTAACTTTAGGAATGAAGACGAATAGGTTTCTTTTTCACATTTTTTATAACACACAGCACACAAATGTTACAAACACGAACACTGAAGAACATATAGAAAGATGAAGTGACTTTGGGGTAATAACCCGCTGTTAGAACAAGTGACGTTCGTAAAATATATTTTTGGGGAATACTCCCGCTATAAGAAACAGAATAATGGGGGATAAGACCCGCTATAACATAATGTGCCACAATGGCAGCTAAAAGCACAACATACTCTATACTTGGGGATAAGACCCGCTCGAATACACAACGTGCCGCAATGGCAGCTAAAGAACAACATACTCTTTACTTGGGGATAAGACCCGCTCGAATACACAACGTGCCGCAATGGCAGCTAAAGAACAACTCTCTTTACTTGGGGATAAGACCCGCTCGAATACACAACGTGCCGCAATGGCAGCTAAAGAACAACTGAACTGGGTCACATGACCGCAAAGCTACGGAGCTCGTTCGGCATGCGCACAAGGTCCGAACATGCCGCCCCGCGTTGCAATGTGCGTAGCACATTCAAAATATTAAAAATACACTATAAATATAAGAACTAAATAAAATACCAATACCATAAAATAATATTACAATACAAATACAATAATAATAAGTTGCAATAACAAGGACTATACAATACAATAAAATTAAATTCTTTGTTACAAAATTTAAGCTCTTTTCTAAAAATAGTTCTATATTCTTAAGAAAAGTTGAATGTAAAATAACATGTAAATCTTAGGTGCACTTTAAAGTAAGTAGACAATGAGAAAAGGTATGTACATTAGGTTTCATTAATGGGCAAGACACACAATCTAGATATGGATCTAAGAAAGATATTTGAAGCTGTCTTAACCTTTGCAACCCTAACATTACCATCCTTTCCTGGTATAACCTCTAAGATTCGTCCTAGCATCCACTTACAGGGAGGTAAATTGTCCTCCTTTATGACTACCATCGCCCCTGGTTTGATGTTTTCCCCTTTTACCTGCCATTTTGAACGATTTTGGAGATGACTCAAGTAATTTAATTGCCAATTTCTCCAAATTAATTGGACGAATTTAGTGATTCTCTGCCACCTAGATAATCTCGATTCTGTGATATCAATCAACTGAGGTTCTGGAATGGCATCGATAGGTCGACCAATTAGGAAATGGCCTGGTGTCAATGCATTAAAATCATTTATATCGGTCGATAACGGAGTTAAGGGACGCGAATTTAGTACCCCTTCGATTTGGGTGGTGACTGTTTGGAATTCTTCCATAGTCAATCTAGCACCTTTTAATGTCCGTTTAAGATAATACTTGAAAGATTTTACACCAGCCTCCCTCTTATAAACCACCGAAGTTGGGCGATCTAGGAGGAATGAACTTCCATTTAATAGCTTCTGAAGTAAGGTAATTAGCTAATTTTTCATCCGGTCTACGAACTAACTCATGAAGTTTGTGCAATTCTGATTTAGCACCCCTAAAATTCGTAGCATTGTCTGTCATAATAGAAGCGCATTTTCCTCGCCTTGAAACAAAGCGTTTAAGTGCGGCGATAAACGCATCAGAAGTTAGATCCGTTACTATTTCTAAATGAATAGCCTTTGTTACTAAGCAAACGAAAATCGCGACATAAACCTTATGAAAAATCCCTTTTCTTTGATTTTTATATTTAATCTCAAAAGGGCCGCAAAAATCGGCTCCTGTATGGTTAAACGTAAAATTTGGAGTTACTCTTTCCGATGGGAGGTCACCCATGATTTGTTTAGCAGTAACTGGGTTGTTCCTAAAACAGACAACGCAATCATGCACTACTTTTCGCGCTAAATTGTTTCCACTTACGGGCCAAAACCGCATTCGTACGTAATGGATTAAAGTTTGGGGACCAATATGAAAATACTTCCTGTGAAAATGCTCAAATATGAGTTTTGTGAGCTTATGGCCTTTCGGCAAAAGGATTTGATGCTTCTTATCAAAGTTTAAATCTGAATTTTCCAACCTACCGCCAACTCTTAAGATATTATCTTGATCCAAAAAGGGGGATAAACATTTAATTTTACTGGAAGGGGGAACCCTTGATTCCCATTTTAAACCCTTAATCTCTTCCTGAAATTCTGCATTTTGTACTAATCTAATTAGAGAAACTTCTGAATTTTTTATTTCTGGGGTTGTGAGGCTGCCTCTGCGCCGGTCTGCTAACTTACATTTGCAATTGTGAAAAAACCTATAAACATATGCCAGTATGCGAAGAATACTATAGTATTTACCACTTATGTTGAGAAAAATATTTACTTCTTCAGGATTCCTGAAAAGAGAAAGAGAAATATTAGAATTGAAATCATTACAGTTATTTTTATATTTTGATTTATTCTCTGGAATGTAATCTGTTTCTGGCACAGAAATAGTTTCTTGCTCAGTCACTAAGTCATCAGCTGCTAGGAATTTTGGTCCCCTAAACCACATTGGATTCTCTACAAGGGAATTAACACTCGCACCTCTGGTCAAGAGATCGGCAGGATTGTCCTTGCTAGAGCAGTGATACCAAGAGTTCGAATCTGAAAGTGCATTAATCTCTATGACACGGTTAGCCACAAACTGCTTCCATCGCTTTGACGATCCTTTGATCCAGAATAAGGTTATTTTGGAATCCGTCCAATAGTACACTTTCGATGTGATTTTTTGATCTAGGATGGGTTTTACTTTATTGGTCAGTCTTGCACTTAGTAAGGCTCCGAGAAGTTCTAGCCGAGGCAGAGTTATCTCCTTTATCGGTGCAACACGACTCTTTGAAGTCACGAGATTGACTTCCACACCACTCTCTCTTTTTATTCTCAGATAAATTGCAGATCCATACGCTATTTTACTAGCATCAGAAAAGGCGTGTATTTCTACAGCTATTACTTGATTCAAGCAACCAAGAATTTTCCTCGGAATTTTTAATTCTGCTAAATTTGGAAGTTCTTCGAGCCACTTTAACCATTTTTCGTGGACATTAGTTGGTAACTGTTCATCCCATGCTGTCTTCTTTAGCCATAGTTCTTGGAACAGGCATTTTATTCTAATGGTGAATGGCGTCAGCATGCCTAACGGATCGAAGATTTTACCTACTGCTTGCAATAGTAGACGTTTTGATCTTTTTTGCGATGACAAGAATTCTATTAAACTTTTGACTTCGAATGTCAGACAATCTTCTTCTGTTTTCCAGGACATTCCTAATACCTTGCTTAGATTGCTTCCTAGGCTTATTGCAGCATGTTCTGTTTGAATATTTAAACCTTCCTTTTGCCAGCACTTCAGTAACGCTTCATCATTGGTTATCCATTTTCGAAGAATCATTCCTGCTTCAGACATTATTTTGTTAGCATTCAGGAAACATCAAGAGCTTCTTGCAGCGTATCTTCGCCAGATATAAAATCGTCCACATAAATATATTTATCGAGTAGGTGAACAGTTCTTGGGTGTAGGTTCGTAAACCGCTTGATGTGCTCCTTTATGGTAGCAGATAGGAGGAATGGAGAGGCATTGACTCCAAAAATAACACGTTTGAATCTGAAGACCTTGAAAGATTTTAAACCATCATCATACCACAGAAAACGGACAGAATCCCGATCTTTTTCAGCGAGTGAGATTTGAAGGAACGCCTTCTCGATATCAGAAGAAAAGGCAATTTCGAATAATCTGAAGTGGATTAAAATATCAAATAGAAGTGGATTTAAGTTGGTGCCGGGCCATAAACAATCATTAAGGGACAAATCATTGTTATCATGAGAGCTGGCATCGAAGACGATTCGAACCTTTGTAGTAAGTTTATCTTCTTTACAGACCGCATGATGGGGCAAATAATAAACTGCCCTGTCTAAAACAGGTTCATTTTCTTGCACCTGCTCTATAATTCCTTGCTTTAAATATTCCGTGATTATTTCAGAATATTGTCGAAAAAGCTCTGGGTTTCGATAAAATTTTCTTTTTAGACCTTCCAAACGCTGTTTCGCAACATTAAAATTATCATTTAAATCCTTCCAGTCCTTTTTCCACGGTAACTGAACTTCATAACGATCGCCTACAAATTTGACAGTTTTATCGAATATTTGTTGTGCTTGATCAGTTTCCGATATTTTCGGATCATCATGTTTAATGCCTATAGACTCAAGCTCCCAAAATTGTTTTAAATTATCATTTATTTCATCGAAATCTCTAACGAAATTGCACATAGTAATATTGTTTGTTTGCGTGTTCTCCTCTAGCGCCCCAGTTGGGATCCATCCAAAAACAGTGTCTTGCAGAAAAAGTTTATCATTTATCTTAACTGAATTATGCTTTAAAATTCTATAAAATAATTCAGCGCCAACCAATGCGTGAATTTTTCCCGGTTTAAAAAATGTGGGGTCTGCCAATTCCACAATATTCGGTAAATTAATGTCCGATACATTTAATTGCCTTGATGGAATTACATCCGTGATTTTGGGAACTATTAAGAAATCTATATTCTCCCTGAAAGAGCCATCTTCGTTTGTAATTACACTCGAAATTTTATTTTTTACATTATAAGTATAACCGTTTAATCCTGTAACGGGTACATTAATTATCCTTTTTTTAAATTTCAGCATGTCAGCGCAATCCTTAGTTAAAATATTGACATTGCTAGCATTATCCAAAATTACTCTTAACTTTCGTTTATTTCCGAAATTATCTTCTATAAAAACAAAGCATGTACTCAATAAAATTGATTTTCTTTCTTTACTTATATTATTCAAGGTCTTTAATGATTCATTATTTACCGAAATGTTTTCCGTTTCTCTATTTACCGCACCTGCAAGAGGGGAGGAAATTTGGGGGGAAGCCAATTCATTTTTGGATTTATTTTCTTTTTCTCGATGAAGCGATGAGCTGTGTCGCAATCCACAGGTATTACAATTATATTTTGAAATGCAAGAATTTACGAAATGAGAATTATTCAAACAATTAATACACAGTTTATTTTTCTTCACAAAATCGTATCGTTCAGAAACATTCATTTTTAGAAACTGAGAACATTTGTTCAAATTATGAAAAGCCAATTTACACAGAATACAAGTTTTTCCATTCGATTTATCATTCGAATTTAGCATGAAATTTTTTTGTTTGTTCGAAAGAGGAATGTTTTTGTTTAAGGGTTTTGAAGCAGAGTATCTATTTACGCTTTCTAACGTAGAACTGCGGTTTTCCAAAAATGACATTAATTCATTAAATTGCGGGTATTCTGATTTTTTAATCGAATATTCAAATAATTTTCGAGATTCCTTATCTACCTTTTGCAATATAATATTGATAAGGATAGCATCAGACAGATTGTTTTGTTCATATTGTAATACTTTTAAGGCCCTCAAATTTTTATTTACACAATCAATAAAGGATCTCAATTCTTTAGAAGACTCGTAATGTATTTTTTCATAATTAATTATGGCTGATAAATGAGTGTCAATGAGCAAACGTTGATTTTCGAATCTTTCAGTAAGTGCTGTAAACAATGACTCAAAGGAATCGTCTGGGCTCTCTAGTTGTTTTGCTTCATTTTTTAGCGATGCTCGCAAATAAAACAGCTTCTGAGCGTCATTTAACTGGGCATTATTGATAATTAAATTTGTAAATTGTACTTTAAAGATTGACCACTCTTCATATTTACCATTGAATGTTGGTAGTGGGATTTCAGGTAACTTAACTTTAATATTATTCAAACTTATAGATTCAATACTATCAGCATGCACATTTATTTCAGAAACTTTAAGATTTTTAAGAAATATGTTGAGACTTACCTCAAGTTTCTCGAGACGATCTTCGAGTTCATCTAACTCGTTTTCGATTTCTGGTAAGTCCTTAATCTCAGGGATATCATAATATTTATCCCGTATTTCCGATACTTTTGCTTGAAGCTCAGGTAATTTTCGAATCTTTATTTCGAGCTCGGTACTCGAATAATTAATTTCGTCTGTATTATCTTTTACGAAATTTTCTAATTTCGTTATAGCACCTTTTAGAGCACCTTTTGTTCTATTTAATTTTTCCATAGCAGCTATTTCGCTGCGAAATCGACGGACCACAAAAATGTATGTGAATACTGTGTGTAACTTTAGGAATGAAGACGAATAGGTTTCTTTTTCACATTTTTTATAACACACAGCACACAAATGTTACAAACACGAACACTGAAGAACATATAGAAAGATGAAGTGACTTTGGGGTAATAACCCGCTGTTAGAACAAGTGACGTTCGTAAAACATATTTTTGGGGAATACTCCCGCTATAAGAAACAGAATAATGGGGGATAAGACCCGCTATAACATAATGTGCCACAATGGCAGCTAAAAGCACAACATACTCTATACTTGGGGATAAGACCCGCTCGAATACACAACGTGCCGCAATGGCAGCTAAAGAACAACATACTCTTTACTTGGGGATAAGACCCGCTCGAATACACAACGTGCCGCAATGGCAGCTAAAGAACAACTGAACTGGGTCACATGACCGCAAAGCTACGGAGCTCGTTCGGCATGCGCACAAGGTCCGAACAGGTATAAATAAGGATTTGCTGCTGCATTTCTTCCTGGAATTTGTGTATCTTTGTTTACCTCATTTTCTTGAAGTTGTAATAAAAGAAGTTTGATAAACAACGAAAAGAGATTACTTTTTCAATACTGATAAATTCTATTTGTTTATACAATGTCACGTGTCCGTGCGTAACGCTGACGTCATTTTGTGAATGGCAACACTTTAAATTTCGGTCTTGAAATTTTTTGCTGCTGCAATTTTTTTAATTTCTAAACGTCGGATATTTTAAATTTTTACACCGTCATATCGTCGGTACCATGTGAAAATTGCCACTTTTCAGTAGGGCTAAAAAACTGTTTGAATTGTGGATTCAAAATCAGCATCAAGCACCAGTAATCAATTATTATATTTTTCGGGTCCTGTTTTATATCCCATTTAAGCATGCTATTGAGATAAGTCATTTGAATAATTTTAATCTCCAATAAATCACATTGGATAGTTTGATATGGTATGCTTATTTTTACGTTTTCAGTTTCGTTGTACTTTTTGAGCTTTAAACTATCCACTATACCACATTGGATAGTTTGACTTGTAAAAATTTTGTGCTTTTCCCAGGTTCAACATTCCATAGTAGCGAATATGGCATATTGGACAGATTGACTTGTAAAAATTTTGTGCTATTTCCACATTCGCCGTTTCATAGGGCCCCACCAGTGGCCGAGAGGTTCTGCTCTCGAAGCTGGTAGACGGGAGGTGCTGGGTTCGATCCCAATCGCGCCCGTCGGCCTAATCGTTCGGAGTTTTCGTGGTTTTCTTCGAACCTTGGTTCTCCAAGCGTTAATACGGATTAGGTTCCCTTAGAAAGACCTCCACGGAAGGCACTCCCCCCCCTTAGGGCCTATATCCCACGTGCAGATAATTGGCCGACATAAATACAACCAACCAACCGTTTCATAGTAGCAAATGTGTCTTATTCAATAGTTTAATTTGTAAAAGCTTTGGTATTTACATACTCAATATAAAACTCTTAAGAATTTTCTTTAATTATTTTTATAACGAATATACAGTAAATTAATAAAGAAAAAAGCTATTTTTAAACATTCTGTTAATTTTATAGAATATAAGAAAACAAAAATATCTCAAATAATGGAGTAGTCAACAACGGGCACTTCATACCCGTAATTATAAATAGTAATCTTCGCACTATTTTTTCTAAGAAACTCATGGGCCGCTTTTTACCACTATTTTGAAATAGAAATCTTGGATTTATTTAATCTCCCATTAAAAAAAGTTGGAGCAAACGATTTTGAAGAAAATTTGAAAGAAATTCATAATAGGTTCTTTTAATATAATAATTACAAATATTCTCCCGAACGTGGGGAAGGATAAAAGAGTAATTCCTTTTTTTTAAGACGTTATTGATTGTTAAAAAGTTTTTATGACTTTTGCTTTACTTTTCTGTCGTCTAACCGTGCTATAACTCTCGTAAATATACTCGTATTGCCATATAATTTTTTTATGTTTTTGATGTTTACTATGGCATGTCCGGTGAAAACGGAACGTGTAGCATTTATAGGTCCTTTTTCAGGGACACTCAAAAATATACCGTTAAATTACGCTTAATGGGGAAAGAAATGTTTGTGGTTTAGTTTAATTATGGTACACTATTTCAAACATAATGAAATTTATATGCATTATTAAGGTGCACAGTAATATGTTTACGTTAGAATATGACGTGTACAGTTATCGTTCATTTGCAGTAGCACACAAAGATTTCTCTTAAAGTGCAGTCTATTAGCGGTAATTGCTGGAAATGCAATTTATGTTATGGTGTGCATTTTCAAACTATGTGCATACTATATGGTATGTATAAATTCTATAGATGCTATTTTGACGCTACAGAACTACCTAAAATGATTCGTTAGCATTAATAAGTATGATTGTGAACTGTTTAAACGTACTTTTTAATTGTGTTATGCATTTCAAAGCTGAACTATACACTATTAAAAATTTGCAGCATTCTGTCCAGTCATTTGACCGTTTTTATTGAAACCGGTTACATAACCGTTTAACACTACTCTGACCATATTATTGGCCATTTTATGGTCAGAATATAGTTAAATTACGGTTAAGAAACCATTTCCAAAAAATAGTCCAATGACTGGACAGTTTTCTGCAAATTTTTAAGAGTGTAGTTAGTATATGAGATGTTTCTGGAATATAAGCAAAATCATATACAGGTCCACGCGAAAAAGTAGAAACATGGGCAGTGATGGATAATAATTTCTGGAAGTTTCATTTTAGTAATTTTAAACTTCATTTACTCTGCATTAAATTTTTAGCTTATTATGTGGCATGTATAAAAACCTGTAGGCAATGTACAGGATTGTACAAAAGATTTCAGTTATGCTCGTCTATTGGTAGAAATTACTGAATGTGAATTTTCAACATATTATACTTTTTAACTCTTTCCAACAAGGTTGAAATGTTTTTATGAATTCGGTTTGTCTGTCGACGCTCTGACCGACGTAAATATACTCAGATTATTTTGCAATTGAAAAATATTAATGTGTTTACATGTTATGTATTGCATATGGGGTATGTAACGTTAATAGTTCATTTACAGGGGCACGCAAAGTATTTCCATCACATTATGGTATATGGGGAAAAAACTTTTGGAGGGTATTTTAACGAAATTACGCTATTTCAAATGTATTAAAACTAATATAAATCACTGAATTTCATTACAAGAAGATTACGACAGAATAGAGCATGCATTCATAACATTTGTCGTTCATTTACAGGGACATACAAAAGAAATGTGTTACATTACTGTCTTTGAGCAATAATTGCTTTAAGTGCGTTTTTGAATTTCTTATGCGTTTTTAAATTTAGCAATTTGCAATTTTTTTGTATGTTGTGTAAAAATTCTATACCTCGTATACAGGGCTGCACAACAGACTTCACTAAAAATCAATTACCGTCATTGACAGAAAAAGTACTCGAATCATAGATAG
Source organism: Maratus speciosus (assembly GCA_963932465.1). Taxonomy (NCBI): domain Eukaryota; kingdom Metazoa; phylum Arthropoda; class Arachnida; order Araneae; family Salticidae; genus Maratus; species Maratus speciosus. The sequence continues at coordinate 399,704,175 of OZ010786.1, forward strand.
TATGCGGCAATTTAGTTTAACTAGAAAAACCGTAACGCAATTTACACTTAAAACTTTAGCAATTTCCACCAATAAACGGAAATATACTCAAACTTCTTGCGCAGACCTGTGTATTATCTACATATTTTTATACAAATTATGTAATATGGTAAAATTTAATTCAGGCAAAAAAATTGTTATAAACACACTTCCATAAATTACCAGTCATAGCCGGTAATGTTTTCAGTTCATTGCGTAGCTTTGCATGTTAGGAATTTCTACTAACATATTTTAGTATAGTAAAAAGCAGTAAAAGACCGAAATTGCATAACTCAATTAGAAATCTCCTTTAAGAAAATCACTCCTGTACAAAGTAATGCTTACAAATCCTTTTGTATAGCACTGTATATGATTTATAAAATTTATACGCACCATGTAATATTCATATAGTAAAAATCTCATACTTTGATTGACAACGCACTTCAAACAACTGTCGCTTATAGATAGCCGTGTGACCGATTTTTAGCTCACAGGCTATCAAAGCCTGAGAGCTAATGTGCCCGCCCGTTCTGTATGTATGTATGTACGCATGTATGTATGTATGTATGTATGTATGTGCGTAACGCAATAACTCTTGATAGAAACATCCGATTTGCTTCAAATTTTTTTTCTAGGTTCATTGTGATAAGGCGCTTCCCTGATTAGTTTTGCATGTTCATTGGTTAAGGATAAAGGGGGAAAAACGGGGTTAGTCCACCCCCTTAATTCAGATAAATGGGTTTTTAATGCAGAATGATTCGATTTGCTCCGAAGTTGGTATACCGGTTTATTATGTTAAGGAACTTCCCTGATTAGTTTTGGGGGTTCATTGGTTAAGGATAAAGGGGGAAGGGGGGCTAGTCCACCTCCTTAATTTATATAAACGGGTTTTTCATGCAGAATTATTCGCTTTGCTCCAAATTTGGTATACCGGTTTATTATATTAAGGAGCTTCCCTGATTCGTTTTGGGGATTCATTGGTTAAGGATAAAGGGGGAAAAACGGGGTTAGTCCAACCCCTTAATTCAGATAAATGGGTTTTTCATGCAGAATCATTCGATTTGCTCCGAATTTGGTATAACGGTTTATTATGTTAAGGAACTTCCCTGATTAGTTTTGGGGGTTCATTGGTTAAGGATAAAGGGGGAAAAGGGGGGTTAGTCCACCCCTTTTAATTAAGATAAATGGGTTTTTCATGCAGAATGATTCGATTTGCTCCGAATTTGGTATACCGGTTTATTATGTTAAGGAACTTCCCTGATTAGTTTTGGGAGTTCATTGGTTAAGGATAAAGGGGGAAAAACGGGGTTAGTCCACCCCCCTTAATTCAGATAAATGGGTTTTTCATGCAGAATCATTCGATTTGCTCCGAATTTGGTATAACGGTTTATTATGTTAAGGAACTTCCCTGATTAGTTTTGGGGGTTCATTGGTTAAGGATAAAGGGGGAAAAGGGGGGTTAGTCCACCCCTTTTAATTAAGATAAATGGGTTTTTCATGCAGAATGATTCGATTTGCTCCGAATTTGGTATACCGGTTTATTATGTTAAGGAACTTCCCTGATTAGTTTTGGGAGTTCATTGGTTAAGGATAAAAGGGTAAAAACGGGGTTAGTCCACCCCCCTTAATTCAGATAAATGGGTTTTTCATGCAGAATCATTCGATTTGCTCCGTATTTGGTATACCGGTTTATTATGTTAAGGAACTTCCCTGATTAGTTTTGAGGGTTCATTGGTTAAGGATAAAGGGGGAAAAGGGGGGTTAGTCCACCCCTTTTAATTCAGATAAATGGGTTTTTCTTGCAGAATGATTCGATTTGCTCCGAATTTGGTATACCGGTTCATTATGTTAAGGAACGTCCCTGATTAGTTTTGGGGGTTCATTGGTTAAGAATAAAGGGGGAAAAGGGGGGCTAGTCCACCCCCTTAATGCAGATAAATGGGTTTTTCATGCAGAATGATTCGATTTGCTCCGAATTTGGTATACCGGTTTATTATGTTAAGGAACTTCCCTGATTAGTTTTGGGAGTTCATTGGTTAGGGATAAAGGGGGAAAAGGGAGTTTATCCCGCCCCTCTTAAATTAGATAAATGGGTTTTTCATGCAGAATGATTCGATTTGCTCCGAAGTTGGTATACCGGTTTATTATGTTAAGGAACTTCCCTGGTTAGTTTTGGGGGTTCATTGGTTAAGGATAAAGGGGGAAGGGGGGCTAGTCCACCTCCTTAATTTATATAAACGGGTTTTTCATGCAGAATTAATCGCTTTGCTCCAAATTTGGTATACCGGTTTATTATGTTAAGGAGCTTCCCTGATTCGTTTTGGGGATTCATTGGTTAAGGATAAAGGAGGGGCTAGTCCACCCCCTTAATTTAGATAAATGGTTTTTTTTGCAGGATTATTCGATTTGCTCCGAATTTGGTGTACCTGTTTATTATGATAAGGAGCTTCCCTGATTAGATTTGGAGGTTCACTAGTTAAGCATAAAGGGGGAAACGGGGGCTAATTCCCCTTCACTTATTTTTTTGAGGGGCATTATTCTTTAAAATAAGAGTATGATATACAATTAGTGTGAATAGCCTGTGAGCTCAATGCCATCAGTTTAGCTGGGCACTTTTATTTTTTATTTTTTGTGTGTCCCTGTAAATTAACAATAACTATCATACATGTCATATTATACAGTAAGCAACATGTAATGTAAATCAATTATGGATGTGAATTTCACTTTGTTGGAATATTTTAACATTATTAAAATATGTTTCAAACATTTCTTTTACTATAAAATACTATGCAACAAAATTCATTTGCATGAACCTGTAAATAATAGTAAATGGCTTGCACATCATATTCTGCATAAAACATGTTTTAATACACTTGATAAATCCATATTAATTTCATTATGTTTTAAATATCGTAACACCATTGGAAGACACCGCTCTTTTCCCCTATTGAGTGTAATGTATCGGGATTCTTTTGATAATCCCTGTAAATGCACTAAAGATTCTCACATTCCTTTAACAATAGAAAACATATGGTATAGTAAACATCAAAAACATATGTCAATTGCGTTAAATTTCTATCCATATATAAAACAGTTTTTGTCTTCCTGATAAAAAGACTATTTTCATATTGAATAGTTTGACATGGTACGGATGATTAGAAAAAGGAAAATATCCAAACATTTGCGGCAAAGGATCGAATATGCCATATTGGACAGTTTGACATTGTAAATTTTAGAAAAAAGTACATATTGGATACTTTAAAATAGTCATTATCTAAGTTTCTAAGCAAGCTAGAGACGTGACGATTTTAATTAGTACGTATCATGGACAATACAACAAAATGGCACAAAATATGAAAAATGCATTTTTTCACATTGGATAGTTTGACATGGTAGCGACGATATAGGGAAAAAAATGATTATGAGACTGAAGGAATCTCAATTTTAAATATAGTAATATAAAAGAAGAAAATATAATATAATTAAATTCAAAGAAGTAATTATTTTCTGAATATTGTATTTGTCACAAGTGAATGATACAAAAGAAAATTCAAAGAATTGTTCTTATTTTGAAATCAAAAGTATTGTGTATTGATAAGAAAAGAAATTATTTTGCCAATTTCTTATTGAAATTTTATTATACAAGTTGCAAATGTAAATTTATGTTTTAAACAAAGAATTGAACATTTAAGAACAGTTTTTCTGAAATCAAAAGTAACTTCAAAAATTGTTCTCAAGAATTTTATTTTGTTCTTATTTCATCATTAGCATTATATTTGAGTTTATAATTGTTGTTTTGATGTATTAATAAGATAAAAAGTTTTATTTTCTGTGAAATAAGCAAATATTATTATATCATAATGTCTAGTATTAAAGAATCTCATTATGTTGATAAATTAACTGATGACAACTATTCAGTTTGGAAGTTCAAAATAGAACAATTGTTAATCAAAGAATGTCTGTATGACGTTGTATTTGAACCTAAAAAGGAAAATGATGATAATTGGGTAAAAAATGATAGAAATGCTGGGGCATTAATTTGTTTAAATATCTCAGATTCACAAATTGTTCATGTCAGACATGCTAAAAGTGCTAAAGAAACATATGATCAATTGAAATCTGTTCATGAAAGAGTAAATTTAACAAATAAACTTTATCTTCTTAGGAAGCTGTATTCCATTAAATATAATGAAAGTATTAAAATGCAGGATCATATTAATTCTGTCTTAGAATTAGCAGAAAAATTAAGAAGTATAGGTGAAGTAATACAAGATGATAATTTAATAGCTATTTTGCTCTGTTCCTTACCAAATTCTTATAGTACCTTTATAACTGCTATTGAAAGTAAATATGAAACAGATTTATCATTAAAATATGTTCAAAACAAATTAATTGATGAGTATCTTAGAAGAGTTGAAACTAAACAAATTTCAACAAAATTTGAATCTATTGCTTTAAAGGGTAATAGGTATAAACCAAAGCATTTGAATAAGCAAAAATTTTGTTCTCATTGCAAAAAGAATAATCACAACCGTGAAGATTGTTTTCACTTAAAGGCTAATAATACTAACAAAACAAAACCAAATTTCACCCAAGATAGATCACGTCAACAGTTTAAAAAACCAAGCAATTTCTCTGCCTCTACTGCTAGTCAAAATGAAAATCTATTAGATTCTCAAAACTATCATGAATTAATGGAAGAATCAAATTCTTCGAGTTTTGTTATGAAATCTCAACAAAATGGAAATAAAAACAAGAATTTGACTTTTGTTATTGATTCAGGTGCGTCTGTTCATTTAGCTAATTCCTTGGAACTGTTCTCAGAATTAAAGAATTCGAATAAAGATACAATTACAATTGTTAATGGAACTAAATTAACTGCAAAGGGAAAGGGTAAATGTACTTTTAATATTGAAACACTTAATGGTCAAACAAATAGAGTTATATTGGATCATGTGCTTTATGTTCCCGAGTTGGATAGTAATTTATTATCTGTCCAGTCTTGTACTGAGAAAGGTTTTGTTGTGACATTTAAAGATGATATATGTTTAATTAAAAAGGGCAACATCCTAGTTGCAGATGCAAAAGCTGATGAGGGGTTATATAGATTAAAAATAATACCTACAAATGAAAAGGTATATAGTGCTTCAGAAATATTACCCGTTTGTTCTAATGTTAACTGCATTCTAAAATGGCACCAAAGGCTGGGCCATAGAAAATTGGAATCCATCAAGAAAATTCAAAAGGATGATTTAGCTTTAGGTATTACTGTGAATAATTGTTCTCATAATACTGAATGTTCAAGTTGCATAAAAGCTAAGCTAACAGAAAAATCATTTCCAAAAGAAACACAACACAGAAGTAAAAAACCACTTGATTTGATATACAGCGACGTAGGCGGTCCTGCAGAAACAAAAAGTATGGGATCAAAAAGATATTTAGTTACATTTATTGATGATTACTCTCGTTATACACAAGTATATTTTATTTCCTCTAAAGATGAAGTATTTGATAAATTAAAAGAGTATGTTGCATCAACAACAAATAAATTTAGATTGAAGATTAAATCCTTGCGTAGTGACAATGGAACAGAATATTGCAACGAATCTGTCAAAGACTACCTTAAAAACTTAGGAATAAATCATGAAACAACGACGCCATATTCACCATCCCAAAATGGAGTCGCAGAAAGAAAGAATCGCTCGCTTATTGAAATGAGTAAAGCCATGCTTATAAATGCTAAATTGCCAAAAACATTCTGGGCAGAAGCCATAGCTACAGCAGCCTACTTACAAAATAGATTACCTACAAAATCAACTGAAAAGACACCATATGAACTGTGGAATGGGCATAAGCCAAATTTGAGTCACCTTAAAGTATTTGGATGCAAAGCATATGTGTATGTTCATAAACAGAAGAGACAAAAATTTGACGAAAAAGCCACTGAAGGAGTCTTTGTTGGTTACGATTTAAGAAGCAAAGGATACCGAATTTATATAGGCGGTAGAAAAATAGTGATAAGCAGAACCGTGAAGTTATTTGAAAATATGAACTGTGAAAATGTCTTTAAAGAAAATCCTGAAGAGCGAATCTCAGATTTAATGCATTTCAATTTTTCAGAAGAAAATCTTGAAAATAATAGTGAAGCTATCCGAATAGAAAATACTGTAGAAGAAATAAAAATGGATGAAAAATTAGTAGATAGCCCAACAACTGAAGAAAGTGAAGATAATTTCCAGAGAAGAATATCTAACAGAGAGACTAAAGGAATTCCACCAGAAAGATATTCTTACAAAACTGAAGACAGTTGTTCCAAAAATCAAGATCCTGAAACTTTTAATGATGTTTTACGATTACCAGTAAAAGATCAACAGAAATGGTTTCAAGCTATGAAGGAAGAATTTAACTCTTTAAAGGAAAATGAAGTGTTTGAGCTTGTTACTTTACCCAAAGGCAAGCATGCCATTGGCTGTAAATGGGTTTACAAAACAAAACATAATGAAAATGGAGAAGCAATAAAATGCAAAGCACGATTAGTTGCCAAAGGTTTCGCTCAAAAATTAGGCACTGATTATGATGAAACCTTCTCTCCTGTCGTCAAGCATACAACTATTAGAGCTTTTCTGACCTGGGCAGCTTATCATAAAGCCAGGGTATTCCAAGTAGATGTTAAAACAGCCTTTCTACATGGTAAACTAGATAATGAAGAATTATACATGCATCAACCAGAAGGCTTTCATGATGAAGAAAATAAAGACAAAGTCTATAAATTAAAAAAGGCTATGTATGGTCTTAAACAAGCCGCCAAGTGCTGGAATGAAGAAATAGAGAATACTCTAAAGGCATATGGATTTAAACAAAGTGAAGCTGATCCATGTTTGTTCATAAAAGAAAAATCAAAGAAGACAATTTATCTCATACTGTATGTAGATGATATGCTGATGAGCTCAGAAGATGAAAATGAAGTTAATGAAGTAATAAATTACTTAAAGAAATCTTATCCCATAACATCACTAGGAGAAGCAAAATACTTCTTAGGTATAGAAATTTACAGAAAAGAAGATGGAAGTTATTTACTTTCACAAAGAAGTAAAATAAATCAATTAGTTAAGGATTTTCAGCTTGAAGAAGCCAAACCAACTTATACCCCAATGGAAACTAACTATTATAGTTTAGATAAAGAAGAAAATCTTTTATCATCAAATGATAATTATAGACAAGCTATAGGAAGTCTTTTATATATTTCCTCATGCACAAGACCTGATATTACCGCTCCTACACACATACTAAGCCGAAGATGCAATAATCCAAGACAAAAGGACTGGAATGCTGTTAAGAGGGTAATAAGATACTTAAAAACAACGAAAGACCTTGATCTCCACATTTCTTCAAAAGAATATCCTAATATAGTTGCATACTCGGATGCAGACTGGGGTCAAGATGCTACAGACAGAAAATCCACCTCAGGAAATGTAATCTTCTTAGGCAATAGCTGCATTTCTTGGTTCTCACGAAAACAAACATGTGTGACATTATCGTCAGCAGAAGCTGAATATGTGGCACTGTCACAAGGAACTCAAGAGGTGCTATGGATCTTAAAATTATGTAAAGATCTCAATTTACAACAACATTTTCCTATTAGAATTTTTGAGGATAACCAATCTACAATTAAATTGGTTGAAAGTGAAAAATTTAAAGCTCGCACTAAGCACATTGATACAAAGTATCATTACATACGAGATTTAAAAACTAAAAATGTTATAGATGTCAAATATCTATCAACAAATGAAATGATAGCAGATATAATGACGAAGCCACTGCCAAAGGCCAAATTTGAACTTTGTAGAAACCTTATCCACCTGGTGTCAGATTCTATCACAAAACGGGAGAGATGTTAAAAAATGCTCTTTTGTTTTCAAGAACATCCACCAGATGGCATCATCAGACAATTTTTTTTGATCTACTGTGACAGACACTCAGTTCAGTGAGTGTTGCTCCTTCCCTTATGGCAGTTGGCAGCAAAATGCTGCTTGATTAAAAAAAAAATCCAATAATATTCCAAAGGAATATAATATGATAAAAAAACTGCAACAAGTCATAGTTCAAAGTATTTCTTTGTGTTTGTAAATAGTCTTATACATCTGTTTTGTTTTTATTGTGAAGTGTGATCTGTACTGTGACCAACATATATATTATTCTAGTGTATTCAATCTTCTAATAAATGTTCTTTGTTCATCCAAAGAAGAGTATATTTCCATTGAAACACATCAAAACATAAAGGTAAAACTTTTAACTTTTTTTTATTGTTTACCTATTGAGGAATTTCGTATTCATGCCTTCCATATGGAATAACATTCTAACAAAAAGTCGTGTGTCGACTAGAACATAGAGATAAATTCCCCTGACGTAAATAGAAGAAAAATCCATCGTAGCTTTTGTAAGTTAATTTATAGTAGAAAAACAGATTTTCAACTATTTTCTTCAGATAGCGATTAAGCCTTTTCACAAGGACGTTAAAACAAAATGTTTTAGCGAGAAAAATTATATTTCTATAAGTATTTATTCATAAGTAAATCATTCGAAAGTATTGTATTATTCATAAATATAAAATGATTTTGAATAAATTTTCCGAAATTAAGTCATATTTGTATTATGCACTCAACGAATCTGGAGCGATCCCGATGGAATATTTTTTGTTTTTAAATGATTAACTTTAACTGTGTTTTTGACTATGTCCAGGACATGTTTCGATTTCTGCTGTAGCTGATTGTGTACTGATGAGGCTGTGCGTTTGCACAGCGAAACGTCTTTTGTAGATATTTTTAGTTTTTAATTAAATGTTTTTATATATTTTTTTTAATTTAAGTGTAGTCAAGTCTGTCTAATGTATGTATATTAATTTAATGTATGTATATTAATTTACAGTTATAGAATATGATCATTTTTATTGGGAAAGCTTTTGACTTAAATTCTAAATATAATTTATTATCTGAACATTGCATTTAATAAAATTAACATTATAATTACTTTCTAAATTTACAAGAAAGTTTGATATCTTTTTCCCCAAAAGAATTGAATGATCTCATGCAACTCAAAAGCAAAACAACGGGTTGTCACGCAACTAATTATTTTAATTGGAGTTTATCTTTTAATGAACTTAACGTTTAAAAGAACAATTTGTAGATGATCTTAACATTTTTTCAACTTAAACTTTTAGCTAATTTTTAAAAAAATAAAATATTTATATTAATTTTTTTATTGCAAACATTCGAAAGATACTCAAAGATTAAAAAAAATTACCATTGTTTTATTATTTCAAGAAATTTAATTTCAGTGCACGTGCAATTTTAATGATTTTTGTAACTAAAATACGTAACCAAACTTCACTTTAAAAAATAAATTCGTAAGTTCCTTTAAGTGAGGATTTAAAGCTACCTTTATTTCCGAGTTTGTCTATCTTTGATTATATTCGCTGTTTTAAAAAAATCCTACGGCAGTTAAAAAGTGAAAGAAAAAGAAATGTTTTACTTCTTTAATAAAAAGAAATTTTATTCCTTTCTCAAATGTCAATTCTTACTTTAACGATCAGAAGTTTTTTTCCTGGAAAATTACTACTTTAGTTGGAGTTGGATGATTGATGAAATTGAAACTTTTAAACGAACGATTTTAAGACGAAATTATATTTTAGACTTTTATCAATAGATAAATTAGTCTAGTTTTTACTAATATATTATTATTACTATTATATTATTTTGGAAAGTCTTTCGAAAGGACCGAACGTAACGCTGCATAAATATTAAGCTTTATTATTTCAAGAAATTGAATTTCACTGTTAACGTAATTTTAATGATTTTCAGAATTCTAACGTATAAAAAATTTTCCTATTAAAAAATAAATTCATAATTTTCAGTGATTCAGCATTTTCTGCTGCATTTACTTCAGAATTTGCTTATCTTTGATGACCCTCTTTTCTGCAAAGCAAATGCAGTTGCAAAGGAAAAGTAAGATAAACGACAAAAAAAGATTATTTCTGCAATAATGAGAAATTTTATTTGTTTCTCAAATATCAGTTATTACCTTAACGGATTACTTCTTTTCCTTGAATATTATTTAACTTCAATTGGAGTTTATCTTTCGATGAATTTAAGCTGTTAAAAAACCTATTTGCATATGAAACTTCAGATTTTTTTTTCAACTTATGCCTTCAGATATTTTTAATCATCCTGTGTTATCTTTTTTATTGCAAATATCGAAAAAAAGTACAAAAAGATTAGAAAATGACGATTGCTTAATTAGATAACTAGCGGAGCTTCTCATGCTTAGCTGGTCGGTTTTTCCCAAACGAACACCGTATAAAACGAACCTGGTGTTAGGGGCTTCATTGCCTTCGACAATGTAACCATACGGATGCCCATTCCGGTCAATCACGCAAAACTTGAATTATTGTGATTTTTTTTATTTAAAAAAAGATTAAAATTAAATTTTCAGCGTCTTCGTTCACGTTCAAACTTGAATTTAATCACAACAATAGTAAAATTTACCGGAGTTGGTAAGAGATTATCAAGAAATCGTTACAAAACAGGAAAAACGCTAGAAATTAGATAAAAAATCGGGGAAAATTAGAACATTGCAGAGAACAAAATTTACTATATTCGGCTAAAAGATTAAAACTTTATTCCTTTTACAGTGTTAAAAAATAGCCGCGAAACTCGTTAAAGTGCTAAAAATCGTATAAAAAATCTCAAAGGACAAAATTTACTATATTAGGCTTATTGGATTAAAACAGGACTTATTAAAAATCGCCCAGGAACGCGACTGCTAAAAATCGCTAAAAATGCAAGAATCGTAGAGGACAAAAATTTAACATACTGGACTAAAAGACTGAAGTAGAGTCTTTTTACGAATGTAACAAAATACAGCCGCAAAACGTGAAAACTATAAAAATTGCATAAAAAAAGCGAGAAATTAAAAAAATGCCGAATAAACTTTTGAAGATAAGGCAAAGTTACAATATTGGGCTAATATATTGAAACCGCATTTGTTTCACTGATGGGGAAAAATCGCTGCCCAGAAAAGCTAAAGATTGCATTAAAAAAATTGCGGAGGACAAAACTGGATTTCTTTTACGAATGTCAAAAAATCATTGCAAATAGCAAAAAACGCTAGAAAACACATTGAAAATCGCTAAAACTTTTTAAATTGCAGACAGCAAATTTACTACATTAGGCTAAAAGATTGAAACCGAATATACGAATGTCAAAAATTTACCACAAAACGTAAAAGACTCGCAAAAAAGTCAAAATTCGCTGTACGAATCCCGCATAAACTTTATCGGAAAGAGGACAACATTTACTAAATTGAGTTAAAAGATTGAAAACATTCCTTTTACTAATGTTGAAAACATTGCCGAAAAACCTGAAAAAAATCGCATATCCCCCCCCCCCCCCCCCGAGTTGCATAACTTAGACATACAGGTACCTTTCTGCCAAGTCTTCTAGCTCTGTGCCCAGTGGTCTCTTCAGAACACATTACACACACACAGACAGACAAACGTCTATATCACCGGTTCTTAAACTCTTCGTTACCACGGACCTCTTAATTCCTGTATCTTCGCGGACTCCCACGATTTAAAAGTGAAGTTACTGATAATCATTAACATATCCAGAGTACGAACCTTACCTTTTATTCGAGCACTACTGTTTCTTCAATAGCAGAATTTGTAACATTTTTTACTATTATATAATACAAAAATTATTATTTAGAAACAGAGGTTGTCAAAGTCAAGGCTTTACTCACACTCTATAGAAAATGCAACATAACTAAACTAACAGAAGTACATAAAACAATTTTATAGTAGATTGAAACAGTATTCGTCACTTTTCCTTTTATTTCTTTCGCAAGAATGATCTGAAATTATAGATAAGTAAAAAAAAAAAAACCCTTAGAAGAGAATGCCTGAAAACGCGCTACCGACACTTTGGGACCATGGACCACAGTTAAAGGGAGTTGGTCATTCAGATCTCAAATTTCCTTCGCTAATTTATACCTCTGGCAGTGGAAATCTCATAAGGAAATTAATAAAGTTGATTTTTTTCTGTGTACTCTTGTTAAAGGATGTCTCTTTTTTTTAGTTGTCGAAAGATGTCTAATATATGCTTAATTTTGTCTAAAGTGTTAACATCTTACTCGGAGCTCGTACGATTTTCACAATTAAAGGTAAAGGTAAATCCGAACCGTAGCTCCAAGCTGTAACCCTGATGGAGTGTTTTCCTACGGACAGCCGAAACCCATTTGTTAGTCCATCCTTTTGACAGCAGATATTTTAAAAATAACAATGCACTCCACTTCTGTATATTTAACATTAGCGAGGGGGATTTGAAATCTGACTTTTTCGTTATACCAATACGATGCCAAAATGTATGCTATTGCGCCATTTATTTTAACCCTGACCGTGCAAAGGATTTTTATTGTAAACCTTGGAAAAACATTAAGATTTGCTATTTATTGAAGGTGAACATTTTTTAAAATGTTATTTAATCGTAGCATCGCAAAACATCTTAATTTGCTATTTTTCGAATAGAAAATATTTATTATTAAATTATAACTTACATTTATTGCTGACACTGACATGGATTTTTTACCATTTGGCAGTTACTTGATGATGAGGAAGCTGCAATAAAATCATTTCATAACTTAGGAATTATACATATCAAATGTTTTGTTAAAAAAACCATGAACGTCTTCATTCAACAAGTGGGTAAGTGGAATCATAGATCGCACAAAGGGTTTCGTTTGATATTCCTTTCAAAACGTCCAGTACATTTATTGCCATGGAACATCTTCTAAATTTTGGCAAACCCTTCCTAAACTATCGTAAAGCTTCAAACAGATTTGCCTTGTTATATTTCCTAATTTTGTTCCTGCCCTCCCCCCCGAAATGCTACGATATATCACATGACGGGTATCTGCCAAATTTAAAAAAGTGCCCCCTTTGGGAGGTGAAGTGGGGTAATGGTCACCGTGATTTTTGACGCGGCCTGATGTTTAACATTTTTGTTATGTTTTATAAGCTATATTAAAGTTTCAAACAGATCGTCCAGCTACATTTCCTAATTTTGTTCGCGCCCCTCTCTCCCCCCCCCCCTCATCGAAATGCGACACGCCATTCTTCTTTATACTTTTTTATCATGTGTTATAAAATATCTTAAAGTTTAAAACAGATCGCAATGTTAGATTTCCTACTTTAAATGAAATCGCGGTCTGTTAGTTCCACATTCCATCACCAGAGAGCGCACTCTATTCTTAACAAAAGCGTATCTGAACGGAACTCCTTTACACAACCTATCAGTAGATATGTTACTCGAGGGGGTGGCGGTCTTCAGCAAGAATTTAAGATGTTTGTTGAAATTACTATTCGGAAATAGTGGTAATTTCACTTTTGACATATTTATATTTAATAAGTAGCATGTATCTGAGGACTTCGTCAAAAAAACGCACCTGAAACGATATGAAACAAAAAGGAAAAAAAAAGGAAATATTTTGCCCCTCCCCCTCTCCCCACCTGCCCGAAATTTCATGCGCTATTTTTTATAAACTTTTTCTTTTGTGTTATAAACTATCTTAAGGTTTCAAACAGATCGCCTTGTTAGATTTGCTATTTTAAATGAAATCACGGTCTGTTAGTTACACATTCCACCACGAGGGAGCGCACTCTATTCTTAACAAAACTGTATCTGAACGTAACTCCATTAAACAACCTATCAGGAGATATGCTAGTCGAGGGCGTGGCGGTCTTAACCAAGAATTTAAGATATTTGCTTAAATTACTATTCGAAAATAGTGGTATGAACACTTATAAAATTTTTGATATTGAATAAGTAATAGTTTTCTCATCACGCAATCAAAAAACCGCACGTAAAATAGTACAAAACGCCCTGTTATACTGTCTAATTTTGTTCGCGCCTCTTCCCCTCCCCCCCCCCCCTTCAACCGGAATGTGACGCGCCATTCTTTTTTATAATATTTTGCTATTTGTTATAAATTATCTTAAAGTTTCAAAGAGATCGCTTTGTTGGAATTCCTACTTTAAATGTAATCGCGATCTGTTAGTCCCACATTCCACCACCAGGGAGCTCACTCTATTCTTAACCCGGGAGAGCTCGCTAGTGAGAATGCCCAATTGCTTTTCTTTTACTTTACATTCATTTAATATCAACTTTTTTTGGTTGGCTTAGTACTTTTATTCACAAAATAGGTAAAATAATTGTAAAACATTTTGAGATTTTAATTAGAATGAAAAATGATTTAAATAAGAGTCTTAAAAAAGTACGACTGTGAGAGAAAATCTCATGCAGCGAGTTCTCCCGGGTTAACAAAAGTGTATCTGAACGAAACTTCTTTACACAACCTAGCGGTAGATACATGGGTCGGGGGGGGGGGGGCGGTCTTAACCAAGAATTTAATATATTTGCTGAAATTACTATTCGAAAATAGTGGTATCAATACTTTTGACAGTTTTATCTGACATAAGTAACATTTATGCTGTATTTTTAAAAATCGGACACCGTTCGGAAGAATACTGCAATGAAACATCACGTGACTGCCTTTTAAAATAAGTATATAATAGAAACAAATCAATTAGTGAAATTAGCGCCCCTCCCCTCACCCCACCCGAAATTTCACGCGCCATTTTTTATAAACTTTTTCTTATGTATCATAAACTATCTTAAAGTTTCAAACAAATCGTCTTGTTATATTTTCTAATTTTAACAAAATCGCGTTATGTTAGTTCTACATTCCACCACCAGGGAGCGCACTCTATTCTTAACAAAACTGCATCGGAAGGAAACTCCGTTAAACAACCTATCAGTAGATAGGTTACTCGAGGTGGTGGCGGTCTTAATAAGAAATTAAGATATTTGCTGAAATTCGGAAATAATGGTAACTAAACTTTAGACAATTTTATATTAAATAAGTAGCATATATCTCAAGACTCCCTCAAAAAAGGCTCTCTCTAAAGCGGTCAGAAACGCCAACTTTTTAAATAGAAATCTAGCGCCCCCCCCGCCCCCTCCCCGGAATTTTACGCGTCATTCTTTTTTGCACTTTATCTTATGTGTTATAAAATATCTTTCAAACAGATCAACTTGTTAGATTTCCTAATTTTAACAAAATCGCGCTATGTTAGTTCCACATTCCACCACCAGGGAGCGCACTCTATTCTTAACAAAAGCATATCTCAACGAAACTCCTTCACGCAATCTTTCCGTAGATACATGGGTCGGGATGGTGGCGGTCTTAACCAAGAATTTAAAACATTTGCTGCGGTAACAAACGCTAAGATTTTAAAAATAAATCTAGCTCCCCCCCCCCCTCCTCAAAATATCACACTCCATTCTTTTTTACACTTTTTCTTATGTGTTATAAAATATCTTAAAGTTTCAAACAGATCGAGTGGCGGTCTCTTAACCAATAATTTAAGATATTTCCTGAAATTACTATTCGAAAATAGTGGTATGAATACTTGTAAACTTTCTGATGATGAATGAGTTATACTTATCTCATAGCGCTGTTCAAAAACCACACGCAAATTGTTAGATTTCCTAATTTAAATTATTTCGTGGTTAAAAAAGCGCGTGTCTCCATTTTAATCGACTCTTTTTCTAGCAATAACCGATTAATTAAATAATAATTAATATCTCAGCTTCTAATTAAGCTATCGCTTTGAACTGGGTATGTATGAAATCTGCGAGAGATTTCCCGTCCGGATGTCAAAAATTTTTATCAAAAAATTATATTTAAAAAGTTAAAATTTCGTATTAAAATATCCCACTATCAAAAACCCAGTTGTCGCCATGTCTGACAACTGCTTCTCTGGAAAATGAAATCTCATTTCATTGTCTTTCCAAATAAAGAAATTAAATTTTTATCGATCGGTTTTTAGTGTGTATTTTCACTTATACACATCGCACAAACATGAACTTTATACCAAATGAATTTAAATTTTTTCCGCGTCTGTCTATATAGTCCAGGCAATAGGGAATTTTACCAAGCAAAATTAATGGTAGTTCTGGAAATCGGCTTACTTTATGTTTTTTGGGTCGCTGAATCCGAATTTGTAACTTCCCACCAAAATTTCCCCCGGCAACCCCCCCAAATTTTGGTAAAAAGCCCCCCCCCCAAAAAAAGGGTTTTATTAAAAAAAATCATTTTTTTTATTGTTTTAGGGGAAAAGTATCTAGAAATTCAGAAAGTAGACAAAATTTGCAACAAATTAGATATATGACATTATAACTTAGGATGAAGGGGAAGGGGGAATCTACCTCGGAACATGCGCGCGGTGCTGCGTGGACTAAGTTGCGCAATTCCACTTAACGTTTACATTCGCCCTCCCATCTCCCCTCCGAACTTTCCTTATAAGGTTTACTTTAACTTTTTTGGGTCGCTGAATCCGAATTTTAACTTACTCCCAAAATTTCCCCCCCGAAACCCCCCAAAATAGCTGTTATTAATTTAAATTTCTTATTGTTTTAGGGGAAAAGCATTACGAAATTCAGAAACTACACAAAATTTGTAACAAATAGGATATATGACATTATGACGTAGGATAAACGGGGAGAGAGGAGGCTGCCTCGGAACATTCCCCGCGCGCTTTTCTCAAAAAACAAATTTTTTCAAAAAAAAATTTTTTTTGGAGGTTGCCGGGTGAAATTTTGGTGGGAAGTTACAAATTCGGATTCAGCGACCCAAAAAACATAAAGTGAGTCGAAATCCAGAACTAGTATTAATTTTTCCAGGTAAAATCCCCTATTGCCTAGACTTCATAACTTAGTGGACTTAGCGTCGCAGTGCATGTTCAGAGGCAGCCCTCCCCCTCCCCGTTCATCCTACGTCATAATGTCACATATTCTATTTGTTGCAAATTTTGTCTAGTTTCTGAATTTCGCAATGCTTTCCCCCTAAAAAAATAAGAAATTTAAGTTAAAAACAACTATTTGGGTGGGTGGGGTGTTCGGGGGGGGGGGAATTTTTGGAAGGGGGAGTTAAAAATTCGTATTCAGCTACCCAAAAAACTTAAAGTAAACCTTATAGAGAAAGTTCGGAGGGGAGATGGGAGGGCGAATGTAAATGTGTGAGTGGTTAAGTGGAATTGCGCAACTTAGTTCACGCAGCACCGCGCGCATGTTCCGAGGCAGATCCTCCCTTCCCCTTCATCCTAATTCATAATGCCATATATCTAATTTGTTGCAAATTTTTTCTACTTTCTGAATTTCTAGATACTTTTTACCTAAAATAATAAAAGAATGGATTTTTTTAATAAAAACCTTTTTTGGGGGCATTTTACCAAATTTCAGGGGGATTGCTGGGGGAAATTTTGGTGGGAAGTTAAAAATTCGGATTCAGCGACCCAAAAAACATATAGTAAGCCTTTTTCCAGAACTACCATGAATTTTGCTAGGTAGAGCCCCTATACGGTCTCTATTGCCTGGACTAATAAATTACCTTTTACAAATTTCTCGGACCAATACTTTGTGAGATACGATTTCGTTTTAGAATGCCCACTTCATTTATTGCTTAATTTGCGCTCTGGTAAACTTCATTTTCTGGTAACCCTCAGGAGAATTGGAAATAATACTCCGATGATTTGGAGAAAGTGCATTTGTACCTGCGTTAAAAAGGTTGATTGGTTAATTTTATAAGTTAATTAGCCCGCAATCCGTTTAATTACCGACTTTTTCAAAATTTTAGGATTTGTCGTTTGATGTGAGGTGTTCAGCTATAAGTACCCAAAATTTCAAGTCTCCAACATGTATAGTTTCTGAGAACGGGCTCTGTGACAGACGGACAGACAGAGAGACAGACAAAGGAGTGAGACGAATAGGGTTTCGTCAGATGAACGAAACCCTAAAAAAACGCATATTTATATGTCTATTATAGACCAGAAATTTTTTGTTGTTATTTAAAAATTTTTTACAGTTATTTCAATGAATATCAACAATTTTTAACAGAGAAATAAATTAAAATAAGTGAACAAATATATTATTTTAATTTTGTTTCCTCATTCAAATACTTCAGATATTTGATGGTTTATTAAAAATATGCTTTTATATTTTTAATATGATTTTTAAAGTCTGGGATTCTTGATTTTTAATTACAATAAGTTTTCTTTCGGAAATCAATTTTTTTTTCTTGTTTAATATTTTTATATAATGCAGTTTAATTATATAAATACCATTTTAAGCGCGAATCTTTGCATGTTTTTATATATTTAATGAAAAATAAACATAAAATAAATAAATAAATAATAATAATAACAAACAAACAAAAAAAGGTCATTTGGAACCTTTATAAACCATAAAATTAAGCTAATTTTAAAATTTATTTACTGTTATTTAAATTAGCTACTATTTTTCACAGTGAAATAAATGTATCATTTTTTATCAACTCGCTTTTTAACTTTTGAATTTTTTAAATCTTGGATTCTTATGATTATAGTTAGAATAACTGTCTTTGTGCTTAAAAATAAGTTCTAAAAAGATATTGAATTGCTGAAAATAGTTATTACGTAGATAATAATTACAAAACCAAAAATCCAAAATTAAAAAAAAAGTCATATTAAGAATTTTCAAAAAGGATATTAAAAAATCATCAAATATCAGAAATATTTTCACATAGAAACAAAATTAAAATAATATAATTATTAACGCATTTATATCACGTGTTTTAATTTATTTCTTTGTGAAAAATAGTAGATTAATCATTGAAATAACTGTAAATAATTTTAAATTACGGCAAAAAATTTCTGGTCTACAGACATAAATATGCGGGTTTTTTTTATTATATATTTAAACATGCAAAATTTCGTAGTTAAAAAAGCACTTATATGCTACAAAACATACATTTAATTCATATTTTTCGTAAATTTGAATTACTATACAATATTTTTTGAATTACGGTTAAAAAATGATTGATAAAAATTTTCGTTCTGAAAAACAAGTCCAAGCCGGATTTGAACCCGGGCCGAAAAAATCAAATCCAGCGTGCTGCCTATCGCGTTATTGAGCCGCTTGTCAAAGAAAAAAATTTATCCGATTATGAACTGTAGGTTAAACTTAGCGACTTATTTTCTCAAGACTCCCTAGGGGTTGCGCTTTATGACGCTCATGTATTTATATACCAACTATACTCTATCGATACTCAAATGTTCATCGCATTCGGTGAGACCAACCTCGGACCCTCTCCTTGTAAGTTATGTAGATTAGATGCTAGGCCACAGTTCTTGTAATGTTGTCATCCCGGGCAAAGTGATCACAAAAAGGTCGGGCAAAATGACTAGATGGGAACTTTGCCCGGAAACGACATTTTACTCATTGTTCATAACAAAATACTACCCAAAATTATTTTCTTTGAAAGAAAGAAGACAGATCGGGGCAATAACTTCTGCAGAGAAAGGCTTACTCTCGACATTTGCTGTCTGCATGTTCGCCGGGCGAATTTGTATTCCGTCATTCGTCGTATTTGATACTTATGATTATTTTATCTTGTAACGATTTAATAATTAAAATATTACAAAACATAATACTTATCCTTAATGTGTGGTACTTTAGTTTGTGTTGATAAAAAAATATACATTCTGTATCAATATGATTTGTTCATTTACCTATCCTGGCCATTTTACCAAATCTAGGTGAGCAAAATGACCATTTTGTAATTTTTCTTTTAACCCTAGAACGGTATCGTGAATATCAGCACAGTAATAGTACATATATACGTTCCCAGGCGTGTTCTCTAAAAATATGGATTATATAACCCATTTTAATGGTTTTTGGTCCCACCTCGAAGTACTTCCAGAGGATGGGGGGGGGGGGATTGTGAACCTCCAAGGTAAAATAGAATGCCACCTGTGTTTTTCTACATCGACGCCTCAAATGCGTATAAATACCATTCTAGGGTTAAAGTAACGTGTTTTTTATTAACGTGTTTTTTAATGAATTTTAAAATAATAATAAAAAGAAGTAAAATAGCAATTGAAACTAAAGTTATTATAGTTACTACTGGTAGTTGTTTCTAGAACTTTACCGATTAAAAATGTATAATAAAAATTCATCAAAGCATAGAGTGGTCACTTTATTCTTCCTTCCCTTATCTTTAATCCTGTCGTAATGCTACATTTTTCGAAAGTCTTCCAACATTTTTCTTTAGCTTATCCAAATTGTCATTTCGTAAATTAACTACATATTCATTGGATTTCAGTAAATGACACATACTTGCTAAGTTTCAGTAGACCTTAACTTTTGTGATTTGGATAGCTTCTTCTAATATTATTAACATAAAAGAAACTTTTTCCTCAAACTGAAGAAAGGAAAACAACAACAACAACAAAAAAAAAAACATCTGTTCCGAAAGTGTTATGAAAATTAAAATAAAAAGTACTATGATAAAAAAACCCTTTTTCATAATCAAGGCTGATGTTCTGGATGAAACACATTTAGGAATTTGCTGAAAGAAAAGCTTTGAGAAATGCATAAGTAATTCTTCGCAGAAGCAGAAAACGAGCTTCATTGTTTTCTGGTAAATTATTTTTAACTTCTATTTTTTTTTTTTTTTTTTTTTAGCCATTTAGTTTAGCCATTTTCATTTTTTTGGGAAACATTTTTATGCAGCTTAAAAAAAAAATGCTGGAAAGAAAATAAAAAGTGTTACTTTTAAGAAAGCATTTTAACTGACTTTTAGTTTAAAAAATTTCAGATTCTTTAAATCTATTGTGAAAATAGAATGTCTTTATTATCTTTTGAAAGCTTTTATTCAAGTTAATAAAATTCCTATTTAGGCAAAGTTTGCGCATTATAGAAATGTCTTTGACTTTTTTCTTTTCAGACCATATAATGACTTAATCTGAAAAAAAAAAAAATTATATTGTTTTGACCAGACAAGATTCTAAACGTGTAATATAAGTGTCTAATTACTCTTTTATGAAGGTAGTCTATGATCGAACAAGTTTTGAGTTTTTGAGTGCGATTGTGGTTTTATCAATAACATTTGTACGTAAATGAGCTACCTATTTTATCATTTTTATTTTCTTCTATGTTTACAAGAAGAACGTATTGGATTCGTGAAAATTTTCGACTTTCGGTTTTCGATGGATTTACAC
Organism: Maratus speciosus; assembly: GCA_963932465.1. Classification (NCBI taxonomy): domain Eukaryota; kingdom Metazoa; phylum Arthropoda; class Arachnida; order Araneae; family Salticidae; genus Maratus; species Maratus speciosus. Next base: position 399,725,344 of record OZ010786.1, read on the forward strand.
GTTCGATGGATTTACGTCAGAGATTCCGAAAAACATGTTTTTACAAAATATCTGTCTGTGAGTCTGTCTGTCTGTCCGTCCGTCCGTCCATTTGTCTGTATGTGACACACATTTTGTGGGCGCTCTATCTCAAAAACTAATGCACGGAATTTGATAAAAAATTATATTCAGTTAGTCCCTGATATAAATTGATGCTGATTAGATTTTGGTATAAATCGCTCAACAGGTGGTGCTGCTATGCAGCATTTTCACGATTTCCACAATAGCGCAGTCTCCAGGACTAATGCACGGATTTTCACCAAACTTCAGATTCAGTTAGTCTTTGACATGAATTGACGTGTTATACATTTTGGTGTAAATCGCTCAACAGCTGGCGCTGCTATGCTGCATTTTTTGCGATTTCCGCAATAGCTCTATCTCAAGAACTAATGCTTAGATTTTCAACAAACTTCAGATTCAGGTATACCTTGATATGAACTAGTGCTGTTTATGTTTTGGTGCAAATTGCTCAACAGCTGGCGTTGCTATGCTGCATTTTTCATGATTTCTTCTATAGCTCTATCTTAAGAACTAATGCACGAATTTTCATCAAACTTCAGATTCAGGTATACCTTGATATTAATTAGTGCTGTTTATGTGATTTATATAGAAGAAAGTTTTGTGATGGCCACAACATAGTAGTTTTAATTTTTGTAAAATGTGTCTGAATATTCGAGAATCTTATTTTCTCGGTTATTTTGTGCAATGAATATGATTATGTAATAAAACACACACACACTACAATATATAATAATACACACATAAATAACGCCTGCTTAATGGTTAGAGCGACAGCCTGGAATGCTGTGGTCCCGGGTTCGATTCCTGACTATGGCTAATTTTCCACTCCAGTTGTGATTATTGTACTTATTGTTTGTATGGCTGTTTAATATTTATATATATCGTTAATATGATTATGTGTTTGTGGTTATTTAGCTACTCTATATACTGCGACAAGAGTTAGATTCGATGGATTTAGAAGCATTCCGTCCACAGTATTAATCTAATGTGGATTTTCTCCGTTTCTTGCTTTGAAGATCGACATTTCCACTGTGATGTAATCTTAAATAGGATGCAGTTTTACGAAATGTTATTTTATTACTGACACAGCATATTAAACGTAGCAAATTCACATAACATGTAACAGTTAGAATTTGGATGCAAAGTCCGAAAGGCCAGGTTCTGATTACACGGAAATGTCCAAGTGGGTTTGAGATTGTCACTTTTGGAGAAATTAACCTACGCAACCCGAAGCTATCTCTTTGGACTCTGGAAAGTGATATCCTTTAGTGTCCTTCTCAACGTCTTCATTTATGGATGCAGCATCTAAAGTTTTCTTAAGAGCTTCTCAAGCACTCGCAAGTTTATGATCGCCATCGATGTCTCTATTATGTCAAATCAAGATTTTTTGTTACCATTTATGTCTTTATAGTGTCTAGTCGTGGGTTTTGAAGGAGGATTGATCAGGATTTAGTCGGTTAGAAATTTAACGTCGTTCTTGACCTGCACTTATTTGAGAGGGTGGGAGAATCTGAGATTTCTTTTAATAAACCGCTCTGTAATTACTTATGAAATATAAAAGTAGAAGTTTTTGCTGCGCCGACAGTTAAAATGCCAGTGAAGTTTCCATTAGCTGTTTTTGGAGTAGAACCTTTGGCTGTGAGTTCGTCAGCGCTGTAAGGAGTTAATGTTTGGTATTTGAAATAAAAGAGTATTGGAATCTATGAAATTTTCTTCGATAGTGATATTGCCGTGTTTTAAGTGAGATTTATAGTGGCATTTATGGTATTTCTCGCAACATTGCACAGTGAGATGAAGTGATTTCTTTTTAGGTTCCTGCAAACAAACAATGAGGACAATTTGATTTGAGCTAATTGCTTGAACTTAGTTTCTTGGAATAGCTTTTCCCTCTCAGTTTGAGCTTTTGATCATTTAGTTAACTTTGTCCGCTCAACTTCCATATACCCTTATTATTGCTTTAAATAAATGGTTCTTGTAGTTAAATTTTGTGCCAAGGCTGCTTTGCAGCTCAAGAGGGTACGTCACAAACTCGATGAATGAATCATTCAAGGTGTTATTTTAAATTTGTATTCATAATTATTCCAGATTTGTAACAGGATTTATTTAAAAGGAATATTTTTATGAAATTATAAAACAACATGAATACGTAACGAATGAAAGAGAATGCAAGAAATTTCTTTTCAGAAACGAATACTATTTTAAAATTGTTGCACATAATTAATCTACAAATTGTTATTAAATTAACTACAAATTAGCTACAAATTATAATTAATCTACAAAAAAAGGTTGTGTCAATGCTATACCACCCAATGTCCTTTCTTTTCGTCCTACCCCCTTCACAGGTTCCACAAACATCTAATAACCCCTTGTAGCAGTCACACATATTTTTTGTCTTTCCTCCTCAAATGTTGCTAGAAGAAAAGAAAAAAGGACTATGCTGGAAGAAAAAATTCTGAAAAATCGGATACGGCATGAAAGAAACGACATATAGCCGATGTTATGCGCCGTATAAACGATACATTACAGCATTAAATTACATAGGGATGAATCGAGATCACACTGAAACGACGTATAAATGTAAAAAACGTATAAATGAGAAACGTATAAAAGGTGCTTTACTATACCACAAATGCAAATTGAAACATATTTTACCGTACATGCAAAATTACTCTAAAGCCATATTAATAAATATTAATTTAAATGTGTTTACTGTGTTAAAAAAAAGACAAATATTTCTTAATCTACGAAATATTCAATTACCTTTTTCGAGTTACACCCGATTTTGAAAAGTGTTTTTTACCTTTAGATACCTCAAAAACGAAAATATTCTCGACATTTAAAGAAGGAATTAGGGACTGTACATATATAACGTTATCAACTTTTTTGTTATTTTGGACCCCCCCCCCCCCTTCCAATATTGTTTGTTATCATCTGTCGAATCCCCTCCCCTCCCCCCAGTAATAATATCGTTATCAATGTTTACATTTTTTTTTAGATTTTTAGAATTTATTTCTTTTGTTTGAATTTAAATAAATGGTTACATTTATTTTTTGCATACTTTATTGAGTCAAGTGAAGAGAAGTCAATAAAATATCACTTTATATATGAAATAACTTTATATAAAATAACACTTAAAAGAAATAGTTACTATTTAAAAGTATTTTATAATATATTTTTGTTACATAATGCATTCAACAGTAATAATATCTTCTTGTACTTTCCTCGCACGGAGGAGGAGAAATGGGGGGGGGGGGGAGGAGACAGAAATTCTTATCAACAAAACAAGTGGACAACATTTTTTCTCTTTTATTTATTAGTAAAAACGAGTTTCATTTCAAGTATATATCGCATATGGTTTCTCGAATAGCGATTATATATGCATACACATATGAAGAAGAATAGGAATGCCAAGCATTGGGTAATCCACATTTTGGAATTAAATAATTTTAAAATAGTTTAGTAATTTTAATAATAACTTTGTATTTTCATAAAAATAGGTAAGACTAAAAAAAAGATAACATACTATTTTGATGTAAAGACCATGTTACAAATAGAAAGAGAAAATTTTGGTTTGATCAAAAATGATATCGATATCAAAAGACAACCCCCCTTCCCCTAGAGATGTCTTACGATATCATGGTGCCAGACCCCCCGCCCCCCTCCCTCTAAAATGATAACGTTATATATTCACAGCCCCTTATGAAAAAAAAAGTTTTTTGCTGATACTGATTTTCGGAAACGTTTCCGATGTTTTTTTTATAATGTATTATACAGTTTTCCCAAATCTGAATATCGGTTTTAGGATGCTATCAAATTTCAGGTAAACATTTTCAGCTGTATTTTCGTATGTAATAATAACAAAATTATATTAACTTTAATTGTAAATTTAAAGCTCTTTGTTTGTAAAACATGTTTGTTGAACGTGAAAATGATTAAGTGAGAATGGATAGCATCTATAAAACCTATATTCAGTATTAACAAACTATAAAAACTACTCATAAACGTTTCCGAAAATCAGTGACAGCAAAAGGAGCTTTAAACTAATTTATGATATAAATCAAAAATATTATTGATGGATCTGTTATTCACCTCCGCTAGAACATGTTACAATTACATGAATAAATTCTGAATTAATTTAGTCAGCATATTTACTAAAAGCTGTTTAATACCTTGTTAAATATATAAAATATAAAATACAAAAATTGTATATCTGAAACCTAGTACTTTCAAGCACAAACGTACTCGTATCAAAATTAAGCTTAGGGTAGGTTTGAAAAATCCCAACGGATTATTTGAAACTCGGTTCTCCCATTTCACATTTTCTATTTTCAACTTTGATGACGAGTACGTTTGTAATTGAAAGTACTAGGTTTCAGATATACAATTTTTGTATTTTATATTTTACATATTTAACAAGGTATTAAAACACCTTTTAGTAAAAATGCTGACTAAATTACTTCTGAATTTATTTATGTAACAAAAGAAACTTTGTTTTCATAAAATTTTCTTTAAATCTCGAAAATATATTAGTTTTCGAGGCTTCTAAAGATAAAGAACGCTTTTCGAAATTGCGGGTAATTTGGAAAAGGTCGTACGAGGATCGATCCAAAGAAGGTTACACGTAGCAGCATTTGAAAAGTAATTATTGTGGAGGGAATCTTTTCTCTCTAGAGTAGAGACAGATGACACTAGTTGTCTTACAGGTCTTCTGCGAGTAGGTAGTGAAAGTTCGCAGACGCACCAGAGCGATTGAAATCGTAAAACGTTTAGAAAAGTGGTCTCGTTTGCGCAACTTTGACAAGGTTACGTGAAGTCATCCGACGCAAATGAAATGTTAAGTGATGGTGGACTGTTAAGCCTTGGAATATGAAGTGATGGTGTCATCTTCCTGCATGCCAATGCCAGGTCCCATACTGCTCGCAAAACTTAAACCTGCATGACAATGCCAGGTCCCATACTGCTCGCAAAACTTAAAAATTGCTGCAAAAGTTTAAACGGGAAATCTGGATTTACCCCCGTACAACCCAAATTTGGCACCCGATGACTATTTCCTTTTTCCGAAATTGACGGAACGCTTATCTGAAACACGGTTCTTTTGAGACAGTAATATAAAAACAGCCGCCTAGAACTGGCTCAATCAGCAGAGTCGTGATTTTTACCAACCGGTATTAAACAAGTTGGTGCTGCGCTCAGATAAAAGCCTAAATAAATTTGGTGATTATGTGGAAAAGTCATCGGCAAGTATGCCTCTTAATTATTTTTTGTATTTTCTGTCTGCTGTGAATAAATATTTATTATTATTATTATAGTAACCTTTTTATTTTTTTACTTTCTTCTATCTTTACAAGAAGAAAGTATTGGATTTGTGAAAAAATCTGGTTTTCGAATGGATTTATACGTTTTAGAAGGTCCTGAACACGATTTGATGGTTTTCAGGAAATTTGTGTCTGTGAGTCTGTCTGTATGTGACAAAAATTTTGTGTGCGCTCTATCTCAAAGATAAATGCACAGAATTTTAGAAAAAGTTTAGATCCAGTTAAACCTTGATATAAACTGGTGCTGATTAGGTTTTCGTGTCAATCGTCCTATAGGTGGCGCTGCAATGCTAAGATTATCACGATTTTCGCAATAGTTCTGTCTCAAAAACTAATGCACGAATTTTCATCTAACCTCAGATTCAGCTAGACATTGACACAAGTTCTGGCTGATTAGGTTTTCGGATCAATCGTCCAATAGATGCCGCTGCTATGCTAGATTGTCACGATTTTCGCAATGGCTCTATCTCAAAAACTGATACACGGATTGTCATCAAACTTCGGATTCAGTTAGACATTGACATAAGTTGTTGCTGATTATGTTTTGGTGTAAATCCCTCAACAGGTGGCGCTGCTATGCTGCATTTTGCATAATTTAAACGATTTTAGCCGCAGTCCTATCTCAAAAACTAATGCACGAAATTTCATATCTTTAGAATCCTCATGATGGGCATAGATTGCCATTTAATTTTGGCACTGTCTTTGCGAATTTTGAAGTATTAACATGTATGAGAAAGAAGAAAATTTTGGGATTGGCACATCCGACTAGTGTGGGTCCATCCTCGTATATTTTCGTTTATGCCTAATTTATATGTGCTTAATTTTCCTAGATTAAGAGACCTTTGTCTTTTTTTACAGTGCGAAAGGGAATATTAGTAAAACTTTTGCAGAAAAAGAGCGCTATTTTAAAGTTATCGTACAGGATTAATATATATATTTTCTTTAAATCGCTCAGTTTAAAAGATATGATAGTAGTCTTCCCGCAATAAAAATAGAGATTACTTAAGTTTTTATGGCACTATAACAAATACACATTGAAACATATTTCACCGTACATGCAAAATTATTCTAACGCCTCAAAAATATCATTAAGTTAAATGTGTCTAGAACTGATTTTACTTATTATTCACGTGGTGTTTGCTTAATGGATCAGACTCCCATTAACATAATCTATGAAATAGTCGTCGAGAAGAGCATGGGAATTTCTTTTAGAATAATCAAGAATGAATATTAATGCAAAAATAAAAAGATGTAGCACTAATCGCATTGCATTTGCATAGATGCAAACCTTCCGGTTATTTTCAAGTTAACTAAACATTTTTTGAGCCAGAAAGTTTATTTAATAAAATGCATCTTATTTTCATGTAGTATTTATTAAGATTCACTTAGTAAATAAAATTTCTGGTTTAAAATACGTTTATTGGACTTGAAAAAATAAAAAAGGCATAAGGTTGGCAATTACCCATTTTTATCTCTTTCCAACGTAGTTGTAAAGTGTTTATGAATTGGGTTTGTCTAATCTTCTGTCTGTTCGCGCTCTAACTCGCGTAAATATATTCGGATACCGTTTATGTATGTAAATCGTTTATGTACTGAATTATGAATTCATTAAAATTTTATCTTCTAAACAGTGATGCAGTCGTAAAAAACACATAGGGTATACGCTCAAAGCAGAGGGTATACGCTCAAGGCAGAGAGTATACCCTAGAGTGTATATACTATAGCTTTCTTGAGAAACAGAGGGTATACGGTGTTCCTTAAAAAATCCAGAAAGTATACGGCGTATACCCCCGTATACCCTCCACTACACCCCTGCTTCTAAAGTGTTTTTCGTGAATTGTTTAAACTACATTAGAAGATTTACATAATCATTTAATAAATTTTAGAAGGATTGAATGATTTAGAAGGATTAATTAAATTTGAATTTATAGGCATTTTGTGCAATATTTATAACATCACTCAAATCTTTTCTTTCAAATATTTTTCTTAGTATTTTGTAGAATTAGGAAATGTACAAATATAATGTTCTTACAATAGAAATATAGAAATATTTCCGAATTGAAAAATCTCCTCTCCCCCCCCCCCCTCCCCAACGCCAAGAAAGTGCAAAGGCAAAATAAATCATCCTTCTAAAAATATTTTTATTTTGTGTAACCAATGATACTTTTGGAACAAGATAAAGTAATGTATCTATAACTCATTCTAAATTGTATTACAACTACTCGATGTAATTAAATGAATTTTATAACAAGTTATTTTAATGGTACTTATAAGTACCGCCAGTAGATAAAGGGTTAATAAGGTTTACTATGGCATGTTAGGTATCGAAAATGAAGTGGGTAGCATTTATAGTTTGTTTATAGGGACACTCCAAACAATTCCGTTACATTACGGTCTATGGGAAAAATCGTTTGCAATGTACAGTCGTGGAAAAAAAAAAGTAAACACCCCTTACTAACTCCTCAACAAATTATCGTAGAAGAAAGTTACTGGTACCGAACGATTGGAAATAAAGTCTACTTTTAAATGATGTATATAAAATTTGCTTAGGGGCCACCTACATATTAAAACGAACCATAACTTTGTTTTTTTCAATAGCAGTACCCAATTCTGACAGCATAAATGAACTCTACACCCTTCAATTAGCCTAAAAACGAATTTTTATGCAATTCGTACCATAAGTTTCCGAGAAATTAATTATTTTAAAACGAGCGTATTTTAAGGGCTGTATCCAAATTGAAGTTCCGTACTGGATTGTTAACCGAGAGAGCCGCTTCCTTGATCAAGGCACCTTAAGCGCCACTCAAGGAGTCAATGAAGCGTGTTAGATTACAGTACGGCTGAATAAATTTCAAAATGTCTACTCACTTCCATATTAGACGGCCCCTTAAACCATCATTTTGCCGTTTTTTAAGCATAATTTGAAAACTACTTGGAAGAAAAATGTGAAATTTTTGAATTTCCATAAAGCAGGACTTAATAAATCTAAATCCATCAAAAAAAATTGTGGGTTGCAATTCATAATTTTTTCGAATATTAATTTCATAATTCATAATTCATATCATAAAATTATAAAAATTGCAAATTCAGCTTATTTATGTTTGGGTATATTAGTATTATTACCAGAAAAAAAATTAGCACATTAGGAGCATAATTTCGGGAGATATAAATAAAAATATGAAAATATAATTTAACATTAGAAGCACTAAATTTTGAATGTTTATAATTCAAAAACTTATCATTCAAATTACTTGAAATTTGGTGTCTAGGCATATTTTGAACCGAAGATTTAAAATATTTCGTTAAAATTGGGTATTGACATTGAAAAAAAATGAAGTTAGGATTCGTTTTAATATGTAGATGACCCCCTAAGAAAATTTTATATACATCATTTAAAAGTAGACTTTATTTCCAATCGTTCGGTACCAGTAACTTTCTTCTACGATAATTTGTTGAGGAGTTAGTAAGGGGTGTTTACTTTTTTTTTTTTTCCACGACTGTACTATTTTAATGATGTTAGTCTATTTCAAACATACTAAAAGTCATATACATCACGAAAGCGCAGTACAAAAAGCTTACTGTGAAATAGGGTGTGCATAGCATTATATCGTTCAGGGACACACAAAATAATTCGGTTACAGTATTGTAAGTAATAATTGCTGGAAGTACATTTTCAGTTTTGTTATGCGTTTTTAATTTAACTAATTATATTACATGGTGTGCATAAATTCCATAGATCATATATAGGGCTGCGCAAAATAATTCGAGTACATTTCCGTTAAGAGGGATTTGCTGTAGAAGGCCGAAAAAAGGATGTTTTTTAGCATTTTTTTCTGGAATAGGAATAAAGATTTTAGCTCTGGGGTTTTTTTTGCATGCAATTTTTTATCATTTGAAGAACATTAAAAAAAAAAAAAAAAAAAAAAAAAAATTAATGATGTGAAAGTCAGTAAGTGGTCACAAACCGATATGAGAGGTCGGAAATTAGTAGTAAATTGTTTCCAAATATGTCAATAGGTGGCAGAACTGTCCAACTGTAAGATGTCAATTTCGAATTTATGAGACAACAGTTGTACAAGATGAGCTGGGGCGTTAAAAAGTTGTTGACGAAGAAGGAAGTAGTCGTCCTGTTAAGATTCCGACAGAAGAAACATTACGGAAGGTTGAAGAAATGGTTAGAGCTGACAGGTGAATAACAATAGACAGCATTAACAACTGCTACAGGTTGTTCACACCCTGCCTACAGCCAACTGCTTTACTTATTTGACTGATTGCCGGTTTACTGGTTTAGCCTACAGCCGACTGATGCAGACGTTGAATATGAGGTACACAGATGGCTGAGAGTGCCGTCTAAACACTTTTATGCAACAGGTATTAGAAAACTGTGACAAAAGTAACAATATAAATGACGATTATATAGAGAAATAAACATGCCTTTTAATTATTATCTTGGTTTTCCTCTTTTTATTGGCTTTTGTGACCTACTTACGGACTTGTCCTCGTAGATAATATTGTCTGGAGCTTCAACCACTTTGAGATCAAAAAGTTGAAAACCAACAAAGTTGCATCCATTTGAAAAAGAAAGTCTATTTCTGACTTTTGTTTTCGCACTTTGGCGTGCTTTTAAAAATATTTATTTTTTAGGAAAATGACTGAAAGTGGTCGAAGTTCCAATAAATATCACTTTTAATTAAAATAAAATGAGCAAGATCGGTTTAATAGTTTTTGCGTTCAGATTCCGCCCAGTTTTAAAAAAAGTCATTTTGCGTAAAATGCGCTTATAGTGCTCCGAAACGGTGTAAGCCTAAGGACGCGTTGCACTAAACAACTAAGTAACTACGAAAGGACTTCGAATTTGGCCAAATCGTTATACACGGATAATCTGCAGACTATAGCGAACAGAAAATTGTAAAAAGAGAAAAACCGATTTTTTTTTCCAACCGAAAAAATCATATCCTTTTTTAATTTTATTAAACGGTGAAGTTTTCTCAAAGCATTCTCAATATGTTAGAAAGTGCTTTATAATCTATGTTTGACGCATGATTTTTCCATCTTGTTATTTTAAACGTCCAGATTATAGGGTTATAAAAAAGAAAACGATATGTGAATTTTATGGGAAGAATTTTCAAGAAAGTAAAAGAGGATAAATAGCAAAAACTTTATTTTGCATTTCTCACTTGCGAACTATTTAATAAATAAATTCTTTTTGGAACAGAAGCTTTGTTTCTTTCCTTTGCGTTTTTTTTTTTCATATCGATTTCCGGGATTCGGCATCGATTCCGATTTTGATTTCCGGAAAGACTTCTTCGTCAGCCGCTATCATTCTGTTCAGTACAAAACTATCTTCTCGAAATCCGAGGACACAATATTTTTTGGAAATATAAAATAGTAAATCTCAAAAGGAGTGGTCCCGAGGTTGGGGACACAGAATGCTGTGACCCCTTGTGCATTGATAGAGTATAGTCAATAGATAAACATATGATAAGGATAAAGTGCAATATTCAGGGAGTCTTAAAAAACAAGTCCCAAGTCACCCAATTTTGACGCTTTTGTACATAATTGAATAAATTACAAACATTTCTGAGCGGCCGGATGATACAGTTGGAGAGCGCTAGAATTTCTGTCTAGGAACTCTGTGGGTTCGATACCACGACAAGATTTTTCTCTCCCCCCCCCCCTCCGCAGACAACATAACGATTAATTATTTTCGAACCACAATTAAAAAACAAAACAAAACAAATATAATTATTTAAATTTAAGCTAAATAGAAATAATAAACATGCTCCTGCGCACACATATATATACTGATTTATTTACAGATAAATAATTTTATGGCAGTTTTATGGATCTAATGAAAAGTTAAAAAAAGGTACATAATTTGAATTCGTCAGACGACAAAATTTTTATTTATTTACTTTTATTTATAGTATTTTATACGAATAAACCGCTATTCTTTTCAGCGAAATCAATTAAAATGTGATACGTAAAATTAAAATATGGTATTTTAATTTCATATTTTTTAATACCTAACAATTTAAAAATTATATAATTTTTAGATTTTTTTTAAGCTCGGGATCTTATATTTGTAATTAGAATAAATGCTTTCGACAGTATAAAATCTTTTCATAGGCATTATATTTATTAATTACGTAGATTTGCTGGTGGTTTTTAGCAAAACATGCACACTATTGAAATAAACAAGGTGGGTTTAGAATGTTTACTCTTGTTTGTGTTAACTGTCATCTGCTACAGACCGAGTGAGCACGACATTTTGTATTTAAAGTTTTCCGAAGATCAGACGTAGTTCTTTAGTGTAGTGTCGTAATTAAATTGAAAAAAAAAATGTCTAGTGAAGAAGTTTCTAAATTTACAAATATTGAAGAATGATTTTCAGAAGACTCAATTCATAGCGAAGGAAAAGTCTTATCGGGGTATCGAATCCATAAAGTTCCCAGAGAGAAAAGTTAGAGGTCTGGCGCTTTGCCAACTGTACCATCCGGCCTCTCAGAAACGTGCGTAATTTATCCGATTATGTACTAAAGCATCAAAAGTGGGTTACCTTGGCTTGCTTTTTTAAGACCAAACCCCCTGCATGTTGCACTTTATCCTTGTCATATGTTTATCTATTGACTATACTCTATTAATGCACAAAGCGTCGCCGCATTCTGTGTCCCTTACCTCAGGACCTCTCCTTGTCAAATTTAACTTGAAATCTATGAAGCAGCAGTCAAGGGAATCATGACTATTTCTTTCAGTTTTTACCATGATTAATTACGATAAATTATAATAGACGGGGAGGCGGCAGCTCAGGCAATCACCTCATCGAGTTCACGGCTGAAATTCCAGAATTAGTTAAATCTTGATTCGCATATTTAAACGCAATCGGTCTGCCAAGTCATATCTTGGTGGAAAACACCCGAAAACCCGATTTTAACGGTTGACTCGTAGGTTTACCATTGTGGTTTCCTGTACCCAAAGGTATGAAAACAAGGAGAACTGGGAACAGGAAAACACAATGATAAACCTATGAGTCAACCGGTAAAATCGGGTTTTCAGGTGTTTTCCGCAGATTTCAAAACTGGTATTAGAATTTTAAAATTTGAATTAGTTTTTGAGATATTAATTTTTTTCTAATTTGAATTTAATTTCTCTAATGATGGCAACCAGATTTCTCCGTTTTTTTCGGAAAAAGGAAGAAAATGGACAAGGATAGGGATTATTAGATTTCTTCTTTTTCGCCATTTTCAAATTAAAATTGAAATTATCTTTTATTTCAATCGGTAGTGAAGACAATATTGCGATTAAATTATGTTTTTCAGAAAAATTTGATAAAATCAAATCTTTTTTTCACCTTTCGACCGTCAGGAATCAGGTCAGGTTTCTTTTAAAAATCAAAGATAATCTGTCATCTTACACTTTGACATAATTTCAACTGACATGAAAAAAAAAAATCTATTTTTGTGGGGGAAAAAGAAGAGAGGAAAGGGATTATTGGATTTCTTTTTTGTTGTCATAATGAAATTGGAAAGTGAAATGATTAAAAACAGAAGGAAAACTTTAAAATAAGAATTAAATGATCACGTGTTAAAAGCAGAAAATATGGATTTACACGTAAATATGAACAAGTGGGTAAGTGTGATCACAGATCGCACAGAAGGTTTCGTTTAATATTCCTTTAAAACACTTTATCCTTTTGCGAAATCTGTTAGTTCCACATTTCGCAACCAGGGGGCGCATTCTATTCTACACAAACCTCTATCCAAAGGAAACTCCGTTTTACAACCTATCCGTAGGTATATTAGTCGAGGGGATCGAGTCTATAGCATCCGAGATAGGTAGGTGCCCAGGAAATTGCACGGAACATTCTTTTATAAGCCTTTTATTATGTGTTATGAACTATGTCAAAGTTTCCAGCAGATCGACTTGTTATATTTCCTAATTCTAACAAAATCGCGTTACGTTAGTTCCGCATTCCACCACCAGGGAGCGCACTCTAGTCTTAACAAAAGCATATCTGAACGAAACTCCTTTGCGCAATCTCTCCGTAGATACATGGTCGGGAGGGTGGCGGTGCGGTCTTAACCAAGAATTTAAAACATTTTCTGCGATAACAAACGCTAAGATTTAATAAATAAATCTAGCCCCCCCCCCCTCCACTCCTCGAAATATCACACTCCATTCTTTTTTACACTTTTTCTTATGTGTTATAAAGTATCTTAAAGTTTCGAACACATCGAGTGGCGGTCTTAACCAATAATTTAAGATATTTCCTGAAATTGCTATTCGGAAATAGTGGGATGAACACTTATAAACCTATAAACTTTTTCATATGGAATTATTAATACTTATCTCATAGAGCGCCGTCGAAACACCCCACGCAAATTGTTAGATTTCCTAATTTAAATGAAATCTCCGTTAAAAAAGCACGTGCCTCCATCTTAATCTGGCATTTGATGGAAATAAAAGGAATTAATAAAATAATAATTAATATCTCAGCTCGTAATGAAGCTATCTCTTCGAACCGGGTATGTATGAAATCTGCGAGAAATTTCCAGCCCGGATGTCAAAAAATTTAATCGAAAAATTTAATATTTAAAAAGTTTAAATTTCGTATTAGACTTTCCTCCCCTTAAATTTCTCCCGCGCCGATATGTCTGAGAGACGACGACAACTGCCTTCCGGTGAATGGAAATCTGTTTTCATTGTCTTTCCAAACACAGAAATTAAATTTTTATCGATCGATTTTTAGTGGATTTTTTGCGTTCTATCCTACGCAGAAATTTGAAATTTATACCAAAATAAAGTAGAATTTTTTCCGCGTATTTCTACACCTGTTACGAATTTGTACGACCGATACTTCGGCAGATCCGATTTTGCTTTTTAAAGGTCCACTTCTGTTATTGCTTAAATTACTCCGTGGTAACCCTGCACCGGCTGATTTGAGGGAGCATCCGCCGAATTTACTGGCAACCCTTAGGAGAAACTGAGGAGGATTTCGATAACGTGTGTTCGCACCTGCATTCAAAAGGTTGATTGGTTAATTTTAGAATTTAATTAGCCCGTAATTAGGTTAATTACCAACTTTTTCAAAATTTTATGATTTGTTGTTTGACGTGTGGTGTTCATCTATAAGTATGCAAAATTTCAAGTCTCCAACATGTATAGTTTCTGAGAACGGGCTCTGTGAGGGACAGACAGACGGACGGACAGACAGACAGAGGAGCGAGACGAATAGGGTTTCGTCAGATGAACGAAACCCTAAAAAGGTACGAAAACTTTAAAAAATAAAATTACTGCACACGAAACGCATTTAAAAGTAATAATTGCGTCATATGTAAAATGTCTGAATATTAAATATCGTCATATTTAATTGTCTGAAATAATTAAATTATTACACGTGGAAAACTTTTAATGGTGAATATTAGGTCGTATTTAAAAAGCTCAAAAAATATTCCCAAACACTTTTAAATTAAATAATATATGACCCGTGAATCTTGAAAGAGAGAAAAAAAACTTTAAAAATAAATTATTACATGAGAAATGCATTTAATATTGAACCTTACTTCATATATTAAAAAAGGTACATTTAAAACGAATTTTCATTCTCGAGAACTTTAAAGTTACGTCATATAGTATAAAAGTAGTGCAACTAGCAGATTTGTTTATATATGACATCACTTGATGTTGCACAAATACAGGTAAATGCAAGTGCAAAATACTTTAAATTTATTTTGTAGAAATTACTATTTGATAAATACATATTAGAAAATTCTGATTTTCTTATTTTTTAATATAAACAATATACATTGTAAAAATAACATGAAAATATGCTTGATGGGGTATTAAAATAGGGAAAAGAATTCATGAATAAGTTATACCTGTTCCTGAAAATATTTAAAACTCGATTAAAACATAAATAATTAAATTTAAAAAATCAAAAATCCCGACTGCGTAGAAAGCGAACTAATTAATTATTTATCATCACTGTGAAACTATTTTTTTTTCAATTCCTACGATTAGCTCACACTCTCGCTATACAGGGTGTCCTGTCTCAATGGTGTCCAATGGCTAATTCCTAAACCGTTAGTCATAGACATATAGTTCCAATTACAAAAATGTTTTAAATCACGTAAAGAAATATTTTAAAAGCGATTTGGGTCAATAAAAACATTTTTGAAAAAATTACGAAATTTAAATTTTTATACGGTCCCCCGGTCCTATAAGTTATATTTAGTGAAATTTTCCTTTTACACTGACAGGTAATACAAAAAAAAGTCCCGTTATTCTACGATTAAAATTGACCGAGTAATAGCTGTTTAAAGTTGGAGCATATTTTTTGCTGCAAATTGGGGGTCATTCACTAATTTAGTCGAAATATAATTTCGTCAGATATAAAAAATATCTGGGAGTAAAACTAACAATTCAATATAAATTTGAAATCTTTAATCATTCTGGCATATTAATGGAAAATATACAATTTGTAATAAACATTTAAGAAGAAAGAAAAAACAGAATTTTTCTTAAATAAAATTATTCTAAATTAACAGCCTCAATTCTTTACAAAATGATACGTATTTTAAAATATTATTAGATTGCACAAGCCTGCAAAAGTTGGGTTATGTCATGTTTTTTAGCTAATGATAATTGATTCTTGTATACTCTGTACCGCTGAATCCGAAATTGACCTTCATTTTTAACTATCATATCAGGATTTTTCGCACATTGCAAATTTCAAAGTTATAGGAGTTCAATGTTAAAATTGAATTTCCTCCCCCATCTCATCGGACCACTCAGCTGTTTAGCTGTAAGAATCCCAGGATAAGCAAAAATATCGAATAAATTTTTTAATAAAATAAAATAAAATAAAATAAAATAAAATAAAAAATGTTTTACATATGTTTTATAGTATGAGATTTTAGCTATATTTTAACTTACACATTTGCGATTTGCAAAAAAAAATTCTAACCTGATGGTTAAAAATGAAGGTCCTTTTCAGATTCAGTGCTAAAAACTGCGTAAAAATCAATTATCAAAAGTTAAAAAACACAACCATCTCTGCTACTTTATAGTATTCGATTTTTGTTATCCTTTAAATTTGAAAATTTATGATTTGCGAAATATCCTGACATGACGGTTAAAAATTAAGGTAATTTTCGGATTCAGTGCTAAAAAATACATAAATGTGAAAAACCCAACAATCGCAGTCTTGTATTATCTAATCTAAAACTTTTTCTTAAACTTCTTGGCAGAAATTTATCCAAAATTTTTTGTGTTATCCTGTAAAATAAGTATAAATGGTAACCACCGAAAATCTTAATAATATTAGATTGTTATCGGATTTGCGCAAGTATGTAAAATGCAATCTCAATCGGATATTTAAAAGTGGGTTAAAGTTAGAGTACAAATTTTGAACTGGAATAACATACATATGATTGTTGAAGTAACATAAAAACTTATAAAAAAACATAATTTTTGTTAAAAGAAATCATAAGAGAAACAGTCTCAAATCCTGACAAAATAAAACCCATGTTATTTTAGCCAATTTGAGACTTAATCATAATACTTGTAGGATTTTTTTTCAAAGCGCAGATACACATGAAGTAAGACCTTCGAATACTTTAAACACTTGGCATATGATCCCTCAAAGCCAAGCCGAACTCATTTGTTTTCAGAGTAGAAAAGTGGCATAAGTCATGCATTTTTAAAGTTTCATAACTCGCTCAATTTTAGCATTGTATGAATGGGACTTTTTTTGTCTTACTTGTCAGTGTAATAGAAAAAAATTACTAAATATAACTTATAGGACCGGGTGACCGTATAAAAATTTAAATTTCGTAATTTTTTAAGAAATGTTTTTATTGACATAAATCGCTTTTAAAATGTTTCTTTACCTGATTTAAAACATTTTTGTAATTGGAACTATATGTCTATGACTAACGGTTTAGGAATTAGCCATTGGACACCGTTGAGAGCGGACACCCTGTATATATCTTTTTCAAATTTTCAATCATTAATAAAATACTTATTATTCATCCAATCAAGCTCAAATTATTTTTTTTTACTTGTAGTGGATGACACTTGATGTTAATCCAGTGTTTTTCAAATATTAATACATTAATTAAATTAAATTAATTAATTTTCAATAATCGAGAGAGCCCTCTTCTTGATCAAGGTATTTTTAGACCGAGAGAGCCTTTTCTTGATCAAACAGGAAAGAAGAATGGGAGAAAAAAAATTCTCTTATTGACCTAAGTCGGAATTGACATAAAATATTTTTTTTATATATTACTTGTTTATATTACTTACCTATTTTTTTTATTTACTTGTATTGATGACTCTTAAGTTGTGTTTAATTGTTAGTTCCTATCTATAAATACTGTTTTGATGAGGTCTATAGATGTCTATGATGGTTAGAGTTGCAGTAAAGTTAGAGATCCTCAATACATACACAACTTTCAGGTTGTATAATATTTTAACGGGGTTTCTGACTGTAAAATAGTCAATGAAACATCGTCTTCGTTTTGAAAGACCTATCCAATGATATGCCACTCAATAGGGTGCATAAAATTTTTTTCGTCACTAACGCCATTTTGTATTTTACGGCCGCCCTTTTGAATTTATAAAAACAAAACCTAGCCTATAACCATCGGGCCGTTAAGACGAATTGATAGATACCTCATTCATTAAAATCCATTCAGCCGTTGGGATGTTTCGAGGATATAAAGAAATCCACATACACAGATACGCGTGAAACACATAACCCTTCTTTTCAGTCGGGTAATAAAATGTAAGCGTAACGTCGTTCTGAAAGCTATTCTCAAGCAGACGCAGTTTTTTAACCGCGAACCTAAAGGAAGAATAATGTCCATAGCGTCGTTATAAGTCAGAAAGATAGCGACATTTTTCACCTAACCATTTTATACAACCTGTTTTTCAAATATGTAATTGATCTTACTTATTAGTCCCAAAACAACCACCAGTTGTTAAGACAGCGATGGATGAGGCCATGGTAACCGAAAAATGCCCCTTTCAAACAGAAAAGCATGGCAACCCGATTACAGAAGATAGCCGCCGTTAAATCGATAATATCATTCAATCATCTATAACCTGGTAATATTCTTTAAACAGGGCTCATTACTATGTTTTTAGAGGCTGCGAAGTCTGAACGGGGGTTGGCGGGCGTAGCTCGCAGGGGGCTGAACCACCTAGTTAGATTTAACAAAGTAGGTTCAAACTAATGCGAGGAACAATTATTTTAAGCAAAATCCTCCACTGAACAAGCTTAATGTGTGTAAAATAATTTGAGTTTATGGAGCGTGAAAAGAAAATTGTTTAATGAAAGCGTTCTTTTAAATTTAAGAAAGAAGTACATTGATAAAAATTCCTTTTTTTTATGTCAGGTTGAAGTTTCAAATGAATATTACTGAGAAATTTCCTAAAAAAAGATTTTAAGAAATGGATAAGTAATTTTTGTCAGAAGCAGAAAACGAGCTTCATTATTTCCTGGTAAATTAGAATTCATTTATTTTTTTCCCCCATTTAATTTTTTTTTGTGTGTAGCAAGCAATTTTATGTCTTGTAAAAAAAGTTAAGAAAAAAGAAATGCTCTTTGTGAAAGAATGCGTGAATTTTAAGAATGCATTTTAATTTACTTTTAGTTTTTTAATTTAAAAATCCTTTAAATTTATTGCGAAAATATTATATTATGATTATTATATCATAAAAGTCCCCTTTTTCAAATAAATAAAATTGCTATTTTTGCCTAGTTTGTTCAATAGAGTATCTTTGTGTATTTTTTAAACATACAGGGGCTGATATTAACCTAACCAAAAATTATTTTCATTATTCTGACCAAACATTGTTCCGAACTCGATGAATGAATCATTCAGGGTGTTATTTTAAATTTGTACCCCATATTGCTAAAATCTGAAAGCGCACTATTTTTTTTCAAAAAATAATAAATTTAACAAAATAGATACAAAACTATTTTAAAGGACAATTATTTAAATTGAAATCCTTCACTTAACAAGCTTAATGCTGTGGGTAATATAATTTGAATTTATTGAGCATGAAAAGGAAATTAAATGTCTAGTGAAAGGAAAGTGCACTTTTAAATTTAAATAAAAAAAGAATCACAATCATAAAAACTACTCTTTTTATATTTAAGTTGGATGTTTGTTACTTTAGAAATTTTCTGAAATAAAATCTTTAAGAAATTCTTAAGCAATTTTTTGGCGGAAGCAGCAAACGAGCTTCATTGTTATTTTGTAAATTAGAATTCACTTTATTTTTTTTCACCATTTCGTTCCATTTCTCTTGAAGTAGTTTTATGCATAGCTTAAAAATAAGTTTTAAAGAAAAATGAAATACTCTTTATGATGGAAATTATGAATTTAAAGAATACATTTTTATTTAGTTTTAGTTTTAATTTTTAAAATTTTTTAAAAATATAGTATGAAATTTGAATGTCTTATTATTTCTTGAAAGCCTTTATTCAAATAAATAAAATTTCTATTTATGCCAAGTATGTGCAACAGAAGAAGGTATTTATATCTATTTTGAGATATCTAATTAAAATTTATTTCCATTGCGAAATATGATATTTAAAGAAAGTACCAGCAAAAACCAGGGTTGGCAGGTTTTGGATGGTTTTAATCATGGATTAAACTGTCATGGTCAAAATCCCATGTCATAAACCTATATCAAAAGTCAAATACTGCATTTTTTGAGATAGTAAAATGCGTACAACATTAATAAGCGTACAAAATTAATACTAATTTTCTTATTATTTTTTTATGGTAAAAATCTTTTATTTACTTTTTGCAACAAATATGTTGTTCTTATACCTCATAAAAGTTATTTATTTTATTATTATTGAATTAAATGAAACACTCAATGTATTTAAAATTTAGCAGATCAGATATAGCATATTTTTTCAGATATAGCATATTTTTTCAGATATAGCATTAGAATCCTAATTATCAATGCATAAAGACTAAGGGGAGTTTATAATTTATTTTATTGCCTGCCGATATAAGAATGTAAAATACCAAAAACAGATTAGCTGGAAGTTTTATTGTTGTAAAATGGATCACAGAAAGGAAGAATTAGTAGAAAAAAGAAAAGATTTAACAGGACCGTTTCTAGGCGCTTTGGCGCACTAGGCGAGAAATTGAAAATGCCGCCTTCCATTTTACTACCATCGCGATTCCCGCCATCAACATACAAGGGCACAACATACAGTGTAAATCTTCTATATACGAGTACGTTTCATCCTTAAACACATTAACTATATTTATATTTTACATTTACATTAGTTATTTTGCTACATTATGGTATGGTGAATACTAAAACGATTGCGTTAGTTTTGAAGCACATAAAAACAATGCTTACATCTGAGAATAAAAACATTTATTAAGTGTTTCACCTGCTTTGAAAACGATTTGTGATTTAATTTTTCCTCTTTTTAATCCCTCTCTAATGCTGACAATTCTTTTGCTGTTTCCTTTAAAATAATTTTTTCCCCTTCCTTTTGTCCCCTCGCATTGGCTCTGCCATATAAAAGTATTTAACAACTTTAACAGTGCCTTTTTACAGCTTATGTGTGTGTAAAAAATTAAAATATGAAATACTCCTATTTAATTCATTCTTGTATCTATCGCACCATTCACGTTTTCATTTATTTGTTTATTTAGTTATAATCTATTTGAATTACAAAATTAAGTGAAATTAGAGAAAAAAATTAAAAACTTCAATAACAAAATTCAATATTTTAAATGCTGAAAAGATAAAGTCTCTTTCATCATTATTATCACTTTTGTACTTAGAAAATGCAATATAGAAATGTAACGATAAATTGAGTGCTGCACACTGAATTTCTATTTTCAAAAGGAAACCTCAAGTATATACTGATAATTTAAGATGCTGATATTTATTTCCCCCTAATGAAATTGTCGAGTCATTGCTTCATGTTCTTATACACTTTGCATTGTTATAATTAAAAGCATGTTTCATGATTGCTTACAGGAGATTTTTAATCACATATTAGTACCATTTTGACAAGTTTCAAAGCTTGTTTTACTTTAATTTATAAAATTGAAAATTATAACTAACATTAAATTATTATCAGTAAATCTGATTAAAGTAATAATTCTTTTTCTACAATAGTTGTTATAAAACTGAAATGTGCTAGAAAATTACTTTACACACATTTTCCTCTGTTTTGTGATTTTCTCAATCGCTCATTCTTTATTCTCTTCACTCTTGATTTTTGATGGTTCAAATCTATATTTGACAATTTAAAATAGTGATGCTCTTCATATCAAAAATCAGCCCAACATCCGTCAAAAAATAGTTAGCTCAACCCTGATAAAAATTTCAATTAACTTAAATTATATTTAAGTTTACGAAATGTTACTTTTATTATCTTAATATAACAACAAAAAATTATGTTATTTTTAATTTTCTAAGCATGATTTGGTACGCAAAGTGTGATACAGTGTTATCTTAATAGAATTTGAAAGAGATTTTTATATTTTTTATACAACATTCCAACATTTAAAGAAAATACAAGGGGGAAGGAACTGAGTAGAAAAGGGATTTTGGAGGAATTTTAAAAGGATGCGATTAAAAAGAATGAAAAAAAAATACAGGAAAAAAAGTTATTACAAGCATATTACAATAAATTTCAAGTATAATTTGATATGCAAGACATGATATAACGTAAAAAGTGAAGGAGATATGATAGAGCTTTATAACACTCACAATTACAAATTATCTCTGAAAACAATTCAAACGTTTTAAGATTAACTGTTAATTTGAACACTTTCATAATTAATTTTACTTATTATTCATGTCATCTTTGCGCAATGGATTAAAGTTCTATTGTCTTATTATCTTTGAAATGGAAGGTAAGTAGAAGGAGATCATAGAAATGTCTTTTAGAACAATCCAAAATGCATAACGTTACCGATGCGATAAAACAGTAATCCATATAGCATTGAAGAATTTTAAGCATCTAAGGGTTTAAAGTGTTAGTTTTAAACGTCTGTGCTACTGAGCTAGAGGCGAAAAAAAATCAACAAGATAAAAAAAACAGTAAATTTTATAAAAGGACTTTTTAAGTAAAACATGATATATAGTAATAAGTTCATTGGACGTTTTTCAGGTATGGATTGTGAAGTAATTTTTCTTTCAGTGTCAATTTTCGAGAAGAAAAAAAAAGTTTATAAACATTTTTAACACTATAATTTAATTTCTTTAGTGACGATACTGTTTAATGCTTATTCTCATATATGTTTTGTGGATAAATATAACAGTTTGTTGAAAGATTGAATCATGCATAAATTAATTATAAATTATACAGAAAAAGTGTATCATATTTTATGCATCATGGAAGAAAATTAAAAAAACATAGTTTTTTTTTTTTTTGAAGAACAATCTTGTATTATTTATATAAAAATGTTATTACAAATTTTTTAAGCATAATTTGATATGCAAGACATGATATAACGTAAAAAATGAAGGAGATATGATAGAGCTTTATAACACTCACAATTACAAATTATCTTTGCAAACAATTCAAACGTTTTAAGATTAACTGTTAATTTGAACACTTCCATAATTAATTTTACTTATTATTCATGTCATCTTTGCGCAATGGATTAAAGTTCTATTGTCTTATTATCTTTGAAATGGAAGGTAAGTAGAAGGAGATCATAGAAATGTCTTTTAGAACAATCCAAAATGCATAACGTTACCGATGCGATAAAACAGTAATCCATATAGCATTGAAGAATTTTAAGCATCTAAGGGTTTAAAGTGTCTGTGCTATTGAGCTAGAGGCGAAAAAATCAACAAGATAAAAAAAAAAAAAACAGTAAATTTTATAAAAGGACTTTTTAAGTAAAACATGATAAATAGTAATAAGTTCATTGGACGTTTTTCAGGTACGGATTGTGAAGTAATTTTTCTTTCAGTGTCAATTTTCGAGAAGAAAAAAAGTTTATAAAAATTTTTAACACTATAATTTAATTTCTTTAGTGACGATATTGTTTAATGCTTATTCTCATATATGTTTTGTGGATAAATATAACAGTTTGTTGAAAGATTGAATCATGCATAAATTAATTATAAATTATACAGAAAAAGTGTATCATATTTTATACATCATGGAAGAAAATTAAAAAACATTGTTCTTCTAAAAAAAAAAAAATCTATCTTGTATTATTTATATAAAAATGCAAGATACTTTATGTTTATATCTATATATATAAAAGCCGTTCTCTGTGTGTATCTCCTTTATACAAATCTTTAATTTTTGACCGTTTTGCACGAAACTTGATGTACATAGGCTTTAGAACGTGGAATAGATCCCTGTCACCTTTAAAAAATCATCAGACCAATATTTATCCCCTTTTTCTATCATCTTTCATAATTTAACGTTATAGAAATATCTCATTTTAAATTTTCAAATTCAATAGCTTCTTTCCTGTTGCCACACGTCTAAAAAACTGCTCAATAATTAAAAAAAAATAACTCAAGTACTTTGTTTTATTAGCCAATAAAAATTCAGACTCGACTGCTATATTTGTACATTTTTGAAATCGACGTCATTCTAATCAGAAAATGCACATTTTTATATATTTATGTAAAAACTTTAACTAAGCATGTTTTAAAATGACCTTTGAAGTACTTTAGTTGAATGTTAAAAATCTATTTTAATGAAGTCGTTTCAATATCAAGAATCAAATAAGGAAAACGATAATAGTAAAAAAAAAAAAAAAAAAAAAAAAAAAAAAATCGTTTGCTAGATATGACGTCAATGTCATCAATATAATTTCAAACTGGCTCTAAAAACTGGATGCTACAATTTATTCCCTATCTCTTTGTAATCTTTAATTATATCATTTAGATAAATGTTTTAATACCTGAAATGCAGTGATAACATTCTACGATTTGTATCGAATACGGTTATATAAAATACGATTTTTGTACGATTTATATTAAATAGAAATTATAGCTACTATTTTTTAGGGTAAGCTTTTTTTCTTTTTTAAACAAAATTTCATGGCTGACAGACTTTTTTGTTAGACTTTGAAATCATGGGGTGCATGATGTTTAGAGATCAAATTGCAGTAAATGCGTAATTTATGGTATGGTTAGGTTGTTGCCACCAACAATATGGTGCTAGGCGTTACTCATAGATATGTCTTTTCTTCATAATATTGCATTAATAGCAAACGGATATATCTTTCTGAATTGGGTTACAGGTATATTTAAAAATATATCCGTGATTGAAAATTAATTTAAAATGGATAAAAAATCCGCAAATTGAGATAAGCTTTTCAAAAAAAAATTACTGAAAGTACTTTTTGTATTCTATTAGATTTTGGAATAATCAAATGTGCGATGTTTAAAGGTCAAATTGCAGTAAAAGTTAAATTTATGGTTGGGTTAGGTTATTGCCACCAACAATATGATGCTAGAGTTACTCATAGTTCATCAATGTCTTTACTTTATAATATTGCATTTTGAGCAAACAGGTATATCTTTCGTAATTGGGCTGCATGTAGGGATGATATTTCCACGTTTTTGCACACCGGTATATTCTTAAAGAAAATGTTGTTCTGTTAAATCAAGAGAGTGTCCCTATTAAATGAAATATCATTTACTCTAACAAAATACTGGTGTGAAAAAATGCGGAAATCTTATCCCTGGCTGCATGCAAATCAAAAATATCCATGATTGAAAATTACTTTAAAATCCATTCACATGAAAAAATTGAGATACAATTTTCAAATAAATTTCATTTGACAGAAGCTTTTACTATTCGACAGTGTGAAAAACGAAATTGTATGATGATCATAAGTTTTAAAAAATTTAGTAAAGGCAAAATTTATGGGTTAGGTCATTGCCATCATCAGGATAATGTCACAATTGGCATTGTGTTTGTAGTTTATATATATATATATATATATTCTGAAGATGACTCAATGAAAGAGTCGAAACATGTAAATTTTTAATATTTTTAATGTTTTTTATTATTTAAATGACGCTTTTTAAGCAAATAATTGTACTTTAATATATGTTATGACATTTGTTTGGAATATACATTATTGTGGTATAGTTAATAGTAGACGCAATTAAAACTATTTTACTTATATTTCTTATCGGTCTTTTAATGATTCGTGGACGGTAATGCACCAATCTCAGTTATTGTCACTGCCGTATTATTTCATTTTAATATATTTTACCCGGGTGGACCATTATTATTGACACGAGCGAAGCCGGGTAGATCTGCTCGTATACTATATATATATATATAGAAAGATCTTTTGTTTATATATAGAAAGATCTTTTGTTTATATATAGAAAGATCTTTTGTTTATATAGAAAAATATTTTATTTATATACAGAAAATTTTTTTGTTTATATATACAGGGCTCGCAGCATTCCTAAATTTTCCTGCATTTCCTACCACTAATTTGAATAAAAAATTTCATGGTAGATTCATTTAACATCTGCAATAGGAGCCTACAATAAAGACTATCGTATTAAAATAGTGGTGACAAAGGGTGAAAATTTTAGGAATTGTGCGAACCCTGTATATAGAAAGATATCTTTCAGATGTAAAAAGGTTCCTTTACCATATTTGGAATGCTTGTTTTGGATATTTGCATTTAGTAAAAACCAGACCTTGCTACGCTCGTTTAGAATTAGCTTTATGTTCAAATTCATCAAACATAAATTTCTCGCAGTATTATTGCTGTAAAGCATTTTATTTTATAATAATATTATTTACAAAAAATATTGAAACTATGTAAATATTTTTAAATTTTACATTACTTACACATTTACAACGAAGGGCCATCCTTGGAGGGTACATTTGTTGATTCATGTATCTCGGTTCCTGTTGTGAATTTCTAGAAAATTCCTTCATATTATGAAAGCCAAATTTTGTAAAAATATCACCAAACATCGCGAAATTTGGTGACATTCTTTTATTTGGCGCCAAACATATGTTGCGAAAGTTCTATTTAACCTGATTGGTTAAATTCTTTTTACGATAACGTTCTACGAACTCTGAATGGTTGAATAATGTATCTAGGTTCCTATTATAAAATTCTAGAAGATGCCTTCATATTCTGAAGGCCAATTGTTTCACCAAAATAAAGCCAAATGTGGTTGGATTTGGCGACATTCTTTCACTTGAAGCCAAGCATGTGTTAAGAAAGTTCTATGTACCCGGATTCGTTGAATTCTGTTTTCGAGAAAGCTTAACGGATTCTGAATGGTTGAATCATGTGTCTCGACTCCTATTGTGAATTTCTTTTCAGATTCTGAAAGTGCTTTTTTTCGAGAAATGTCGCCAAAATTTTACCCAAATATCGTCAAATTTGGCAAACTTCTTTCATTTGGAATCTGTTTTGGTATTGGTAATCTTGAAAGTCGATTTTCCCGCCAAATCTCGCCAATATTTAGAAATAATATCGCGAAATTTGGCAAAATGTTGTCATCGCTACGACTTCGTCTGCTGCCAACTCTTCAACAACTTAATAATTGTTTCAACCTTCATTCCCATTGAAATCCATTGACCCATAGTGACACTAAAATAACCCAGTAATCTAATTTTCTCGAACTTGTGACCTAGCTCAATGGTCTTCTCTTACCTGAAAATTTAGTCAAAATCTTTGGAGCAATTTTTTAGATAAAATTTGCATACACACACAAAAAAAAGAATTTCTTTTTTAACATATTGGTATAATGTTTTTTCAACATTAATAAATTAAAATAGATTAAACTAAAAATGCATATTATTAAATTATCTGCTAATTTATTTAGCATTCAGTTTACATTCATTTGCAATACTGCATTCAATTAATTAATTCTTTTTGTATTTCCCTTTAAAAGGATCATCATTATTTCTAACATATTCATATAACGTTTCAATACAGCTTTGTTCATCCCGATTAGAAGTTTTTTACTTTAATTAAAAACCTTTAGTTCCATTAGCCTTGAACTTTGTCTAATCTCCGAATTCTTTTACGGGATTGTCATATTAATAAGAATAACAGTAAAAATAGTTGGAATAATATTCTTTCAGATGATTTTTTTTTTTAATTTCGATTTTGGATTTTTTTCTTGTTTTAACGGTCTGAATTAACTTTCTTTAACTTACCTGGGTAAAGCGAGTAAATCGATTTATCTATTTTAAATAAATGAAAAATGATGCAAATGAAATCTTTCTTAGTATTTTATATTTTTTTTTTACCTAAGAGCATTTAAAGCAATCATTTTACCCTACAGAGAATACCAAACAAAACTTGTTGTTTTTCAAACGGGAACAGTAAATCTTAATGTTTATGTAAATCTCCGAAGAATTCCTCAATAGAAATTATTATTGAAACTGTGAAGTTGTGGATATTTTTAAGATTACTGATTTGGGAAATAAATTTAAATATTTTCACCATTGAACCAATAAAACTTTTTTTTTTTGCTTTGGTTAAAAGCCTTCAGTTTCATTAGTCTCAAATTTTGATCACGTTTAATCTCCGAATGGGATTGCTAGTATTTTAGTCTGAATAATTTCAAAAACAGTTGGAATAGTATTCTTTCAAGCATAATGATTTTTTATTTTTCGATTTTTTCTCTCTTCCTTGTATTTTTAACGATCTGAATTGATTGTTTGAAAAACTCACCTGGGTTTAGTAAATTTATTTATCTAAAGGTTTTAAACTAAACTAATATTTACTTAAAGTGAACACTTATTTATTAGTATTAAAGTGCTTACTTATTATTATTTTTATGTAGGAATGACAAGCAGAAAGCTTAAAACCAGGATCAAAGAACACTTAGCAGACATAAAATTCAACAAGAAAACTACAGCTTTAGCTAGACTATATCATAAAGAGCCTTTACAGATTAATTTAAAAAATAGTACACTGTAAAAAAACGGACTAAAAAACGGAGATTCTACTGGCAATCGAGACATCAGTACTATTTCCGTATTTTAACGGAAATTTCCCTCCACAAATTCAAGAAATCCGTATTCTTACGGGAATTTTTCCTTATAAATTGCAGAAAATTTTCCGTTTTTCTGGAATTTATGGGGGAAAATTTCCGTTAAAATACGGAAATAGTACTGGCGTCTCGATTGCCAGTAGAATCTTCGTTTTTTAGTCCGTTTTTTTACAGTGTAGAATAATTTATCCATAAAGATTTCACTTGTCATCCGTTATCCGTGAATCAATAGAGATCTTCTTATGCTGTGAGAATATATGCAATGATTCAGCCTCCATGGAACTTCCTAAAAT
This sequence comes from Maratus speciosus, assembly GCA_963932465.1. NCBI lineage: Eukaryota > Metazoa > Arthropoda > Arachnida > Araneae > Salticidae > Maratus > Maratus speciosus. Next base: position 399,754,034 of record OZ010786.1, read on the forward strand.
TTGGAAAGAGATGCTCTACAGAAAAATGAAACAATAGTATTAAATTCACATTTATAAATATCCATTTTTAACACTTTCCAACAAAGTTGAAAAGTGTTTATGACTTCGGTTTGTCTAGCCGTCTGGCCGTAGCATGTTTAGTTCATTTACAAGGACAGTCAAAAGTTTTCCCTTACATTATGGCCTACGGGAAAAATAGTTAAAAATGTTTTTAATGATGTTACGCGCTTTCAAACATAATGAAATTTATGTGCATTTATGAAGTGCACTAAAATATCCATTCTGTAGTATATGCAGTGTAAAGAATAGTCATTACTCATTTATAGGGCCACTCAAAAGAATTCCGTTACATAATGATATAGGGGTGGATGGAATTGTTGCGTATTTTAATTATGTTAAATTATTTCATATATAATGAAATTGATATACGTCGCTGAGTTTTACCATATATTATTTTGTGTATAATACGAAGTGCATAGCATTTACAGGGACACACAAAAAATTTCAGATACTATATTGTATCCGAAGTACTGTACAATAGCGATGACTGCTGGTAATGCATTTCAAATTATGATATGCACTTTTATGTTTCATTGTATTTATGCATAGTTTGTGGTGTGGATAAATTCTATAATTCATATACAAGGTTACGCAAAAGAATTCGTAACGGTTACTGGGTATGAGCGCAATTACTTAAAGGTGGTCTTTAAATGAGTTATGCATTTTTACGCTGAACTGCATTTAGTTTACTAGAAATGTTTGCAGAATATAGATAAAATGATACAGGGTCATGCAAAGAATTAGATACATGGCCGTCTAAAAATGATAATTTCTAGAAATGTGATTTCAGTAGTTTTAAAAGTGTTTTAGTTTAAATTAATTTTTAACTAAATAGTGGCGTGTAATAAAAGTAGTAGGTAAACTACAGGGTTGTACAAAAGTATTCAAGTATCTTTCCATCTATTAGTATAAATTGCTGAAAGAGAAATTTCAACCTGTTATGCGTTTTCTTGTGCGCTAAACTAAATTTTCCCATTATATAGTATATATATATCAACCAACAAATCAAATACAGGATTGTTCAAAAGAATTTGAATACATATTTGGCTATAGACGGTAACTGCTGAAATCAGTTTTTCAAATGTTTTGTGCGTTTTCTAAAATGTTTAAGTAGTTATCTTATTTACATTATTTCCCTAAATAACGAAGTTTTTTAAAACATTCAGGAAGTGTTGGAAAGTGTTTCATAATCTACGCTTAACGCATGATTTTTCTTTCTTGTTAATATTGCAGCTAATTTCATTATGCTTGAGTTCACGTGATTTTTGTTTACCAGTTTTAAATTAAAATAATTTTTGCGAAAATATTTGTATCATATTTATTATTGAGAATGTTGCCGTAGAAGCAAAGAAACATATGTCTAATATGAATAAATAAAGGTAATATTTTGCCTGGCTAAAAATATTTTATTACTTTAAGTAAATATTAATTTAGTTTGATGTATTCAAGTGATTTTCATAAAGTTTTATAACTAAAGGTTTTAAATGAATCTTTTGCAGTTTGCAATCAATTTCAGTATAATTTCTTTCTTTTAACAGAGTACTGAAAGCAAACATTTCGACTATCTGAGAACAATGAAAAAAAAAAAAAAAGTGTTGCTCTATGAATGTAAACGGTGAATCGTAATGTTTGCGCAAATCTTTTGTGAATTTTTGAAAACAAATTATCTGTAAAAGTATTAAATTATAGATATTTTTGAAAGCGATGATTTCAGCAATATATATAATATGTAAAGGAAGTAATCAAATTTACAGAGGAAATTCCCGCAAGAACATACAGTAAAGATAAATTCTTAAAGCAAACGGAGATTTATTTGTATTTTAGGACGTTAAATTAAATATACCGAGAAGGAAAATAATATTCAGTGATTAAAATACATGTTAACACATTGAAGAAATTGTAAAAATAGGGAAAATTTCCATTCACTTTACATACATTTGGAATATTACATTTACTAAAATACTTACTTTCATGTTTCCTTTAGAAAGGACCAACCTGTTTTTTTTTTATATAATTCCTATTCATAAATAAATATATTTGCATTCAGAATATTAATATAACAATGTTCATCCTGATTAAAAGTTTATTAATTATCTAGGAATAAAAATATTTGAACAGATAAAGACTTTTGGATTCATTAGTCTCAAAATTTGATGATAATTCTTGATAATTTTAAACAAATTACATCAATATTCTGAATAATAGTAAAAACAGCAGGAGTAATACTCTTTCAGCCAAATCGTTTATCTGTTTTCAATTTTGCACTTTTCTTATCTTATTTTAACGACATGAATTAACTTTTTTTAGCCCTTTCTATTATATTTGAAAAGTGTGTTTATGAAATCGGTTCGTCTGTCACTAACTCTCCCAAATCGGCTCGGATTGCCATAAAATTTTTATTTACCATTTGGAAAAATGGTTATTGTCCTCTGTCAGGGTAGGAAATCAAAAAACATACCTGAAGCGTTTTATTGGTTGAATCCGCATTTTATTCGTTTTCTGATTGGTCTATACAGTAATCTGTATTTTCCCTTTACTTTCAACAGAGATGGATACTTCTGTTGCCACTATGACAAAAAAGTAATAAAAACTACAAAAAAATTTAATAACTTAGAAACAAATTGAGATACAAATTGCAATTAAAAGTGCATTTTTTTTTCTCTATACGACGGTATAAAAAGTAGTATTGTGGGATGTTTAGAAGTTTAGAAATGAAATTTCATTTAAAATTGGTCCAGGAATATTAATGTTTAATCCATGGCGTATGTAATGTATGACCAGCTCCGTAGAAGTTTAAAAATTTACAGTACCGAAAAATGTAATCCATGCGATTTTTTATGTCTTTAATTTTAGTCTTTGAAAAAATCATTTTTCAAATGGTAGTTGTAATTTCTTAAATTGCATTTTTTGTTTTTTGTTTTTTTTTTCTTTTAAATAAAATTAGTAACAGTTTTTTATGTTATTGAGCTTTAGTAAAAAAAATACTCGGTATTGAAAATCAAATGAATGCATTTATTGTTTGTTTACAGGGACACACAAAATTATTGCATTACATTATAGTTTTTTGGGGAAAATCGTTTACCGTGCATTTTATTGATTGTTACGATATTTCAAACATAATGAGACTGATACGCATCACCGAGGTGGATGACATCAAAATTTCTTGGGACTATAGGATGAGTATCATTTATAGTTCATTTACAGAGACGCACGAAAGAATTCTATTACATCCATAAAATCTAATACAATTGCAGTTCCTTAATAAATTGACTTAATAAAATAGTCCAATCTTGAACGCCAGATTCACCTTTGTTTATTATATAAAAACATGGAAACATTCAAATGCTTCATTTAAAACACATTACTAAATAGGTGTGATAAAATATATACAAATGTTTTTTTTAATTAAAAACACTAGATGGTAAAATGATAAAAAGCTACTCCGAGCGCTTTCGGCTAACCTTAAGCCATTGTCAAGGAGAAGAGGATTGACTGATAAAAACACTCGACGCTCGATGTTTACTGCTACAGATTGACCGGAAACTCACTTCAGGAAGCCCGCAGGTGGTTGTATCCATTAAATTGAAGGAGGGGGAAGGTAGAGAAAGCTCAATCCTCCGAGAGACCGAACTTTCCAGTAATATTAAGTAAATTAAACCAGATACGCGGAATTTGGTATGATAATACGTCATTACAACAAGCTCCCTTCCTGAGTAAATACTAAGAAGTAATCTGAAAGAACAAAAATAAATCCGTGGAATCTTTTTATTAAATGCAGAGAAGACATCGTGAGATGATCCCTCACACGAACACAAATTACGACTTTACTCTTCTAAAGCTGGTTGCGAAGTCAGGAAAAGATATAACGTGTCGAGCTACAAAATTCATCGATACAAAATCCATTAGCCTTGCTACTTAGGAAATTAAAAAAACATAGACGCCTATTTCGCGATTGGTAAAACAGCTTCATAATAGATCGGGATGCGGCAGCACAGACAATCGCCTCATCGAGCTCAAGGCTGAAATTACAGAATTAGTTAAAACTCGATTAGCATATTAAAATGCAATCGGTCTGCAAAGTCATATCTTGGTCCAAAGGTATGAAAACATGGGGGATTAGGAGCAGGAAAACATAATGGTAAACCTACGAGACAACCGCTATTCAGGTGTTTTCCACCAAGATATGACTTGGCAGACCGGTTGCGTTTTAATATGCGAATCGAGTTCTAATTCTGGAATATCAGCCGTGAACTCGATAAGGTGATTCTCTGTGCTGCCTCCTCCCGGTCTTTAATTATAAAATAAAGTTAGCAATACGTTCAAATTATTTACCTAAAACTTGCGTCAGATCAGTAAATACCTGTGTAATAAGTTAAGCCTTATTATTTTGTTTTTATCTAACTGACAGATATTTAGTTTATATTAGATGTAAATTTCCAACTGGGCGAAAAATGTCCGGACCAGGATTCGAACCTGGGACCTCCTGGCTGAAGTCGCCAGTGCTCTGCCATCTGAGCTATCCCGGACGATTCTGGTCGAACTTTTTCACCCAGCTAACCTTGATGATTACAGCATCTGGTCTGAAACCTGGTTCAGCTCAACAGAATAAATCTCAGGTAATGGAACTCCAGAAATCGCTGGATACTCTAGATATTTAGTCTAGATATTTAGTTTGTCTCTTAGAGATTTATAAGGATTAGCGAAAATGAAAGGCACAGTTAAATTACAATGAAAAGTATTTTAGTAACGATAAAGCATAACTTTAGACAAAAAAGAAATATATTTTCTTATGATTACATCTGTGTCAACACTGACTGGTTGGGGCTTGTAGTACTCAAGCCAATTGGTTGGCCTCCCCATCTGTCTGAATCTGTGTCAACAGTGACTGTCAGTTGTAAAATATATATTTACTTTTATCTGAACGAGTTGGAACCCGTCGAAATTCGACGAATTAAAATGCTTAGAATGGAACTGTTAGATGGAATTTATAATAAACTTACAAAAATAATTACAATAAAAAATTTGTCTTGCATTGGTTATCTAACTCTTAAAACAAATGATGTTTTTAACCTAAAATTACCAAAATATTATTTCCAAAAACTTCAACTGCTTAAATTACTGAAAAATTAAACTGTATTGGAATACGTAATCAAGATGAGTAATTATGTTGAAGTTATCGATTGAAGCTCTTACGTTTGTTTTTACGGGATGAAAAATCAGTAAAAAGGATTTCGCTTTGTCTCATCATATAATTTCCCTCCATAAAATCTAAACTGTACATTATTTTCAGATTCTCAAAATTTACATACGTATCACTCAAATTCACAATTTAAAAGTATTTTAACGCGCAATACATTATTAATCAATGTATTTTCAAACAAAGTCACGTTTGTCTGATACAACTTTTCATGGGAACATTCGCATTAAATTTAAGTTCTAATCTCAGTACCCGCGAAAATTTACCATTGAGAAATTTGCCTTTAGTTTCCATAGTATTGGCCATTTAGTATTCGTCAAATATTTAGTTTTATCAAAGAAAATGATCGTTTTGTTTTAAATATGACATCATTTTTACTCACTGAATTATTTTGCCAAGCGGCTCAAACTCAGTATCAGCGTAATGTAAAAATATTAAAATATCTTCAATCTTTTGATTTATGAAGAAGAATGCGTCTTTTTTTAATGGCTGACGTAATTTTCTGTTCAAAAATTAGAAATAAGTTACTTTTATTTGTAATGTGAAAATGGCATCAATAAGGATATAATCATAAAAATAAATAAGCCATGACTATTTTCCCTTTACTTTTAATAGAAATGGAGTACTTCAGTTGCCACAGTTACAAAATTGGTACTAAAAACTATAAAAAAAATTTAATATCTCAAAAATAAATTGAGATAGAGCTTTCAAATAAATTTCATTTAAAAGAACATTTTTTTCCCTATTCGACGGTGTAAAAATTAAAACTGTGCGATGTTTAAAAGTTTAAAAATTTGGAGTAGCGAAAATTGCAAAACCGAAATTTCATTTCAAATTTCAAAGTGTTGCCATTCTCAGAATGACGTATGCGTTACGCACAGATATGTTTGTCCTTTATAATATAGATAAGAAACTTTAAAAATCTCTCTATTCTAAAAAAAAAAAAAAAAAAAAAAAAAAAAAAAAAAAAAAACTAATGATGTCACCGCCGCCGGTTTTGAATTTTTTGTGACCGGAAGTCTTTCTTCGTTAATATTAAGAAAATAGGTGGTATGATAGTGAAATGTTTGATAAACACGCTGATGCAGACAGTTTTCAAATCGAAGAATTATTTTAAGATTTATTTAATGTTAAATTTGGTCAAAATCGTTCGATTAAAAAAGTTTTATAGGAGCAAAAACTATACATAGGAATTTAATCATTTTTAGATCATTTTATACATTAGAAGTTCCCGGTGTGCAGACTACGTTTATTTTTTTAATTTGACTCATTTTCTGAAGTTTTATTCCTATTTTAAATTCAAATTTTCAGCATTTCGAGAGATATTTTTTACAACTTTTAGAAAAAAGTATTATTTTAAATTGTTGCCAAATTTAAAAACAGCGCAAATAATAATATTTCCTCCAAATTAAAATTTTATTTGCACGTGACTATTATAATTAGAAAAAACTTTCAAATGAGAATTAAATGATTACGTATTAAAAGTAGGAAAATATTGATAATTACGTCAGAAAAAATATATTTACATGTGAATTTTAAAAGAAAAAGAAAATTGTAAAATAATAAATTCATTAATATGCATTGAAAGGCGTAAATGGAGAAAACCACGTCATATTTAAAATCGCCGAATCATAATATTGCCAAAAGGTTTAAATTTAAAAATATACTTGCACGAGATATTTATTTCATATTTTGAGATAATCTTTTAAAACTAATCTATATATAAATTACGCTATCGTACGTGGCACAGAAATCGCAATTATTATTAATTGTTTAATGGCAACGCGAGAATGAAACGCATCTCATTGGTTACTGAACAGCATTTAATGCATATCCATACCTATAAGGGGGTTACCATAGGGGCGAACCTGTTCTGTCGCTAAACGCTGCCCGGTTTGTCGCTAACTTGGCGATACATCGCCAAATTTGGCGACCAAAAATAGTCACCAAAAGTGACGCCAACTTGGCGATATCTCAAATATTTCGCCAAATTCCCATAGACTTCTTTTGTAAACCAGTAGGGTTTACTTGCTTACAGAAAATCAACATATTGAGATATTTTGAACCAGTGCAGATGTTATTGAAGTGCCTACAAGAGTCACATTGCTTTTGTGTTGAGAATTCTAAGGCAGCGCAAATAATATTTCTTTTCTAACAGCAAAAGTATTTTCACGTGAATATTAAAAAGAGAAAGAAAACTTTGGTGAAAATTGCGTCAGATTTAAAACGATACGTTTAAAATGTCTTATTTAAAAAAATACTTTTTTATAGCGTTGTTAAAAAATACCGGGAGACAAAGACTCTATCTACTTAAATCATTTTATATTAGCTTATTTTCAGATGTTTCACTGATCTGATTTAAGTAAAGACATAAACAACCCGTTAACAGGAAGATAGCCATTGTTTCTTTAATTATAATTCATTCTTCCGAAAATTTTTAAAGCCGATCAAATCAGCGTTTTTAGAGTTTGCGGTGTCTGAACGGGGTTTGGCGAGCGTAGCTCGCAGGGGGCAGAGCCCCCCTAGTGAGATAAAAAAATCAAAATATATTAGACAAGAAATTATTAGATTTTAATATTTAATACGAGAATATAATTTAGAAAATAAATCGATTTTAAGGATATTAAAATGCCAGTATATGATTTTACATGATAAGTGTATTACGAAGAGTGTATAAATTCTTTAGATCAATTAAAGAGATGCACGACAGAACTCACACACATTATCACATGAACTGGTGAAAATGAATTTTTATGTGTTTTTTAAAATTACTTATTTAGATATTTCATTTCAGTGTGTGAAAAAAAATAAAATTTCTTAATAATATTATGTTACTGTTTGAAAGTGTGTTTCATAATATATGCCTGTTGCACGATTTCTCGTTCTTGTTTTAAAAATCAACATGTTTTCAGTAAACAGTTTTATCCAAAATTTTCAAATATATCCTTTGCAATTTCAAATGAAAGCGATTTTAAATTGTAAAAGGAGAATTAAGTCTCAAAAAATTATTTAATTTGAGAGTTTTTTCATTCTTATAACAAAGTATTTAAAGCAAGTATATTTGCTTCTTTGAAAATTATTTTTTTTTCTATAAAAGATGAATCTTAATGTTGAAGAAAAATCGCTATGAAATATTTTAAATAAGTTGTCCAAAAATTTGAAACTGTGGATTTTCTTTTAGAATTTTCGTTTTTTTTTTTGGTTTAGACAATGATTTTAAACTGAAGTCCAACACGTTTTGTCAAATGCCTACTGAAATTCTTCACGAATTGTTCTTGAACTTCTAGGATGTAAACAACATGTTTGACTTCATATTTCTCAGTGAAGATTTAGTGGGACGGACAATTGTGTCGTTTAGTTGCACAACTGGCCATCTCCAAAAAATAAAATTTTGAGAAAAAGCTGATTTTTTTTACCACACTTAGCCAAATAAAGTTTGGAACCAAAACTCTTCAGTTTTATAGTCATTAGGGCAGTATATTTGAAAATACGAAATAAGGTGGCAGGGGCACATGAAGGGAAGGGGTTTTTTAGGTCTTTGTTTTGGATTTGGCCGCCTTTGCAATGTACTTTGGAGTTGGCCGGTTTTGCAACAAACCAGAAATTAATTTTTGCTAAATTTAATCTGACATTGGGTTTTTAGGGGTTGCAAATACACAAAAATGTTTTGTTCAACTTAATGTTATTTAACAAAAAGAACTTTAGGAACGTTATTAACGTAAAACGATTTTTACACAGTTACTGATTGTTAAAACTAACTAACAGTTAAAACTAACTGGCTAGCTGTTAAAACTGATTTAAATGTCACTAAACAAATGATTTAAATGACATGATATTATTTTAAATAAAATTATTAAATTTTAAAAACTTAAACAAAAATCATACTATGTACATGTGCATACAATTTCAAACTTTAGTGGTCTCATCGTTTTCGATAGTCTCACAAATTTCGTCATGATGGTCCATCCATGCGTCTTTTTCTTCATCATCTTTGCTTTCTGCTTTTTAAGCAGCTGATGCCAATATATTTTTGTAAAAAAAAATAACCGCTTGCCAGCATCCCAATTTGGTCCGAAATGTTTCGTCGGTAAGTTTTGGACATCCCGAAGTTTTAGGGGCTTCACCACGGTATCCGGAGCCACGTCCTCGAGCTTGTTGTTCATAATACTTCTCTTACTCTTGACAACAGACTTTCTGACTTCTACCTCAGATTTGTAAAAGACCTCCCCTTGCACCAACAGCTTATTTTTATATTCTGTTATGAAATTTTTTTTCGTAGGAGCAAATTTGAAATGTCACAGTGCAGGTGGTTTGGGGAAGAAATTGCTGGTCTTCTTCCAGTCTTGAAAACTGTTCCATATTCAGATAAAATTTCTTCATACTTTACTGGCTGAATGAGGGACTCGATTTTCTTCGATCTCCTTTCAATTTGAGCTGAAACACGGTCTGGAGGGATAAAATAATATTGAATCAACGTAGGCAAGTTATTAGATTAATAAAATATTATGGCATCATGATAATTATTTAATTAAAATATGTTAACTATGATGTTATTATGTTATCAATTAATTATGTATTATATTATCCCCAGGGTGGATTACCCATAAAGCAACTTAGGCTATGGCCAAGGGGCTTACGTTAGGTAGGGTTCGCAAAATTAAGAACTTTAAAGTTTTTAAATTAAATGAAATAAGAACAATTTAAAATTTTAATGAAAAGTGTTAAATAAAAAATGAATTTATAATAATTACATTTAAAACAATTTTTCTACTTCTCGATACACCAACACAAAATTCTCCCAGATTTTAAGTGTAACAAAAGCCCATTCATTTCCAATCTACAATCCTCAAAATACTAAAATTTATAAAGCAAAATTTAAATGTATTATTAATGAATTAAATAGATTAAAAAATTCTTAAATTTGTCAAAGAAAATTCACTTACAGTTTTATGAAGGGGGAGGGAGGGGGCGGAAAAGTATTTTGGCATAGGGCGTCAAAAAATGATAAATCACCCCTGGTTATCAAAAGGTGTACATTACCTTTGAATTTTGGGTTTTCTCCTTTACCATATCCTAGATCCACTTTGCTGCTTCCTTGGTTGATTAGTAGACACTTCTTCCAGAAACACTTCCATAGTTGGAGAAAATACGAAGCTAAATTATTGGAAAATTTGTATGCACCAAGGGAGAGCAGTCACAGGCGAGAGAAAACACGATAACGTTAATCTTAACAACAAGTGAGAAGTTATTGTGGGGTCGAGCATAAGCGTCAGCAAGCGGATATGGAGATGGCCGGTTTTGAAACTCACCGGCTGAAGGATTTGGCCGCTTTTGCACCACATCGTGATTTTAAAACGCATATAACACAAGGATTGACAGGTTTTTGCATGGTTTATCGTTTCCAGATGATAGAAACCTTTACTTAGAACTAAAAAAACTGAAAAAACACATTTTCAATTTTTGATGAGTTGGCCGGTTTTGCAACTAGTCGACACAATTAGGGTCTGATAATAAATTTAATAATTAAATAATATTTACAATCACCCATGTAACAGAAAATGACTAAACTGGTCTGTCATAGTATTAAATGACTATGTGAGTCCTGTTTAATGTGTGTATGCGTTTGTGTAAGGATTGCGCTCATATTCGTGAAGATGTTAACATTTCTGTGAAAAATTAAAAGTTTTTTGTTTATAGCATATAGAGTTTTCAATCAAATTTAACACAACTTTCCGAAAACTTGACAAAGAACAGCAGAAACAGTATAGTGCAATTAAATTATGAATGTATTGAATATTTGATGAGATATGTGCATTTGTATGAAATACTTTTTAACTGCGCATACGTAGAAGATTTCAAAATGTTTATTTCATAATTTAGTAGTCAGATATTTTCAAAAACTTCTACAAAATGTCCAGTTAAATATTGTGAAAACTTAGAAAGATACAGTAAGCTGGTTGAAAAATCGTGGGAAATTCCCTATAATATTGCTACTTTTAGAAAGCAACTCACTATATGCCCCTATTTTTCTGCATTTTCGCGATATTTGACTGGATTTTTTAAATAAGTTGTCTTAAATAACTGACTACCAAATTATGAAATAAAAATTTTGGTTCCTTTCATGCACGCGCAGTTAAACATTATTTCATACAAATGTCCCTATCTCATGAAATATTCAAGCTTTAATTGCAGTATACTGCTTCTGCTGTTCTTTGTCAGGTTTTCGAAAAGTTGTGTCAAATTTTGATGAAAACTCTGTATGCTATAAACAAAAAACTTTTGAATTTTTCACACAAACTTTAACATCTTCACGAATAAGAGCGCTATGCATACACAAATGCACACAAATGTTGAACAGGTACCAAATAGTCATTTAACACTGACAGACCATTTTCAGCATTTTCTGTTATATGGGTGATCGCAAATATAATTTTATTATTAAATTTATTATTAGCCTCTTAATTGTCCTCTTGACTAAATCTTCACTGAGAAATATGGTATGAAACATGTTCTTTACATCCTAGAAGTTCAAGAACAGTTCTTGAAGATTTTTAGTTGGCATTCTACAAAACGCGTAAAATCGAAAGCTTCCGTCACTTATCCTTAATATTTTGACATGAGTGTAAGTGTATAATAGAATAACTAAATTATATAGACATACTTCTGCAAGAAGATATCTGAAAGATAAATACTTCGAAACATATAGACCGAGAGCCGGCAGCACAGACAATCACATCATCGAGTTCAAGGATGAAATTCTAGGATTAGTTAAACCTTGATTCGCATATTAAAACTCAATCGGTTTGCCAAGTCATATCTTTGTGGAAAACACCGGAAAACCCGATTTTAGCGGCTGACTCGCATGTTTACCATTGTGTTTTCCTGCACCAAAAGGTATGAAAACATGGAGGACTGGGAGCAGGAAAACACAATGGCAAATCTACAAGTCATCCGCTAAAATTCGGTTTTCATGTGTTTTCCACTAAGATATGACTTGGCAGATCAAATGCGTTTTAATATGCGAGTTAAGATTTAACTAATCCTAGAACTTCATCCGTGAACTTGATCAGGCGATTGTCTGCGGTGCCAGCTCCCGGTTCAATATTGAAATCAATTTGCAGTCTATGCCGCTACCAGAATACGTAGATTCAAGAAATAGCTTGGACTGAATGATCCGTATCCATATACTAACGTATCTGAAGCGGTTTTGTTTAACCACATGCATGATATGAAAACTACTTCCAATTTGCTGTTTTGAAGATTAATGAAAACCTAAAACCTCCATTTTAGTAAAATGTTTGTGAAAACCTGTAATGGTCTTTGCAGCACTTTGTAAAAAAAGACAAATGTTTCCTAATTGATGAAAATATAATAAAACCACGTCGAAAATATATTAGGTTGTGCCCCAAAAGTTTCTTTCTTTTTTCACAAAAAATGAACTGTGCAAAATTTTGAATGCGACGAGATTTTATTGAAGTATATATGCACTGTACCGGCATGAGAAATAAGTTCAAGAATGTCGTTAGCTACAAAAGCTTTATTTTTACAGAGACACAGATTTATACACACGTATCAGAAGAATATAAAAAAATAGAAATCCCAACAAAAAGTTTTTGGTAAAAAAAAAAAGAAGCGCCAAGTTCTCCTTAATGTTTCGGCCAGAAAAAGTAATGATATCTGAAGTTCGCACAAGTTAAAAGCCAAACATCCCAAATCTTTCATTGAAAATAGCTTCCTGCGACTTGGCCGTTAATGCCTTCTACAGCATTTCAAAATTAATGATTGGAAATTACGCATTTATGAATTATATAAATATTAAAAGTAATATTAGAAGCCAAAGAGACAAATTCACATAAAGACATTATAAGTAAAATATTTCTGATAACTACCATTCAGTTTCAACAAACATTAGTTTTGATTACAGATCATTTAGTCCACTTGAGGTTTAAATGCCATTTTGTACGGTCTAAAGCTAAAGTCATTAACGTAAAACCCAAGAAATAAAACAAAATTTACTTACTTCAAATCTCACAATATGTTATATTACGTTTTATTGTATAATATTGAAATCTTGTGCATTGACGAAAGAGATTTTTTTCGTTTGAACATTTATTATAGTTTGTTTGCATACATTAAGAGGTATTCGATTTATAAACTGTTAAAAGCTGATACTAATTATGTTTTAGAAATTAGGGATATTATCACCTGAATGCAAGTATTTTGTTATTTTTAACTTCTAAGCATTTAAATAGACTGAAGTTGTTTAAATGCTTTTTTCAAATGTGTATTTTATTTCTGTACTCTGTGCCACAAAATGCCATAAATAATTAAAAAATGTAGTTGGCATGTAGCTCATTTGTACATATTTAAAAATTTGAAAAACTCCCTCGAAGGCATTAACGGCCAAGTCGCAGGAAGCCATTTTCAATGAAAGATTTGGGATGTTTGGCTTTTAACTTGTGCGAACTTCAGATAACACTACTTTTTCTGGCCGAAACATTAAGGAGAACTTGGCGCTTTTTTTTTTTTACCGAAAACTTTTTGTTGGGATATCATTACTTTTTGTATGTTTTTTCAAGTTTGCTATTCTAAACTATATTAATATGAAAAAACTTAAATTTCGGTACTTTTATGTTAGCGGGGAGCAAATCTCCTCATTAGCCTTTTGTTTATCGCCAATAGCAGTTTTCATTTTTCACATGTGTAAATTAGAGACAATGCTTTGATTTTCAAATAAAATATTTTGGTTTATGTTATTATTTCTTATTTATTTATTTATTTATTTCTATGTTAAATATTCTATTAAACAAAATGAGGAAAATGCATCTATTTTAAATGAGATGACTAAAAAGTATATATCTTTAAATGAAATGAATGCAATATGAACAATGGAGTTGGGAACAGTATTTGGCGATTTGCCACTTGTGCCAGGCTAACATAAAAATACCTAAATTTATTTTATTGAGCTTTACAAATTTATACTTTATTTCTTTTTATATTAAAGTACTAGCCGCTTCTAGCAAGCAGTATTTACCGTATTAATTGCATGTTAAATGTTGCACCATGTTACTGTTATTCTTAATTTAATTTACTTGCCCATTCTTTCGCCATGTCGGAAGCTTTTTATAGAGAAATCAAGAACTCTTTACGATCATGGAAGCACATCATATATTTTGTGTTGTTGTGTATTTCATCTTTCGTGACAAATATCTCTTAACTCACTTATGCATGTTTCCTTAGCAGTTACGATTCGCTCTCTAATGCGGAAATTTTTAATCCTATTAAGTAATCGTTTCTAATTGGGCTCACTGCCAATTGTTGTATTTTAACTGATACGACTGGGTACAAGTGAAATGGTTCTTATGAAATCCTTTGACAATATCTGCATTTGCATTAAACCATATTGATGCTAATATCTTTTTGTTTCACGTTAAACTTTTCAATAGACTCGATTACGGAAGAATAGAAGGTCTACCGGCTCACTGCCATGATCCATTTCAAAATCTATCATTCGTCTCATCTGATCGTGTTGAAGAATTAGTCGATGTGCCGTGGTTTTAAAATTTTAGCTAATTTTATTCGAAACTAAAATGCGAGGAACCGGATTATAGAAGATATTCTAACGTACATATTGATTAACAGGTTACATATTATAGAATTATAATAATCATAAGGAGTTTCAATGCTTTAATAGTTTCCGTAAATTATTTTTATATAATACAGAAGTTTTAGCGGTGTAAAGATTAACAACATAGTCACAGTATAATAACAGTACAATATAATAACAATAGCAGAGGTTTTGGGCAGTGAAGAAACTATTAGCACTTTGGAAATATTAGTACGTTATATCATTTAACTATTCAGATGATATACGGAAAAATAAAAATAGATGGCTCGCATTAATAATTAACTCATTGAACTCGTGCATAACTCATTGAAAAATAGCCACTAGCGTCAAATATTCGCCAAGCTTGGCGGCATTTAGCAAAGTGTCGCCAAATTTGGTAATATATTATGTCACTTCTCAAATTTGGCGACAAAAAATGTTTTGTTTATTCTGACGTCATAATGATGCCTATGTATTACGTATTATGCACATACCTATAATATGTATGATGCAAATGTATTACGTATTATATGCATATGTATAATATGTATGATGGTTATGCATAAGTTCATTAACATCACTAAAACGCACTTAAAGGAATAGTGTTCCATATATAGTAGGGATAATTGCCAGATTGATGAGAGTGCTATTGAGATTAGAATTCCGACATTTATAATAGACCGGGAGGCGTCTGCACACATTATCACCTCATCGAGTTTACAGCTGAAATTTTAGGATTAGTTAAAACTAGATTAGCATATTTAAATGCAACTAGTCTGTTAAGTCATATCTTGGTAGAAACCACCAGAAGACCTAATTTTAGTGGTTAACTGATAGGTTTACTATTGTATTTTCCTGCATCCAAAAGTTTGGAAACATGGAGGAATGGGTACAGGAAAACACAATGGAAAATCCACCAATTAACCCGTAAAATCGGATCTGTAGGTGATTTCCACAAAGATATGACTTGGCAGACCAGTTACATATCAATACGCTAATCGTTATTTAACTAATCCTAAAATTTCAGCCGTCAACTCGATGATGTGATGATCTGGTCTTTAATAAAATTTGTTTTAAGGAAGTAAAAGATTGAAAGATGGACGGATAAACTGAAAGATTTGCCTTATTAAGATTTTTCTAAAAGCATATAAAAATTCATCCAGCTTGAAATCATGTAACACCTTTATAACTCAGGCTAATTTTCTGTAATCGGGTTTTGGCGACCAACATATCTTATATATAACTATAATCTTTCTTTTACAGATTTAAAATAAACAATAAATTAACAGTAAGTAGGCTAATAATACAATATAATAACATTAGCAGCGGACTTCGGACGCCGCATTTGTAAACACATCGTTAAAGACAGTTTATTAGTTACACATTTCATTTAATTAAAAGGAGATTTTTAAACTTTCATATAGAATTAGGCTATTTTTCCACTATAACGACCGTGGCATTTTTTAAAAATCTTGGCGCAATTCGGACTTCAGAAACTGAGATATGTTGCCAAATGATATAAACAACTATGAAAACAAACCTGATGAACTTGTATGTTATTTATATATGTATTTATATACATATAAACATTTTTTTATACATGTATAAAATATTATTTTTTATATACAAATTATTTATGTTGGTATATAAAAATAAATAAATGGGTTCCTTACATTAAATAAATTGTATACATATGGAAAAAATTGCTTGTGTATATGACACAGTAAATAGGTTGCCAGAAAATACGTTATTATCAAATTTCTTTTCTCGTCAAGGCTATTTTCTGTATTTCGCCATGCTACTATACCGGAAACGTACCGAATTGCGGTTTTATTTTGTTAAATGTTTTATTGTTTTAATATCGTAAATATATCATAACCTATACTGATTAAAATTTTTAGGTATATTCATTTTTTCTATTTAACAAACATCTTTGGAAAAGCATATATATAAAATGTTATTCTGCTTGAAATCACGCGACTCCCTTCAAAACTCTGTAATTGAGTTTTGGCGACCAACATTGGCACAATTGAATGTGTTAAGGAACTGTTTACGGCCAAATGAACACCCTCTGTTTGAAGGGTTTAGAGGCGGAAATTTTGTGTTTTCAGATTTTTCTGGTTAATTGTGCTACAAACCCGACTTACTTGTGAAATTTCATGATCCTACGACTTTTAGAAGTACCTTAGTTATTTGAAGTGCGTATTAAAAAAAATTAAATTAAAAAAATCTAATATATAGTTATTAATTAAATAAATGGCTTTCATCTATATTCTGTAACCCGGGAATTCACGGTATATTCCTTTGTATTTATAAATGCTTCTTTAAATCTCGAAAACATATTGGTTTCTTAGATTTCTGAAAGATAAAAAACGCTTTTCGGAATCACGGGTAACTCGGAAGCATTCATTGTATATTTTGTTCATTTTTAAGTTCAGAGGCTATGAAAACCTGAGGGTTAATGTGCCGCAGGTTCTGTACGTACGTATGTATGTACGTAACGCGATAACTCTTGATAAGAATATTGAATTTGCTTCATATTTTGGAAATAGGTTCATTCTAATATGGCACTTCCCTGATTAGTTTTGGGGGTTCATTGGTTAAGTATAAAGAGGGAAGGGAGAACCCTTCCCTCCTTAATTTAGATAAACGGGTTTTTCATGCAGAATTATCCGATTTGCTTCAATTTGGTATACCAGTCTATTCTGATAAGGCGCTTCCCTGATTAGATTAGGAGGTTCATTGGTTAAGTAAAAAGGGGAAATGGGGGAGCTAATCCCCCCCCCTTAATTTAGCTAATTGTTTTTTTGTCGATTTTTTATTTCTCGAGGAGCACTATTCTTTGAAATAAGAGTATAATATGCAATTAGTGTGAATAGCCTGTGAGCTCAATGCCACCAGCTTAACTGGACACTTTTAGGTAGATTTCGTAAGCAATACTACCTATTGCAGTCGTTACAACATGGTGCGACTTTTGAAAAATTCCTTCATAACTTTTCATTATACGCCACCAGGAACCCAAAACCACCCCCACCTAAAAAGTTTATATATATATATATATATGTATGTATGTATGTACTAAATATTGTCCGCACGATAAAAGTCGCAATTATGCAGGGATCGTCTTCAAACTCGCCAACAACTTTGAGATGGCTAATATCTCGGCGGGGATTGAAAATGGGCAAAATCGGCCCAAGCGAATGGAAATACGAAGGGTTCAAAATTTTGAATACCGTCTTAACATGATTCTGATAAAACCAACTCTTTCACAACAATGACAGAAAAAAATAAATATTTTTCGTTATAGCAGTTGCCAACAATTAAAAAAAGCAATAAAATTCTCACCACAACAATTGCTTTTCTATTGCAAAATTTTCACTTGAAAATTAATTAAATACACAGTTTGATGAATTGAAAACAAATTGAATATTACGTCATAAGTTTTCTAGAGCAAGATTTCCGCATGAAAACTCAAAATGAAATAAATAGTTTGACGAATTAAAAAAAAAAAAAAATCAAAATATTGCGTCATATTAGAAATATAGTGGACCTCAGCAGGTGAATATGTAACGTCATGTGAGTTTGAAGAAACGTATTAAAACATGATAAAAACCCGACTATGGAAATATTAACATATTTTAACACTTTGAGGGTCTCTGAATTTGCTTTAGCCATTTTTAAACCTATTCCATATACATGTGTGTATTATTAGAATTTGCACAAAATGTTTAGCTCCCTAGAGCTTATCCTTGGTGAAGGTACTGGGTTTATCTCTAATCCTGATTTAAGTTTTGTTGGTGAATTTAGTAATTAACTTCAAAATCTACCTCCGCCTGTAGCCCCGAGCCGGCAGGGATATTTTTAAATGTATTAAATTTTTGTAAATTAAGAAACATTTGTCTTTTTTTTTTTTTTTTTTTTTTTTGCAGATTAGCACAAACAGCTGGACTAATTTTCTTTCAGCGAGGTCATTTATTTTGTTTCAATTTTGCAGTTTTATTATCTTATTTTAAGGACATCAATTAACTTTTAACTCGCATATAAACAGATTTGTTTAAAACTTTCAAATGTATCCTTTGAAATTCGAAATGAAAGCGACTTTAAATTGCAAAAGAAGATTTATTTATTTCAGAATTACTTTTTTCTCCTAACCGAGTATTTAAAGAAAGTATACTTATGGGTCTTTAAAAACAATTTTCCATTTTTTTATCTATATAAAAGGGGAATCTTAATGTTGAAGAAAGTCTATTATGAGTTATTTAATAGACGTTGTCTAAAAATAGGAAACAGAAGACTTTATTTTAGAATTCTCTTTTTGGTCCGGAGAAGGATTTAAAATAGGCCATAGAAATATTAAATTCTATAGATACACTTACCGTAAAATTCCGAAAGTAAGCTCCCTCCCGAATTTTTAACAAATTTCATTTTTCGAAAAAAAATGTTTATAAGCTCCCCTACCAAGAATCTTTTGTTGGAATGTGTTTTCATCCACTTCTTGACGATGGAATTTTTTACGGTGTCCATAAGTGCGCCAAGTTTAGTTTCTTTTTTTTAATGTTCTCTGGTGTGCCCGTTCGACATTTTTCAAAGATCGTCACCCATTGAACTTTTTTTTTTTAAGTCTGCTAGTCACACAGCTTCGGAATTCCCGTCGTTAATGCTAAGTCTATGGGTGTATGATGCATTCTCACTTTTTGGGCAAAAAATGCCGTCTCTATTTACTCAGTTGTTTACGCGCGCTAATATTTAGATATAATACAGTAAATTGATAAATCTGGCCTATCTTAATATATCAAGCAATAAAATATTATAGGTAAGTTTCTTACCTGTACATCTCCGCTGTACCAATTCCTCGTTCTGATGTATGGCCTTTTAAATCCAAGTTGGTTTTTCCTTGATGAAATTCATATTTTACTTTCAAGGTAAATTGTTAAAAAAAGGTTGAGTTAAAACATTTTCAGGACAGACGAAAAAATTCACTAGTGAGCCTTTTTTTTGTGATTCTTGATTATATTGAAATCAAATGATTATATATGTTGAATATATTAACTTTTACACTTTAAAATTTATGATTACAAATTACGCTGCACTTTTCAGCAGCGGTTGTTTAATTTTTACATGTTTCTTATATAACAGCATACGGCATAATAATAAAAATATTTATAGAGTTTTCTTTGGTCTTTTACATTAATCACGTGATCTCTCTTGCATCATGCGTGAGAGGAATAAACAGTCTGGTTTGATATATGATTACTTATTTGTTCACTTTGGATAAATACAATTTAGGTATTTCAACACTTTTATGATTATTGTTTGATTTATAGTCTGCCTTTATATGGATAAGAATCCACAAATGTTATTGTTCGTGATAATTAATGTCTCAATTTTAGGGTTTTGTGATTTATTACTGATCTGATGATGGTTATATTTTCATCACCCTTCCTTAACCACCTCAGATGGGTTATGTAGCAGTTGCATGGATTCTCTATGTTTCACCAATTAAGGTTTGGCGAGTGGCTTCGTTAGAGAATCGGCTATCATGTCTTGTGTGAGACAGTAACGAAGATTTAATATACCATCTTCCTTCATTTGTTTTATGGCATGGTATCGCAAATCTATGAGCTTTGTACGTTTTGAGAACTTTTTGTTCTCCACCATTTTTATGCACCCCTGACTGTCATCGTAGAGAACTATGTGCATTTTTTGATGTAAGTCCAAGTCGGACAAGAGTTTAATTAGCCAGGTAATTTCCTGGCCTGCGCTAGCAGCTAAGATAAATTCAGCTTCTACTGATGAGAAAGCAATACAGTTTTGTTTTTTGGTGTATCACTGTATGGGACTATTTACTAGCATGAATATTTTGCAACTGGTCGATTTCCTTATTTTGGTGTTTCTCGCCTAGTCAGCGTCAACGAATGCGATAAGTTTCGGTTCGTGCTCTGTGTTCATTGTGAATTTCAGTTCTTTGGTACAGTTTAGGTAACTGATTACCTGTTTCACGGCATTTCAGTCTTTTGTTCCAGGGGTTTCGCACCTTCCACTTAATATATTCATAGCGGCTGATATATCGGGGCGCGTAGTAGTTGTTATGTATAATTGTGACCCGACCGCTTGTCGGAATTTTGTGCTGTTAGGTAATACATTTTCTTCATCCTCTAATTTTTAAAAACCAGGATCCATTGGAGTGCTTACTAGTTTGGCATTTTCTAGATTAAGTTCTATTGCGAGTTTTTCTATTTTTAATCTTTGATTCAATGTGTATCCATTTTTTTTCTTATTTCCATGCCTAAATAGTGTGTTACTTCCTCCAGGTCTTTCAACTCGTACTCGTACTCGTACTTTAATGCTTTTATTATTGCCCCAATTGTATGATTTTTCCCAGCTATCACGATATCATTTGTAAGACTACGGAGGCAAAAGTCTCGTAAATTTAGCCGTATTTTTTATTGTAACCTTTGGCTACTAGACGTGCTTTATATTTTTGAATGTTCCCGTAACTGTCTAATTTCTTTTTGAATGTCCACTTACAGCCAACAACCTTTTTGTTAAGTGGAGGATTCACTAACTCCCATGTGTTATGTTTTTTCAGCAAATTGATTTCCGCTTAATTTTCTTTTCCTGTGGGATTATTAATTTCCTGTATGTCATCCCAACTAGTATGTTCTATCATATCATTATTATTAACATAAGAGACGCATCTGTCTGGTGGTACTCCCTTGTTTGATCTGTCAGATCTTCTTGGTTCATTGGTCGGTTGTTTGGACGCGGTTGGTTCTTCGACAGTGTTATTAACTCTGTTTCAATGTGATTTTTGTCGTCAGGTGAGTTTTCTATATCTTTACTCTTTTTAGGTTAATTTTGATATTTTCTATGAATTTTACTGTTTTGCCTATTACAACTTTGTTTTCTTTAGTATACTAGGGGGCTCGGCCCCCTACGAGCTACGCTCGCCAACCCCCGTCCAGACACCGCAGATTCTAAATGCACGCTAATGTGATCGGCTTTAAAAAAATTTCGAAAGATTGAATTATAATTAAAAAAAACAGTGGCGATCTCCCTATAAACGGATTTCTATTCATCTCTCTTTGATTGGGGAAATTTTAACGCCAAATCCGCTGCGGTACTACTTGATTATCCCGTCGACTAATTTCGCCAAATTATATAAATCACCAAACCACTCGCCAAATTATACAAATTGACATAATTTTTATTTTAAATAACGAAAGAACAAATAAATTAGTACAACATTAATAAAAATACAAATAAAACGTCGAAATAAAAATAACTTGATGACGTAGACACGTGTAATAACATTTCAAAATAAGCTAATATAAAAGGAATTAAGTAAACAGAATCTTTGTCTCCCGGTATTTTTTAACAAAGCGAAAAGAAAGTTCTTTTAAATGAAACATTTTAAATTAACCGTTTTTAATCTGACGTAATTTTGACCAAACTATTCTTTCTCTTTTTAATATTCACGTGAAAATACTTGCGTTAGAAATAAAATATTATTTGCGCTTTCCTAAGAAAAATAGTTGAAAAGTATCCTCTCAAAATATCAAATAAATGTCTAGCGCAATTTGTAAATTTAAACCGTTTTGCAATATTATTTTGTGTTCATTTTATGTAATAACTGTAATGTGAAGTAAATATGACGTAATTTCTCCTATTTAAGACTTCTAACGCATGGTAATAAATTTATCATTTTACAAATTCCTTTCTCTCTTAAAATTCACGTGTAATTATAGTTTTTATGACGTAATTTTTAATAAGTTCCTGGTTTTTGTACATAATTATTTAATTCTAATTCCAAATGTTTTTTTTCTGTTTATAATAGTCACGTGTAAATAAATTTTTAATTTATTACACGTATAAATATTTTTTTTTAAGCAAACATTATTGTTTCCGCTGTTTATACAGTTGGCAACAGTTATTAATATCACTTTCTAAAATCTGTAAAAAATATCTCTCGAAATGCTGAAAATTTGAATTTAAAATAGATATAAAACCTCGAAAAATGAGTCAAATTAAAAAAATAAATCAATTCTGCACACCGGGAAATTATAACGTATAAAATGAACTAAAAATTATTAAATTCCGATGTATAGTTTTTGCTACTATAAAACTTTTTTAGTGGAACGATTTTGTCCAACTTTAGCATTAAATATCTCTTAAAATAATTCTTCGATTTGAAAACTGTCTGCATCAGCGTGTTTATCAAACATTTCTGTATAACACTATCGATTTTCATGTTTTTGTATGCATTATCTTTCTTAATATTAACGAAGAAAGACCTCCGGTCACAAAAGATTCAAAACTGGCGGCGGTGACAGCGGTAGTTACTTTTTTTTAGAATAGAGAGATACGCGATATCCTTATGAGTTGTTGTCGTATCCTACAAAAATCCCTTCCTGAGTTCTATCGTCCACTTTTCCTCGATTCTGTTTGTTCGCGTATACATAAGCTTTGCAGCCGAATGTTCGCAAATAGTGTAAATTGGGTTTGTGATTACACCGTAGATCAAATGGGGTTTTATTTGTTGATCTTGTTGGTAAGCGATTTTGTAAATGGTTCGCGGTGTTAATTGCTTCGCCCCATAATCATTGTGGTAGATCCGCTTCTCTGAGTAGGCTTCTAGTCATGTCTAGCAGTTATCTATTTTTTCTTTCCGCAACGCCATTTCGGCTCTGATAATATGGCACGGTTAATTGGTGTTGAATGCTTCTTTTTCTGAGATAATCCTCTGTCCCTCTATTTATGCATTCTCCCCCATTGTCAGATCTTATTACTTTTGGATACTTCCCGAACTGGTTTCGAACCATAGATATGTAGTCAATTAATTTATCTTGTACCCCATCTTTAAGTTTTAATAAGTATATTACTGTAAATCTAGGGTAGTCGTCAATGAAAGTTGCAAACATTATTTTACCACCTATTGTGGGAGTTCCTATTTCAGTGCATACGTCTGTATGCACTAGGTCGAGTATTCTGCCTGTTTTGTTTTTATAGGATATTTTGGGATAAGGAGCATAGCTTGTTTTTGTCTCTATGCATGTTTCGCATGTTGTTCCGTGATTGCAATTATTTAGTTTTATGCCATAGACTAAATCGTCTTTAACTATTTCCTTTATGGCATTATAATTTCGTTATATGATATATTTCGACTGATCATATTTCATCAAATATTTAATATATTTACATTCCAATCTAATATATATTTCTCTTGCATGGAGCTAAAATAGGCCTGAATTTGTTGCCTGATGTTTGGCAACAACCGCAGTAACACAATTAATTTGCCTTATTACATTCCACCAATCAGAAGAGTGATTTCACCACTTATACTCGCGTCATGTTTAAAAGAAAAATTTCAATGATTTTCATAAAATGTAAACATATTAAAACGATTCCTTTTAATTACGCACTAATTGCGTAAGAGCATCTGTATATATATTTCTCTTGCGTGGCGCTAAAGTAGGGCTGAATTTGTTGCCTGACGTTTGGAAACAACCGCAGTAGCACATCTATATACATATATATTACGTTTGTGTAAAAGTTGTAGGTAATCTTTATTTTTGCATTCGTGTGCTATGCTTACTATATTGGTTTCTGTATTTTCTAATAATTCAACCTCGTATAGGTTATTTTTCATTTTTGCCTCCAAGTAGATTTTCCCATTTCGGGATAGCATGTATTTATCTTTATCAAATAACAATTTATACCCATTCTTTGTTGCTTTACTGAGTGAAATTAAATTAGATTCTAGCTCAGGTACATATAACAATTCTGCGTAACATAACGTTTCTTTCAACGTAATTTTATTTATGCCTCCATCGGATGTTTTTGGCCTGAATGTAGTTTCTCCGGTACCTTGCGAGTTTAGTGTTTTTCCGTTGTCAATGATAACGGTTGTTTTTTCTGTGTCATTTAATTTAGTAAACTCATCTTTATTGTTTAGGATATGCGAGGATGAACCAGAATCGATGATCCAGGTTTGTTTTCCTGGTTTGTCTATTAGAAAGGCTGCTTCGCTGCTTTGATCTGTTTTGTTTCCCTTCAATGATTTGTGGTATCGTATCAACTGATTCGTGGTCAGTGTTTCCTCTTTGGTTATCTGATTGCTGGTAACACAACGATGATGAATAGTGTTTATTTTTGTATGTTTGCTGTATTTTTTGTGTATTTGGGTGAATGTTTCGATTTTTGAGATGCCAACATTCTCCATATGTGTGATTCTTCATTTTGAAGTACGTGCATTATTTTTCCTTTTTAAAATTATAATTTGGAAATCTTTTATGCGTCTTAAACGCTTTTGTGGAATTTTCAGCCTGATCCGCGTTTTCAACTCTCCTGTATACTCATCTGTTAACTTACTTTTAATAAATTGTGGTGTAAGCTCGACCTCATTATGCGATTCAAGGGCGGTAATTAAAGTATTATAATTCGGGGGTAGCGAACACAGCAATAAAGCTGAAAGATGTGAATCGCTAATTATTTCCCCAATTGCAGACAGTTTATCGATTAATTCCAAAATATACGTTATGTGTTTAATTAAATTACCGTTTTCTGGGAGCTTGGCTCTGTAAAGTTTTCTTAACAAATATAATTTACTTGATAAGTTAGATCTTTCATGCATCGTTTTAAGCGCGTTCCATGTTTCTCTGGCTGTATTAAGCTCTTTTACGCAAACAATTTGAGAATCATCAATTGCTACAATAATTATGGCCCTAGCCTTTTTGTCTTTTTTCTGCTAATCGGTTGTGATCGGCATGGGTATATCATCGGTAATTACTTCGAATAATTGTTCTTTAACATCACTTCATTTTTAAATTTCCATGTACTATAATTATGGAACGCAAACAATTAATTGTTTGCGTTGAATTTTTAAACCAACTGGATGCCTCTTGATGCAGCCATTTTTACTAGTTAATTTAAGTTTATATATCAAAGTGGAATTGTTTTTATTTTATTTCGTATAAAAACTTAATTCGAGAGATAATTTTTAAGCATTTTAGAAAGGCTATTATTTTAAATTGTTGCCAATTGTATAAACAGCGCAAAGAATAATATTTCTTTCAAATTAAAAATTTATTTACATGTGACTATTATAAACAGAAAAAATCTTTCTAATTAGAATTAAATGATTGCGTATTAAAAGCAGGAAAATATTAAAAATTACGACATAAAATCTATATTTACACGTGGAATTTTAAAAGAGAAAGAAAATTGTAGAATAATAAATTCATTAATATGCATTAAAAGTCATAAATGGAGGAAATTGTGCCGAATAATAATATTTCCAAACAGTTTAAATTAAATATATTTACACGAGACATTTCATATTTCTGGATGATATTTTAAATTATTGTTGCCAATTCAAAGGCAGCGCAAATAAAAATATTTCATTTCTTTCAACAAAAGTATTTTCACGTGAATATTAAAAAGAGAAAGAAAACTTTAAAATAATAAATTCATTAATATGCTTTAAGAGCAGTAAATAAGAGAAATTACATCATATTTGAAATGACCAAATAATAATATTGCAAAACAGTTTAAATTAAAAAATGTATTTGCGCGAGGCATTTATTTTATATTTTGAGATGATCTTTTCAACTATTGTTGTGAATTCTAAGATCGCGCAAATAATATTTCCATTCTAACAGCAAAAGTACTTTCACGAAACTATCAAAAAGAGAAAGAAAACTTTGGTGAAAATTATGTTAGATTTAAAACGATACATTTAAAATGTCTTATTTAAAAGAACTTTCTTATAGCGTTGTTAAAAAATACCGGGAGACAAGGTCTCTGATTACTTAATTCATTTTATATTAGCTTATTTTCAAATGTTTAACTCATCTTATTCAATCAAAGACGAAAACAGCCATTGTGTGCCTCTTAGCAGCAGCTGATTTGACCTTAAAATTCCCCAATCAAAAGGAAATGAATGGAAACCCGTTTACAGGGAGATCGCCACTGTTTTTTAATTAAAATCCAATCTTCCGAAATCTTTTTAAAGCCGATAAAATTTGAGTGCTTTTAGAGTCTGCGGTGTCTGAATAGGGCGAAGCACCCTAGTAATAATTATAAAAAAAAAACGATTTTAATTTATCTTGGTCAAAAGTTTGTACAGTATCAAAAGAAGTAAATACATTTTTTTTTGCTTCAGTTAAAAAACAGCAGATTCATTTGTCTCAAAGTTTTTTTTTCTAATGATATAGTTTCCATTCTGTTAAGGAAATTGCATGCAAAGTCTCAATAACTGCAAAAATAGCTGGATTAATCTTTTCTTTCAACTGGATTGTTTTTATTTCATAATTGGGCACCAAGAAAAAAGGTCCTTATTTAAAAACAATCCCCTCGAAATCCATTTGTATTGGTTATCAAAGAAAGAAACGTTCTTTTACTCCAGTTTAAACTTTTCGTTCAATTTAGTCTCAAAATTTGCTGACCATGAGATGATTATTTTCATGTTGTCTTTAAAAGAACCATCTTGTTATTCTATGATATTGATAAATAAAGTTTATTTTTACTAACAATATTAATATAACATTGTTCATTCTGATAAAAAAAATATTCCATTCAAAAAATAATTCTTTTTTAGTTCGGTTAAAAACTTTCTGATCCATTAGCCTCAAAATTTGCTGACCATTAATGTACCATTTGTTTTAAAGACATTGCATAGACAATCGGAATAATTACACAAACAGCTGGATTAAAATTTCTTTCAGCTGAATCATTTGTTTTTATTCCATTTCGGAATTTTTTTTGTTGCTTTGATGGCTGATTTAATGTGCTTTACTTCGAATAGACTACGTAAATTTTTAAATCAATTTTCTGCAGTTTAAAATTTTTTTCAGAATAATTTCTTTCTCCGGTTGCTCCATGAATGTAAAAATTGAATCTTAATGTTTACACAAACTTTCTGTAGATTATTAAAGAGAAATTGCAGTGGTGCATCGGTTCTCGAATTACAATTCGCTCCAAAAGAATGCTCAAGTCTGAGAATCCAATCAATCAAATTTTACCTAAAGAAATAATGAAAATATAATTAATTGGTTTCTAACTCCCAAATGTTACTTCCTGCATTTACCTGGTTACATCTATATATATAATAGAACCTCGACTTTCCGAAGTAATTGGGACCGACGATCTTCAGAAAATCGAGAAGGCTACAATTTAAAGTTTAATGACAAATATATGCGGTCTTTCTTATTATGATAACAAGTGCTTAATAAAAATAAACAATAGCAAAATGGAAACAAGAACAAATTACCTGAATTTTTATTTTAAAATTAAGTACCTTTTACATATTTCACAAGGGTTCACAAGGGTTTACATATTTCACAAATTTTGTTTGTCGCTTTGCAGCTCTATCACGAATTTTTTTTAAATACAATTAGTTCATCACTATCACAGTTTTTGTGATGCTCCAGCCATGCTAAACCTTTTAGAAAACATTCAAAAGCTTTAGAATTGCTAATTTGTTCGTTTTCTTCCCCTGATAGAACACATTCAAACATTCCTGTTGTCTCTTCTCTTACTGTGTTCTAGTTCATTCCGCAGTTTACGGGAACTCAAGTTAAATTCAAAGGAATTCTAAGAAACGGGAACTGACATATTTTTCTATACTCGTGCTTTGGAAAGGCCGCTTGCACACAAAGAATGGGATAGTAAAAAAAAAAAAGGTTTTAAAAATGGATTTCGATTAACCGAGAGTTTCGGATAAAAGAGGTTACTAACAAAGGAAGTGTGTGTGAGAGAGAGAGGGAGAGAGAGATGGAGAGAGTGTGCGCGCGCGAGCTCCATGGGTAGGGAAATCTACCGCACGTAATGTTCTGAAAATTTGGATACGATTAGTCCAAGGGAGGTTCTAATGCACCTTAGGCTCAGATTATTCCTTTTTTGATAATTAGTCCAGATATTAATTAAACCCCGTAGTTAAAAAACCGCAAAAAATGTCGTGGTGGTACGTGCGACATCCCTTGTCGGAGCGCAGAGGCAGAGATGATTCGTATCTCGCAGAGAGCTCTTTTTTTTCAGGCTTCTTTCTAAGCGCTTATCGGCGAAACCGTTCCAAATACTGAAAAACTAGAAGGATATCCTTAAGTTTTGTACTTTTTACTTTCGAAGGCCATAATCCGCTAAAAAAATACGAATTTTAACCCTTTGAAAATTGTTTCAATAATGTTCGATTTTGTGTTCCTCCTCTTTTTTCGAACACACACCCGCCTGTATTTTCGAGATACAGAAAAACAAAGAATATATAATTAATCTGGATACCTTATTGCCTAAAGTGGTTTTATCCGTTCCAAAAAAAATAATAATATTAATCATTAAAAAAATATATATTCGCGACTGGAAGTCACTTCCTGTCTCCCGGATAAACTCCTTTTTCTACACTGTTAAAAAATTTTCTGTGAAATTACAGAGAATCTACTGGTAATCCATTATCGTAAGTCTTATGTAAAATTACAGAGATTAGAAAAACAGAGATTCTGTTAAATAACAGGGAAGTTATTCGGTAAATTTACAGTAAATTAACATCGTTAAAATACACAAGACTCTGTAAATCAGTTTATTTTTAATGAAAGTAAATTTAACACAGTTTTTGAAATTAGTGAACTTTAGAACTTCGAAGTATCATGATCTTTCGAGTAAACTTGAATTGCTGTACCATTTAATTTAAATTTTTTACACAATTTGTTTCTAGCCTTCCTAGGGTTCGAACCCGAAATCCCTGGCCAGGAACAGAACACCTTACTGAGTGAGCTATAGGAGCTGCTGCGGTTGTGTACAAAAGATGTCTTTTATAATAAAGCGGAGATAAATCTACTATATTTGTGCTTTTCAAAGATTTCGCTTCAAATATATTCATTAGAAAATTTCTTAAACGGTATATTTTAATTCAGTTTGGACCGATACATAACACCTATTATTTTTTTAAAATCATATTTAATTTTTTATTCTTTATTTACGGAATTAGTATTTATCATGAAATTGCTTCTTCGCAATAATTATCTTCTTTAATATCTGAAGATATACTGGGATTTTTAAATAATAATAATGTGAAATTTAGGTATATTTTTCATTAAATCTGGTTAAATATATCAGTAGTTATAATTTTTTTAAAATATTGACAAAAATAATCAGATTAATTAACCAAAAATACTTTTATGGTTATATCACAATTCTTATAAAAACAATGTATTTAACTGTATTATGATCCTCCCTGTAAGGCTCTTGCAGTTCAAAATGTTTCATCTAGCTTTTTTTTTTTAAAGAAAAATAACTTTGAAA
Source organism: Maratus speciosus (assembly GCA_963932465.1). Classification (NCBI taxonomy): domain Eukaryota; kingdom Metazoa; phylum Arthropoda; class Arachnida; order Araneae; family Salticidae; genus Maratus; species Maratus speciosus. Next base: position 399,784,192 of record OZ010786.1, read on the forward strand.
ATGATTAAGAAAATTTTCCACTTTTTGAAAATATTGTACTATTTCTCTACTATATTTAAATTTGATTGAGCAGAGTATATTGTGTGGAAAGAAGAAAAACTTTTATTTATAGACAGAGTAAATAAATTTTATAGTAAATTTATCAAACTACTATGCTTAACTTATACTGTGTAATGCTATACTTATACATGTTTTTATAAAACTACTATTCTTTAAATAAAGTACCGTCAGTGCATAGAGGGTTAACTAGTTTAAGTATTAAATATAAAAATTCAATGGATTTTTTTTAAATAAAAAAAATTAAATCTAATTCTTTTTTACAATAATGTTTTAGAGAATTTTTCGAAATCACTGTGTACTATTTATATTTTAATGCGCTAATACAGTCGAACCCGGTTAAGACGCGTTTCAAGGGAATGGACAAAAGTCGCGTATTAAGCAGGATCGCGTATTAAACGTGATTTGTATAATGTTTCAGGAAATAGGCCTATTTACAACATATAATCGTGTAAATAAACTTTACAACTTTCATTTCTATGTTTACAGTTGAAAATTGTATCTTTTACGTATATTTAGATTAAAATTTAATTGAATTCAACTTTAACTCATTGTTTCTTTTTACAGAACCAAATAGAATAATAACTGAAAATAAAAAGTGAATTCAAACGGCTTTATTATGGATTAATATGCTGCAACCAAAAATAAAAAAAAATAATAATTTCCTGCTAGACTAATTTTTTTAACAAAGCTAAAATATATTAAACCTTTGAAGCGCTTGTTAAAATTATATTTAGCACTTGCAATTAAAATCAGTCCTTTTCCTTATAACTAAAAAAACTGTCCTTTTTAATAGTATTTGTGTAAAAAACATTGTTGACATAGCAAGGAGTAAAAAAAACATAAAAGAATTAAACAACCGCTGTCGTATGTATTTAATCTATACGAGTTTCATTTTCTTTCTTTTTTTTTTTTTGCCTGTAATATGTATTATGAAACATAGTAGCGATAAAACGTACATTTAAAACCTCACTAACAATAGGCATACTAATCTTTAATCATAATAATTTCATGACATATCTGAGTATCCTGAATTCGTCTATCTCTCTCTACTACAGTAAAAACATACACGAAGCGAGAGACAAAGAATGTTAGGACGCGGGATCAAACAAGAATTGTAGTGTTGCTAACAGAGTTTCCCCCAGACAGTTTCATGAGGGTGCTGCACCAGGGGCCCTGCCTGCCCCTAGATTTACAAAATAGCACCCCTCTTGCCCCTCATTTAAAAAAAAATAGTTCCCTTGTTGCTCCACCTGAAAAAGTGCCTTTAGTCCTTTGTTTATTAAAAAATTACTTGCATAGTAAAAATTGACTCATTGCTGTCTTTAAAATAGTGTTCTGTCTATTAAATATTAAAATGTTGTTTTAAGAATCAAAAGAATGCCTTTAATAATTTCAAGAAATGCCCTCAAGAATCCAAAACATGCCCTTCGGAATCTAAAAGTGTCCACAAGCAGCACCCTGCCCTTTTTTAAACCTGAGGGAAACTCTGTTGCTATTTTTTTTTTAATTCAAATATTTGCCACTATTTCCGATTAGCAATGTTCGCCTTAATTAATCTGTTATTAAATTAAGTAAATATTACTATTCGTAAGCAGTGTTTTTTTTATTTGAATATTAAAAAAATCTGGTAAATTGGCAACATTGATTGGCAACATTGAAGAAGAGACAAGGAATTCGCATCTTGATCAATGAATTCGCGTCTTAGGCGTGATTTTTTGCCTGAAAGGACCGGAAATCTCTCGCGTATTAAGCGGGATCGCATATTAACCGATCGCGTATTAAACGTGATATTTTTACATTAGCCTTATGGGCAATATTCAAGGGACCGGAAAAAATCCGCATATTAAGCGGGATCGCGTATTAACCGTGAGCGTCTTAACCGGGTTCCACTGTATTTTGTAAAAGAATTTTTTAGTAAGAAATAAGAAAAAAATAAACAAAAAAATAAAAATAAAATTTATTATTTAAAAGTGACTTTTATTTGGATTAGATATAATATAAGAGGAATGTCTGTAAAACGATGACCGAGAAACTCAATCGAATTCATTTAACCGAGAAAAGTGTAAATTTAGAGAGTCTTGACTGAAAAACTCAATCGAATGGATTCAACCGAGAACTAGTGTAAATCAAGTCTTGACGAGAAAATAAATCCAATGCATTTAACCGAGAACTAGTGTAAATTTACAGAGCGTCTCGGTATTTTTCTGTGTTTTTACAATAATTTTTATCAGTGCATGCTAAATGTAACTAAATGTCGGTATTTTAACAAAATCTTTCTACACGTTCTACGAACACTTAATTTACATAGGTACAAAAATCTGTAACGATTTGAACATTTAGAAGTATGTAAAAAAATTCTGTAAAATTTTCGCTCAGAACGCATTTGCTGATAATTTTACAACCAAATGTCTGTATTTCTGCACGAAAATTACACGCAGGCTTCCGAAACATTACATTTATAACTAGTAAAAATTTCAAAGATTTTGGACAAATAGAAATATTTTGATTTTAGTTTTAAATGACTCGACGTAAAAAAAAAAATAAATAAATAAAATAAAAAATACATAAAGGAAGGAGAAAACACCCCTTAGTGTGCGCATCACGCCAGAAACAACTTAATGGAGGTTATGCAATGTGAACGCTTTTTCGACAACTAGGTCATTCGAGAATCTACTAGAACGAAGTACTACTGCATCTTCAGAGATGCCAAGCTCCCACTAACTTTTCGTAATATGCAAATTAATTTGATCCAGTTTTAATACGTTTCGCATCAGAATACTTTTGAAAAATGAAGTTAAATAAATTCCACGTAGAAACCTGAAATTGTATAAATAAAGATTCATTAAATTTTCTAGTTAGAAACATATTTAAACTGCGTCAAATTAATGAGGGCTGGTAATTAAAACGTTCAAGAGATGTTATTTTAACACCCAGCTTTCCAAACATAATGCGGACTTCAACTATTAACTTAAAACGTAAAAAAGAAGTCAATTAACCACTTAAACTTTTCAAAACACAAATAATTTAATGGTAAAGTTTTTATCTTTTTCCATAAATTAATATTCAAACATTAAAAATGCAATTTCTTATTCACGTTGCATCTTATACAAAGGCATCACGAAAATTGAAGATGGGAGGATAATAATAAAATAAATAAAACATGGATAATAGACTTAACAGGGACTTGGCTTCTCTGTATCTATAGAAGCGTTAAAAGATTATCGATGTTATTGCCTTAAAACAACATAAACCAGTCAAAAACCGTACTTTACTTCATGCATATCAACCCCATCAGTGGCTGAGAGGTTCTGCTCACGAAGCTGGTAGACGGGAGGTGCTGGATTTGAACCCATTCGCGTCCGTCGGCCCAATCGTTCGGAGTTTTCCGTGGTTTTCTTCGAACCTTGGATTTCCTTGCGTAAATACTGGTTAGGTTCCCATAGAAAATACTCCACGGAACTCCCTCCCCCCCCCCCTTCCTTAGGGCCCATATCCCTAGTGTTGATAATTGGGCGTCATAAACACACCCACCCATTATGCATATCAATAAATATGGATTGTTTTCATTACCAAAATTAATATATCATTGTTTATCCTTACTCCAATAAACACATAAACAATTTTATATTTTAGTTTTCAATTTTATAAATGGAGGCTCCATTAATCTCAAAAGTTTCTGATCACCAATCTCGCAATTCATGTAAAGCTGCTTCACCGATAATCTGAATAATAGCGCAGGCAGCTGGAACAATTTTCTTTCAGTCTAATCATTTGATTTTATTCTATTTCGGAATTTTCTTTCCCTACTTTAACAATTGGAATCGACTTTCTTTAATTGGAAGGGATTTAGTAAAGTGATTTTTTTTAAACTGTTAAATGGACCTTTTGGAGCCTGAAATCACTTTCAAAATAATTTCTCCGATTCTGATAGAATATTTAAGGCAAACCTCCTCTTTTTCTGAGAGTAATAAAATTAAATTTTGTTGCTTCATGATTTCAAAGGGGAAATCTTAATGTTAACGCAAATCTTCTAAGAGTTATTTAAGAGAAATGATCTTTTGAAAGTGTGAAATTATGGATAATATGGCGTCTCGATAAGATTTTAAAGTCTCATTGAAGAAAATTCGGTACAAGGTTTATTATAGGGCCCTTGGTATAACTCTGTCTTAAGAATATGAGATTTCCTGCTAAATATTATAAAAAATCATGAAAGTAAAACGGCAACCAATGGAAAAAATCTCTAATACATTGCTCAAAGCATTTAAAGGATATATTGTAAGCCTTATATAAAATAACGGTATAAACGAATTTTTTTTACAGAAAATGGAAGAAGAGAGTCATAATTGCAAATTTTTCTCATTTTGAAATTTCGGAGTATGCAAATTTTGAGTTTGACGTCAAAAACAACGCTTTAGCGGCAGCGAATGAAATTTGGCTTTCAACTTATTGAAAGACAAAGCGGAAAACAATGATCGACATTGAGTAAGTGCATTGTTTCGATGAGTGCAATGTCTTAACGAAATCATTTATCTGAATCAGAAGCTTGGAGATATGTTGGTTGGTTAGAGGGGGGGGGAGGGGGCAAACACAAATCGATGTAGCAGAAGCCACTGGAGTTTCACAATGTGTGCTTTCAGGAGCTAGAACCGTTTTTTGGAGGCTGGAAATGCAGACCAAAGACAAGGGCAAGGTCATAGACGTTAGAAACGTCCAATGAAGATCGATATTTAATAGTAAAGGATAAGAGACACCGAAATATGAATGCCACTCTTCTTCAACAGCACCTTCGCTCGGCTACTGGCATCACAGTTTCGACTCGAACTGTCCGAAATCGGCTCCATACTATAGGTCTGTATACTCGCAGACCAATGGTATGTGTTACGTTAAAATCAAGGCTTCGTGGCGTCTGCAGGAAGTGGACAACAGAGAATGTGAACTGGAGGAGAAATTAATGGCGCAATATTTTTTTTTCTCTGACGAGTTCCGTTTTTCTGTTCATCCTGATAATAGGCGTATTTTCATCTGGAGGAAACGTGGCGCTGAAAGCAATCCTGCTTTCATGTAAGGAAGTGTCAGATTTGGCAGAGGGGGAGTGATAGTCTATGCTTGCATCTCCATTGAGGGGCGCACCGACCTCCACATAATTCGAAATGGAGCTCTGACCGGTCAGCGATATAGAGATGAGGTCCTCAAACCTATTGTAGTCACTTACGCTGCAGCAATTGAAGATGACTTCATGTTAATGGACGACAATTATAGGCCACATCGTGCTTACTTGGTGGATGATTTCCTTTTCGAGGAAGGAATAATACGACTGGAATGGCCAGCGTATTCTCCGGACATGAACCAAATAGCATGTTTGGGACATTATAGTCAGGCGAATTGCTGGCCACCTATCTCCCCCACAAACTGCTGAAGAACTGGAAAGAGCTCTTCCGGAGGCGTGAGATAGAATAACTCCAGCTCCACATTAATAGTCTCATTGACTCCATGCCTCAAAAGCGTTCAACGTTGCTGGCTGTCCAGGGAAACCATACTCCCTACTAAAAACGATTTTCTTTGAAGAAAACACTTTTTTATTCGTTTTTTCTCATACGCACAAATTGTATTTTTTCCTATTTTCCCAAATGCTCAATACAATGCATTTTTTTCTGCCAAACATGTGTAATTTTACTTCTCATACAGCCTATCACGTCTGTCGATCTTGTATGAATCATCTAAACAATTCCTTAGCTGCAAGATCCATCCACAACCTCAATATAATTTAATTGTTTTGACCAGTGTATTATATGGCTTTTTTGTATTATATTTTTTATATTAACAATATTATATTGCTTATTTATGTATAAATTAAACAAATTTCTTTTCAGTATATGCATTAAATTGTGTAATATATAAAACAAATTGTTTGTCCTTTGGATACATTAACAGTCGTTTCAAAATGCAAAAATAATAATAGGGAATAGGGACATTTTAAAAATGGAAATAAAAAATCCCCAGAAACTGTTTTCGAAAATTTTGCTTTATTCGCCGTTTTCTATCGCGCGCCAAAGCTACTACGACAAAGACGTACCGAAAATATAGCACTGATGCATTGATGCATTTTATACGGAAATTTTTTTTTTTCTTTGTCCAATTTATCTCAGTGAGAAAAAAATATTTTGTATGGTCTGTATTTTCATCTTAACAGACTCTCATATATTAGACATCAGCTCTGATGGTATTGATACATTTTATAATGAAGAGTTCTTGCGTTCTTTGTCCAAGTCATCTCAGTGCGAAAAAAATATTTTGTATGGTCTGCATTTTTATCTTAACAGAATTTCTTGAAAAGACTCTCACATATTAGAGATTAGCTCTGATAGTATTGATACATTTTATAATGAAAAGTTTTTGTGTTCTTTGTCCAAATTATCTCAGTGCAAAACCAATATTTTCTATGGTCTGCATTTTTATGAAACGACTCTCATATATTAGACATTAGCTCTGATACCATTGATACATTTTATAATGAAGAGTTTTTGTGTTCATTGTGCAAGTTATCTTAGTGCGAAACACATATTTTATATGTAAAAATAGCAAATAAAGCCTTGTTCAGCCTTGCTTTTTCTAGCACGCTGTTCCTTTTCCCCCTATCTTGCACTGAAGAAAAATCTCGCTAGTAGATTCGAAACAGCTGTTTGCTGCTTTTCATGTATTATTTGTGCATTTTAAACGTTGGTTTTTCCTGCTTTTTAACATATTTTATATGGTCTGCATGTTTATCTTAACACATTGCCATCGGGCAATTTTTACCGAATCTGAATTTTAAAACAGTACAAGCTCCTCCCTGTTCTGAAAGTGTTTTGTAAATTGGTCTTCTAGATACATTTCCCAAGTTTATGCATCGGTAAATATCATTCAATGTACGAATTTAATATAAAATGTCTTACAATCTAAAAAAAATATGGATAACATGATACAAATGCATTTTCTGTAAGGCACGCCCTTTAATCAATAATGGTTTTTGAATGAAAACAAGAATTCTCGTTTCCCGATGTGAATGTGTTAAGGCTGTTCTCAAATCCAAAGGGTCAAGTTTCTGACATAAGTTTTAATTAATTTTTGTTCGGAAGCGCATGAAACTAGAAGGTGTTGTTATTCAGAAACTGTGTCATCGAATTGTTTTTTCCGTTTTCTTGTAAATGCAATAGATCTTTCAGAAAATGCTGTCAAAGTTGGCATTTTGAACCGAATTTCCGAACGAAAGAAGAAAATCCGGTCAGTAAGGGGATAAAAATGCTGTGTCACGTGATCAAAATCGCTTATAACTCAATAGGTAATTGATTAATAAAAAATGGAAAACACAGTTCGATTCCAAATCGCTTCGATGGTTAGGCTTTCCAATTTTATATCTTTCCGTTAAAACACGAATTTGTAAATGTGTCAAAACGTTTTAGGCTTGTTGAGCAGAGTAGTTAAGAACAGCCTTAAGAAAATTCCTTGAAAATACTTTCGTATATTAGACATTAGCTCTGCTCGCATTTATAAATTTTATAATGAAGAGTTTTTGCGTTCTTTGTCCAATTTATTTCGGTTCGAAACGCATATTTTGTACGGTCTGCATTTTTATCTTAACCGAATTTTTTGAAAACATTCTCATATATTAGACATTAGCTCTAATATCATTGATACATTTTATAATGAAAAGTTTTTTGTTCTTTGCCCAATTTATCGCAGTGCGAAACACATACGATTATTTTGTATGGTCTGCATTTTTATCTTCTCAGAATTTCTTGAAAATATTCTCTTTTCAGACATTAGCTCTGGTAGCATTCAGACGTTTTAGAATTGATTTTAGTACCATAAAAATAAACAGAATATTTTTTGGACAATACAATTTCTCTATAAACATCAAGTAGCGTACAAAAAAAATTTCCTGGTTATATACAGGGTACAGGGTGTTCATAATTAAGCGACACTACTTTAAAGTCGCCTACAAACAAAACTATTGTTCATAAAGTTGTGAAATTTTGTGAAAGACATAATAAAGGGATGGGAATTTGTTTAAGTTTAAAAAAAATGTAAATAAAAGTAGTTCAAAATTTCGCCACAAGAGGGCGTTTTTTAATAAATTACACATTTAGCATTACGATAGTTTAGAAATTTTATTTATTAACTTAACCTGATTCTAAACACAGCATTTCGCGACATGTTCCTAGCATTTCCCAGAACACACTGCGGTCAACAGCGGAACATGCTATCTTACGATTCCAGATGGTATCTGAAAATGATGAAAGTCATGCAGAACATGTTTGGCTCTAACAAAGTTTGTTAAACTATCGTAAATGTATGCTAAATGTGTAATTCGATGAAAAACGGCCTCCTAATTTTTTTTTTCACTCAAACATATTCCCATATTTTTATTATGTCCTCCAAAAGATTTCACAACATTCTGAACAATAGTTTCGTCTGTAGACAACTTTAAAGTAGAGTCGATCTATTATGGACATCCTGTAAATGAAATTTCTAAACTACCTTAATGCTAAATGTGTAATTTATTAAAAATCGGCCTCTGGTGGCGAAATTGTAAACTATTTTTATTCATGTTTTTTTTTAGCTTAAACAAATTCCCATCCCTTTATTATGCCCTTCCCAAAATTCTTTTTTGTGTCCCTGTATATGAACGATAAATTCTATATGCACACCATATTCTACAGTAGACACCATGTAGTAAATCTCAGTGAGATATACAGGGTGTCCATAATTAAACGACCCTACTTTAAAGTTGTCTACAGACAAAACTATTGTTCATAAAGTTGTGAAATTTTGGGAAAAGCATAATAAAGGTATGGGAATTTGTTTAAGCTAAACAATATATAAATAAAAATAGTTTAAAATTTCGCCACCAGAGGGCGAGTTTTAATAAATTACATATTTAGCATTAAGATAGTTTAGAAATTTTATTTACAGGATGTTCATAATTAATCGACCTTATTTTAAAGTTGTCTACAGACGAAACTATTGTTCAGAATGTTGTGAAATTTTTTGGAGGACATAATAAAAGTATGGGAATATGTTTGAGAGAAAAAAAAAATAGGCGGCCGTTTTTGAATGAATGACACATTTAGCATACATTTACGATAGTTTAACAAAGTTTGTTATAACCAAATATGTTCTGCATGACTTTCACCATTTTCAGATACCATCTGAAATCGTAAGATAGCATGTTCCACAGTCGACCGCAGTATGTTCAGGGAAAAGCTAGGAATATGTCGTGAAATGCTGTCTTTAGAGTAAGGTTAAGTTAATAAATAAAATTTCTAAACTATCCTAATGCTAAATGTGTAATTTATTAAAAACGCCCTCTGGTGGCGAAATCTTGAAGTACTTTTATTTAATTTTTTTTTATCTTAAACAAATTCCCATCCCTTTATTATGTCTTTCACTAGATTTCACAACTTTATGAACAATAGTTTTGTTTGTAGACAACTTTAAAGGATGTGGATTAATTATGGACACCCTGTATATAAAAAAATAAAATAGAGATTTTCTTTTCTTTCTTAATTTGCTTCTTTGTTACAGAACTTTCCCTTTCTCATTATCTTGGTAAGCAGTCTATATTACGGTTTTAAATTTTGAAATATATATGTAACTAGACGGAGGCCCGCAACAGAACCATAAGAAATTTACCAATAATCAATATCTTTCTACAATCACCATTTCGGGATTTAATTATTTTCTGAAATTGGTTGTATATTTAGTTTAGAAATTTCAAATACTTTTTTAGATTAATATAATCACGGCGAGCGTCGATTACGGGGAATTTGTAATATTTTGTCATAGGTAACTTCAAATAGAAAATGTTTGCTTAATTAAACTGCAGAAAATCCTTGATTAAATAAGTCAAACTTTACAATTAAAATTTACTGATGTGAATGATGAAGTCTAAGAACCCTATCTGTCAAGTATACGCGACATACGTCGCGAACAGGTTAAACGTTTCGAAACAATCAGTTTTAAATATTACCTTTAAAAAGTTGCATTGGTAAAAGATTTTCTCGTAAATGCATTTCAGAGTAAATATATAAAGACAAATTTCATTCACTAAACAATAAAAAAAGTTGTACAATATTGTATAAAATACGTTAATTACCAGATATTTTGTATTGAATATAGAAATCTATATATATAAAAGCCGTTCTCTGTGTGTATGTCGTTTATACAAATCTACAATTTTTGACGGATTTGCACGAAACTTCATTTACATAGGCTATAGAACGTGGAAAAGAGCACTGTCTACTTTAAAAAATCATCAGAACACTATCTGGGAGCACGGCAGTGCGTCCGCCAAGTTCGCACAAGCCGTAAGCTACCTTTTCCTGAACCATTTCGGCATACTTTTCACCCCCTCATAACGTCGTTTTAGGGAGAGATACAGGAATTTTTCTTTTAGACACATGTTCGTATGGTCAAACTGAACTAAGGTTCCACGATTTCATGTTTCTATATTTAGTAGTTTTCGAAATATTAAATTCCGAAAAAGCGCTTTTTTGTCACTGACTCACTTCGCATCATCAAATAACTAAGGTACTTCTAAAAGTCGTAGAATCATGAAATTTTACAAGTAAGTTGGGTTTGTAGCACAATTAACCAGAAAAATCTGAAAACACAGAATTTCCGCCTCTAAACCCTTCAAACAGGGGGTGTTCATTTGGCCGTAAACAGTTCCTTGACACATTTAATTGTGCCAATGTTGGTCGCCAAAACTCGATTACAGAGTTTTGAAGGGAGTCACGTGATTTCAAGCAGAATAACATTTTATATATATGCTTTTCCAAAGATGTTTGTTAAATAGAAAAAATGAATATACCTAAAAATTTTAATCAGTATAGGTTATGATATATTTACGATATTAAAACAATAAAACATTTAACAAATTATAACCGCAATTCGGTACGTTTCCGATATAGTAGCCTTGGCGAAATACAGAAAATGGCCTTGACGAGAAAAGAAATTTGATAATAACGTATTTTCTGGCAACCTATTTACTATGTCATATACACAAGCAATTTTTTCCATATGTATACAATTTATTTAATGTAAGGAACCCGTTTATTTATTTTTATATACCAACATAAATAATTTGTATATAAAAAATAATATTTTATACATGTATAAATAAAATGTTTATATGTGTATAAATGCGTATATAAATAACATAAAAGTTCATCAGGCTTGTTTTCATAGTTGTTTATATCATTTGGCAACATATCTCAGTTTCTGAAGTCCGAATTGCGCCAAGATTTAAAAAAAAATGCCAAGGTCCCTATAGTGGAAAAATATCCTAATTCCATATGAAAGTTTTTAAATCTCCTTTTAATTAAATGAAATGTGTAACTAATAAACTGTCTTTAACGATGTGTGACAGATACGGCGTCCGAAGTCCGCTGCTAATGTTATTATATTGTATTATTAACCTACTTACTGTTAATTTATTGTTAATTTTAAATCTGTAAAAGAAAGATCATAGTTATACATAAGATATGTTGGTCGCCAAAACCCGATTACAGAAAATTAGCTTGAGTTATAAAGGTGTTACATGATTTCAAGCTGAATGAATTTTTATATGCTTTTACAAAAATTTTAATAAGGCATATCTTTCAGTTTATTCGTCCATCTTTCTATCTTTTACTTCCTTAAAACAAATTTTATTAATGACCTGGGGGCGTGTGCACTGATCATCACCTCATCGAGTTGACAGCTGAAATTTTAGATTTAGTTAAATATCGATTAGCGTATTGAAATGTAACTTGTCTGCCAAGTCGTATCTTTGTGGAAACCACCTACAGACCCGATTTTACGGGTTAATTGGTGGATTTTCCTTTGTGTTTTCCTGCACCCATTCCTCCATGTTTCCAAACTTTTGAATTCAGGAAAATACAATAGTAAACCTATCAGTTAACCACTAAAATTAGGTCTTCAGGTGGTTTCTACCAAGGTATGACTTAACAGACCAGTTGCATTTAAATATGTTAATCTAGTTTTAACTAATCCTAAAATTTCAGCTGTAAACTCGATGAGGTGATGGTGTGTGCAGATGCCTCCCGGTCTATTATAAATGTCGGAATTCTAATCTCAATAGCACTCTGGTCAATCTGGCAAATATCCCTACTATTTATGGAACACTATTCCTTTAAGTGCGTTTTAGTGATGTTAATGAACTTATGCATATGCATCATACATATTATACATATGCATGTAATACGTAATACATTTGCATCATTCATATTATAGGTATGTGTATAATACATAATACATATGCATCATTATGACGTCAGAGTAAACAAAACATTTTTTGACGCCAAATTTGAGAATTGACATGATATATTACCAAATTTGGCGAAACTTTGCTAAATGTCGCCAAGCTTGGCGAATATTTGACGCTAGTGGCTATTTTTCAATGAGTTAATTATTAATAAGTGCCATCTATTTTTATTTTTCCGCATATCATCTGAATAGTTAAATGATATAACGTACTAATACTATTTCCAAAGTGCTAATAGTTTGGTCACTGCTCAAAACCTCTGCTATTGTTATTATATTGTACTGTTATAATACTTACTGTGACTATGTTGTTAATCTTTATCCCGCTAAAACTTCTGTATCACATAAAGGGAATTTACGGAAACTATTAAAGCATTGAAACTGCCAGTTCTCCTTATGATTATTATAATTCTATAATATGTAACCTGTTAATCGATATGTACGTTAGAATGAATCTTCTATAACCCGGTTCCTCGATTTTAGTTTTCAGGCTTCGAATAAAATTAGCTAAAATCTTAAAACCATGGCACATTGACTAATTCTTCAACACGATCAGATGAGAAGAATGAGAGATTTTCAAATGGATCATGGCAGTGAGCCAGTAGACCTTCTATTCTTACGTAATCGAATCTACTGAAAAGGTTAACGTGAAACACAAAGATATTAGCATCAATATGGTTTAATGCAAATTCAGATATTGTCAAAGGATTTTATAAGAACCATTTCACTTGTACCCAGTCGTATCTGTTAAAATACAACAACTGACAGTGAGTCCAATTAGAAAAGATTACGTAATAGGATTAAAAATTTCCGCATTAGAGAACGAATCGTAACTGCTAAGGAAACATGCATAAGTGCGTTAAGAGATATTTGTTACGAAAGATGAAATACATAACCACACAAAATATATGATGTGCTTCCATGATCGTAAAGAGTTCTTGATTTCTCTATCAAAAGCTTCCGATTTGGCGAAAGAATGGGCAAGTAAATTAAATTATGAATAACAGTTATATGATGCAACGTTTAACATGGAATTAATACGGTAAATACTGCTTGCTAGAGGCGGCTAATACTTTAATATAAAAAGAAATAAAGTATAAATTTGTAAAGCTCAATAAAATAAATTTAGGTATTTTTATGTTTGCCGGGCGCAAGTGGCAAATCGCCAAATACTGTTCCCAACTCCCATTGTTCCTATTGCATTCATTTCATTTAAAGATATATACTTTTCAGTCATCTCATTTAAAATAGATGCATTTCCCTCATTTTATTTAATAGAATATTTAACATAGAAATAAATAAATAAATAAATAAGAAATAATAACATAAACCAAAATATTTTTTTTGAAAATCAAATCATTGTTTCTAATTTACACATGTGAAAAATAAAAAAATAAAATAAATTTAGGTATTGTTATGTTTGCCGGGCGCAAGTGGCAAATCGCCAAATACTGTTCCCAACTCCCATTCTTCATATGGCATTCATTTCATTTAAAGATATATACTTTTCAGTCATCTCATTTAAAATAGATGCATTTCCCTCATTTTATTTAATAGAATATTTAAGATAGAAATAAATAAATAAATAAATAAGAAATAATAACATAAACCAAAATATTTTATTTGAAAATCAAATCATTGTTTCTAATTTACACATGTGAAAAATAAAAACTGCTATTGGCGAAAAACAAAAGGCTAATGAGGAGATTTGCTCCCGGCTAACATAAAAGTACCGAAATTTAAGTTTTTTCATATTAATATGGTTTAGAATAACAAACTTGAAAAAACATACAAAAAGTAGTGATATCCCAACAAAAAGTTTTCGTTAAAAAAAAAAAAATGCCAAGTTCTCCTTAATGTTTCAGCCAGAAAAAGTAGTGATATCTAAAGTTCGCACAAGTTAAAAGCCAAACATCCCAAATCTTTTATTGAAAATGGCTTCCTGCGACTTGGCCGTTAATGCCTTCGAGAGAGTTTTTCAAATTTTAAAATATGTACAAATGCCAACATGCCAACTACATTTTTTGATTATTTTAGGCATTTTGTGGCACAGAGTACAGAAATAAAATACACATTTGAAAAAAGCATTTAAACAACTTCAGTCTATTTAAATGCTTAGAAGTTGCAAATAACAAAATACATGCAGGGGCGTCACCATGGGGGGGTATGGGGGGGAACCCCCCCCCCCAATATATGTGAAGTTGGAATATTTGAGCTTAGAGTTGGGAAATTCTAGATTTTTGAGACATTTTCTTTTTTTAAAGTAATAGTTAAAAAAATAGGAAATTTGTATTGTTTTGGTGATTATTTTTAGTACTGCAACAGTAAACAATTTAAATTATCAAAAGAAATACAAAAAGAAATTAGCCACACTCAGTGTATCATTGTATTTTTCTGTTCTACAAAAATATTGTACATCTACCAGACCTAAATTTCTCTACTCCTGTCCATCAATAACTGATTAACCAGTTCCATTATTTCCTCCAAAATTTTGTTCCTTTCTCAAAAATTTCACCCTACCTCCCCTTCTCCTCCCAAAAGAGAATCCAGCTATTTTAATCCAAAGGGATTGCAGCTTCTTTTGAAAATTGGAGATCACTTGTAGCACAACAGAAAAGAATGTAGTAACCTGCTTGAAACACAGCTATGTGCAAGAAGATTTGATGAGTTTCACAACTTTTTTGACTAATTGTGCGATTTTTGGGCAATATTTTACTTATTCTCGTGATTTTTTTGTCGCAAAAATTAATTAACCCTTCGTTGTCAATTAAAAAGCGTTATATGAGCAAATGCGGATATAAGAAGTCGTTAGTTTAGATAAATCTGTCACATTTTACTTTTATTTGTGTGCGGAAATATATATCAGTCCTGTTCGTTTATATTCATATGTGTTTATAAAATTTTAAACCAAAAGCCCAGTATTCTATGTTTAAAGCTGTTATAAAAAGTTACTATAAATCTCAGCACGAAGAAACCCTTCATAATAGGAAAAGAGTTTTCTTGCAAGATTTTGGAGCATCTAAAAATCCATTCGAGGATGAAAAAGGTAAAAAATGGACGATTTTAATTTGGAACAGAAATATGACCGTGAAAGCAGTCCATTTCCTTACAGACAAGCTCACAAACAATTATGAATATAGGATGTGACTGGAGAAGCTGAGTTCCGAAAGCACTGTAGGAAAACGGTTTCACCAAAGGCAATAAATAAAAATAATAGCACAGCAATGGACATTGATACACATAAGTTTTACAGTAATGAATTACAAGAAATACAAGAAAATTTCAGGAATTTAGTAATGGGCTTAAATGACAATGTTCCCTATATCAAGAGAATATTGCAGCAATGCATTCCATATTTAAATTACAATTGTGCAAGAGAAAAGTTAATAATTTTTACACCTGGATATGAGAAACCGGATGTACATGACTTGCAGAGTCAAATAGAAATAAATCAAATCCTAACTCACTTAACAAGCTTTTTAATCATGCCATGAAATTCAAAGACTATTTGCGTCACGCCGTCAAATTATATACTTGTACCTTAACTTTCACAGCAGCTTATCTTTATGGGGTTGCATCTAATGAAAGAATCTTTAGTCAAATAAAAATTTTAAAAATATAGGGGAACGTCCATTGTTACTCTTGTGACCATTAGAGCAAATTTTCACAAATACGTCCAATTATTTTATTATAAAATATAATTAAAACAAAAATTAATATAACCAGTTAAATACAATTATGTTCCACTCGCATAAAATATATCTAATTTGTAACAAAAAGCATTTCCCTTGTCTATATAATCAATCAAAATTTTGTTACTCTTGTGACCAGAGTGTCACAAGAGTCATTTAATATATACATAAATAAAATGCTTTTCGTTACAAATTAGATATATGTTGATGTGTGGAATACAGTGGTATTTAGCTGGTTATATCAATTTTCATCTTAATTATATTTTGTAATAAAATAATTAGAATTATTTATGAAAATTTGCTCTAATTATCACAAGAGTAACGAATGGATGTTCCCATATATTGCAAGCTACAATGAGGGATGACAGACTTGACAGCCTAATGCTTTTAAAATATGAAAGTGAAATAGGGAATTTTATTAAACTAAGCGATGTTATTAACAGGTGGGCTTCTTTGAAGACCAAAAGAATTAATATTAAGTTAAAACTAGTCGGATGTGCCAATCCCAAAGTTTTCTTCTACTTCATACCTGTTAATGCCTCAAAATTTGCAATCACAGTGCCAAAATTAAATGACAATTCTTTGCCTATAACAACAAACTCTAAAGGTATAGATTTGCTGAATTGTGTGCATTTAAAAAGGAGATATAAACATAGCATTTTTCAAACAAATCATTGAATTTTGGCACCCAGCCTCTTAGATGTCTGCAACCAAAATTCCTTATTCAAAGTGCACAAAAGCGATAGCTTTGGACGGTATAGACCCAAGCCTAATAAGGATCTATTTATGTGGAAGTGCTACTTATGTGGAATATGAAGTTTGACTAAATTCGTGCATTAGTTTTTGAGATACAGCTATCGCAAAATCGTGAAAAATGTTGCATAGCAGCGCCATCTGCTATATGATATACATAAAAAGCTAATCTGCATCAAATTATGTCAAGGTTTAACAGAATTTGATGTTTGATCAAATTACGTGCAATAGTTTGAGATATAATTATCGCTAAAATCATGTAAATCGTGAAAAATGCCGCATAGCAGTGCCACCTGTTGGACGATTTACACCAAAAACATATTAGCACCAATTTTTATCAAGGTACAGTCAAACCTCGTTAACACGAACTGTTTCTGATTGCCTCGTCCAGTTGTATGTAATGTAGTTAAGTTCCGATACCACGAACTATTTTTAATATGAACAAAATAAGTTTCCCCTTGAGTGTTCGCGTTAACGAGGTTCGACTGTATAAGTAAATCTCTAAATTTTATTAAATTTCGTGCATTAGTTCTTGTGTTAAAGCGTCCACAAAATTTGTATCACATATAGACAGACAAATATCTTCTAAAAAAAGTCGAATCATGTTTAGGACTTACTAAAACGTATAAATCAGTCTAAAACTGGAAGTCAAATTTTTTCACGAATCCAATACTTCTTCTTGTAAAGATATAAGAAAGTAAAAAGCGTATTAATTTTTTTAGTAAACAAACCCATAATTAGAATTTTTATGTTTTCAGTTTCAGAATTTTTCTTTGGAAAGGAATTTTTTATGCAAAAGTATCATTATAATTATTACACACGTTGTGCATATCATTTTAGTCGAAAATTGGAGCAATTTGTTTCAAGTTGGGAAATTTTCGAATTCTCCCCCCCCCCCCCCCGAAAAAATATCTGTGGCTGCGCCCCTGAATACATGTATTCAGGAGATAATATCCCTAATTGCTAAAACATAATTAGTATCAGCTTTTAACAGTTTATAAATCGAATACCTCTTAATGTATG
Organism: Maratus speciosus; assembly: GCA_963932465.1. NCBI lineage: Eukaryota > Metazoa > Arthropoda > Arachnida > Araneae > Salticidae > Maratus > Maratus speciosus. The sequence continues at coordinate 399,802,026 of OZ010786.1, forward strand.
CAAACAAACTATCCTAAATGTTCAAACGAAAAAAATCTCTTTCGTCAATACACAAGATTTCAATATTATACAATAAATATAATGTAACATATTGTGAGATTTGAAGTAAGTAAATTTTGTTTTATTTCTTGGGTTTTAAGTTAATGAATTTAGCTGTAGACAGACCGTACAAAATGGCAATTAAACCACAAGTGGACTAAATGATCTGTAATCAAAACTAATGTTTGTTGAAACTGAATGGTAGTTATCAGAAATCTTTTACGTATAATGTTTTTATGTGAATTTGCATCTTTGCATTCTAATATTACTTTTAATATTTAAATAATTCATAATTGCGTAATTTCCAATCATTAATTTTGAAATGCTGTAGAAGGAATTAACGGCCAAGTCGCAGGAAGCCATTTTCAATGAAAGATTTGGGATGTTTGGCTTTTAACTTGTGCGAACTTTAGATATCACTACTTTTTCTGGCCGAAACATTAAGGAGAACTTGGCACTTTTTTTTTTTTTAGCGAAAACTTTTTGTTGGGATTTATCCCTTTTTTCTACCATGTTCCGTAATTTAACATTATAGAAATATATCTTTTTAATTTTCTAATTAAATCGTTTCTTTCTCGTTGCCACACCCTAAAAAATGACACAATAATGTGAAAAAAGTGACGATAACGCGTTGCTATATTTTTGCATTTTTGAAATTGACGTCATTCTAAACAGAAAACGCACATTATTTATCTACTTATAATAAAAGCTGAGATCACGTGACCGACGGAACGATGCCGGTGCGAACCACTCTGATCTGCGAAACGACCGTAGCTAAACGCCATGTTAGGCTTAATGAAAAACATATCTTAACATATGACAGCTAAATGATAATTTTTTCTACTTGAAATCATGTCTGTTCAGCATATTTTCACTAAAACATGTATATCATATCCATTTATAATGTATTAAGCTCCAAAGTGAAAATAAGCTATTATAAACATCAGATTACTAGATATCAACAAAAGAACACTGTTGCCATTCACAATTTCTGAATATTGAAACAAATGAATGACTCTTTGAGCGCTTCATTAAAAAAAAATACAGGTTAACTATCTGATTTGGTTCTTAAAATATTTTTAGAAGCTTATTAAAGTCTTTAAATATTTTAATTTTGTTTCAAACCTTCAAAAAGTATTTTTGCATCCATCTATCGTCAATTAATATAAACAATCGAAGTTTGTTAAAAATACAAGTTAATATTTGCATATAATTAGCATATTAAAATTAATGTGAAATTTTCAGAAATTACATTTCACTTTGCTAATCATTATTATTATTGTTGCAAAAAAAAAAAAAAAAAATGTGAGTCATTCACATTGAAGAATCATTCATCAGAATTATCTAAATGCTGCTTGGTCTGCGAAACGACCGTAGCTAAACGCCATGTTAGACTTAATGAAAAACATATCTTAACATATGACAGCTAAATGATAATTTTTTCTACTTGAAATCATGTCTGTTCAGCGTATTTTCACTAAAACAGGTATATCATATCCAATTATAATGTATTAAGCTCCAATGTGAAAATAAGCTATTATAAACATCAGATTACTAGATATCAACAAAAGAACACTGTTGCCATTCACAATTTCCGAATATTGAAACAAATTAATGACTCTTTGAGCGCTTCATTAAAAAAATACAGGTTAACTATCTGATTTTATTCTTAAAATATTTTTAGAAGCTTATTAAAGCCTTTAAATATTTTAATTTTGTTTTAAACCTTCAAAAAGTATTTTTGCAGCCATCTATCGTCAATTAATATAAACAATCGAAGTTTGTTAAAAATACAAGTTAATATTTGCATATAATTAGCATATTAAAATTAATGTGAAATTTTCAGAGATTACATTTCACTTTGCTAATCATTATTATTATTGTTGCAAAAAAAAAAAAAAAAAAAAAAAATGTGGTGAGTCATTCACGTTGAAGAATCATTCATCAGAATTATCTAAATGCTGCTTTGATGTTTTGAACAACACGCGGTGGATTTGAATTTATTCAATCAAATCAGTTTTTATTTTTGTTTTCTATAGTTTAAGGATCTTTTTAGCGATGCCTGATGAAAATGATGAAACACCGATTGAACGTAGACGGCGATTAGCTAGAGAAAGAAAGTCGAGGTGGCTTGCTCGACAATCACAAGCAACATTAGACCGTATAAGGGAAGAAAATAGCCAACGTCTTCAAAGTCAACGAGCTGAGATCAGAGCCAGTCAACAAATCGAAAATAAAGCAATTCAAATAGACCACGGACCAGACCAGAGAGCACTGACTGTTTCTGAAACTGAAGGTGATATTGAAAGTCACAGTTGTGGTTCTTTAGACTCTATCTGCCAATACTGTCAGGCACTTCATTTTCCATCTGAAAGATTAAGTCGTGGAAATTTTAAGAGCTGTTGTCATAAAGGAAAAGTTAAACTTCCTCCACGTCAAACTTTTCCACTTTTTTTGAAAGATATTATGAGCAACCCAAATTCACCAGACTACAGAAATTTTCATGAAAATATACGCTGTTACAATAGCGCTATTTCTTTTGCTTCAATGGGTGCAAAATTAGCTGCAAATGTTCCAGGTCGTGGACCTTACTGTTTTCGGGTGCAAGGACAAATCTATCATGTCACTTCACACTTACACCCTCAAGAAGGTGAACAAAGGAAATTTGCTCAATTATATGTGCTTAATACAAGTCAGGCTGTTCAAGAACGCTTAAACATTCCTCAAAATGAAAAGTGTTTACGTCATATTTTGAGGCAGTTAGATCTCATGATGCAGGAAATAAACCCATTTGCTCAAGCTTACAAAATGTTATATGAAATTGAAAGACAGAGTCATGAACAAGCAACGAGAGATAATCTACCAGTACCAAATGTTCACATGTTCTTGCGTAGAGATAGGCACTCAGATCAAAGACGATACAATTTGCCGACAGCAAATGAAGTTGCCATGGTATTCCGAAATGAAGATGGAGAACCACCATTTGAAAGAGATATCAGAATTTATCCTCGCACTCCTGAGCACAGCACTAATAATTTTGTTCCTTTAAATATTTTGAGTCCAAACTTGGATCCTATGACATATGCAATTTTTTATCCACATGGTGAAGCTGGCTGGCAATCAAATTTGGTGCTTGATCGCTATCCTGGATCTGCTGAAGGTTTACGAAAAAACGTATCAATGCTTCAGTATAAAGTGGCACAAACTGCCATTAGACGTGGTGAATTCAACCCTATTTTGTATGGAGGGCCACTTACTCAACAGTGGGTTATTGATTCATACCTTCAAGTTGAAGCAAACAATCTAAATTTTGTCAGGCAGCAACAATCAAAATTACGATGTGAAGAGTATGCTGGACTTGTGGATTACGTTTGTCAAGCAGCAGCAAATGCAAATTTACCAGCTGGAAGAGCTATTATACTGCCATCTTCTTTTCAAGGCTCCCCTCGAAACATGCGTGAAAGGTATCATGATGCCATGGCAATTGTTACAAAATTTGGCAAACCAGACATTTTTTGTACTTTTACATGTAATCCCAAGTGGCCTGAAATATTGAATAACTTGCCTGATGGACAGACATCATGTGACAGACCAGATTTAGTAGCACGCGTGTTTCATATAAAATTACATGCACTATTAAATGATATCACAAAAGGGGAACTCTTTGGAAAATGTCTTGCATACGTATATACAATTGAGTTTCAAAAACGTGGACTACCCCATGCTCATATTCTTTTGATCCTTGCACAGGAATTCAAATTCCATGATGCTTCACAGATTGATAGAGTCATAGTGGCAGAGCTTTCAGTTCATCACCCTCGATTACATGAAATTGTTTCGAGGGCAATGATACATGGCCCATGTGGAACTCTTAACCCGAAATCACCTTGCATGGAAAACGGTAACTGTAGCAAGAATTTTCCAAAAACATTCCAGCCTGAAACTCGAGTCAATGTTGATGGTTACCCATTTTATCAACCCCGTGAAGATAATAGTGTAATTATTAATGGAATACCTGTTGATAATCGTTGGGTTGTGCCGTACAATCCTACACTCTTGCTTAAGTACGACTCTCACATTAACATAGAAGCATGCACCAGTATCAAATCTGTAAAATATATTTACAAGTATATTTATAAAGGTTATGATTCAGCTAATGTTGTCATTCATGAAAACAACAATCAACATGAATTTCTACATGATGAAATTTCAAATCATGTGAATGCCAGGTATGTTAGTGCACCTGAGGCAATGTGGCGTCTCCTTGAATTCAAAATGCATAATAAATCACATTCTATAATAAGACTTGCCATCCATCTGCCACATCAACAGATGGTTTACTTTCAACAAGGTACGGAAAATGCAGCACTTAATCAAAATCGTGACACTACTCTCACAGCTTGGTTTAAATTAAATATTTCAGATCCAAATGCAAGACAATACCTATATGCAGAAATACCTCTTCATTATGTGTTCGAAAAAGGTGTTTGGAAACCACGACAACGTGGAGAGGAAAAAATTTTGGCTAGAATGTATTCTGTTTCTCCAAAAGACATCGAGCGTTACTGCCTTCGTCTACTTTTGCTCAAAATTCCTGGAGCAGCGAGCTTTGAGGACTTGCGAACTTTCGAGGGTGTTATCTTGCCCACATTCCTTGAAGCAGCCTGTCAAAGGCAGCTTTTGGCTGATGATCAGGAATGGGACAGATGTTTATCAGAAGCCTGCATTTTTCAAATGCCTGCACAGCTCAGGCAAGTATTTGCCTTCATTTGTCTTTTTTGTAATCCATCAAATCCTCTTGAATTATGGGAAAAATTTAACGATTCTTTGTGTGAGGATTTTAGGATGAATTTCAATGATTTTATGGCACAACAACATGCTTTACACAGTATTCAAGCAATATTCAGGAGCCATGGTGTTACCTTAAGTACACTTAATTTGCCAACACCCAGTCCACTGGATTATCAAGATCCAGTTTTAGTTTATAACCACATTAGTGAAGCCTCTGATGGTATTGAAAAAATTGCATCTTTGAACTTGCAGCAAAAAGAAGCTTTTTCAAAAATCATACAAGCAATTGACAATGAGCAAATAACTCCACGATGTTTCTATTTGGATGGTCCAGGTGGATCAGGTAAGACATATGTATATAATACTCTTTTGGCCTTTATACGGGGACGTGGTGAAATTGTTCTTCCTTATGCCAACACTGGTATTGCTGCCATTTTGTTAAAAGGAGGAAGGACCGTTCATAGTGGATTTAAACTACCGGTTCCAATATTGGAAACTTCAACATCTTCAATGCGTCTCACATCAGACGAAGCAGTAACTATCCGTCAAGCAAAGATCATCATTATTGATGAAGCTACAATGATGACAGTTCATGCTTTACGTTGCATAGATGCTCTGTTAAAAGAGCTAATGGGAAATGAAAAACCATTTGGCAATAAAGTTATGTTGTTGGGAGGTGATTTTCGTCAAACATTGCCAGTCGTTACACGTGGTACAAAAACTCATATAATTGAAGTTTGTATTAAATCAAGTCCACTTTGGGAACATTTTTTTCATTTGAAACTGTCACAAAATATGCGTTCTGAAGGTCAAAATGAGTTCAACCAATGGCTGTTAGATATTGGTGAAGGAAAAACTTTATCTGTTCAAAATTTACCATGTGATATCATACAAATTCCCTCTAACATGCTATGTACTGGTTCAATCGTTGCAGAAATGTATGGAAATGAAATTGATACAAACTACATTCAGGAACTTTCCTCAAAAATTATTTTGACCACTACTAACAAGGATGCAATGAAATTGAACAACGAAGTTATGAATCTTCTTCCTGGAGCCGCATCTGAATTTTACAGTGCAGATTCATTCGAGTCAGATTTATCAGAAGGTGAGACAAACTTTTCGCAGGAATTTTTGAATGAACAAACTCCCTCTGGAATGCCTCCCCATAAATTAATATTAAAAGTTGGTGCTATTGTGATGCTTCTTAGGAACATGAATCCTAAAAATGGTTTGTGCAATGGCACCAGGTTAATTATTCGAGGCCTATATCGACATTTCCTGGATTGTGAGATCTTAACTGGTGCTAATAAAAATGATAGAGTCTTTATACCAAGAATTGACCTTACACCAAGTGATACAAATCTTCCATTTAAACTTATCCGGAGGCAGTTTCCTATTATTATTGCTTTTGCAATGACTATCAATAAATCGCAGGGACAAACATTCAACAGTGTTGGTCTACATTTAGAGGAGCCAGTCTTTTCGCATGGTCAACTTTATGTTGGACTATCACGATGCAAAGAACAAAATAAAATAAAAGTATCCATCCGTAATACAAATCTGCAAGGGCAACTTTTGTCAGATAATAGGGTGTTCACAAAAAATATAGTTTTTCCAGAGATTCTTTTCTAGAAAAAATACTTACCCCAATAATTCACATGACTAAATAGCTCTATGGTGTTAGTATCTGTTGTATTATTAATGAAAAAAGTGTTTTAATTGCATCTAATTTTCTGTTATATTTGAAGGGCTCCCTCTCGAAGCTTATATTCTCAAGGCGAAATGATTTTGCTTTATGCTTCTACTGGTATTGCTGCCATTTTGTATGTCATTTTTGAATGGGGGATTATATATTATATTCTTGAAGCAACTTCACAATATGTTTCTTATTATTTTTGCGAAAAACTACATTATAAGCATACAATTTGCTGTGTTATTTGATGTGTTAGAATTTTGATTTTGTTTAATATTGCTGCTGAACTGTACACTGAAAGGTAAATTCTTTTTTTTTCTAACCTGTATTGTGTAAAATATAAACTTTGTCTGATAGTAGAGTGTTTACAAAATATATATATTTTTTAGAAAACTTTATTGTACTACTAATGGAATAAGTGCTTTAACTGCATGTAATTTCTGTAATTTATGAATTATTGCATATATTATACATTGATATTCGAATAACTTTTTACAGATCAGTTTTAAATTCATATGCTTAAAAAATGAAATTCTTACAACTACTCGGTATTGGCTCAGTACTCGGCCAAAATTTCGCCATTTAACGAGTACTTGGTATGCCTCTATAAAAAATCAATTGGTTTAAACCGTGCCAAGCCTGTTAATCCATCAGCTTAAAAAGAAATGTTGAGCTTAAAAAATAGCTGAAATTTACTTTAAGTCTCTAGATTTATGATATTTGTTGCATAATTTTATTATATTTTCTTTATAAATGGAAATTTTGCTTATTTTATGGCATATTGTTATTTCTTATGATAGTAGGCTTAGTCTAGCATTGTTAAATCATAGTAAATTTTAATTTGCTGCAAGCACAGAAAATTTTACTTCTGTGGTCAACACTAATTATGTTAAGTCCACATTTATTGTTGTACAATTTTGTGATTTTTGACACTTTTTTCCTACTGTGAATTAAGAAACTAATATTCTCAGGCTGAAATAATTCTGCTTCATACTACTGGCATTGTTGCCATTTTGTTGTGTCATTTATGGGGAGTTATATACTGGATTCTTGAAGTATTCAACTTCGCAATATGTTTGTCATGTTATTTTTGGTAAAAACCACATTATATTCATAAGTGTACAATTTGCTATCTTATTTTATGTGCTATCATTTTGAATTTGTTTAACATTGATGTTGAACTTTACACTAAAAGGCAAATTCTTCTTTCTCTAACTTATATAGTATTATGTAAAATGTGTATATTTTTTTAAATCTTTCTTTATTAGAAAAATGTCTTTTTTCTGTCATTTTTGATGAACTGCTTTCTTACTTTGAATTGAGTAGCTAATATTCATAAACATACAATTTTCTGTCACTTTTTATGTATCTTTCTGCTTTATATTTGCTTTTTATTATACTGGAAAATATTGTTCTTCAAGAAATGCTAAAATATATACTCTATCATACTAGGGGCGCACAACCTTTTTATGAGAAGGTCCATGTATGAAAATGTCTGGGTTGTTGAAGGCCACATCAATAACACAGAGAAAATTCTCTTTTTTTTTGGGGGGGGGGAGGAATCTGTGGCCTATAATCAAATGAAAAACATGATTTCAAAGGGAAGGCAGTTTTTCATCACCCATTCGACAACATTTGAGATTTTTCTACACCCAATCAACAAATCTTGAGAATTTCATGTGCCTGATCAACGAAATTTGTGTTTTCTCAAGCGCACGATTGGCGAAATTCACGGTTTTTTCTGCGTGCAATTGGAGATTGTGACTTCTCCGGGCTCGATCAATGAAACTCGCGATTTCTCCTGGCCCAATTGACGATATTTGCAATATTTTTTAAATTGTGACTGACAAAATTCTCAGCTTGGGAATTTCCTATGTGGATATCTATGGTATTGGCTGGTCGATTCACGGAATTCGTGATTTTTAACTGGCTGTGACGAAACTTGCAATTTTTTCACGAGACAAAATGTCAAAATTCATGATTTTTTTCTGCCATTCATGACAAAAATTGCAATTTTTTCCAGTTATAAATTTAAGAAATTCATTCATGGACCACAAGTTGTGCATCTCTACTATACTATCATACTATTAACCTAGACAATAATTTAAAACTAACAAAATTGTAATGTTTTGTGCAATCGTTAAACCACTTCCGAATCTCGATTTGATTTTGTTTATGTAACATAATGATTAGCAATGTGATGTGTCAAGTTCTTTAAAAACTCATTGATAATACTTTTTTTTACAGAAAATTTCACACATGGATTATTTTGTTTAATATTTAATTTGAATGTTTTGTCGTTGAACCATTTGAAAAATGGATTATTTAGTCAATATCCTGTCATTTTTGACGGGGGTATATACTAGTATATAAAATAAAAACTTCAACTATAAGCGCGGTAAAATGACGTAGCACCTTAATTTAATCGTTTTTTAAAATTAAAATATCTACTTTAATACAAACAGTCAAATTTCATGAAAACAATTTATGAACAAGAAAAAAAAGGCTAGATATGACCTCACATTCCATAAAATCTTTTCAATGTGTAGTCAACTCACCGTAAATAAATGGCTCCTATATTTTGTTTACTTCTTCGATTGTATACTACAGCCATAATCTGTTAAGTTCGTGTTTTATTTTATGTTATTTTTGGCGTTTTAATTTCGTTTGCAAATTTAGTTATTGAACATTACACGAAAACAAACAAATTCTAAATTAGTTACAATGTTTTTGAACAATTAAGTTAATATTTTGTAATTGGATTGCAAGCATATTTAAAAAATATGCATGCATGAAAATTACTTTAAAATCCATAAAAAAAATCTGTAAATTGAGATAAACATTACAAACAAATCTTACTGAAAGTAGTTTTGTTTTCTATAAGACGTTGAAACAATAGAATGTGCGAGGTTTAGAGGTTAAATTGCAGTAAAAGGGAAATTAATTATTGTGTTAGATTGTTGCCACAGAAAATATGATACCAGGTTACTCATAGACATGTCTTTTCTTTATATTATTGCATTAAGAGTAAACGGTTTCATTTTTCGTAATCGGGTTGCACGTACCTTTAAAAATATCCACGCTTAAAAATTACTTTAAAATCCATTAAAATCAGAAAATTGAGATACAATTTTGAAACAAATTTCATTTGAAAGAACTTTTAGGTAGATTTCGTAAGAAATACTACCTATTGCAGTCGTTACCATGGTGCGACTTTTGAAAAATTCCTTCATAACTTTTCATTATAGGACCCCAGGAACCCCAAACCACCCCCACCTAAAAAGTTTATATATATATATATACATATATATAACAGTGGCGTGGCGTCCGGTCATCGCTGGATGCGGCGATGACCAAGCAATATTTTAAAACTCTTAATAAGCTTTTAAAACTCTACGATCCAGTTTTAGCAGAACATTTGGAGTTCATGTATAAGTGAAGGTAAGATTTAAAGTTTCTTTTTTTAACATTCAACCATTGAATTTTAGAGTTAATAATTTTTCACCACAAACTTAAATAATTGCGATGACCACCGAAAATTTTCACGCCACGCCACTGATATATATATATATATATATATGTATGTATGTATGTACTAAATTTTGTCCGCACGATAAAAGTCGCAATTATGCACGAATCATCTTCAAACTCGCCAACAACTTTGAGATGGCTAATATCTCGGCGGGGATTGAAAATGGGCGAAATCGGCCCAAGAGGGTGGAAATGGGGAGGGTTCAAAATTTTGAATACTGTCTTAACATGATTCAGATAAAACCAGCTCTTACACAACAATGGCAGGAAAAAAAAATCCCTGCCGGCTCGGGCCTACAGGCGGAGGTAGATTTCGATGTTAAGTACTAAATTCTCCAACAAAACTTAAATCAAGATTAGAGATAAAACCCAGTTTCTTCACAAAGAGCGAGCTGTAGGGAGCTAAACTTTTTGTGAAAATTGTAATATACACGAATACACACACACATATATATGGAATAGGTTTAAAAAAATGGCTACAAAAAATTCAGAGAACCTTAAAGTGTTAAAATATGTTAATATTTCCATAGTCGGGTTTTTATCATGTTTTAATACGTTTCTTCAAACTTACATGGCGTTACATATTCACCTGCTGAGGTCCATTATATTTCCAATATGACGCAATATACATTTTAATTTGTCAAACTATTTATTTTGAGTTTTCATGCTGAAATCTTTCTCTAGGAAACTTATGACGTAATATTCAATTTGTTTTCAATTTGTCAAACTATTTAATTTTACACGTGAAAATTTTGCAAAAGAAAAGTAATTGTTGTGGTGAGAATTTTATTATTTGTTTTTTTTTTAATTGTTGGCAACTGCTATAACGAAAAACTTTTATTTTTTTCCTGCCATTGTTGTGTAAGAGCTGGTCTTGTCAGAATCATGTTAAGACAGTATTCAAAATTTTGAACCCTCCCCATTTCCACCCTCTTGGGCCGATTTCGCTCATTTTCAATCCCAGCCGAGATATTAGCCATCTCAAAGTTATTGGCGAGTTTGAAGATGATTCGTGCATAATTGCGACTTTTATCGTGCGGACAAAATTTAGTACATACATACATACATATATATATATATATATATATAAACTTTTTAGGTGGGGGTGGTTTTTTGTTCCTTGGGTCCTATAATGAAAAGTTATGAAGGAATTTTTCAAAAGTCGCACCATGGTAACGACTGCAATAGGTAGTATTTCTTACGAAATCTACCTAATAGTTTTTCGTTATAGCAGTTGCCAACAATTAAAAAAAAACAAATAATAAAATTCTCACCACAACAATTACTTTTCTTTTGCAAAATTTTCACGTGTAAAATTAAATAGTTTGACAAATTGAATTGTACGTCATAAGTTTCCTAGAGCAAGATTTCAGCATGAAAACTCAAAATAAATAGTTTGACGAATTAAAAAAATATGTGTATTGCGTCATATTGGAAATATAATGGACCTCAGCAGGTGAATATGTAACGCCATGTAAGTGTGAAGAAACGTATTAAAACATGATAAAAACCCGACTATGGAAATATTAACATATTTTAACAATTTAAGGTTCTCTGAATTTTTTGTAGCCATTTTTTAAACCTATTCCATATATATGTGTGTGTGTATTCGTGTATATTACAATTTTCACAAAAAGTTTAGCTCCCTACAGCTCGCTCTTTGTGAAGAAAATGGGTTTTATCTCTAATCTTGATTTAAGTTTTGTTGGAGAATTTAGTACTTAACATCGAAATCTACCTCCGCCTGTAGGCCCGAGCCGGCAGGGATTTTTTTCTATTCGATATTGTAAAAAATGAAATTGTGTGATGTTTAGAAGTTAGAAAAATTGCAGTAAAGGCGCAATTTACGGGTTACAATTTATGGGGCACAATTTATGCGCACTGACATAGTGTTTGTACTTTATATATATACCATGCAAACGAAAATTTCACTAAATGCTGCGCGATTTGATGGATTTTTTTTTTTCGTATTGTGAGGAAAATCACATATTTTTCTCTTACATCCGGCAAAGATAACGCGCATTCTGTTATTAAAGCTCAGGAATTTTACTATGGTTGCGAGACAATAGCGTCATGTTTTCTGATTGCCTTTTTAACGTTTTGTGGATGGGAATGAATGCACAAGTTTCAGTTATTGTGATTGCCGTATTATTTCGTTTTAATTTATTTTCCTTGGAAGGCTCCTTATAATTGACACGGGCGAAGCCGGGTAGTTCTGCTAGTATTAATATAAAAAAAGTTAACACAAAAAAGAAAAGAAGTTATATTTGTATTTTGAATTTTTAAATGAGATCTTTTTGAAAACTAAACAAACATTTTCATTTCTTTTTCTATTTTACATGTATTACTTTCATTTTTAGATTACAAAAACATGAAAGAAAAAAAGACTAAAAAGTTGGAACAATATGGGTTAATGACTACTCTCAAAGTGCCTCCCTGTAGAGCGTATACCCCCAGTTGAGATCCGCTGGTCTAGAATATCGAAAAGAGATTTTTCCTTTGTTCAGAAAATTATGCAGGCATATTTCTTAATTTTTTTTAAATTTTAGCCTAATTTTTTATGGAATGTACTTTGTATAATATATTCAGACGTCAATGCATCAAATACGTTTTTCAATGCCAAATAAGCATGGACATTTATAAATAGTCGTTCTCTAGATGTAGGCCAACAACTAACATTGTATGCTACTTATTTTTTTTTAATGGCTCCAGAATTCTTTTTCATCCATCTTATGTTCATTTGCAATATTACATTAATTAAAATAATTCTCTTTGTTTCTCTCTATTTAGAAAAAAGCAATTAAAACTGTTGACATTGCTTACGCTGAAGCAATAAATTAATTTTCTGTGACCGAGGATCTTTCTCGAGTAATATTAAGAAAATTAATACATATAAAAAGATGAAAATAGGTAGTTTTGTGGAGAAATGTTCGACAAACTGTCTGAAGCAGAGAGTTTTTAAATCGAAGAATTATTTTAAACAGCCATATAAAAGAGAAAGCAATTAAAATAATTCTGTTAAAGTTTTATAGGAATAAAAATGATGTATAGTAATTTAACCGCCTTTTGCTGGGACATACTTGACAAGCTTGCGGTGTGCAGTGTGCAATTAGTTTTTTTTTAATTTGACTAATTTTTTGAAGGTATTTTAAAAATTTATTAAAATTTTCATTAATTCAATAGATTTATTTTATATTTAGAAAAGGTCATTTGCTTAAATTTTTGCCAAATTGTAATACAGCCCAAAGAATAATATTTCCTTTCAATAAAAAAATGTACGTATTTACAAGTGAGTATTAAAAAAGAACGAAAACCTTACAATAATTAAATTATTACATTCAAAATGGGGAAAATTACGTCATATATTAAAACTATATATTTAAAATAATTTTCTTATGGACACTATTGATGTGACGCCACAATGGGAATCACATGCAGTGACGGAACAGTGGCGCAGAAGTTGAGCGATTGTCACCACCAATTTTTTATAGTATTCTTCGCCTTCAAAAATCTCAGAAATTCTGTCCTGAAGTTAGATAAAGAATACTAATAAAATTTTGCGGTGAAAATTGATTCTCTCCTGCTACACTGTTCCATCACTGCACATGAAGTTAAAATAGCGCGGCTAGCAAGTTTGTTCATATATTTTTACACTTCATGTGGTATAAATACAAGTATGCACGCGTAAAATACTTTAGATGTATTTTGTATGAATTACTATTCGATAAATATTGATGTGACGCCACAATGGAAATCACAAGCAGTAATGGAACAATGGGGCAGCAGTTGAGCGATTGTCACCACTAAATTTTTATAGTATTCTTCGCCTTCAAAAATCTCAGAAATTCTGTCCTGAAGTTAGATAAAGAATACTAATAAAATTTTGCGGTGTCAATTGATTCTCTCCTGCTACATTGTTCCATCCCTGCACATGAAGTTAAAATAGCGCGGCTAGCAAGTTTGTTCATATATTTTTACACTTCATGTAGTATAAATACAAGTATGCACGCGTAAAATACTTTAGATGTATTTTGTATGAATTACTATTCGATAAATATTGATGTGACACCACAATGGGAATCACATGCAGTGATGGAACAGTGGGGCAGCAGTTGAGCGATTGTCACCACTAAATTTTTATAGTATTCTTCGCCATCAAAAATCTCAGAAATTCTGTCCTGAAGTTAGATGAAGAATACTAATAAAATTTTGCGGTGTCAATTGATTCTCTCCTGCTATACTGTTCCATCACTGCACATGAAGTTAAAATAGCGCGGCTAGAAAGTTTGTTCATATATTTTTACACTTTATGTAGTATAAATACAAGTATGCACGCGTAAAATACTTTAGATGTATTTTGTATGAATTACTATTCGATAAATATTGATGTGACGCCACAATGCGAATCACATGCAGTGATGGAACAATGGGGAAGCAGTTGAGCGATTGTCACCACTAAATTTTTATAGTATTCTTTTCCTTCAAAAATTTCAGAAATTCAGTCCTGAAGTTAGATGAAGAATACTAATAAAATTTTGCGGTGTCAATTGATTCTCTCCTGCTACACTATTCCATCACTGTACATGAAGTTAAAATAGCGCGGCTAGCAAGTTTGTTCATATATTTTTACACTTCATGTAGTATAAATACAAGTATGCACGCGTAAAATACTTTAGATGTATTTTGTATGAATTACTATTCGATAAATATTGATGTGACGCCACAATGGAAATCACAAGCAGTGATGGAACAGTGGGGCAGCAGTTGAGCGATTGTCACCACTAAATTTTTATAGTATTCTTCGCCTTCAAAAATCTCAGAAATTCTGTCCTGAAGTTAGATAAAGAATACTAATAAAATTTTGCGGTGTCAATTGATTCTCTCCTGCTACATTGTTCCATCCCTGCACATGAAGTTAAAATAGCGCGGCTAGCAAGTTTGTTCATATATTTTTACACTTCATGTAGTATAAATACAAGTATGCACGCGTAAAATACTTTAGATGTACTTTGTATGAATTACTATTCGATAAATATTGATGTGACGCCACAATGGGAATCACATGCAGTGATGGAACAGTGGGGCAGCAGTTGAGCGATTGTCACCACTAAATTTTTATAGTATTCTTCGCCTTCAAAAATCTCAGAAATTCTGTCCTGAAGTTAGATAAAGAATACTAATAAAATTTTGCGGTGTCAATTGATTCTCTCCTGCTACATTGTTCCATCCCTGCACATGAAGTTAAAATAGCGCGGCTAGCAAGTTTGTTCATATATTTTTACACTTCATGTAGTATAAATACAAGTATGCACGCGTAAAATACTTTAGATGTATTTTGTATGAATTACTATTCGATAAATATTGATGTGACGCCACAATGGGAATCACATGCAGTGATGGAACAGTGGGGCAGCAGTTGAGCGATTGTCACCACTAAATTTTTATAGTATTCTTCGCCTTCAAAAATCTCAGAAATTCTGTCCTGAAGTTAGATGAAGAATACTAATAAAATTTTGCGGTGTCAATTGATTCTCTCCTGCTATACTGTTCCATCACTGCACATGAAGTTAAAATAGCGCGGCTAGCAAGTTTGTTCATATATTTTTACACTTTATGTAGTATAAATACAAGTATGCACGCGTAAAATACTTTAGATGTATTTTGTATGAATTACTATTCGATAAATATTGATGTGACGCCACAATGCGAATCACATGCAGTGATGGAACAATGGGGAAGCAGTTGAGCGATTGTCACCACTAAATTTTTATAGTATTCTTCGCCTTCAAAAATTTCAGAAATTCAGTCCTGAAGTGAAGAATACTAATAAAATTTTGCGGTGTCAATTGATTCTCTCCTGCTACACTATTCCATCACTGTACATGAAGTTAAAATAGCGCGGCTAGCAAGTTTGTTCATATATTTTTACACTTCATGTAGTATAAATACAAGTATGCACGCGTAAAATACTTTAGATGTATTTTGTATGAATTACTATTCGATAAATATTGATGTGACGCCACAATGGGAATCACATTCAGTGATGAAACAGTGGGGCAGCAGTTGAGCGATTGTCACCACTAAATTTTTATAGCATTCTTCGCCTTCAAAAATCTCAGACATTCTGTCCCGAAGTTAGATGAAGAATACTAATAAAATTTTGCGGTGTCAATTGATTATTTGCTGCTACACTGTTCCATCACTGGACATGAAGTAAAAGTAGCGCGGCTAGCAAATTTGTTCATATATTTTTACACTTGATATACACTGCTCAAAACAATTAAAGGATATTGCAGTTTTAGGTGGATTTTGTATCTGGTAAACTGTTTAGCTGATTGATACATGGTCGACAGACATAGTAGGTTATATGAGAATAAATTACACATGTTTGGCAGAAAAAATGCATTTTATTGCGCATTTGTGTACTAAAGGAAAAAAACACAATTTGTGCATATGAGAAAAAAAGATTAAGAAAAGGTGTTTTCTTCAAAGAAAATCATTTTCAGTAGGGGGTATGGTTTCCACGGGCGGCCAGCAACGTTGAACACCTTTGAGGCATGGACTCAATGAGGCTATTAATGACGAGTTGGGGTATTCTGCCCCACTCTTCCAGAGGAGCTCTTTCCAGTTCTTGGGGAGTTTGTGGGGGTTGTTGGCGGCCAGAAACTCGTCTTCCTAGAGCGTCCCAAACGTGCTCGATTGGATTCATGTCTGGAGAACACGCTGCCCATTCCATTCGAACGATTCCTTCCTCGAAAAGGAAATCCTCCACCAGGTTTGCACGATGTGGCCTGCAGTTATCGTCCATTAAAATGAAGTTATCTCCGATTGCTGCAGCGTAAGGGACTACAATAGATCTGAGGATCTCATCCCTATATCGGCGACCAGTCAGAGCTCCATCTCGAATGATGTAGAGGTCAGTGCGCCCGTCAATGGAGATGCCACCATACACCAACACTCCTCCACCGCCAAATCTGACACTTTCGTGCACGAACGCAGGATTATTCCTACTGCCACGGTCCCTCCAGATGAAAATACGCCTATTATCCGGATGCACAGAAAAACGAGACTCGTCAGAAAACAGAATATTGCTCCATTCATTTCTCCTCCAGTTGACATGCTCGGTTGCCCACTCCCTGCGGTCGCGACGATGCCTTGATGTTAATCTAACACATACCATCGGTCGGCGAGCATACAGACCTACAGCATGGAGCCGGTTTCGGACAGTCTGAGTTGAAATCGTGGTGCCTGTAGCCGAGCGAAGGTGTTGTTGGAGAAGAGTAGCGTTCATGGTTCGGTGTCTCCGAGCTGTTAACGCTAAATACCGATCTTCATTGGGCGTTGTTGCCCATCTACGACCTTGCCCTGGTCTTCGGCCTTCACATCCACTCTCCAAAAAACGGTTCCAGATCCTAGAAATGACACTTTGTGACACTCCAATGGCTTGCGCTACTTCGGCTTGAGTTTGGCCGCCTTCTAACCTACCAACAATTCTCAAAGCTTCTGAATCTGTCAAATGACTTCGCTGAGACATCGTACTCATCGAAACAAAGCAATCACTGAATGCCGATCATCCTTGTCTTCATTCTCTTTTATCCAGTTGAAAGTCAAATTTCATTCGCTGCCGCTGAAGCGACGTTTTTGACGTCGAACTCAAAATTTTCATACTTCACAGTTTGAAAACCAGAAAAATTTGCATTTGTGATTCTCTTCTTCTATTTTCGGCAAAAAAATTCGTTTATATCTTTATTTTATATAAAACTTCAAATATCCTTTAATTGTTTTGAGCAGTGTAGTATAAATACAAGTATACACGCGTAAAATACTTTAGATTTATTTTGTATGAATTACTATTCGATAAATACATATTAGAAAATTCCTATGTACTTTCGAACTAAAATAAACAATTTGCATTTTAAAAATAACATGAAATATCGGTGAAGGTGCATTGGGATATATAAAAGAATTCATGCATAAGTTAATGAAAATATCTAAACCTCGATATAAACATAAAATATCAGTTTAAATTTCGCAGTGCTTTTCAATACTGCGGTTCTGAATGTTATTCCCACGCAGACGAATTTTTGTAACCTTGAATACAAAGTAAGAATATTGTCCATAGCGTCGTTATAAAAATCCGAGAGGAGGCGACATTTTTTACTTG
The DNA here is from genome assembly GCA_963932465.1 of Maratus speciosus. NCBI lineage: Eukaryota > Metazoa > Arthropoda > Arachnida > Araneae > Salticidae > Maratus > Maratus speciosus. Next base: position 399,820,247 of record OZ010786.1, read on the forward strand.
ATCATTTTTATACAAGCTGATTTTCAAATGTGTAATTGATCTTACTTATCAATATCACAAACCGCCGTCAGCTGTCGTGACAGCGGGATATGAGACTGCGGGAAAGGGAAAATGTCCCAGTTAAGCGGAAAAGCATGGCAACCCGATTACAGAAGATCGTGTCGGTTCGTGATAATATCATTCAATCTTCTGTTACAGGGTAATATTTTTAAGGGGTCTCAGGACTCTTAAAATTGAAAAAAAAGAGACAATTTTCAACATTTAATATCTTAAAATGCATATGATTTAAAAACACAATTTTTATTGGGATTAAAAGATATAAGTATGTTATTTCATTCCATGTATTTAAAAAAATTGCAAGATTCAAAATTAGTATTTATAGGGGGCTCCAAACTGTCAGACATTTGTTGAGCAAAAAATTTGTATAACAGCTTACGCGCAGGATTACAAAATAAATTTTGCAAATAGAATGAAACTTTTTATGCATAATTATTCTTCAGATTGTAATAATTACCTTGAACCTAAATAAACTGGTATTTAAAGCATTTTTATATTTTCAATAAAGTTGTATTTATCTAGTACAAAATTTTTTTAATTTTCAACAGTATAATCACATAAAAAAATATTTTTTTTAACAATAAAACTGAAATTTTAGGTTCAGTTTATACAGACCACAATGAAACCTATATTTTGAAAAATTCATGAAAAAATATTCAAAAGTTTTTAAGATATCCTGCGCGTTATGCCCCGTCATTTGGAGTAAAACGACTGCAAAGTTTCAGAAACGCCGCTTCAGCTATTGAGCGGGTATAATTCTAATAGCTATAACTTCTGTTCTAATGGGAAGTTCAAGGAAACAATCATATAAAAAAATTAAAATTTCGAAGTTTTAGGAGTCTTGAGACCCCTTAAAACAGGACACATTAGTATATTAGAGGCTTCGTACGTTTAGATTGGCAAGCGTAGTTTAAAAGAGTGCAGAGCCTATTAGTCTTTTAAAAAGATCCGCTCATATTGTTAATGTAACATAATGATAACTAAAATTTACGTTTACTAACAATATTAACCCTTAACTAATGTTGGCGGTCTCACAGAGCGCAGCTTTATTCAGTTTTCATAGTTTAACTTGTAATTTTCAGTTTAACTCTAGATACTAGGAAAAATTTGTTTCGTTTGGAGTTGTACGTAGTAATATCGCTAGAGGTTTCTGAATAGGTGAATTTTAATTATACTAACCCTGTACATAAAATTTAGTACAGAAACAGTGCTTATGAGTGCAGAAACAGTGATATGAGAAACAGAACATGAACGAATCGAACATTCTATTCTTGCTTCGATGAAACGGTCTCGGAGACGTCTCACAGTAGTTATGCAACAATTTATGTCACACCAGTTAAGGGTTAATACAATATAGTGATTAAAAACTCATTCACTATCAAAACTGTATACAAGGTCGCCCAGAAATCTTTGACACATTTAAAAATTCAATAACAGTTCAAGTAACTGGCGTACAAAAGTGCGGTTTGCACGAAAATTTTCTCTTAGCCTCTTGAGGGGCAGTGGAATATATTTTATCCCATCTACGATTAATGAAGATTTGTACCAGAAAAATTTGATTAAATTTTACTTTTCTAACTTTGGTAGAAAAAAGTCGTAAAATTGCTTTTACCTATTTTGCAATAAATCTTTTTGCAGATTCCGATGTGAATTCGACATTACAAAAACATAATTACTTGCCCCTCAAAGGGTTAATTGAACGTTTTGTTTAAACAAATTAAAAAAAGACAGTAGTTCCAATAACTGTCCATTTATGGCGCTACATCGGCAAAGTTATCCAAAAATGCCTTAGGTAAGAAAGCAATTGGACATAGTTAGCTTTGGAGACGTAGCGCCATCTATGGACAGTTATCGGAATTACTTTTTTTATTTACTTAAACAAACTTTAGATTATGAGAAATATTTTCATCGCATTTTGAGATCCCAATTATTTGATTTATAACTGGATTTTAAGACTTTTGTGTTGCGCTACCGACTGTTCCAAAGCTATTGCATAGATAATTGAATTAATAGCACAAAGTGCTGGAATAACTTTCTTTCAGCTGAATCCTTGATTCTCATTCGGTTTTTGAATTATCTTCCTTATTTCCACGATCTGAATTAACGTTAAAAAAAGTAAACTAACATATGTTTATGTAAGTTATTTATTATCATTAAACTAAAGTTATAATATGCTGAAAGTGGAAAAAAAAGTACATTTAAAGGCATCTAAATATCTTTTACTAATCTGATCTACATGTTTCTTACGCACATTCGGTTACTTTATCAAGATCTTGAGTTAGCTAGAATTTGGAAAGAGGTGCTTTACAAAATAAAAACAAGAGAAAGGAAGGGTATTGCTCGGGTGTGACAACCTGTGACATAGCGGGAAGTAGGAGTAAGAAAAAGAAAGAAAGAAAGACTAGAGAACAGGAATTCTGCTTTTTCAGAATTTAGTGTCGCCCCCGGCATTTCCATTACTTCATTTTCTTCTGATGGACTGGTGGCTTCTATTATTATGAAACAGCCATTATAAATGAAGTGTAAGGTGAAGATGAAAGAGCAGCCGCAAAAAGTTAGAACTCTGATTTTCTGGTCAAAATGTGGGGAAAAAAATGGCCATAATTCTTTTTTGAAAAAAAATTATGGCCATTTTTCCTCCCATTCTGACCAGAAAATCAGAGTTGCAACTTTTTACGCCTGCTCTTTCATCTTCACCTAACACTTCATTTATAATGGCTGTTTCATAATAATAGAAGCCACCAGTCCATCAAAAGAAAATAACACGATTAAGCGGGACTCTACTGCAGTACAAAATATATTTAAATTTTAAGACTTAAAGCACACGTTTTATTTTATGTAAAATGACGTTATTCGCATCCGTTTAGGAATTCCCCATTTACGATCTACTCTTAAACATCTACAGTAAATCATGCATAGCACATCACTATCGCGAAATAATGCACAAATGTAGCAAAAAGATGCCGTCATTCAGGAAAATCGACAAAAAAAACCAAAAAAAAAACCGGCTATTTAAAGATTTATAGATACTTAAATTTAAATATAGTTTATAATAGCTCCACTGTTTTAACAGAAATTATTCGTTTTATATTTTTTCAAAGTAGCACGTATTTTAATTACATTTTCTTTCGGCTGTTATGAGAAAATGGCAACAAAAAGATATACACCGACGGAAAAAAAAATCCCTACACCAAGAAAGACCTGTGTTAGATAAACGAAATTTGGTAGCCGTGTTTATACATCTGAAATATGACATTGATTGAAATTTCGCGCTTCGCGCATAAGTGTGGCGCTAGTAGCTCCACTCAGAACTTGCAGATCAGGTTTACTTTAAATGCGTGCTGTAAAGTTCGTGGGCGTTATTTAGCTTCAAAATGTGACGTTTTGAGTTTATGTTAGCCAAGAATGCCTTTAACAAGACGAAGAAGCCAATGTCAACAGCTCACCGAGTTGGAACGAGGTCGCACATTCGGGCTACGAGAAAGTGGATTTTCTTTCCGCGATATTGCAGAATGACTTGGCTGGAATGTATCCACTGTGCATGATTGTTGGAAGCAGTGGTCAAGGGACGGTACTGCCTCAACAAGACCGGGTTCCAGGCGGCCACGTGACACTCTTGAGAGGGAAAATCGCCGTTTTCGGCGCACGCCTATGGCGCATTGTACTGCGTCTGCGGCAGAAATTCGAGCTGTAGTTGGTACCACAGTGATACAACAAACTGTTAGAAATCGGTTACTTTAAGGGCAGCTCAGAACTAGGCGCCATCTAGCGTGCATTCCACTGACTCCAAGCCATTGCCGTTTGCGAAGCCATTCGTGATAAGCCAGAGCTCATTGGTGGGCGTAGTGGAGATCTGTTGTGTTTCTTTTTCATCAGAAACACAACAGATCTCCACTCTGTCCTCCAATGAGCTCTGGCTTGACACCAATGGCGTCGCAAACGGCAATGGCTTGGAGTCAGTGGAATACACGCAGGAGGGTGCCTAGCTCTTGAAGTAACTGATTTCTAACAGTTTGTTGTGGCCACCTGGAACCCGGTCTTCTGAAGGCAGTACTGTCCCTTGACCACTGCTTTCAAGAATCATGCACAGTGGATACATTCCAGCCAAGTCTTTCTGCAATATCGCGGAAAGAAAATCCACCTTCTCGTAGCCCGAATATGCGACCTCGCTCCAACTCGGTGAGCTGTTGACAGTGGCTTCTTCGTCTTGTTAAAGGCATTCTTGGCTAACATCAACTCAATACGTCACATTTTGAAGCTAAATAACGCCCACGAACTTTACAGCACGCATTTAAAGTAAACCTGATTTGCAAGTTCTTAGTGGTGCTGCTAGCGCCACACTTATGCGCGAAGCGCGAAATTTCAATCGATGTCATCTTTCAGATGTATAAACACACCTACCAAATTTCGTTGATCTAACACAAGTCTTTCTTGGTGTTGGGATTTTTTTTCTGTCAATGTATTTGCTATTTTTCAACTATTTTCCCTTTACTTTCTACATAAATGGAGTACTTGGGTTGCCAAAATTAAACAAATGGTGCTAAAAACTACAAAAAAATTAATATTTCACAAATAAATGGAGATACAGTTTTCAAACAAATTGCATTTAAAAGTACCCTTTTTCCCCAATACGACGGTATAAAACTTGAAAATGTGCGATGCTTAGAAATTAAAAAAATTGCTATAGAGTATTTAATCGTTTTTTTTTTACAACTGGCTTCTGTAAGGTAAAGTTATTTTTTGGAGACGGCACAAAATAAGCTGGGAGAAAGAAATAGCATACCGTACCGGGGGCTAAAATCAATAGAATAAAATAATTCACGTTCACAGATGATTATTTTTATTAGAGCACTTGCTTTCATTATGCTTGCGATAACGTGATTTTTATTTTACAAAGTTCATTTTAAAAATTTTTGCGGAAATAGTTTTTTTTAATCAATATTGATCTTGACAAATTCGTCGATTGTGCGTATGGCACATGTAGATCAATTTATTAAGGTATTTATATGCCTTTAAATGTAACCTTTTTCCACTTTCAGCATAATATAACTTTAGTTTAATAACATAGGTTTAGTTAACTAATTTATCCTAAACTTCTAAATGTATTTTTTGCAATTTAAAATCACTTTCGGAATTGTTTGTTACTTCTAACAGAGTGTTTAGAGCAAAATAGATTCCTAAATGAGAATAGTAAATGTTTCATGAACGTAAACCGGGGAATTTTAATGTTTGTTAAAATCTCCTAAGAGTTACTTAATAGACCGGGAGGTGATTGCACAAACCATCACCTCATCGAGTTGACGGCTGAGATTCCAGGATTAGTTAACCCTTTATCTACTGATGGTACTTATAAGTACCATTAAAATAACTTGTTATAAAACTCATTTAATGCATCGATTAGTTGTAATACAGCTTAGAATGAGTTATAGATAGTTTACTTTATCTTGTTGGGCAATTCCACGGAAAATCATCATTTTTTTTTGGGGGGGGGGGGGGAATCAAATTTATAGTATGTTTAACCTTTAACTGATGTCACAGGAAATGTCACATAACTAGTGTGAAGCGGTCTGTGAGACCGCTCCATCAAAAGATGAGTAAAAGCTGCGATTAACTCATAGGATGTTGTTTTTGTACTAAACTTTTTGCACAATAGTGTTATAATTAAAATTCACCTATTCAAAAGTCTCTGGTGATAGTACTAAAGTTCCAAACGAAACAAAATTTCAGTAGTGTTTGTAGATAAACTGAAATTTGCAAGTTAAACTATGAAAATTGAAAGAAGCACCGGTCTGTGAGACCGGTAACATCAGTTAAAGGTTAATTTAAGGATATGATTGGAAAACTTGATACTTTTATATTCTATAGAAGAAGTCTAATAAAAAGGCATTGTAAATTACTGTTTACAAACTAAGTTAAGTATCGTTATTGTCTTTGTAAAGTCAGTTACATAATAAAAGTTACGTCAGTTACACGTATAAATGCCATTTTTTTCTTTTTTATTATTCAGATATTAATTAAACAAGTTACTGTTATAATTTGGCATTACTTAGTGCTGTTGAGAACATTAAATCACTTTTTTTAACTGGATAGTTTTGATAATTTTTACACTTCAGTGAAGGCAGAAAAAATCTTTGTCTATTTTATGTTACGTCAGTTACAGAGTTTTGAATTGCAATTTTTGGGACTCAAAGAGAGATTGAAATAATTTACAGGTATTTGGGTATTAAGACCTTAGTAAGAATTATTTTAAATTGTAAAAATTTGTTATAGCTTTATTAGTAAATTTTCTACATAGATTTGAAAACAAAATTCGATGATAAAATGTTATGTCAATTACAATGGAATTGCCCTTGTGCCAAAAGCATTAGTGGTTACACAAAACAAAAATATTTTTAAAAGGATGATTTCTTTTGCTTTTGCATCTTTTCAGCTTTCTTGGCGTTGAGGGGAGGGGGGGGGGGAGATTTTTCTCTTCCGAAATATTTCTATATTTTTATTGAGAGAACATTATATTTTTACATTTCCTAATTCTACAAAATACTAAGAAAAATATTTAAAATAAAAGATTTGAGTGGTGTTATAAATAGTGCACAAAATCCCTAAAAATAAAAATTTAATTAATCCTTGTAAATCCTTCAGTCCTTCTAAAATCCTTCTAAAATTTATTAAATGATTATGTGAGTCTTCTAATGTAGTTTAAACAATACGAAAAATGATTTAGAAGATAAAATTTTCATGAATTCACAATTCAGTACATAAAGGGTTAAAACTCGATTCGAATATTAAAATGCAACTGGTCTGCCAAGTCATATCTTGGTGGAAAACACCTGCAAACCGGATTTAGTGGTTGACTGGTAGGTTTACCATTGTAATTTTCTTGCTCCCAGTCCTCCATGTTTTTATACTTTTTGGTGCAGGAAAACACAATGATAAACCTAATGATCAACCACTAAAATCGGGTCTGCAGGTGGTTTTCACTAAGATATGACTTGGCAGACCAGTTGAATTTTAAAATGCTAATTGAGTACTATCTAATCCTGGAATTTCAGCCGTTAACTCGATGAGGTGATGGTCTGTGCAGCCTCCTACCGATCTTTATAGGAAATTATCATTGGACTATAAAGCTATTGATATATTGTTAAATGCTAGTTTAGGCAATACATTAAATATGTTCATTATCAAAGAAATAAACATTTTGGTACTTTTATGTTAACTGGGCGCAGATGATAAATCGCCAAATATTGTTCTCATCGCCGTCATTCGATTATATTCATTTGCTTTAAAATATAGTTCTGTTACGCATTTTATTTAAAACACATAACTTTCGCTGAAACTGCATACATTATATACATGTAAAAAAAAAAAAATATTTTAATCATTTAGTTTAAAAAGCAAAATAGTAATAATAAAATAATACCATACACGAAAATATTTTATTTCAACTTTAAAGCTTTGTTTCTAATTTACACACGCGAGAAATAAAAGCCAGGGAAAATAAAACTGCTATTGATGAGATTTGAGCTCGGTTAATATAAAAGTACCTCCCTACCCCATTTTTTTTGCTTTGATTGAAAACTTTCGACTCCCATCATTCTTCAAATTTTCTAATCATTGAATAATTCTTTTTATGTTGCTTTTTATGAGAACCACAAAGCTATGCTAACATACTGATAAAGTTTGTTCTATCTAACAATATCAATACAACATTTTTCATTCTGATTCAAAATTTCTTAAAAAAAAACAAACAAAAAAAAGGTTTTTATTTTAGTTTTTGCAGTTAAAAATCTATGGTTCCATTTGCTTTAAAATTTGCTGAATGTCGCAGTTCTTTTTAAATTATTACATAAATATTTTGGATGTTAGCGCAAAATGCCTGAATAATTTTTATTCACACGAATGATCTTTTATTATTCGTTTTCGGAATTTACTTTCTTTTTTTTATGATTTGAATTATTTTTCTTTAACTCCAATAGGTTAAGTAAATACTTTTTGTAACTTTTGAATACATCTTTTCTAATCTGAAATAACTTTTAGAATAATTTTAAACGCTGTTTACATTTGTTTTTCTCAAGTTTTTGAGTATTAAATCAGAATATCTCATATGGTAAATCTTCATAAAAAGTCATCGACATAGTCTCTCTAATTTACTAAAATTAGTAGAATTTGATTATGCTCAAAAGGCATTAAAATTAAATAGAACTGTGATTAAATTATCTGCTAATTCTTTTTATAATTTACTTTACATCCATTTTATGTTAAACCATTTGTTCCGAGAGTTATTTTTTTAGATTCTTTGCATTTTAAACATTGAACTCTTTCCGTTGTCACATATTTTTAATGCTTGAGGACATATTTTGCATCGATTGTTGAATTATTGGTTGTTTTTTGCCTGGCAGGAAAACTCGCCAGTGGGAAACAGTCCAGTCAAGTGACGTGAAAGCTCATTAAAGAACCCCAAATTAGAGTCACCCTCAAGATTTGTTGATTACTAATGTCCCAATACTTTTAAAATTATGACATCGATAATTTAAATATAGGTACACACTGCCTGACTAATTTTTATTCACACGAATTATTTATTTTTATTTGTTTTCGGAATTTACTTTCTTTGCTTTTATGATTTGAATTATTTTTCTTTAACTCCAGGGGGTTAAGTAAATATTTTATTAAAACTTTTGAATAAATCTTTTCCAATCTGAAATAATTTTTAGAATAATTTTAAACTTCGTTTACATTTGTTTTCCCAGTTTTTGAGTATTACAGTGGGTTGTCAAATTATTAGGGGCAGTCCTATTTTTTGCTCGTTTTCTACTTTGGGTGCACTTGACTGCCGCTCTAAGTGGTTTAAGTGTTGCAGGAATGTATTTTACCGTTTTCAACATCTCTAATTCAACTTTTAAGTACTTTTGGTTTGTTAAAAGGTTTGTTTGCTTTCTATAAATATTTTAATAACGGGAGAGACGCTGAGTCTTTTACACGCGCAATAGTGGAAGACGCTTTTCTTTAAATGAAACAAAATTCTTTGGGTTTTTTTTGGCAAAGTTAAGAATTATATGTGAGTATTATCCTCCTTTTATTGATTAAATATTTGTTTTTTGCGAAATTATTTACGATTTTAATTTATTTTTTATTTTTATAGATTTCAGTATGGGTCGAGGGATTGATTTGTCCCCTAGGAAAAAATTTGAGGTAAAAACCCTTCTTCTGCATACGAGTCATTCTCAAAGGAAGATAGCAGAACTTGCTGGAGTTTCCAAGTTAGTAGTCAACAGGATAAAAATAAATCGGGACAAAAACCAGCCACTTTCGCCCAAACGAAAAGGTAAAAGTGGAAGAAAACACATTACAACTCCACGTACCGATAGGAGAATCCGGGATATATGTTTAGGAAACAGAAAGAAAAGTGTGGGCTTTTTACTCAGATCGTTCAAGAATCTGGAATACCAGTTCCTAAGAGAACTGTGCAGTGGAGATTAGCGGAGGAAGGGTTGACAGGTCATCGTCCAGCCAAGAAACCCCGGTTGACAGAAGCGATGAAGAAGAAGTGCCTTGCCTGGGCTCGTGAACACAGCCAGAAGACAGCTGATGACTGGAGTGAGGTCAGTTGTTAAGATAATTATTATTTATGTCATTTAAAATCATTTATTTTTAAATTATTAACATATTTAATTTTTTTCAGGTGTGTTTCTCAGATGAATCAAACTTTGAGATTTTGTACGATAAAAGCAGCTTTGTCAGGCGACACCCAGGCGAAAAATACTACCCTGACTGTATCGTGGAATGTGTTAAATACCCTGATAAAGTAATGGTGAGGTCTGTCATAAGCGCTAAAGGGGTTGGACGTCTCTACATTGTCCAGGGAACCATGAGACATGACCAGTACAGGCAAGTTCTAGAAACTCGGCTGCTGTCGCAAATTGATGAATGGTTCCCAGGTGGTGAATAGTTCATGTTTATGCAGGATTCAGCGACTTGTCATAAAGCTAGAAGTGTTGCAAAGTTTTTGGCAGACCACAATATCCCAGTTTTACCTTGGCCTGGCTAACCTTGGCCTAAATTCTCCTGACATGAACCCTATAGAAAACTTATAGGAGATCACACGGCGGAAATCGCCAAAGATATGATTATAACCCAGGTACAACTCATCGAAAAACTAAAATGTATGGCATCACAACCCTAAAATTAAAGAAAGTATCAGAAATTACATAGAACGCATGCCGAGACGCATCGAAGCACTCCTCGAAGCCAAAGAAAATGTCACCAAATATTAATATTCTTTACTTAACATTGGTAAATTGACTGTATTATATTTTTGTTGGGGTTTTTTCATATACTAATATTACGTAAATACTTCAACTATAACAAGAAGGCTTTTTAAACTTAAAAATAATGTTTATTTTCAAATTATATCCTAATATTGTATAAAAAACCTATACTTCATGACTGTCCCTAATAATTTGGCAACCCACTGTACATCAGAACATCACATGTTGTAAATCTACAAAAAAAAGTTATTGACGTATACTCTCTAATTTAGTAAAATTAGTAGAATTTGATTATGCTCAAAATGCATTAACATTAATTAGAACTGTGATTAAATAATCTGTTGATACTTTTTACAATTTACTTCACACTCATGTTAAACCATTGGTTCCGAGAATTAATTTTATCGATTCTTTACATTTTAAACATAGAACACTTTTCTTTGTCAACTATTATTAATGCCCGAGGACATATATATTTGGCATTGATTGCTGAATAATTGGTCATTTTTTGCCTGGCAGTAAAACTCACCAGTGGGAAACAGCATAGTCAAATGCCGTGACCTCTATTGACTCTCATTGTTGGGGGGAGGGACATAATTTCAATTTTGACTCAGCTACTATTATCAAGAAATACATTACTCCTCTAGATTTAGACTTTTTTGAAGCTGTTCATATTCATAGATTTAAAAACTCTTTGGTTAATGATATGTCTAGTGAACTTTACATCTCAACTTTCTGGGTGGATTTGTTGTGTCACGATACTTCACTTTCGCTTTGATTTCATTGGCTGGTGGAACTTGATAGTCTTTCGGTACTGTGTTTATTGACATTTGGGTTTTCGCCGTGCATGTAGTTGGGGGATATTGTTTTAATTCATAGATTTTATACACTGATGATTTGAGTCCTGGAACTCACGAAACGTATACGTCTGGTTTTATTCACATGATCTTATGTATTTTATTGTGTGTTTAAACGTTGTTTTTTGGTGATTAACAATTATATTAACTGATGTGTAGAGAGAAAGTAGCAATACATAAAATCTCCTTTAAAGCCTATAATAAAGCCTAGTATAAGTAATATTGAGTTTTGGCTATGTTGCAGCTATACAACACAGTGATACAAAGGATTAAACTACTTATTCTGATAATTATTTTTTAAGATTCTTTGCATTTTAAACATAGAACGCTTTCCGTTGTCACCTATTATTAATGGCCGAGGATATATTTAGCATTGATTGTTGTATTATTGGTTGTTTTTTGCCAGGCAGGAAAACTGGCCAGTGGGAACAGAACAGTCAGCTGACGCAAATCTCATTAGGGAACACCAAATTAGAGTCATGCACCTAGAGTCAACCTGAAACCCGACCCGGACCTGATATGAAACCCACACACTTTCAACCCGAACTCGAAATAGTCAAACGCGAATCCAACTCGAACCCGAATAATAATAAAAAAATCCATATTTTAATACAATTATGGAAAACTGATCTACAATTATATCTCCAATACCAATTTGATCTTTTTGTATAAAAATGAACACATATACACTTATTAATAATCAAATTTATAGATTTTTCATTTAAACAGTATTCAAGACTTTTTTGAAAAGTTGGGTCAACCTGAACCCAACCCGAGAGAATCAAAACTCAACTTAAACCGACCCGAACCCGAAATGTTTAAGTCAACCCGATAAGAATCTGACCCGAACCCAAGGAAATCAGCTTCAACTCGACCCAACCCGAACTTTATCCACAAAGACAAGACAAAATACAAGAGTGGAGAGTTACAAATAACTACCAAAATGACTATTGTTGTTATTTTTATATTCTAAGTATCTGACATAGGTGCAAAAAGCCAGATTAACAATTTTTAAATTTTTAAATACTACCTACGACTTTAAAACAACAATCCTTTACTTGAAATACAGATAAAACAGCATAAAAAAACTGGCGATAAAACACAATTAGAAAAATAAAACTTTGTTAAAATCACCATAAAATACAAAATAGTTTCAGACTGGAAATTTTAACAGCCCGTCATCAGCTAAAGTAAGCTTTCGGGCACGCGTTTACTTTGGCTGATGATGGGCGGGTTAAAATTTTCAACTCGAAACGCATCCTGTGTTTTATTTTGCATTTTATGGTGATTTTAACAAAGTTTTATTTTTCTTATCCTTTCCTTATTTAATTGCAAATTTCTGTCCTTAAATAAACAAATATTACTTTTCGAAATTAATGCAACGAATTCTGAACATATACGTTGCCAGAAAATCCTGCTAAGCGGAAAAATAGGTTAATCTGCAATATTATATTCAATTAGTCAATTTTCTTATTGCTACAAAAAAAAAAAAAAAAAAGCTTTATACCATTATATATTTTTAAGAAATTTCTTCATTAGCAGTATTAATACAGCATTATTCTTTCGAATTAAAAGATTTTCTTTAATTAAAAATCTGCGACTTCATTAGCCAAAACCATTTTCGATCATTAAAGTCTCAATTCTCTTAATGCGATTCCTAAGATTTCTGAATAATTATAAAAACATCTGGAATAATTTTCTTTCATCCGATTCATTTTGATTTCTTCTACTTCCGAATTATTTTTTTCTTGCTTTAACCCCTTAAGCACCAGATTCATTTTAGTAATAGCATGCTGAATACCAGATATATTAAATTTCGTCAAAAAGTAGTTTATGTCATTATTTTAAATTACATGTGAATTATTTAATTACATGTAATATGAGGGGATGAAATAAAGATTTATTTATATTAATAGATGATGCGCTCGGCGTTGCCCGTGCCGTGATTATAATCTTAAATGAACCTCAAATTTGTATGATTTTATATCTTTAACACCATTTTGTCTGAATATATATTTTTAAATGAAAAAAATTGCGAAAAAATATTCAATTGAAAGTATATGCTATTTGGTATTTTATTTTCTGCGTAATTAGTTTTTTTTCTGGAGTCTATGTGTACCGGAAACGAGCGAAACCGCGACGAAATACTCAGTTTTTTACTGATTTCGTCGAACTTTTCAAATAATTTATTTTGTAAAAAAATATTTCTACCCATCCGAATGTTTCAAAATTTTTGTAGGTGATGTAAATCGGGTCTATCAAGATGCTATAAATTGATTTCGTTAAAATAAGGACGTTTAGTTACTTTTAGCGTTGAAAAAAGTCGCCTGCGTGAAGCGCGAAGTGACCTGCGTTCGCCTGTATATTTGGAAAGGTTAAAATTCATATTTTAAAAAACCGATTACATCATCGATTAGAAGAAAGTTTCAGCTTTAAGAAAATTGTTTTGGTTTCTCGGTGCCTCTAAAATTGCGCCCTGGAAGGGCGTTGCAATAAGGAGGAAAAACGTTTTTTGGGAAAATGACCCTTTTTGAATTTTTTTTTTTTCAAAGGGTTAACTGCAATATTTTTTTGAATAGATTACGACATTTGAGAAGTAAAAGTACTACCTTTCAGAATATGCTTTACGTTTTAAGTTTACTAAGGGGTTTGGCTGATGGAAGTTAATAAATAATGACAAGAATACCCCCTCCCCCAATTTCATTCTTCCCGATCTTCATTTCCCCCCGATACGCAAATGGGCATCTGCTCATGCGTGAGCGCTTTTTCCCTCTAGAAAGGACAGAAATGAATTTTTAATGAGCCTGCGTTGTGAATTTTAATTAATATCTCGATTAATTAACAAAAATTGAAAATTCTGAGTCTCATGTGCATCTGGAGAGACCTTGGGCTACACCCACAAATATCTTCAACTTTGTACATGCGGTAGATTTTCCTAGCCATCGCACACACACAGACATAAAGAGTGAAACTTTCTTTTATTAGTATAGATACAAACAGAAATAAGGTTCGAAATAAACAACTATTACAAGCGTTAAGTTCGTAATTTTTTTCGAATTATTGTTATACTACAATAAAGCGCAGAAATGTAAAAAAAAAAACATAAATAAAAATAAAATAAGGTATGCATGCTTATGCTATAAAGATCATACAAAACCAATCAAAATAGCAATTCGCCACGCAAAAACAACGACAACAAACAACGGTAGCAACAACAACAACAAAGATGCTTAGGCTTAGAACATTTCAGTCTGGACGTATAATGAAGGCATACGCACGTACGTCCTGGTGTAATAGAAGACTTCATGACGACGAAAATATCAATGTTCCAATTTTTTGCTTAAAAGGCATTTAGTGGTATAATTTAGTGCTGCAATGTAATCCAAAGAAGTGTCTTAGAGATACGATACTTATAGTTGTAAGATATCTGAATAATTATAGAAAACATCTGTAATAATTTTTTTTTCATCTGATTCATTTTGATTTGTTCAACTTCGGATTTTTTTTTTGTTTCTTTAAAGGTATTTATTCTATATATTTATATATATATATTTATTCATTGATGCAAGACCTTCAGTCTCAGAACTGATTTCAGTCTTGAAGAGATTTTTGACTGATAGTAAATTCTATTTCATATATTTAAATAATATCAATTTTACTATGAAGAATTTTTCATCACTATCTTTTATTGTAAGAGATCATTTTTTAGCCATAAAGAAAGGCATAGAAATCTTCTAGCCCATTTTCATTTGGCTTTTTCTGATACTCAGAAAAGTTTTCAGTCTTTTCTTGGATGGACTTCTTGCATCCATGCCTTCATTATATGAAAAATGACGAAAATATCAATGCTCCAATTTTTTGCGTAAAAGGCATTTAGAAGTATAATTTAGTACTGCAATATATTCTAACGAAGTGTCTTAAAGATCCGATAGTTAAAGTTCTAAGACATAGTTCTAAGATAGAGTTCTAAGAATAATTATAAAAACATCTGGAATAATTTTCTTTCATCCGATTCCGTTCGATTTGTTCTACTTCGTAATTTTTTTGTCTTTTTAACACTGTCCAACAAAGTTGAAAAGTGTTTATGACTTCGGTTTGTCTGTCCGTCTGTCCGTCTGGTCGTCTGTCCGTATGGCCGTCTGTCCGCGCTCTAACTCTCGAAATATACCCGGATTGTCCTGAAATTTTTGGTGGTTATTGACTTTTACCATAGTACGTTCCCTACTTCAAATGAAGTTTGTAGCATGTTTAGTTGATTTACAGGGGCAGTCAAAAGTTTTCCGTTACACTAGGGCCTATGGGAAGAAATCGTTTAAAAGGATTTTTAATAATGTTACACGCGTCCAAACAATACCAAAATTGATATGAATTTATGGAGTGTACTAAAACATGCATTCTGTATAATATGCGGTGCACAGAATAGTTATTATTCTTTTACAGAGCCACACAAAATAATTTAGTTACATAATGATATTGGGAGGGAGGGGGGAATTGTTTGCGGCGTATTTTAATTATGTTAAACTATTTCAATTATAATGAAATTGATGTACGTCGCTGAGGTTTACTATAAGTTATTTCATGTATATTACGAAGTGCACAGCATTTACAGGGACACACAAAAGTTTTCAGATAGTATATTGTATCAGGAGTACTGTACATTAGCGGTGATTGCTGGAAATGCATTTTTAATTATGATATGCGCATTTATGTTCCACTATATTTATGCATACTATATGGTGTGTATAAATTCTATATTTCATACACATGGTTACACAAAATAATTCGTAAGGGTTACTGAGTATTATCGCAAATTGGTTAAAGGTGGTTTTTAAATGAGTTCTGCATTTTTACGCTGAACTGCATTTAATTTATTAAAAAGAGTTTGTAGAATATAGATAAAATGATATACAGGGTCACGCAAAGAATTGGATACATATCGTCAATGGATGATAATTTCTGGAAATATGGCTTCAGTAGTTTTAAGAGTGTTTTAGTTTGAATTAAATTTTAGTTAAATAGTGGCGTGTAATAAAGGTACTAGGTAAATTACAGGGCTGTACAAAAGTATTCAAGTATTTTTTCAATTAATTGTATAAATTGCTGAAAGAGAAATTTCAAACTGTTATACGTTTTCTTGCTAAACTAAATTTTAACATTATATGGAATATATATCAACATACAGATCAAATACAGGGCTGTTCAAAAGAATTGGAATGCATATTTGGCTATGGGTGGTAACTACTGGAATAAGATTTTTAAATGTTTACTTAGTTATCTTATTTACCTTATTTCCCTAAGTAACGAAGTTTCGTTAAAGCTTTCAGGGAGTGTTGGAAAGTGTTTCATAATCTATGCTGTACGCATGATTTTTCTTACTTGTTTTAAATTGACTTTACATTCTTCATTATACGAAAAATGACAAAAATCTATGTTTTCAATTTTTTTCCTTAAAAGGCATTTAGTAGTATAATTTAATACTACAGTATTTTCTAACGAAGTGTCTTAAAGATCGGATAATTCAAAATATGTAAAAAAGGCTTTTATGACATCAATTTCCTTTTAAATGATTCAAAGATGCAATCTTTAAATCCCCCCCTTTTTTTTTAAATTTGTGTTTTTTCCATATATCATCAACGCTGCCACTTTTACGCTTTTTTATTACTACTATTTTTGAACAGAAAAATCTATCTTATTTAATCGCAATAATTAAAGAAGGAAATTTTTTCTGTTCAACAGTAGTGGTATGAAAAAACCTAAAAGTTTCCAGCTATGTATTTCTAAGACCAAAATGCTAAAATTTAAACATAACTTTTTCAGCTGAGTCGATTTTTTTAGTGGACGATCCTTATGGTGCATTTCATAAAATTAAAGACAGGATTTTCAATAATATGAATACAGTCGGACCTGGTTATCCCGACACCCGGTTTTCACGTCACTCCGCTTATCTAGCCAGTTTTTCAAAGTCCCGATTTTTTGTGTAGGATTTTAATGTAAATAAACACGGATTTTACGTCGTTCAATAATTTTCAACCCCGGTTTAGGAAAATTGTTCCTTTTCCATAACCCATCTTATAAGCACACAAATTAAGCGGTAAGAAATGTCTTGGCCAAAATTTTCACAAAAGTGTCTAAAATAACCATTCAGATAAATGAGAAATTTTACTTCAATCTTTTATCTAAGTAAATAAACCCACACACTATGAATGACCCACTTAAGCTCCAGATGGAATTATCAGTCTACTCGCGGTCTTTTTTTCTGGTCAGGCAGCGCTTTCTTGTGGTTACACGGCGTTTTTAATCCGACTAAAACCGAAGCCTTGCATTGCATTGAAACGATCATAATTTATCTAACATCCATTTCTGAAACAACGAAATATTGATTTCAATTCACTGTATAATATTGAAAAAAGAATTATAGGAAGCACATCTAGCGATAAGAAAACCTTAATTCATCAATATTTCATAATATTTTATGTAACAATAAAAAAACAGGTCATCATAAATCTGATTTTTATTCTTTTCAATTTTGTTTTTGTGTTTATTTTATTTAATAATAATGTTTTATTGCGCAAAATGTAAGGACAGTTATAAATTAAAATTGTCTTAAAAAAAAAATAAACACAGCTTTTTATAAACATATTTTTCTCCAAATCCGGTTACCACGACACTCCGCTTATGACGACAATTTTTTCTGGTCAATGGAGTGTCGGGATAACGAAGTTCGACTGTAGTTATGAATAGTTTGTTGCTCTCTATCCCCCCCCCCCCCTTAAAAAGAAAATGCTGCTGCTACTGCAGCCGTAATTGATTTTATTTTTCCTTTTCTCGACCTATTCTACAAAAAGTATTTTATATAAAATCATGAAAAAGGGTTTTATAGAGAAATGTATGACAATTACGTAGCAGCAGACAGTTTTTTAATAGAAGAGTCATTTAAAGTGTGTTTAATATTGAAATCAACCAAGATAGTTCAGTTATAGGATCAAAAATTATGTAACGCAATTTAACCATATTTTGCTGGTGCATGCTGAACTAGATTGCGGTGTGCAGTATCTAACCACTTTTTTGGCTAATTTTCTAAGTGTTTTTCCCGATTATTTATTCAAAATTTTATTATCTATAAGTAGAGGTTTTCCCCGTATTTCGAAAAAATCCTTTATTCCCCTTATCGTTGCTAAATTTTAAAAAGCGAAATTAATACTATTTCCATTTTACAATTGAAAAATATATTTGCACGTGAATTTGAAAAAAAGAAAGAAAACTTTAAAATAATTAAATTATTGTGCGCTAAAAAACATTTAAAAGGGGGAAATTTCGTCATATTTAAAACGATATATTTCAAAAGTTATATTTAAAACTAATTCTCATAGCATCTAAAAGAAAGCCTTTCTTCTTGACGTTATAAAAATCCCGGAAGAAGCGACATTTTTATTCAACCACTTTATACAAGCTGATTTTAAAATGTGTTTAATCAATCATGAAAACAGCGGACAGATGTCGCGACAGAAATGGGTGCAACCATGTGAACCGAGCTCCCCCCCCCCCCCCCCCAGTCAAACAGAAATGAATGACAAACCAATTACAGAAGATCGCCGCTGGTCGTGATAACATCATTCAATCTTACATAACCTGGTAATCTTTTTTTAAAAGAGAAAAAAATCATCTAGTTTTTTAGAGCCTGCGGGGTCTAGACGGGGGTTGGCGAGCGTAGTTCGTAGAGGGCAGAGCTCCATAGTTAAAAATAAAAAAATTAAATAAATAATAATTTTTACTTTTACATATTCCATGGCATTTTGTTTACGTATTTTTAAACTAATAAACTTTTTGGAAATCCTGTCCTTACATTTATAAAGTATATTTGTAAGAAAAGTGTGAAAAAAAACTTTGTTGCAAAAAATTCAAAAGTGCAAGAGACGTGTAGTTTAAAAAATTTTTTTTGTCATATATTTTACCATAAAAATTGACCTTTTTCTTGATTAAATCCCTTTTCTTCATAAAACCATTTAAACATATGACAGAAAGGTATTATTAAATATTTAATAAAAAATATAGTTAAAGGGATTAGGTAGCCTTTGAGCTATTTTATATAACGACCTGAATTAATTTTCTGTAGTTCCTGTGGATTTAGTAAAATGACTTTTCAGAAATGTTTAAATGTACGGAAACCTGGAATCCCTTTCAGTGCAATTTCTGTCTACTACCAAGATATTTAAAGCAAGCGCTTCCTCCCTATGAGAATAATAAAATAAAGTTTCCTTATTTCACGCGTATTAAAATGGCGAATCGGAACGTTTATACAAGTCTTCCGTGAATTCTTCAAAAGAATGTGTTAAATTACAGTTATATTTTAGAACACCGATTTGGGCGATGGATTTATATATTATTATAGATTTACAGATTTACTTTTCTTATAGATAAGGGGTGTACAGCTCGTGGCCCGAAAGCTGCATGTGGTCCAGTGCTGCAATGCATGCGGTCCGGCATTAAATCGAAAAATTTCTTAAAATATTTATGCAGTTATTAATGTTAGATTAGTAAATTTCTACAGGATTGGAATCTTCCAAAATGTAATATTTTATTCGCTCAAAAATTGAAAGCACACGCAGAACTTTAGCAATTTGATATCAACCATAAAACACAATGATAGAAGTCCTCCTTTCAGAAACAAAACATGGCATTAATTTTTTGAAATCGTACTCTAGGTTTGATTGACATATTACCTAACAAAATGGAATCTGTCTGAAATTCCAAACATTCATATGAATTGGCAGAGGAAAAAAAAAACTGTATTGCTTGATATTCTTGATTAAATTATCTTTCTGTTGGTATATATATATTGTGGTATTATTAAGAAATTTCTTGTGCTACAGGCCATCAAATTTCAAAAAAGCATATTTCTCAAAAGGTTTCTTTAATTTTAGCCACTAGTGCAGTTGAAAAGTGTTTATGACTTCTGTTTGTCTGGCCATCTATCGTGTTGTCGCCCACTGGTGTGATCAGCAGCGACAACTGCTGCCACGGCGGAGGCCTGGGTTCGAATGCTCGGGTAAGACAGGGATGTAATTGTAAAAGTCCATTTGTAGTTATATAAATATGTAATGGAAAAAGCAAATAAAGTTGTTGTGGCATGTTGTTGTTTCTGAGTATAATAAGGACCATTCGAGGCGATAAGCCATAGATACTATTGCCCCAAAAGTATGTCATATATTCAATGTCCAATGTACCTGTCGCGTAACTATACTCGGATTGCCATATGAGATATATAATTTATTAAGGTTTACTATAGTATTGAAAAGATTTATTGAAAAGGTATAGTATTGCCAGGTTTACTCTGTATTAAAAATGAAGTGAGTAGCATTTATAATTCATTTACAGGTACACGCAAAACAATTCCGTTACATTATGGTCTATACCTGGAAAAATCGTTTGCATTGTGTTTTAATGATACTACTCTATTTCAAACATATTGAAATTGATATGCAAAACAGAGGTGAACAACAAGATGCTTACTGCAGAACATAGTTTCCATAGCATTTATCGTTCATTTACAGGGACACACAAAAGAATTCGGTTACAGTACTATGTCTATGAGCGATAATTCCTGGAGGTACATTTTCAGATGTGGTATGTGTTTTTCAGTTTAGCTAATTTTTTGCATACTATATGGTGTGTATAAATTCTATAGATCGTGTATAAAGGACTACACAAAAGAACTCGAAAGCGTTACTGTCTATGGGCTTGAACTGCTTAATGATGGTTTTTCACAGTGTAATGCATTTTCCAATTGAATTACATTTAGTACACTAAAATATATTTATAGACCATAAATAGATTTATATATTGGGCTATTCAAAAAACTGGATACATTGCCGTCTCTATGATTACTAATTGCTAAGTGCCTTTTTAGTTGTGTTATGAGATTTTTTTTTATCTGGATTAAATTTTAGCTTAACAAGTGGTGCGTACGGAAATCTGCAGGTAACATACAGGTTGTACAAAAAAGTTTGGGTACATTTCCGTCTATTGGAGAAAACTGCTGAAGTTAAAAAATGTCATGTGTTTTAACTGAACTGATTTATGTAGTATATATACAAATATATTGATCATATACAGGGTTGCACAAAAGGATTTGAGTACCTTTCCGATTATGTACGGTAGTGGCTGAAATAGGGTTTTCATCTGTTATGTTTTATATATATATTTTACGTCACGTATCTTCTTTTACATTCTTATTAACCCTGGAATGGAACAATCTATTTTCCACATCTTAAGAAGTCAAAATGTCTTCAATTCCAGGGTTAAGGTATCCGCCTATGTTTAAAACGTCAATTTCAATAAAAATTCGCTTTTTTTTTTTTTTTTTTTTTTTTTTTTTTTTTTTTTTTTAAATTTGATTTTTTTATAGAATGAAAAATTTTGTTTCTAAATCTATTTTTATTTTTCCTGTACGCCTATTGGAAATAAAATTAGAGAACCTTAAATAAAAGCAGATGACGTTAATTTCAACCGCAAGTGGATAGAAAATTATAAAAAGTGGATAAAAATATACAAATATGTGTAAGACAAGCAAGTAAAAGGTTAAGTTATAAATTAAGTGGTTTTAAAATGTTTATTTACTTTAAAAAGTTCTTTTAAACTCATATGAAAACATTAAATGCGTTTTCTGAAAAATTAGATTTTCATCGGAAAAGGTAAATGACTATAGCTCTAACTCAAAATTTTATTATTCTATAACCATGAAATATTTTTTGTAGCTTTCCGATAATGTCTAGAGTGTAATTAACTAAAAAATTCGCTCTAAGTGACTTATTTGTTGATATATAACTATTTTTATGAAGAATTACACGTAAAATTACTAAAATTTTCTATGTAATTGTACATAATTAGCTGTATCTCTTTTAGATTTCCGTATATTGACTAGTTATTAGTTCATTACACTCCAGAGTATCTAATATGCATATGTTGAAAAAAAATTTGTGTTACACACACATATATATATACATATACTTATATATACACACACACATATATATATAAACTTTTTGTACAATTAAACCATTTAAACACATGAAAATTTACCAAATTTGATGCAATAACCAGTTATAGACAAACGATACAAAAATCCAGCTAAATAATCTTGAACTAATAAAAGACGTATGAAAAAACAAATGAAAGATGAATTGGATGGGTGTAGAAGGAAGCTTATAGTCTATTTCACTTCATCAGGGATACATGAAATACAAATATAAGCAAAACACAGTCGATTTCTGTAAAAGAATCAAGCTATAAGCTGAAAAATTAATTCTTTTTTGTACCCAATCGACTGTAAGCCAAGAAGTATAAAAACAAAATAAAATAAGGATCTCATAGATTGAAAGAACTAAGAGAATTATTTGAAAATACTTGTAAAATTAATTAAACTTACCCTCTAGAAAATTATTGAAAGAGCCTAAAAAAAAAATACACGTTAGTGTTGACAATATGTGATTATATATATATTTAGAGCCGGAGCCGTTTTCATATAAAAATGCTAAAAAATGACCAAAATTCTTCAAAATATTAAAAAGTTGCATAGATATTATGTATTTTTTTATAGTTTTCTTTATTCTGTGTTAGATTACACTGAAAAATACCAAAAATGCGTCAAAAGTAGTGTTTTTTAACACTACTTTTGTTTTACCAAAATGTCTCCGAACGTAGTCGGAAATGAACCTTAAATGCTGAAGTTTCGTTAAAGTATTCTGGAGGTGTTGAAAAATGTTTCATAATCTATTTTTGACGCCTGATTTTTAGGCGCGTTGGTAATTGCATAAATACGTACACCTATAGTCGTCGTCTGGTCCGTCCGTCTGTCTGCCGTCTGTTCGCATATAATAGCGCAAAAACTACCCAACCGAATGGTTTGAAACTTAATATATATAATCGTTGCAGAATTTTGTCGAGTCATTTCTAATTTTATGAAAATCGAATCAAAACTTAAAAAGATATTAATAAAAGTTTTCTTCATTCTATTAAATCCTATAATATGTAATTCATTCGATGATATCCTATGATCGGTAATGATTCTAGATTGCCATGTTGATTACTTCCTATTTAAGATCGAGTCATATTATTTTCGTATTATTTAATATATCTAATCGGAATAAATTTTGTATTCACGCATTTTTGCGTAAGAGTGCAACAGCTACCGCACCAAGATCTGAATATTTATAAAACTATAGTACGAACGTACCTCATTTGCCACGTTTGATATTCAGTTTCCGATTTGTTCTTTCTTATTTGCTTTATAATATAGATTTTTTTTATTAAAGAGATTCACGCAAAGAAAAAGGAATACTTTCTGAGCTCAAGTCAGAGAAAAACATTTCAAAATAAAATTGAAAAAGCTAATTTCTCTTAAAAAAGATTACAATTCTAATAATGTTATTTTAAATCGTACATCCGAACTTTTAAGGATCGTTGCATCATTAATTTAGAAAAATATTCTTTTAGAAGAACGATAGTTAATTTTTAAAAACGCAAAACAAAAAAACTCTTTGGAGTACTAGCAATTTTTATACTTTTATCTATGCAGATGTTCAGCGTATTTTGAGAATTTTGGCACCATCAATTAGAAACATATTCTTTTCGTAACAGAGTAGAATTAATTTTTAAAACAAATTGTGAAATTAAGAAACTTTGTTTGAAACAATAACAATTATTTTTAATCTTTAGAGAAGCTTCTTTAAAAACCAAAGATTTATTTTTAATATATAATTTATGAAATTTAATGAATATATTAAATTTAAATAAAAATAAAGTTTCTTGGTGAAAAATATCCTGAACAATTGATATAATGTCCTGAACAATACATGTGGTATTATGAACAATGTACAGCACACCAAAAAAGGATTCCTGACGATGAGTATAACTTCAATTGTAACCAATACAAAACTAGCCAGAATGCCAATCCCAAAACTTTTTTCTATCTCATACATGTTAATAATTCAAAATTCGCTATCACAGTGCAAAAATTAAATGGCAACCTATGCCCATCATGAGGATTCTAAAAGTATATGTTCTCAATATAAGTAAAACCCGAACACACTCAGAAATGAATACTCAGATTTCACGAAATTTTCTTTGTTTTTGAAGAAACGGTTTCCTGGAATATGCTCCGAGCGACTATTTCGTCAAATTGATGAAATTACTTTCTTCACTTGTTTGACGATATAAATTTCCTCAAAAGTTTCGTCAAAAAAGGGCTGGTGGGGCCATCTATTGAACAGTTTGGAAGCTCCTGTACCAAGGGAAGAAAAAATTCACTTCCCGTTTTCCTCGGCGTGATTTGAACCCGCGGGCTTTGGGGTGGGAGACACTTGGTCTACCGACCAGGCTATTGGGGACTTGTATGAATGTGCTTTTAGACTGATCTAATGAAAGCTGCCGCGTGATTATATTTTTATGAGATAGATTGTAATTTTATCGGTGCTGAAAGTTTTAAGGAAGGCTAATTTATTATTCTGTTTTTCTCATGGTCAATGAATAATTATAATATGGCTTGATTAAATCATTTATTAGTGAAATTTTCTTTGCTCAATGAATGGTTAGAATATGGTCTGGTTAATTTGTTGCACACAAATAACGAATTGTGAAGTGCATATTGCGTGAGATTTTATCACTTTGAGTAGGTGGATAAGATTTTAACACTTTACTGTTTATAAAAGGGAGAGGGATCAATTATGTTTATTTTTAATCTGATTGAAAACAGAATATACTTCTTAAATAAATTAAAAAAAAAAAAGATATCCCGGATCTTTGAAATTTTATTGATTAAATTTTCTTTTTGGATGTTTTTGAACACAGGAAATATATTCTTTTCGAATTAAAACATAACGAACAACAACATAAGTAATAATAATAATTATAATAATAAGCATTCCTAAAAATTTTAACAGCTAAAAAAATAACTTATGAAGAAACAATAACTACCTATATTTCAGTATTTTCTGAAAAGCACTAAAAAGTGCTGTTTTAAAAATAAATTATTACGGGACTAATACAAACAAGCAAATATCTGCTTGCTAAAATCGCAGGATTTGAGGAGGTACAGCAACGGTTTCCTTA
Source organism: Maratus speciosus (assembly GCA_963932465.1). Classification (NCBI taxonomy): domain Eukaryota; kingdom Metazoa; phylum Arthropoda; class Arachnida; order Araneae; family Salticidae; genus Maratus; species Maratus speciosus. Next base: position 399,845,532 of record OZ010786.1, read on the forward strand.
AAATGCATTGAGTCTGACCGTGATTGAGGAAAAACTTTCATCAAATATCTAAGAGTTTACCTTTCCTTAAAAGTCACGTGATGGTGATAGGAAATGATCGTCAAAAACGACGAAATACAGCTTGAGGATTGCTAATTCGTCAAAAGTGAGAATTCTATTTCTGAGAGTGAAGGTTTTATTTTGGTTAATACCTGTACTGTACTATACTTTTATTTATTGCCAATTTTTCTCAGGTATAATTTCAAACAATGGGGTCCTTTATGCATGTCTGTGTTATATGCTTATCTCTAAAAAATACTCATAAAAAGTTTTTTATTCATCATTTGTAAATACGTTTACTGTTGTTTTTCAACAAAAAATTCCTTCTACAATTTATCTATAAAAACATTATTCTGTATTGGTTCTTAAATGAACCTTTAGTTTTCTACAGAACTAACCAATTAGTAATTTTTTTGGAACGTGAGCGATTTTAAAAGAATGCATTTTTAGAAATAAAAGTAAAACTTTGCTATTTTATTATACCAATGCAGAATACTGTTTTAATAGATAAATTGTAGAAGGAATTTTTTGTTGAAAAACAACAAGTAAACGTATTTACAAATGATGAAGAAAAAACTTTTTATGAGTATTTTTTAGAGATAAGCATATAACATAGACATGAATAAAGGACCCCATTGTTTGAAATAATACCTGAGAAAAATTGGAAATAAATAAAAGTGAAGTATAGGTTCGTTGAGTAGCGTGCATTTAAAATGGAGATAGAAGCACTGCATGTTTCAAACAAATCATTGAATTTCTGTACACTATTTGATGTCTGCAATCGAAATTCCTAATCCAAAGAGCATAAAAGCTACACCTTTCGCGTTGTAACACCCAAGCCTAAAATCCTCTTTAATAAAAAAAACTACGCGCCACTGACGACTGTCTCTTTCGCTAATCGTTGCCACAGATTATTCTCGGAAAATGAAATATTTGAAGTTACTGAAAAAATTAATAGCTCAAAAAGCATTTGTCAGAAATTGTTAGACAAACCGCGTTAGAAAGGTAAAAAATTGTATTTTTTAAATATAAATTTCAGATCTAAAAAATACGCCGTTTTTCAGATATTGAATTTCAAAACTTACCAAATTTCACATCTGAGTACTATATTCGGAACCTTCACGCGTAACAAGATAATGATAACAACAATGTGCCCTGGCATGTTTACTGGCTATAATAGCACGAGTCACAAATAATGGTATCCTTATTGTTCTGTTAAAATACACTGCTCAAAACAATTAAAGGATATTGCAGTTTTAGGTGGATTTTGTATCTGGTAAACTGTTTAGCTGATTGATACATGGTCGACAGACATAGTAGGTTATATGAGAATAAATTACACATGTTTGGCAGAAAAAATGCATTTTATTGCGCATTTGTGTACTAAAGGAAAAAAATACAATTTTTGCATATGAGAAAAAAAGAATAAGAAAAGGTGTTTTCTTCAAAGAAAATCATTTTCAGTAGGGGGTATGGTTTCCACGGGCGACCAGCAACTTTGAACACCTTTGAGGCATGGACTCAATGAGGCTATTAATGACGAGTTGGGGTATTCTGCCCCACTCTTCCAGAAGAGCTCTTTCCAGTTCTTGGAGAGTTTGTGGGGGTTGTTGGCGGCCAGAAACTCGTCTTCCTAGAGCGTCCCAAACGTGCTCGATTGGATTCATGTCTGGAGAACACGCTGGCCATTCCATTCGAACGATTCCTTCCTCGAAAAGGAAATCCTCCACTAGGTTTGCACGATGTGGCCTGTAGTTATCGTCCATTAAAATGAAGTTATCTCCGATTGCTGCAGCGTAAGGGACTACAATAGGTCTGATGATCTCATCCCTATATCGGTGACCAGTCAGAGCTCCATCTCGAATGATGTAGAGGTCAGTGCGCCCGTCAATGGAGATGCCACCATGCACCAACACTCCTCCCCGCCAAATCTGACACTTTCGTGCACGAACGCAGGATTATTCCTACTGCCACGGTCCCTCCAGATGAAAATACGCCTATTATCCGGATGCACAGAAAAACGGGGCTCGTCAGAAAACAGAATATTGCTCCATTCATTTCTCCTCCAGTTGACATGCTCGGTTGCCCACTCCCTGCGGTCGCGACGATGCCTTGATGTTAATCTAACACATACCATCGGTCGGCGAGCATACAGACGTACAGCATGGAGCCGGTTTCGGACAGTCTGAGTTGAAATCGTGGTGCCTGTAGCCGAGCGAAGGTGTTGTTGGAGAAGAGCAGCGTTCATGGTTCGGTGTCTCCGAGCTGTTAACGCTAAATACCGATCTTCATTGGGCGTTGTTGCCCGTCTACGACCTTGCCCCGGTCTTCGGCCTGCACATCCACTCTCCAAAAAACGGTTCCAGATCCTGGAAATGACACTTTGTGACACTCCAATGGCTTGCGCTACTTCGGCTTGAGTTTGGCCCCCTTCTAACCTACCAACAATTCTCAAAGATTCTGAATCTGTCAAATGACTTCGCTGAGACATCGTACTCATCGAAACAAAGCAATCACTGAATGCCGATCATCCTTGTCTTCATTCTCTTTTATCCAGTTGAAAGTCAAATTTCATTCGCTGCCGCTGAAGCGACGTTTTTGACGTCGAACTCAAAATTTGCATACTCCACAGTTTGAAAACCAGAAAAATTTGCATTTGTGATTCTCTTCTTCTATTTTCGGCAAAAAAAATTTCATTTATATCTTTATTTTATATAAAACTTCAAATATCCTTTAATTGTTTTGAGCAGTGTATAAAAGCGAATTATGATGTCACGAGTGCATGTCACGAGATTTTTATTTAATTCTTGACAAATACTAGATGCGAAATTTCTTTTTAGTTTTGAATAATATAGCTCAATTCACATATGACCTCATATTTAAAACGAATACATGGTTAATGCATGGCTTTTACAAGAGATAGTGATATCATGAGGGGCTTTTCATGAATTTACATTTCTTTTTCATTTTTTTTTTTTTTTTTGAAGAATCAAGACTATATTTATTTAGGCTTAGGAAACATTTTTTTTAAATACTGGCAAAATTTCTCAAGGCTTTCAATATATTAAAAAGGAGAGCATATTTGTGCGGGATTCATAGTCCGTACGGTGTTTTATTTTAAAATTGATTTTTCTAATCAAACATGTTTAAAACCCCAGGCAACGCCAGGTATTTCAGCTAGTAAGGATATATTTATGAAAAAGTGTAAGAGCATATAAAGTTTGATTAAATTGCGTGTTTAGTTTCTGAGATACTGCTATCGCAAAAATCGAAATGCGGCATAGCAGCGCCGCCTGTTGGTGATTTACACCAAAGTTGCTGTAGATTAACTTATGTCAACGTCTAACTAAATTTAAAGTTTGATGAAAATCCGTGTATTAGTTCTCGAGATAGAACTATTGTGGAAATCGTGGAAAATGCAGCATAGCAGCGCCATCTATTGGGCGACTAACACCAAAGCCTAATCAGCAACAACTTATGTCAAATTCTAACTGAATATGAAGTTTGATGAAAATCCGTGCTCTAATTTTTGAGATTGCGGTAATCGTGGAAAATGCAGGATTGGAGCGCCAGCTGTTGGGCATTTTACATCAAAATCTATTCAGCAACAATTCGTATAAAGGTATACCTGAATCTGAAGTTTGATGAAAACCTGTGCTTTAGTTCTTCAGATAGAGCTATTGAAAATATCGCGAAAAATGTAGCATAGCAGCGCCACATACTGGGCGATTTGGACCAAAAACTAATCAGCGCCAATTTATATTAAGATATAACTGAATCTAAGGTTTTGTTAAATTCCATGCATTAGCTTTTGAGATACAGCGCCCACAAAATTTATGTCAAATACAGAAAGACATTTTCTAAAAACAGTCAAATTATGTTCAGGACCTTCTAAAACATATATATCCGTCGAAAACCGGAAGTAGAATTTTTTCACGAATCCAATACTTTCTTTTTGTAAAGATAGAAGCAAGTAAAAAGGTGCCGTTTTAATTCGTAAAGAAGCCATTACATTTAAATGTGATTTATTTTGTGATAAGGAGGCATACACATATTAAAATTGAACGCACAATTGAAAAGTACAATTTCAAAATTTCCATACGCCAGAAAATCTGGTAGTACAACAAGTTTTCTTGAATTTTGAATGATTAACTAGTGAGACGTAAATTACTGAAAAAGGAACAAATTAATGTTCTTCTTCGAATACGGGTCGGGATATATACGTCCCTGTTGGCCGTTTTTTTATTCTATTTGTACCACTTTCTGAAAATCATTTCTGCCATACATTTATACTAAGATATTTTCAAGAGACATGCACCATAAAGAATTTTTTTTGTAAATTGTGGTACGATTGTGCAGACATATGACATCCACATGGAAGACAATAGCAGATAATTCCCAGGCGGGCATCCCTCCAACTATTGATCTGCTGCTTCACTTCGGTGTTAAGTTGGAAACCGATATTTTGCAATATGACTGGCAGGGTTCGTTGATATATATCAATGGATATATATCATGATATATATCTTGATATATATCCGATATTTATTTTTAAAATATCAAGATTTTTGATATTTTCGATATTTTCAAATTCTTGACATTTATTTTCAAAATATCAAGATGTTTGATATTTTGTATATTTGATATTTATTTTCAAAATATCACCGTGCAAGGAAAGTTTGATATTTTCCACATTCAAAGCAAGTGTAAATGAAATTTCCACCTGTTATTGACTGTGTCATTCTGTAGATCATGAACTTTTGCCTCTGGCAGTGACTTTTTTAGGAAAAGAAGAAAACAAATCTTTTCCAAGCTTTATGTTTCAAACTTTTATTTTTAAATGTAGAACTAATAATTACGTTATACAGTTAATTCAAAACAGCCGTTGAGAGATAAAATGTAATTCTGATAATCATTTATATACAGCCAGGGTTCGTTGATATATATCAATGGATATATATCCAGTATTTATTTTCAAAATATCAAGATTTTTGATATTTTCATATTACTTGTTATTTAATTTCAATTTATAAAGATGTTTCATATTTTTTGCATTTGATATTTATTTTCATAATATGAATGTGTGCAAGATATTTTTGATATTTTCAGTCGTAATTCGTAATATTTCAGTGTAAATGAAATAAATTTTCAAGTGTTATTGACTGTGAATCTGTAGATAAAAAAACTTGTCTCTTCTGGATGTGACTTTTTTTAGCCAAAAAAGAAAACAAATATATTTTTCAAACTTTAGAGTTGAAACATTTTTTTTAAATGTTGAACTAATAATTATGTGGGACATAATTAATTCAGAACAACCATTGAAAGATAAACTGACTAATTTAAATAAGCAATTATATACAGCTTCATTAGAAAAGAATCTTTTCTCAAGTTTTGGTTCAGTTGAGTTTGAACTATACAGCATGTTAGGAAATATGAAATAAAACATCTTATACTTACATTTATGTTAAAATTTTTCAATTAAAAAAACTTTTTTTGTACTTAAAATTTTGTTTTAAAAATATCTGATTTTTTTTGTACTTGATCTTGATACTGAATCCTATAGTTAGTTTTTTTTATAAGTTTATAAATCAAATTGTTACTGTTTTCAATTATTTCATCTTCAATTTTGTTCTAAGTGAAAAAAAAAGAAAAATGCATTTTTAGAATATTCTTTAAGTTTTCATGTTAAGTGTAATATATTTTAGTTTCTAATCTATATTATGCTCGAAAACATTTATTATCAGCGGTAAGTTGGCTGCTTTGAAAATATCGGATATATATCGAAAATATCGGATATATATCAAAATATCGGATATTTTTGATATTTTCGAAAATATCATGATATTTACGAACCCTGTGGCCTTGTGAACAACAAATCACGCTAGTCTCCTGTCATTCTAAATTAAATGCAATGGAGTCCGTTAACTTTACCTTCAAATATATCTGGATAACAAAACTGCATATATATTAAGCGTACAATGTTGATGCTGGAATCTGCCGTAAATTGACACAGCTGCTCCATCTTGTGGACGGGGTTGATAACGCAAAAAACGCGGGGTTTTAGTGTGACGTCATATATGACAAAATATCTAGTATCTGCGCATTTCTTGCGCATATTTTCTGAATCTTTACTCACTTATGGAAGTTAAATCTTGTTTACGAGATTTACTTAAAAATTTTTTGTGACAGTTTGTTTTGATAAAATTATGTACATTTTAAAACATTAGTCACAATACTATTTTAATTTCCAGAGAAAAAGCACAAATGCTACGAAAACATTATTGCCTTTTGCCCTGAAACTAAAATGACTTTGCGACTATTTTTTAAATACACATATTTTTATCAAAACAAGCTGTAACAAAAATATTTTGCAAAATTCGTGATTGAATTTTTAACAGGGATTCTCTAAATAGCTTTGTCTGTTTAAAAAAAAAAAAAAAATCTAGCGATTTTAGGATAATTATTGAAACTATTGTCTAGAGTCGCAAAATATTTAAACAAATAAATGAACAATACTTGCTTGTTGAACAGTACAACATTTAAAGCATGCATTTCAAATTAAAGTGATTCCGAATGTAAAATGAAATGAGTTTTAAATTAAATGAATGAAACATTTGTTAGTTAAATAACATGAGTGCAATGCGTTCAAGAGAATATTGGGAACTTATCTTCTGCGCTCGTTAAAGGAAAAGACTTAAAACTGAATATTTTATTTATAATTAAGTTCTATACATATTCTAAATATTCATAAACGTTGTATTCTCATCGGAAATACAACCGTGTATATTATTTTTTTTTAACTTTAGTACATAAGAATTGAGTAAAAAATGAGACTACAAAATTCTATCTTTATATATTAACTACTTACTAATTTTTATGCGTCATTTTTCATTACATTAAAAAAAACATAATTAAAATCGAGCGTATTTAAATCAGCAACATATTATAATAAATAATATATTTATATATATATATAAATTAAAATAGAAACGTAACTAACTTCTTTTACTCTATAGAAGAGGACAGAGACGAATTCCATCAAAAAAAGAATTTTCTTACAATTTCGAAAACAACAGCTATTAGATGGGCAACATTTTGCCACTTTAATAAATAATATTAGTTCTAAAAAGAACAGTTTTTATTTAAATAATTATCTATAATAAATAAATTAAATAATCACGAATAAAAATTAATAGAATATTCTATACTGTGAGAATATAAATACTACAAACAAATGAAGACACGGCGTTTTACGCTTGTGCAGTTATTTCATAGATGTACAATTAATAGATTATCCACAAAGAAGAAAACAGTTAGGTATATTCCTGTAGTTCAATCCCGTTCGCTACGTAGCGTGTGACCTTGATTGATATGACCTCGTCTTTAATCTTGCGGTTACCTCTCGCATTTCAGATAAGGCGCTTACTTTATATTCTGCTTTGTCTGGATAATGTTTTATGGACTTGATCCAGTTTGATTTTGAACGCCGCATATAAAGGTAGTGGGAAACAATTAAAAACTCATCAGACATTTGTTTTCCTCTATTACTCATGTGCCACATTTTGCTTCAGACATGAAATTTATGTAAAATTATTAATTGGAAAGATTGAGAAAAAATGTAGAGAAAATAGTGTAAGATCAGATAGGATGCACCAGTTTTGACACGGTTTGAGCAACCCTATAACGGATAATGGTTGAATTACTTAACTGCAGGAAAGAAGAAGAAGCGGTCATTTCGGTATCTCGAAACTGTCCTTTGTGTAGTTTATTTGTCTGAAAGTTTTTTTTTTCTTTTTAACACTTTCCAGCATAGTTGAAAAGTGTTTATGAATTCGATTTTTCTGTGCGTGCTCTAACTGGCGTAAATATAGTCCAACTGCTATTATTGGTATTCACTATAGCATTCTCTATATTCAAAATGAAGAGTGTAGCATTTACGGTTCATATACAGGGACACTCAAAAGCATTCCGTTCAATTGCGGTCTATGGGGGGAAAATCGTTTACGGTGTATTTTAATGATATTACACTGTTTTAAACATACAGAAATTGATATATTGAGGTTCTAACTACAAGGTTCTTATTATAAAATATGGTGCGCATAGAATTTATCATTCATTTACAGGGACACACAAAAGAATTTAGCTACAGAAGAAAATGAACAGCAATTGAACTATTGAAACCTACGAACAACAATTGTTGGAAGTGCGTTTTCAGTTGTGGTATGCGTTTTTAAATTTAACTACGTATTATTTAAATATTATTGGTGTTTATGAATTCGATAGATCACGAGGCCGCACAAAAATTTATTAACAAGATCTGTTTTTTAACGTAAATTCCTGAATGGAAATTTTCAACTGTGCTATGTGTCTAATTGAACTAACTTGTAACATACTATGTAGTATACATACATATCTATAGATCATATACAGGGCTGCACAAAAATATCGTATATTTTCTCGACTATTAATGGTAATATCAGAAATTTGGTTTTCAAATACGTTATGGTTATGCGTTTTCCAAATTATTCATTTAGGCATAATCTTTCACTTTAGTATAAACTGTGAAGTTTTGTTATAGCATTGAGAATGTGTTGGAGAGAGTTTCCTAATCTATGCTGTACTCATGATTTTTCATTCTTGTTTGTTTTAATCTTTGTTAGTTTTCAAAATACTTATATATATGAATAAAGTTACCGAAAATGTGTGTATTATTGCGAGTAACATGCTTAATAAGAGATTACCTCCCGCCATGAATCCGCCGTTAATATTTATAGGCGCAATTTTATCGCTTGGTTTTCGATCCATATTATTCTGAGCTAAAACCGAATATCCGAAGTAGGATAAAACTTGATACTGACTTTCTTAATGACTTTTGTAAGACAAAATCTTTGTTCCCTTTCGTAGAAAAGCCCAAACTCATTTATTTCCTAAAAAATTAATATATTCACGCGGTCTGACCATATCAGTGGGGTTATGCCGGATGATTTGACTTTTATTAGCAAAGCAATCATTTATAAAAATGTAATACACCAATCATATGTCCACAATGATATTATTATACATAGAATGACACAAAATGTATAACGCTTCCGGGGTTGAACTCATCCGTTTCCTGATAATCCAAACGCGGCCACGTTAGGCTTAAGTATTCCGATGCCGTATTTGCCGACTGCCTTATTTAATCTGTCTATCTATTTGTTGTGTAACATATTCTTCTTCAATTTTTCTCAAACCTTCAAAAAGTATACAATTATAACGCTTTAAGATCTAATTTAAAAATAACCAGATACCAACAACAGGGTTCCGATGTATACAAGCGATTACCGTTGCCATTCATAAGCACAAATTACAAATCCAAAAACAAATGAATGACTCTTTCAGCTATTCATTAAATGCTCTTAAAATATTTTGCAAAAGCATATTAATATTTTGAAATACGTTTTTCACTTTTGTTTACATTTATTTACAGTTTGAATTCAGTATACACGGTTAAAAATATCGCGAAAAATTACTTCTGTTTTTCAAGGCTATCTATTTTCTGACCAATGAGAACACTTTATGGTGTTCAGTGAATATAGCTATATTCGGTGATTCATTCCCGTGAATTATTTTGTACCTTTCTAAAAACAAACGTATTTCAAATTATTTAAAAGCTTTATTATGGTTTTACAAATATTTTAAGAGCAAAATCGGATGTCGACCGTATTTTTAATGATTCGTTCAAAGAGTCATTCAATTGCTTCTGGATTTGGAATTTGTGTTGTACATGTGGCATCACGACACACGAGTGAATGTTGATTTGATTTTCAATCTTAAAACGTTGAATAAAACGTGCTTTCTTTTCCACTATTCGCAAAAGTAACATTTTTAGACAGATTATTCAAAATAAATTAATATTTATAAGAGATTACATTCAATTATCTAATATTCAGCTGCGATAACTTGAGTTAAAATTAGATTGGTAGCTTTATCTATCCCTATATGAAAGTAAACAAACAATTGATTCATTCGTCTGGAACTTTTAAAATATTAAAACAAATGTTTATATACTCTGTTGCGCCATCTGTCGGTAGTTAAAAAAAAGAAATTTTCTTTTAAAAATGTTTTTTGAATTCTGAAGACATTGGGGGTGGGGGGAAATGAATATTTCTTATAAAATGAAATTAGAATATCAGAAATATGTAATGCCGTGTATTACATATATATATATGTATCTATATCAATGCATTATTATAATAAATAAAATTTTGTATTTTGTAGGGAAAATAAATTTGTAATTTAATAACAGAATTTGGGAAAATAAATTGTTAATGTAATTAATAGTTGCAATTTACTTATGTGATAAAAGATGATTTTTAATTATCAAAATTTATTACAGGTTTCTTTTATGCATGTTTAAAAGAAATCGGGATTTTCCCTGTTCAACTTTTTAAAATTTAAGTTATATAATTATTATTTTGGCAATTAATAAAAACAAATAAACTTTCTGTTGGAATTGTCTTTTATTTTACCACATACCATCAGATAAAATAGTTAATTGACAATATGTTTTAAAATAACATTATTAGTACTAATTTGAATGTTTTTGTGAAATATTTCTTCAAATTTTGTGAGTGAAGCTCATTTGCATACTTTATATCAGTATTTTACCAATTCAATTAATAATTTTCTTGCCAATTAAATTTCAATGAAAAATAGGCTGTTTTTACTTTACCCCACCTGACCCTATTAATCAGACAAGACAAAATTTATTACTTCACAATTCTTTTTATAATGCAATGCTATATAATTTTTTTGAAAATGCAAACACGTCATTCTGACGGGCTATATTCTAGTTCAGGGTTGGCGAACCTATGGCACGCGTGCCAGAGTTGGCACGTAAGCTAATTTTTCTGGCACGTGGAAAATTTTAATTTGGAAATAATTATACAGATAAAATCCATTTTTTATTTCTGTTATAACCAATAAATTTTATCCATATGGACAGATCCCAAAAATGCAATTACGTTTTGCATCAATTATCACATCGGAATAATTTTCTTTTCCTGCCATGTTATGAAGCGTTTTTGACATGTTTGCCTTTCTATAAGAATTTAAAAAGACTGTTTAATGCAACTTGGGAAATTATAACCGAGATGTTGCATTAATAATAAGTTAAAAATTAATGAAATAAAATCTCGTATTTTCCCCTTATTACAGTACATACCGCATAACCGAGTTCTATTTCTAAATTAAATATTCATTCATTTAATGGCTGATTCCAGTACACAGAAAAATCGAATTCTGATTTTTAATATTTTTTAATTATAAATGCATGACAGCAACTGATTTTATAACCTGTGTTTCGTATAAAAATCATATTATTAAAAATTATTTTTGTATAAGTTTGGCACGTTACATTGTTGATAGATATTGTTTGTGAATTTTCGGCACGTGCACGTGTAAAGGTTCGCCGACCCTGTTCTAGTTGAACTAGGATACGTGCATAGTACTTACTCACTGTTTCGTGTTATTTTGTTGAAAATTGTGGCTTTTAATATGTAAATGATAATGTATGCGATTTTAATCTGTTTCTCCTATATTTAATAGGATGATGATTAATGCTCATCCAAAAAAGTTTAATTCATTAGAAGTTTTTAATACTAATATGCAAAACAAAAGTCCAATTAAACTAATGTTTTTACTTATATGTACTTTTTATGTAAATTATTCTACAGCAGTGATTACAATTTAGATTTTTAAAGTGAAAAAAGGGCAATCAATAGTGATTACTTTCGTGAAGTGATTTGAATTAATTATGTATTATGCATTTAAAATAACTAAAATAGTCTAGTGAATACTTTTTAATTTAGTCTTGTATTTTTCTCACGTGTTCTATTTTGAGAAGACAGCTGATTTGGTTCACTTTAGCAGTAAAAAAACTTTGTTCTTGTTTGATTGTGCATATTATGTTTGATCAAATTTTTTAAATATTATTCCTTGTTGTTCATAGGGGAAAATAAAGAAGAGAAGAAATAATTCCAGAGTAAACTAAAAAAGAGCATATCTATACAAACAAGGGAAACGAGTGTTGTTGACTTTAAAGTTGAACAATTACTCATATAATTCAATTGGAAATAGAAGCTATGAACGTCATATGATAAAGGTTTTTTTGGAAATGGTTAGAATTGAAATGCTTGGAGATGAATGATTTGAATGACGAAAGAATTTTCATCCGATTTTCTTTATTAAAACAAGGGTATACAACCTGGTCTAATCTGGTTACAGAACATACCATGTGAGCCAAAGGTCCGTTAAAACTTTAAAAATTCATAAAAAAATAAGAAATTCTGATAAAGAAGTGCGGTTTGCAAGAAAGTGCTCACAAGGTAGTCGGATTTTTTTAGAAGCAAAAAAATATTTAGTTAAAAAATCACATTTAGAGGGCGCTGACGACCCGAAACACAATGAACAGGACAACAGTTGTGTCGTAGAATGTTCTGGAGGTCATGCTGAACATTTGTTATTCGAATAACAAATGAATGGAGCGTGTCGTTGTCCTGTTCATTGTGTTTCGGGTCGTCAGTGCCCTCTGCATGTGATGTTTTAACTAAATTTTTTTTTGCTTCTAAAAAAATATCCGATTACCTTGTGAGCACTTACTTACAAACCGCACTTCCTTATCATAATTTATTCCTTTTTTATGAATTTTTAAAGTTTTAACGGACTTTTCGCACACCCGGTATTACCCGGTATACAGAACATTGGCAAAAATAGTCTTTAATTGAAAGTACTAATGTATTTTTCCCATTAAATTTTTAGATAGCTCACCAATTACACCAAAAAGCATTTTTATATGAAAGATATCAATTCTGTATTAAAAGAATGAAGTTTTGAGAACTACATATTTACTACACTCTAAGCAATAAATGTTTAAATTTGTCGCTTTTACATACTTATAATTTGTAAAATTACACCTTTGTCATAAAATTGACACACATGTAGTTAAATTTACTTGTATTTACGTGTGTTTATAGGCTTAATGGAAGTGTGTAATTTGTTATCCCTTCGAAAACTCAAACAAGTGTGTAAGTGGTAGAAAATGTTACAAATTTACCCGAATTGGTATATTAATGTAATTTACAAATTTTTCATATTACACAAATATCTGTGTATTTTACGTATTACACCGGAATATGTGTAAGAATATTACATAGATATATGTGTAAGAACAGAATATTATACAGATATATGAATAAGAACAGAATGTTACACTGAAATATGTGTACATATGTGAACAGAATAAATAGCGATACTTGCAAACTTGGCTTGTGTACTAGTAGCTGAATGTGGTCATATTAATGGCTGAGAAAGTCGCAGATCGTGAGTTTAAATCCCGTTTCGGTAAGTTTTGCTTGTTTACTGTAGATTGAATTAAATAGGGAATTTCTCCTCTTGACGTAGATGTATCTTTCAAAACTTGTGACTGAAATTGACAGGGAAAAAAATCCGACAAAATACGGCAAAATCGTCATGATTTCCGTGTTTTTCAAAATTGTATTTTACAGTGTATTTATTCATATTATAAAGATTCTATTAATAAATTATGACTATACTATTTTAGGAATTCAAAACAACTTTAATAGAAAATGGCCTGCAGTAAATATAATTTCAGACAATCCTGTTTTTTTCTTCTAAATTAAGGTTACACTACTTTGTGGTCTAAAAACAAATCTGCTGGAAGGAAAACAAACGCACCAAACACACGTGTTTGTTCTTATGCAATTTCTTTTGCGACCTTAAAAATATTTAATTCAAAATTTAGATCCCATACAAGGTTATGTACTATGTATACAAAATTCATCTTTTTTGTATATGATACAGATATGTATACAAATGACACGTTAATCTGTGTATTTCTGAGTCATCTGATAACATTTTACACACTTAAGCCGCTTAATGCGCTACACAGGAAAAAGTGTATATTGAAATTGGCCCTCCAAGGCGTGTATTTGGCAAGCCACACGCCTTTTTACACATATAGACAAATCGTGTTTGTATCCTCAGTGGATCAGTTATACCTGTTTTGTGTAAATTTACGCATTTATCTTTTAGAGTGTACTAGTACGTATATTGAAAACTACATGTTTAATAGAAGCTGCTTGTGTCTTAATCTCGTTTACAGTTATCTATATACAGGTTTAAAATAATAAGCAGTTCCTAACCTCATTTACAATTTAAGATAAAAAATAATATTTTGCGGTTATTTGGTGAGGGCGAAGAGGGTGCTCTCGCCAAACAAGGGTGATCAACGGGTGCTTGCGGGAACACTTTACCATACCTTATACGTTTTAAATTACTGAAAATGTCATTTTCCCTTATTGAGGCAAAGAAATGTTTATTATTTAGAGATTGCTCGAAAATTATTTAAAAAATCATAAAACAAGCAACGAATTCAATTATTTTTCAAGCAATTGTATTTGAAGTACATATTTTGCTCTATTCGGTTGATATAAAAAGTGAAATTAAGCGATATTTAGAAGCGAATATATGTGAGATAAAGCGAAAGCTATGTTGAGGATCGTTTCCACCATTCTCAACGTTAGTAACGGATATGTTTTTGCTTTATAATGTAGTCTGTTTGATAATGTGATAAAGCCAAATAGAATTCTAGAAAATAAATTCCTGTCATATATGTCAGAAAATAGCCTTCTTCCGGTTAATTTTATACTACAAAAAAAATTATTTGTATGTTTATGTCTTGTTTTTATGACCTTTTTAATAATAATTAGTAATTTTAAACGTAAAACTTACAAAAATTAAAAAAATTCGTTCCGAAAGCCTCAAGAACTAAAAGAACCTCTTAAAACACCATCAAAAACTTTTAAGAAGATCTTTTAGTTTTAATACATTCACATCAGTTTCAACTTATTTTCTTTCGAAAGCCTTAGTTTCAACCACAACCGATACCGGCTTTCTTCATCATTTTCAGGCCACTGAATCTTTCTACTCGTCATTTTAAAAACAATAACTCACACGAAATCAACGTAAATTACACCGGAGAACAGTGATTTTGCGGCAGGGGGTTGGACAACGGATTTCGATTAATTTTGGTATGCTGAATATGAAAATAATAGCAAATTTCCTGGATTGCCTCTTATTTTTTAAATAAAGCCAACTATCTGACAATGACACAAGTACAACAAAGTAATATTAAATTATTATTTTTATTTTAAATTATTTTTTTTCATTTTACACATTTTGTAACATTGTAGTTTGAGTGAGATAGGTATTGCAAAATAGTAATATAGATTTAAAACTACTATTAAAACAGTTTCCTGTATGGTTTTCTAGAAGGTTTTACTTAAAGAAATCTCTTTTTAAGATAGCAGCAACATCAGTCAGCCATCATATGGCGATCCGAAAATCCTTGGTACCTTTGCTCCATTATTCTGATATCTTGGTGAAACCGTTCACCTTGCTCTTCCCTATAATCACCCACGTTTTCAGGAAATCTGTCTGATAACCTGTATTAAAAATGCACATAAACGCTCAAATTAATTCCTAATCTTTCAAAATTTTGCAAGAACCGGAGCCATTTCAGCTAACTACTTTATATTCCATAATTACAAACTTTTGTATGTATCATAAAGATGAAATGCAGCAGAATTTTTTTTCTTATACTCTGTGCTATTGATTAAATTTTTCTATCTTTACATGACGTAGATAAGTTCTCTAGATATAATTTACCGATCCTTTAGAATGTATATTGAAATATCCAGTATTTTAATTCTGTTTGTGTTTGAAAGTAAAAAAATGTGAAAAACAGAAAACCCCCAATAAAAGCAGGCAGTATAAGGGTCAATATCACAAGTTACGGAAATTGCAGTCCGTACAATAAAATTTCTATTTAATGTTATATAATGCAGTTTTCTTTTTACGTTCTAATAAAAAATATTCTTAGAAGTATTTTCAAGAGATATTATATTTATTATAACACAAAAATAAAGCAATTAAAAGACTTAAAATTTCAGATTGTCATTTTCCTGGCATGTCACACTGTGATGTGTGCAAAGTAAAAGGCTTTCTGCTATCATGTACAAATATCTTTTTCTAGTTTTTTTAATTTATTTTAATAATTAATATTTATATTTATAATTTTTTTATTTTAATAATTAATAATTACACACATATATGTGGAAGGTAAAAAATTCTGTATTTTACGAATAATTTTCCATAATTAAAATATGATTATCACTAAAAATGAATGTAATTGTCCTGGCCTGCTCATTTTAGTTCTTTATGAGGCATAAAAATGGCGCTGCAGAGCAATTCTTCTTGTTCTTGACATAGTTCAAGTCAAAAGTAGTAAAATCATTGCTACCAGCAAGATCTTTTAGATATTTCTTTGAATGTGTTTAAAGGCTTTGTAAAAATTGAGTAGACTTTTATTATGTCATTTTCCTGGCTTCTATAAATTACAAATAAAATTCAACATTACACTGAATTTGAAGTAGTATAGAGGAAACATGATTCTTTAAACGAAATTAAAATGTTAGATCTAAAAATATCAAAAAACAAGAATGCGAAAAATATTTTAGAATGAAATTGTCATTATCCTGGTATACATATGCCAAGAAAATGACACATAATTATAATTACATAAAAATTAACTTAAGCTCTTCAAACTTTAACAATTTTACATATAAATGCCTTTATTCAGCTGTTCAGCCAACATTTAAAAAAATCAGAAGCTTTGAAACGATTTAAAATTTTCAAAATTTTTGTAAATTAATTTTTGATATTCATCCATAAGGCCTCTTTGGTCTTCTTATGAGATACTTCATTTTCATCGTATATTATTCTTACCAAAACTAAGTATTTTCTGTGTCAATATTTGTAGAAATTTATTGAATCTGTCAAAGCGGTAGTAAAGAAAGAGTGTGTGTGTGTTGTTTATGACGGCCAATTATCTACACGAGGGATATGGGCTCGAAAGAGAGGTAGTTGCCCTCCGTGGGGGGTCTTTCTAACGGAACCTAACCCGTATTTACGCAAGGAAATCCAAGGCTCGAAGAAAACTACGAAAAACTCTGAACGACTAGGCCGACGGGCGCGATTGGCCCGCACCTCCGTCTACCAGCTTTGAGTGCAGAACCTCTCGGCCACTGGTGGAGCCGGTAATAAAGAGAGCTGAATACAGTAAGGTCTAATAGAATCAGCAGTTTTGTCTGTTCAAAGCGACGTTTCCCTAAATAGTGCAGCCACAGAATATTGTATCACATTGCTAACTCTCTTTTTTGTTCCATTTTGGTGTAATACCTGCAAAAATATCTGTTATTTAATTCTGAATCACCTATTTAAAAAATTATGATATTATTTAAAGCGCATACTCTTAATAGGCGCCACAAGGGTGTATTCCAATCCAAACTGCTTATTTTCTGATTTATTTTTAAATTCATTTTTGCTCTCAAACGCATCAAACTGGCAAATTCTCTTATATAGAAACTACATAATGTGTCGTGCTTGTCGATTTTTTGATAAATGCAGAACATATTGCAAAAAATGCTGTCAAAGTTGGCGTTTTGAACCGAATTTTCCGAAGCGTGAGATCTGGGGAAGAAAAAAATGGTCATATTGAGAAAATAATTGTTTAAAAATCAAATTCTACTTAATTGAGCGGAAAGTGAAATCACACGGACTCTTATACATCTTTACAAAAATCACCTCATCAAGTTTCATGTTTTTACTTTTGAAAATGGCTCTGAAAATTTCGCTCTGTTGAGGGTGGAAAAATATTTTTTTGAATACGCCCTTAAAAGGTCTTTTGTTTTGAACTTTCCTGGACGCAATTAAACAGAGACATAAGTATTAATGATTTAATATTGTAACAATATGTATACATATATCATCCAACAACATTTAAAATGTTAATTCTGATATAACACAGTTTATTGTGGTCTGAAACCTTAACGTGGCCTTATTGGGTACAGGTACATTATTCACCATATAACGCTCTACCCTGGCTTAAAAAAAAATAAATAAATAAATAAAAAAAAATAAAACCTTATGAGAGACATAGCAAAAAATAAAATAATGTTTATTGTAAACGTAACGTATAATAACTATAACTTTTTAAGTACTCTGCTAGCGAATTTAAAAATAAATAAATAAGGATAGACCGAAACAGGTTTTTTAATACCGAAACCGACTTTCGGTAATCTTCCTATTTTCGGCCGAAAACGAAAACAAAAATATCCATTTTTTAAAAAATAAATTAATTATACGTGTTTATTAAATATACACAAGTATTAATTAATTGAACGTGAGGCCCAAATCGGCTCTCTGTGCCTCTGCCAGAACTTTTTATTTTCATATAAAATAAAATGCAATTAATTAACCAACGATACAGAACGATTTTCTAACTATACGAATTCTATATAATTAAAAAATAGGTATACATAGGTATGCATACCTCGATTTATCTTTTATAATGATTTTTGTAAATGATCATCTGTTATACTAGAACTTTCTCAAAGTGTAATCGAAACACTTTTGCGGTTTCAAACAAAAATGTTTTTATTAGTGTTAAATCTGTAGCATTTTATGAGCACGTAAAAAGCGTCTTCAAAGTTTAGTCATATGTGCATTGTATGCTTTGTAATTTGCACTCACATCTTGAGTCAGTGATGACTGATTATTACAATAGCGAAGTTCATAGCAATAAATAAATAATGCCTCATTTGAGCAAATTCATGATCAAATCAATGTGTAACGGTGAAAATTTCCGAAGGCAGAAACGAGATTTTTGGAATACAGATAGTTTCGGTTGAGTTTCGGCCCGACCGAATTTTCGGCGAAACTCACATTTTGAGAAGAAAACGAAACCAAATTTTCGGTTGATCTCTCTAAATAAATGAATAGGTGGTATGTCACACATACACACAAAAAATAATTAGACATATGATTGAACATAATCAATGGTCCTCTGACATCTGTTAAACCTTTCCGGTGCGGAATAATTCTGTTTGTAAAATAATGAAATGATGGACTGACACCGGAATTTAGAAACGAATTTATTTGAAAATAAAAACTTCCTTATTGTCCCGTACTTTATAAAAGCAAAATTTTATTTAAATATTCTTGGTTACCAGTACTCTTAAAATTAGATGTCCTTTTATGAGGACACCACCCGTTAAAGGGTTAAATTATTATAGGAAAAAATTAACACTCACAGAGATTTTAATTGATAAAAGAGGCATTTGACAATAAACGCAAATACATGTTTTGAATTTCACAGCTTATTTTCTCAAAATGGTGATTGTTTAACTTAATACCTTTATCACCCGAGCTCTTCAAATAACATGCTTAAGAAAATTAGAAATATTAGTTCCTATTATCATTGTTTTTTGTTTAACTTTTCACCTTTAAATGCTGCATATAACGCGCAGCATTAAATTTTGAACAATTGCCTTGAATCAAAAGTGCGCATTATACGCTGGAATATATGGTAATCAATAGAACAAGTAATATAAAAATTTTGTTTTTAAAATCAATTCCTACTTAGGTCATCAAAGAAAAATTTAATAAAAAAAAAGCAATTTAACAAATTACAACAACCATTTGGAAAATGATTTTTTCAAAGACTAAAATTTAAGACATAAAAAATAGCACGGAGTTGATCATACATTACGTACGCCATGAATTAAACATTAATAGTGTTATTACACGTAAAAATTGCAAGCGACAAAAATCGCCTGCGACTCGTATTTGGTGTGAAATATTTATATGTATTCATTCCTGTCCTATTTATCTTTATCTTTTTTTTTTTTTTTTAATTGGCTTATTCCATTTTTCTTTTGCACGTGAAAATCTTACAAAATAAAATTAACTCTTTGGTAGAAATTTTTATTCATTTTCTTTCATTTTCAGTTATTATTTACCTGAAACTTACGTATTATCCAAGCATTTCATTGGCTGTTCGGGAAAAGGCTTTTCCGTCGTCAGATTTCCAAGAAATCTGACTACCAATTTTAAATGAAATTTCATTCTTAAACTTCTAAACATCCGACAATATTACTTTTTACACCGTCGGATAGAGAAAAAAATGTACTTTTAAATGCAATTTGTTTGAAAGCTGTATCTCAATTTGTTTCTGAGTTATTAATTTTTTTTTGTAGTTTTTATTACTTTTTTGTCATAGTGGCAACAGAAGGTATCCATCTCTGTTGAAAGTAAAGGGAAATATAGATTACTGTATAGACCAATCAGAAAACGAATAAAATGCAGATTAAACCAATAAAAACCTTCAGATATGCTTTTGATTTCCTACCCTGACGAGAACAATAACCATTTTTCCAAATGGTTAATAATCCCTTAAGCTAATATTAGTTTTTGTTGCATTAAAATATCTCAATTTGTTGTTTTTCTATAAGCAAGTAGGTTTACAGTGGAACCCTATGGGAATTTGGCGAAATAGTAGAGATATCGCCAAGTTGGCGTCACTTTTGGCGACTCATTTTGGCCGCCAAATTTGGCGATATATCGCCAAATTAGCCACAAATTTGGCGGTATTTGGCGACAGAACAGGGTCCCCCTATGGTAACCTCTTATTGAAAATACTTTCATTGATCTTCAATAACCAATGGCCGCCATTTTGTTTCCATGCAAAACTAAAAATAATTAATTAAAATTTCATTAATTAATATTTGAAAAAAACTGTTTTAACATCAATTGTCATCCAGTACAAGTTTAAAAAAATTTATTTCAACTTGATAGGATGAATAATGAGTATTTTATTAACGATTGAAAATTTGAACAAGATATATAAATATATAAATGTATATATAAACAAGTAATATAAAAATTTTGTTTTTAAAGTCAATTCCTACTTAGGCCATCAAAGAAAAATTTAATATTAAGCTAATATTAGTTTTTGTTGCATTAAAATATCTCAATTTGTTGATTTTCTATAAGCAAGTAGGTTTACAATGGAACTCTATGGGAATTTGGCGAAATATTAGAGATATCGCCAAGTTGGCGACTCATTTTGGCCGCCAAATTTGGCGATATATCGCCAAGTTCGCAACAAACTTGGCGGTATTTAACGACAGAACAGGGTCCCCCTGAAAATACTTTCATTCATCTTCAATAACCAATGGCCACCATTTTGTTTCCCATGCATAACTAAAATTAATTAATTAAAATTTAATTACTTAATTAATATTTGAAAAAACTGTATTGACATCAATTGTCATCCAGTACAAGTTTAAAAAAATTTATTTCAACTTGATAGGATGAATAATGAGTATTTATAACCGATTGAAAATTTGAACAAGATAAATATATAAATAAATATAGGGAGAGTGTGAGCTAATAGTAGGAATTGAATAAATATAGAGAGAGTGTGAACTAATAGTAGGAATTGAAAAATCACGCCGAGTATTACCTTACATCTTTTGGGTACTACTAAATTAAGGAAATTTCTTTTCTTATTCAGAAATGAAAGTATACGCTTCCTGATGGAATTTTTGAATATCAGAGATTAATTTTTAAATGGTAAGCAATTAAGAAAAGCCCAGTGGTAGGGGAGCAAAAAGAGGCCGAATTCGGAATTAATTAGGGAAAGCTGGAAATTGTTTTAATCCATTTAGTTTAGGTCTAGAATGAATATGCTAAGTTTTCCACCTCGTAGTAGGCGAGCGTTAGGAAATATATACAGATTTATAGTCAAAAAACACGTTTTTTTAGATATCATAACAATATCTCAAAACAGCTAACTCTGTCAAATACATTGTCAATACAAAAGCTGTAGAGCTTAAAATTCTGAGTAAAATGAGTGCCTACACTTAATATTTTTCTTGAACATTAAGGTCACAATTCCAGTTTAAAGTTTTAGACCTGTGGTCAGGGGGTTGAACTCAGAATTAATTAGGAGAAAACTGGAAATTGTTTTAATCCCTTCAGTTTAGGTCTAAAATGAACGTACTATGTTTTTTTCCTCGCACTTGGGTTAATGTTAGAAATTATGTACATATTTATTTTCGAAAACACGTTTTTTTAAATTTCCTTAACAATATCTCAAAACAGCTAACACTGTATAAAACATTGCCAATACAAATGTTGTAGAGCTTAAAATTCTGAATAAAATGAGTACCATCCTTAATATTTTTGTTCAATATTAAGGTCGCAATTCTATTTCAAAATTTTGCCTTAATCGCTAATCAATAGCTTGAAGCCAGGAGAGACCAAGTTAACTTAACAATATCTCAAAACAGCAAATTCTATCCAAAACATTGTCGATACAAAAGTTGTAGAGCCTAGAACTCTGAGTAAAATGAGTACCTACACTTAATATTTTTGTTCAATATTAAGGCCACAATTTGAGATATTGTTAAGTTAACTTGGTCTCTCCTGGCTTCAAACTCTTGATTAGAAAAATTTTGAAATAGGATTGCGACCTTTATATTGAACAAAAATATTAATGATGGTACTCATTTTATTCAGAATTGTAAACTCTACAACATTTGTATTGACAATATTTTTTATAGAGTTAGCTGTTTTGAGATATTGTTAAGGAAATTAAAAAAAAACAAAAAAAAAAGTGTTTTTCGAAAATAAATATGTACATAATTTCTAATATTCCCCCAAGTGCGAGTAAGAAAACATAGTACGTTCATTTTAGACATAAGCTGAAGGGGTTACAACAATTTCCAGTTTTCTCCTAATTAATTCTGAGTTCAACCCCCTGACCATGGGTCTAAAACTTTAAACTGGAATTGTGACCTTAATAATCAACAAAAAAATTAAGTGTAGGTACTCATTTTACTCAGAATTTTAAGTTCTACAACATTTGTATTGACAATGTTTTTGACAGAGTTAGTTGTTTGGAGATACTGCTATGGTATGTAAAAAAACGTGTTTTTTTTACAATAAATCTATACATATTTCCTAACGCTCACCTATTACGAGGGGAGAAAACATAGCATATTCATTCTAGACCTAAACTGAAGGGATTAATACAATTTCCAGCTTTCCCCTAATTAATTCCGAATTCAACCCCTAACCACTGGGCTAGAAGGAATTCAATGCGAAAAAATATTCCTTCCTGATTAAAAATTAAATTAAACTGTAAAAAAAAAAACAAAAAACTAAATATAAAATGAGTGTAAAACGTGAAAAAAAAATTTAATATTAAATGAGTGCAAAACTAAAGTATACAATTAAAATGAATAAAATCAGTCTGAATTAGCTTATGCATTTTCCCAAAGAAAACGAATGAATGCAAAGAATTTTAGAATTGAAACATGGAAAATAAAGTTTGTTTTCCTCTTTTTAATCTATATAGTACGTTAAACGTGGTTTATTAGGGAATATATAGCATGGGGATATTACTCTGGTGATAAAAAACAGAAAAAAAAACAGATTAATATTTTTTTTATTTATACACACACATACGAAACACAGATACACACAAAACAAACAAAACAACAAAAAACAAACAAACTCCACAACAACAACGGTGAATACAATCTTATAAACGAAATCATTGAGTTATCATTGATTTTCAGTTCCTTCGGATCAATTTTATCATAGCTTCTAAATTTTTTATTAATGCAAAATAGTAAAAGTTTTCCCAAATATTCTTTGGAAGAACATTATCTAGAAAAACTTAAAGGAATAAAAACAATTTTCATTCCCATTCAACACCACAAAGTAAAACTCTAGGATTTAATCAACAGGAAATTTTTGTGTTATCCGGAAAGGAAATAAAGATCGATTTCCTCCGAGACATAGATAAATATATTTTTTTCTCTATCCTAACCAACAGTTACTATTTTGTTTCTCTTTCGTTCATTCAAGAAAGTTTCTAAAGAAAAGAATGTTTTCGACTTTATCGTTTGCTGGACAAAAATGTTCGTTCGTATAAAGTTTTTATCAAACCGACAATTTTGAAAAAATAAAAAGAAAAGTACCCTGTTAAACTGATGGCATTGAGCTCACAGGCTGTTCTCACTAATTGCATATTATGCTCTTATTTCAAAGAGTAATGCCACTCGAAAAATAAAGAATTCGCCAAACAAAAAAGTTAGGGGTGGGGGTGGGGGGGGGGGTTGGCTACCCCATTTCCACCCACCCTTTACATTTAATCAATGAACCTCTAAATCTAACCAGGGAATCGCCTTATTAGAATATACTGGTATACCAAATTTGAAGCAAATCGGATAAATCTGCATGAAAAACCCATTTATCTAAATTAAGGAAGGTGATTAGCCCCCCTTTCCCCCCTCTTTATGCTTAACCAATGAACCTCCAAAACTAATCGGGGAAGAGCCTTACCAGAATGAACATATTTATAAAATTTGAAGCAAATCGGATATTTCTATCAAGACTCAAGAGTTATCGCGTTACTCACATACGTACGTACATATAGAACCTGCGGGCACATTAGCTCTCAGGCTTTGATAGCCTATGAGCTAAAAAATAGTAAAAATTAATTGTTTGCGTAAATCTACCGGGTGTCCTAAAAAGGACTGACTGATTTTAAAATTCAATAACTTGTAAACGGTGACAGGTATTTAAAAAATTCTTGCAGGAGGGTTATGCATAAGGTCAAAAGTTTTTTTACAGTGATTTTCAATTTTAGTTCGAATTACAAACAATGATGGCGCTGCGATCAATAGATGCTAAATTCAGGCTCAATTTTCGGTACTTCGTGGCCCGGATAATACATTTCCATCTCCTTTTTCAGCATGGAACAAAAGAAAGGAATAAAAATTGAGCCTGTATTTAGCGACTATTACTTATAGCGCCATTTATTGTTTGTAATTCGAACTAAAATCGAAAATCACTGTAATAAAACTTTTGACCTTATGCATAAACCTCCTGCAAGAAATTTTTAAATATCTGTCACCGTTTGCAAGTTATTGAATTTTAAAATCAGTCAGTCCTGTTTAGGACACCCGGTAGTACTTGTAAGTTATTTTTAAGTCAGAAATTTGCATTTAAAAGTCCGAGTTTTGGAAATATGAACCGAAAACAAAAAGAAATTTTTATCGAAAAAGTAATCTTTTCAGTCGAAATAAAATTCAAAATTTTTTCAAATGTTGAGAAACTTATAGCTTGCAGAAGAATTAATTCAGCTTTGTATGAAAATGATGTCTTCAAGTGTATCGTTTGCCCAACAAAACTGTTTCTTCACATAAAGTTTTATGAAAATGAAAATTTAAAATATAAAGTGAAAATTGATTGATTGTCTGGCTAAAACTAGTAAGAACTTTTTTTTTTATTATCTTAGAAATGTACATTTAAAAGCTTCAATTTTGAAAATTTAGATCAAAAGCAGAAAGAAATTTTGTTCGAAGAAAGTAATATTTACAATTAAAAGCAAATTCACAAAGTTTCGAAATGATGTGAAAGTTTTTGTGAATAATATATTAAGGGAATAATACATTTAGTTATGAATGTAGTTTTCTCCATCTTAACCAGCAGTTACTATTTTATTTATCTCTCTTGCATTCAAGAAAATTTTCAATAAAAGAAATTACATTTTCGATTGTATCGTTTCTGGACGAAAATATACTTTCGTAGAAAGCTTTATGAAAATGGCAACAGAAAAAAAAATGATCGTCTGCTAAATCTAATAATGCTTCTTGTAAGTTCCTTTCGCACAGAAATGTGCATTTGAAAGCTCGAATTTAAAAATATGGGTCAACAACAGAAAGAAACTTTCTTAGAAGAAAATATTCTTTACAGGTGAAAGCACATTTAACATTTTTTGAAATGTATAAGAATTTTTCGCTTAGTGAAAATATATTACAGAATTAGAAGAAAAGAATGTCCAAAGGAAAGTGAAGTCTGGTGGATGCAGGATGCTAGATTAAGGGCAATTCCATCGTAACTGACGTAACATTTTATCATCGAATTTTGTATTAAAATCTATGTAGAAAATTTACTAATAAAGCTAGAACAAATTTTAACAATTTAAAATATTTCTTACAAAGGTCTTAATACGCAAATATCTGCAGATTATTTCAATCTCTCTTTGAGCCCCAAAAATTGCAATTCAAAATTCTGTAACTGACGTAACATAAAATAGACAAACATTTTTTCTGCCTTCATTGAAGTGTAAAAATTATCAAAACTCTCCATTTAAAAAGAGTGATTTAATGTTCTCAACAACACTAATAATGCCAAATTATAACAGTAATTTGTTTAATTAATTTCTGAATAAATAAAAAGTAAAAAATGGCATTTACACGTGTAAGTGACGAAACTTTTATTGTATAACTGACGTAACATTATGACTTTACAAAGACAATAATGGTGCTTAACTTAGTTTGTAAACAGTAATTTATACTGCCTTTTTATTAGAATTTTTCTATAGAATGTAAAAATATCAAGTTTTCCAATCATATCCTTAAATTAAACATATTATAAATTTGGTCCCCCCCCCCCTAAGAAAAAAGGATGATTTTCTGTGGAATTGCCCTTAAGATTTATTTAGATAGCAGCTTTCTTTTCAATATTATAAAATGACTAAACAGATGGTATTTTAAAAACGAAAATTTAAAAAACTTAGGACTAAAATCAATATTTAGAAGAATTAATCTGGATTTATGTTTCGTACGGCATGCATTAAATCCCTTTAAATATCACCAAGAAAAATTGAATAGGAAAGCTTATATTTGTGAGAAACTTCATAATACATCAAATTATGATCGTAATTTTTTTCATTTACGCCACAATTATTTTAATCTGGTTTTAGGTGTGTTCGGAATTATATAAATACGTAGCACCTATAGTCGTTGCCTGGTCCGTCCGTCTGTCCGCATATAACAGCGCAAAAACTGCACGACCGTATGGTTTGAAATTTAATATATATAATCGTTGCAGAATTTTGTCGAGTCAGTACAAATTATTTGAAAATCGAATAAAAAATTAAAAAGCTATTAATAAAAATTGTCTGTATTTTATTAAATCCTAGTATACGTAATTAATTCAGTGATATCCCATGATAGGTAATGATTCTAGGTTGCTATGGTAATGACGTTCTGTTTAAAAGGAGTCCTTTAATTTCCGCATTACTGAATTTAACATATATAATCGTAATGAATTTTGTATTCATGCTTTTTCGCATAAGAGTGCAACAGCTATTGCACCAAGATAAGAATATTTATAAATCTAGTTATAGTACGAAAGAACCTCATTTTCTACGTTTGGTGTACAATGTCCGAATTGTTATTAATTTGAAAAAAATTTAAAAAGAATGTTTTACCTCTCTTGGATTGTCTGATGAGCCGCCCCAGTCGTTCTTTAAATCTCGTAGATAAACTCGCATTACCATATAATTTGACCATAACCATGGTAGATATTAAAAATGAAGTGTGTAGCATTCATAGTTAGTTTACAGGATCGCTCAAAAGAATTAAGTTAAATTATAGTCTATGGAGAAAAATCGCTTGTGGTGCATTTTCATCATGTTGCGATAATTTAAACGTAATGACATTGATATGCATCACTTAGATGGAGTGCAGCATACTTATAGATTTAGAGTACTATAGGAAAAGTAACATTTACAGTTTGTTAACAGGGACGTAAAAGAAAATTATGTTACGTTATAACGTAAGGGAAAATGCGTTTGCGGTACGTTTCATGTTAGATACTTCAGTTCAAACATAATGAAATTGATATGGATGATTGAGCTGTACGAGAGAACGTTTTCTGTAGATTATAGAGTGCATAACATTAATCGTTTATTTGCCGAGATACTCAACATATTTCAATTACAGACGGACTGTAACCTATAGTTGCTGGAAGTTTTTTTTCAGTTGTGGTATGTATTTTGAAACTTAATTAATTTTTAGTTTATTGCAATCTGTGCATAAATTCTATAGCTCACATACAGGGATATATGAAAGAATTCGAACACATTACTGGATATGGACAGTAATTTCAGAAAATGAATTTTTATTGCGTTATGTGTTTAAATTCTTTATTTAGATATCTTATTTCAATTTATGAGAATGAAATTTCTTAACAATACTTCTTATTAATATTCTGTTAGTGTTGGAAAGTGTTTCATAATCTATGCAGGCTACATGATTTTTCATTTTTGTTCAATCAAAAGGTGGCATGCAACTTTAAGCACACATTATATAAAATTTTCGGATCTGTATACAGTGTGTTTCATAATACATTAATAAGTTATTCACAGACAAATCTGTTTATTTAAAACCTGTATTTTACATATAATCCATAACTTTAAGTTATTTACCTTATTATCAGGTTTTACTTTATTTTGTATACATCCTTCATATATTTAAAAGCATTTTCATTTTTTTAATGTTTTCTTTATTTATATTAAAAAAGGCCACATCATTTTAAATTGTTTTAAAAAACTATATATTATTTTACAGTTCTATCTAAAAAAACATTACATTTAACTTCACTTAGTATTCCCTTTTACTATCCATTTATATATTTTGTATTTCGTCCGTTCACAAATATTTCATAAAGTTATAGTTCAATCCATTCCAAAATTGTGGATATAGTTTTAAGTCTATAAAAACTCTTCAATTTTCCATAATAAAATTATCATTTCTTCTAAGTATCTTTTTATAAAAGTTCGTTCTTTTACAAGTTATTTTAACACATTATCCTATTTTTCCTTCTTGTCTATTTAAAAGTTTCAATTTCATTTAATCCTTAAAAACATATAAAGTTCTAAAATTCATATATAACTTACTATATTATTTTCCAACATTCATAGTTCTTTCTTCTTATCCTAATGTTTTTCTAGTTAACTAAATTCATCATAAGTTCAGATGTATACCATTATGCTTGCTGCATCATATAAAGAGAAATAACGTTTTCACCCTTCACAGAGCGTCATCAGTTTCAACTAAAGATTCGAAGTTTTTCTGGCTTGAGATCATTTCCATTTTCCCTTTCTTTCCCCCCTTATTTTCAAAATTTCCCCTTCATGTAAAATTTTTTTCCATCTGTTATCTAGCGTAGCATGTGTCATATCGTTACATAAGTTCTGATCCTCTAAATCAATTTCTTATTGCCTCTCGTAGTAATGCGCTCTGGAAGTTGTTATAATTAGCTAACTTTTCCACTGTTATTGTGTCCAAGGGGGTTTTTATATTTAGTCTTGAAATAGCAGTCTTCTGGCTTTTGGTTTTTAAATCATATATATGCTCTTTTAATCTTTCACTTATCTTTCTTTTTGTCATGCCAATATATTTTATTTCTTCATTTTTAGTATTTTTTCCTTTAATTTTGTAAATTCCCGCTGTTTGTAGTTCTGGGTATTTTTCAACATCATTTCTTAGTAGATTAAATAAAGATGGGTTGGGGGTTATTGGGACTTGTTTTCCTAGTTTTTTCATTTCACGTTTTAACTTTAAAGATAGTCCATTCGTATATGGGAGGGGGGGTGTATATTCTTGTTTTCTTTGAGCAGGTTGAATTCGGTTAACTCTCTCTTTAACCCTTGTAATCAATTTATGTATTGTCTTTTGTGAATGTCCTGCCTTTTGACCTATTTTTTCGATTATTTTTAGTTCCTCGTTTAGTAATTCTTCTGTCGAACATATATAAATTGCTCTATTAATATAAGTATTTAATGCCGCTAATTTATATGTAATCGGGGTATTTGTTGTTCTTGGGATTATTGTAAGGTTTGCCGTCGGTTTCCTATATACTGTTGTTTGTATTTCATTATTTTTATGCATTATTTTAACATCTAAATATGCCAAAGACCGGTTATTTTCTTCTTCCAAAGTAAACTGTATATTTTCATCATATTGGTTAATTTCATTTAATAGATTTTTTAGGTTTACTGTTCTATTTGTTATAATATAAATGTCGTCCACGTACCTAACCCATAAACGTATTTCATTTTCATAATCTTGAATTATATTTTTTTCCAATTTTCGCATCTTCCATTCTGCAATTACATTGGATATGGGTGATCCCATAGGTACACCTTTCAATTGTTTATAAATGTTAGTTAGTATTTTAAATGAAAGTTACTTTAAATTTAATAACAAAATATATAAACAATTGAAAGGTGTACCTAAGGGATCACCCATATCCAATGTAATTGCAGAATGGAAGATGCGAAAATTGGAAAAAAATATAATTCAAGATTATGAAAATGAAATACGTTTATGGGTTAGGTACGTGGACGACATTTATATTATAACAAATAGAACAGTAAACCTAAAAAATCTATTAAATGAAATTAACCAATATGATGAAAATATACAGTTTACTTTGGAAGAAGAAAATAACCGGTCTTTGGCATATTTAGATGTTAAAATAATGCATAAAAATAATGAAATACAAACAACAGTATATAGGAAACCGACGGCAAACCTTACAATAATCCCAAGAACAACAAATACCCCGATTACATATAAATTAGCGGCATTAAATACTTATATTAATAGAGCAATTTATATATGTTCGACAGAAGAATTACTAAACGAGGAACTAAAAATAATCGAAAAAATAGGTCAAAAGGCAGGACATTCACAAAAGACAATACATAAATTGATTACAAGGGTTAAAGAGAGAGTTAACCGAATTCAACCTGCTCAAAGAAAACAAGAATATACACCCCCCCTCCCATTTATGAATGGACTATCTTTAAAGTTAAAACGTGAAATGAAAAAACTAGGAAAACAAGTCCCAATAACCCCCAACCCATCTTTATTTAATCTACTAAGAAATGATGTTGAAAAATACCCAGAACTACAATCAGCGGGAATTTACAAAATTAAAGGAAAAAATACTGAAAATGAAGAAATAAAATATATTGGCATGACAAAAAGAAAGATAAGTGAAAGATTAAAAGAGCATATATATGATTTAAAAACCAAAAGCCAGAAAACCGCTATTTCAAGACTAAATATAAGAACCCCCTTGGACTTAAACACGATAACAGTGGAAAAGTTAGCTAATTATAACAACTTCCAGAGCGCATTACTACGAGAGGCAATAGAAATTGATTTAGAGGATCAGAACTTATGTAACGATATGACACATGCTACGCTAGATAACAGATGGAAAAAAATTTTACATGAAGGGGAAATTTTGAAAATAAGGGGGAAAAGAAAGGGAAAATGGAAATGATCTCAAGCCAGAAAAACTTCGAATCTTTAGTTGAAACTGATGACACTCTAGTGAAGGGTGAAAACGTTATTTCTCTTTATATGATGCAGCAAGCATAATGGTATACATCTGAACTTATGATGAATTTAGTTAACTAGAAAAACATTAGGATAAGAAGAAAGAACTATGAATGTTGGAAAATAATATAGTAAGTTATATATGAATTTTAGAACTTTATATGTTTTTAAGGATTAAATGAAATTGAAACTTTTAAATAGACAAGAATGGAAAATAGGATAATGTGTTAAAATAACTTGTAAAAGAACGAACTTTTATAAAAAGATACTTAGAAGAAATGATAATTTTATTATGGAAAATTGAAGAGTTTTTATAGACTTAAAACTATATCCACAATTTTGGAATGGATTGAACTATAACTTTATGAAATATTTGTGAACGGACGAAATACAAAATATATAGGAACAGATGTGTTATTATCCCACCCTCCGCCATCTTGGATTTTTTTGGCGAGAAAACCCCTTTCTCGCCAAGTGCAAAATGTCGCCAAGTAGCGATGTACTAAAAGCAATATTTCTGGAAAAAATAAACATATAAAAATATTAGATTTTCAAGATTACTTACCTTTTTCGTTTCTTTTTTTACACTTGAAATACACACTTTAAAGAAAGAAATTCCGAAAAAATTCCAAAATAAAATTCTGGATTATAATAAGTTCTATTTCCAACTTGAAATACACACTTTAAAGAAACAAATTCCAAAATAAAATTCTGGATTATAATAAGTTCTATTTCCAACTTGAAATACACACTTTAAAGAAACAAATTACGAAAAAATTATAACTCTGGATTATAATAAACTAAATTTCCGATACCAGGTTGTATCTCGCGATTACGTAAAATAGGAAAAAAATACAAAAATAAAATTTCCTCTGGATTAAAAATACAAAAACAAGATTCTCTCTATTAAAAATACACAAAAAATATTCATTTACTAACTTCCGTCGAATAATCCTCCCACTTAATCACTCTAACAATTTCCAAAAATTTGTTGAAAACTGGTATTTTTTCATCATAACATGCTCTATCAAAAAGAAACATTGCCAAATAGAACGAAAAATCTGTTTGCCGGTTATACCATCCACAACTCTCCTATTACGACAAACCCACGTGCAACCGTCAGATAGTTGCGTTCTTTTTCTAATTAACATATCGCCGCTACATTTACTACAACACATACTAGATTTCAATAACCCAATCTCTTTTAAAAAACTAAAAAACACTGCTCTGTCGCGTATTAGCTCCAATACAAAAAACCTACTACCATCCCCCTCATTTCCTAAAATTGCCCGATTCCCTGACGTGCGGAAAAAGCCGCCTTTTTCTTTTATAATGCTCTGATATTTTGAAATAACATCTCCTACGGCAGACGGTACTACTCGTTCTCCTACAGCGCAACTCATAACACCAAACAGAAAAGAAATCCTCAAAATAAATATGAAAATAAAAAGATACAACCTGGTACAGAGTCACGCAACCGACAGCAACAACACCCGAAAGTGAAATGAATCTTCCCGCAAAAGAGTACGCTCACGCGGCGTAAAAAATGGGGTTACCATAATAAGTTACTCGACGCCAATCATCGGAGTTGCCAGAGCGATGAAAACCGCCAAATATCGCCAAATACTCAACACCGGCGGAGGGTGGGATAATAACACATCTTAGCCAATATATAAATGGATAGTAAAAGGGAATACTAAGTGAAGTTAAATGTAATGTTTTTTTAGATAGAACTGTAAAATAATATATAGTTTTTTAAAACAATTTAAAATGATGTGGCCTTTTTTAATATAAATAAAGAAAACATTAAAAAAATGAAAGTGCTTTTAAATATATGAAGGATGTATACAAAATAAAGTATTGCTGCACATGGAAAATAAAGTAAAACCTGATAATAAGGTAAATAACTTAAAGTTATGGATTATATGTGTGTTTCATAAATAGAGGTAAAACCTTAAGAGGAGGAGGAGAACATCGATATGATTCAGAATTGCATAGGAACCTATGACCGAAACTTCATGGGACAGTAATAGCAGAGGTACGAGAAAGGAAAAGACACAAAGCAGAGATTACAGAGAAAACATTTATGCCATTTCATCGTGTTACAGGAGTTGTTCGAAGTTTTCACCATTACTGAGGATGCATACGTTACACCGCCGGAAATGGTCAAAACACTTGAATTTTTTTTTTGGATATCAGCAGCAGTGCAGACGATTCTTGCTACCAGATCCATTTCAGAATTGACAGTTGTTTCATACACAACAGATTTCAGTGTTCCTCAAAGAATTAAATATCTTCTGCTTAAATCTGGAGAGCATGAGGGGAGGGGGAGCAACCGGCCAACCACGCCTAATCCATCGTTGATCAAACGCTATTGTGAAATGTTGACGAACGTACAATCCATAATGAGGAGGCACTCCTTCATGTTGAAGTACATATGCTGCGTTTCACATTTTGTGGCACACCCCTGAAGAAAGTCTGGAAGAACATGTTACAGAAAGATGGGATACTTTTTTGATAGATTAGGGGATGGAAACAGGTAAGACTCGACCAAGCGGTGATCGAAGAACTCGGTCCAAAAATTCAGTGAGAAGCAATGGTTGTGCATCATGCGGTTTCACACCGTCGGGGTTCTTATGATCCCAGAAATGTACTTTGAGAAAATGAACGTCTTGGGCACATTTTTCTAGAAATATCACTAGACAAAACGCACACGTGCAGGAAAATATGTGCGGAGTATTTACTGTACCCTTTAGAGTTGATATGGGTGTAAGGATTCGGATCGAAATACACACTGTACAACATTCCCAGATGTTCCTGCAGCAGCAAAGACGGCAGGTATGCTGGTACTCGTATTTCTCTCGAGACCATCAAACACAGTTTGTACCATTGCAGTACGAGTTACTCGTGGCCTGCCCTCACTTTACCTTTTACGACTTAAAGATACGTTTTTGCATGAATTGTGTTTCACACTTGAAAACAAACAGTGACCAGTACACCTAAAGATACGTATTTGCATGAATTGTTTTCACACTTGAAAACAAACAGTGACCAGTACACCTAAAGATACGTATTTGCATGAATTGTTTTCACACTTGAAAACAAACGGTGACCAGATACATCTAAAGATGCGTATTTGCATAAATTGTGTTTCACACTTGAAAACAAACGGTGACCAGGTACATCTAAAGATACGTATTTGCATGAATTGTGTTTCACACTTGAAAACAAACGGTGACCAGGTACATCTAAAGATACGTATTTTGCATGAATTGTGTTTCACACTTGAAAACAAACAGTGACCAGTTACGTTTCTCTGTGGGAACCGTTCTCGATACAATCGTTCAGCTGCTGGTGTATTAACATCGGCAGATACATATGCTAAGCGCAATAATGTTGCATGCTGCTTCTACGGCGACAACAACTGAAATGAGGAAATCAGATATTTTTCCTTTTACGCTCTCATGTCCAGCGCCGCCTGCCGACAAAGGATTATGGGTTACTACGCAATTCTGAATCTTTTTAATGCTCTCCATTTCCTCTTAAAGTTTGTATCTCTATTAATGCGACATCCTGTATATCTATCTATCTATCTATCTATCTATCTATATTTATATATATATATATTTTTTTTTTCCTCGAACACATTTCTCCCCAAGAATTTGTTTTAAAACCCAATCAATTTTTACAATAAGAAATAAGGAAAGTACAATTATTGGTTTCCACTTCCAATGTTATTCCTGTATTTAGCTGTCTCAAACAGTACACTGTATGATATAATGCAGAAAAATACAAAAACACATTACAATACTTGTACTTACGTTAGACAATGATAATTTTATAATATTTGAATGATTTTTTTTTTCAAAAACCGTACTTCTACCAATATAGATGAAAATTTGGATGTCTTGAGATTAAGAAAGTTTCCATTTTTACATTTTAGATCATTAGGAGCACGAAATTCCCTTGCTGTTTTTGAAACTGAAAATACACGAAATTTGTTACAATTCAGATCGCTATAACGATTTTGTATGTACTTCGCGGCTGTGAAATCCAAAACAAGCAAGTGGGTAAGTGTGATTGAAGATCACACAAAGGTTTTCGTTTAATATTCGTTTCAAAATACTTCATCCTTTAATTAATAAATCCAAATCAATAATTTCTAATTATAAAATCCTTACATATATGACAGCACTCTTCAGTTTAATTTTAAAATAATTACAAAAAGAAGCCATTTTTTTAATCAAAATATTCAAGCCAAACTCTTTAAATAAAATTAAAAATACCGAAATTTAGAAAAAAAAAAACAGCGGAGTTTAAATAAAATTCAAAATTTCTAAAAACAAGAAAATTGTTTAAACGAAATTTAAAATGCCGAATCTTCACAATAATTTAGTGGATGTTCAAGCAAAATTTACAATTACGAATTTTCTCAAAACAAAGTAAAAAAAAAAAAAAAAAAGAATGAAAATTTGAATTAAAAAATGTTTGTTAAAATATTTTCAACAATATTTGCCTTAAGATGGTAAAAAGAAGGTAAAATTAAATTAAATCGAATCTATTAAATAATAAAATCTATTCCGAGAATAAAAAATTTCGCGCCGAATTTCGAACCAGGAACATCTTAACCCTCTGTCTACCAGAAGGGTCCAATGGACCCGACATGTGCATTCAAAATATTTATTCAAACCAGAAATTTCTTCAAAACAAACTAAATTTATAAATCAGACAATAATAAGTTAAATAAACAAATTAAATAGTTTTAAGTAAAAATTCTGGTGTAAAATGTTTTTATAAAACTTGAGTAAAATTTTCGGTAGTTCTAGGGTTAAATTTGAGGTGAATGCGTTACCTCTGAACCATCTTGCCGACACAAAAAAGACTGAAATAAAGGTTCTGTTTTAAAATATAAATCGCAGAAATGGTCGGATGTCACTAAATTAGTTCATCTAATTAAAATAAGATTTTTTAAAATTTTATGATTTGTCGTGTGACTGGAAATATTCGACTATAAGTATCAAAATTTGAAGTCTCTAACTAATACAGTTTCCGACAACGAACTTTGTGACCGTCAGTCAGTGGAGTGAGACGCATAGGGTTTCGTCAGATGGACGAAACCATAATAAAGAAGAAGAAAAGAAAGGGAGAAAGAAACTATAAAGGAAAGAAAAAAAAGAAAAGAAAGGAAAGTTACAAAATTAGTGAATTCAGCAACCTTGGTGGGCAAGTATATCAAATACAGTAACTTCGTTAAAGCTAAGAAAAAATTGGACTTACGCTGTCAAAATTTAATAATTAAAAATCTTACGATACTAATCAGCGTACATGTAAATAAAAACTATATTAAAAATACATTACAAATAATTCCCAACGTTTCGTGCTCATTCTAACGAGCACATCATCAGGGGAGAGAGTCCTTGACCTCCTCGGAGCGAAATATGATGTTGGAGACTTCGCTCCGAGGAGGTCAAGGACTCTCTCCCCTGATGATGTGCTCGTTAGAATGAGCACGAAACGTTGGGAATTATTTGTAATGTATTTTTAATATAGTTTTTATTTACATGTACGCTGATTAGTATCGTAAGATTTTTAATTATTTCGTTAAAGCTGTCGGCCACTTTACCTCATATATATGCGTCAAAAAAAAGGTCGCTTTTCACAAATTAATTTATTCGGTCGATTTAGTGACGACACTCTCACTGTTCGAGAACCGAATCAAGATTCCCTTTCCACCAGCATTTCTGAATAGTAATTGTTGCCTTATTTAAACGCACAATATTTGCCATAAATAGGGTGAAATATCATTATTCAGAAAAATTGTGGCAGTTTGTTTCTGCAGTAATCAGGCTGTGGCGTTTTCGAATTTTCGGCATGTCAGCTAATGCAGAGGAATACGGCAAACACGGAGATTATGTATTAATTTTAATTAATTAATTTTCAATTAATTAACAGCTCTGAAATTTCGCTCGAAATTATTGAATATATATAATACGTGATTTATCACATTGCTAACGAAGTGTAGAACCAACAATGTGAAAAATGTCCAAGCCGGAAATGGAACCCGGAAGCCTTGGAATAGTGCTCCAAGTGCTTTACCATTTAAGCTACGAGGACGATGCCCAGCTTAGCATTTCCCACATATGTTGGTAAGGCTGCAACTGCAGCACAAGATGGAATGGTCTTCATGAGCATACAATCCTGTGGCGAAACATGAGATTCCAAGGGTTCTGGATTCGATTCCCGGCTTGGACATTTTTCACATTGTTGGTTCTACTCTTCGTTAGCAATGTGATAAATCAAGTATTATATATTCAACAATTTCGAGCGTAATTTCAACGCTGTTAATTAATTGAAAAATTAATTATGAAAATTATATATGTTCATCAATGCTGAGTTTGTTTGTCTCATGTTTCGCCGCAGGATTGTATGCTCATGAAGACCATTCCATCTTGTGCTGCAGTTGCAGCCTTACCAACATATGTGGGAAATGCTAAGCTGGGCATCGTTCTCGTAGCTTAATGGTAGAGCACTTGGAACGCTATTCCAAAGGTTCCGGGTTCGATTCCCAACTTGGACATTTTTCACATTGTTGATTCTACGCTTCGTTAGCAATGTGATAAATACCGTATTATATATTCAATGATACATTAAGTTTGGGATATTTAGCATGAAAAGGTAACTGAAAAATTAAAAAAATATTCATTCCCTGACGAGTAAATAAAATATACCAGTAAATCAGTTATTATTATTTTTTTTTTATAAATATTTCACTCTAATAGGACGGGCTTTAAGATAAACACTTTTAAAATAACTTTGAAACAGTTTCTTCAAAAAAGTGACGTTTACTTTGAAAAGAAAAAAGTTTCAGTGGAGATATCCTGTGTTCAAAAGGCTTTCTGGAAACAAAATACGTAGAAGGGAAGCAAAAATACTTCCAAACTACTTAAAAAGAAAAACATTTAAAAAATACTACAATGGAGAAGAGGATATCAAATATCAGTAGCTGATAACACAGCAAAATGTTGCATAGACATTTCAAAACCACACTGCGTTTTTGCGTTTTCAAAATATACAAGTGTTTACTCTGTCGTTTCATAATCAATTTCTAAAGGCTACATATTTGTACAAGCATAGAAAAACTCTGAAAAATTGTTGTAGAATTAATTATTTCTTCCAATTTGCGCTTTTGAAACATCATGATCGTTGAAGATTTCTAGTTATAAGATTGAACTCAAATACCGAAAACAAACCTTTCCATTTCTCAGATTGTTCAGCCTGAGTAAAACAGTCAGAAGTATATCCACTTCTGATTTTATTAATGTTTAAATAATATATTGTGTTACTATATTTTTTCTTTAAAGAGCTTTCAGAAAATCAGAATATACTGTTTCTTTTTCTTTTGTCAATTTTTATCGTAATTTATTATTGCAGAGTTTTAAGCGTTACATAAATGTGTAATTTCTTTTAAAATTCCTATGTAAAATGTTCATTAAATTCACTTTTAGAATTTGCCTCATCCTGATTATCATACCAGGAATATTTGGTTATCTAGAAGTAGAGAGATTTATAGGGAGGAAAACAGAAAGCGTTCAAAAAAGAAGAAAGTCCATTTCACATTTAGCAAAAATTAAAAATTAGTATAAAATTATAAAATAAAACAGATTATTATAAATACAGGGTGTACACAAATGAATATCACAACTTTACAGGTCTATTAAAATAAAACAAAAAGTAGGATCTTGTTCATCGGAAATTAAAAATAACAGTTGGAAGTTTAAGAACAGGCCGCACCGGTGGATTGGCTGCCAGATACCCCAGGACATTGCTCTTCATCAGTGTCCTCCTCGCAGCACTGACATCACTCCATGCAATTTTTTTCTATGGGGCCTGATCAAAGATCAGGTGTTTGTTCCACTGCTACCAACTGACGTTGACGAATTTAGGACACGCATCCCAGCAAAGAGGAAATTGCTGGCCAGCAGCAAGATAGGTGCTGGCAATGATGAAGAAGTGCTGGCTAATGGTCTACCACTGCATGACCACTGCTGGACAGCTTCAGTCAACTTTGCTGTTGGAAATCATCAGATAAAATTTTGGTGGGCTTCCGTTTTATCGCATGCGCTGGCCCACCACTACATGGAAGTGCACGAACTTTTGCAGTATTATTGCTGGGAACCCTTACGCTAGGTGGCGTTGCGAATATTGAAGGCATTGAGTATTTGAACACAAATCTGAAATGAATATCTTAACACAATTTCAGCTGTTAAGCTATGTTTTTTTTAAACTGTAAATAATATAACACCACTTCCACCAACAAAATAAATAAGTAAATGAATAAATAAATAAATTCTTTATTTCAACGCACTTTTTTTTCTCCTTAAATCTGGTTTTACTAAGTTGCAAAGGATTTCGGTTTTCATAATTTACACAGTTCAGAATCAATAATAAAAAAAAGCGTATAAAATGTACAGGATTTCTATACAAAACAATAATTTCTATACCAGTTTAATGATTGGGAACGTAAATCACAAAAGAAACAAACTTGCGGTTAGTACTTGGGAGGGTGACCACATGGAAACCACTGCAAGCTCAAATATTTCTATAGACGTTTCTATTATAGACACTTCTACAGATATTTCTACAGCTCTTGGTGGAACTAGCTTATAGAAAAAGGAGCTATAATACTATGTTTTTTTTTATATAGAATTCTATAAGAAATTTTTGTAAGAGAAAGTGCAGGGTCAGCAAAGGAATAGCAGTGGGATAGGTGCTAGCACTGCAGGAAAAGTGCCGGATTGAAGTAATGTGATGTCTTACGAATGCTGGCCTGCTGTTGGCCATCACTGATGGGCCAGCTGCATTCCGCTCGGACACTTTTGTACGGGTTTAAGCAATGGCACCATTGCACTTTACCGCTGATGGCAGTGCTGGGTGCCATCTTTTTTCCAGCTGATGACCCACTGTTTCTTTCTTTGCTGGGATATATATCTGCAGCCATTCAAAGGCTACTGACATTCTGGAAAAAGTATGGAATCACTAGTATCAAGGTTAGCTTACTTTTAAGCTAGCATTTAACAGTGAATGGAGAGGGATAGAGCATAACATATCGTGATGCGGCTTTCAACGGCAGATGTAGGGAAATTTTAAATGTCATTAGGAATAAAAAAAACTTACAAATATGTTGTGAAGCATGATGTAGGTAGGAAATAAGCTGAAAAACTTGAGTCTCTTGTCAAAATCGGTATGGTTGACATCAATATCTACTTTTTCATTTCACTTGTGGAAACTGTTCAAAAAACTCTTGAAAAGAAATCTCTACAAGTGAGTTATAGTACCGCCTCGATATCGTTCGTGTTTTTGGGAGGGGCTCATATTGAACATTTATAAATGTGCTTAATTTGAATTTCAAATGTTATTTTTGGATTTCCGATGAACAACAAGGTTGTATTTTTCCTTGTTTTCTTTTAATTGCCCTGTTAAGTTGTGATATTCATTTATGTACACCTTGTACTGTATTGCTTAAGCATTTTTGATCTTAAAAATTTTTAACGAAGTAAGTATACTATTTGAAAGCTAGCTTTTAATAGTGAATGGAGAAAGATAGAACATAACATATCGTGATACGGCTTTTAACGGCAGATGTAGGGAAATTTTAAATGTCATTAAGAATAAAAAATCATACAAATAAACTTAAAATTACACTATGTGCAAAATACTTAAAAGATGACAAAAATTATTTAAAAAGATGTTAAATTACATTAATACTTCTTAGTACTTTTCAGCTATAAACATAGCCTTCGTCAGATAATACAAAAATACTGTTATTAACGTCTTATTTTCAAATTTCATGTAATTGGTGTCGAAAGAAGTGAACATGAAAGTTAAGTTTTAGATCCGGAAAACAGTGGGAAAATAAAAATATGGATATAGAGGGAAGTGAAATATTACGTGTTCTATGATTCTTTAAGCAAACGGAGCCAAATTCTGGGTATGTTGTGGGATGAAACATCGTTACAAACAGTATTTCCTTTAGTAATAATTTCTATGGATTCAGTTAGATTTCAGTTGATTCATTTATTAATAATTTCTATTAATTCAGTCAGATTCCAGTTGATTAATTTAGTAATAATTTCTGTTGATAATTAAATCGTGATAATTCTTTAAGGGGCATATAATTTTTATAACTTCGAAATTAATTTGTATATTTTTCTTCTGGTTAAGTCTTGACAGGGCTATTGTTGGCCGGTTGTACTTCATATCTCTCAAATGTTCTTTAATACGATCTTTAAATTTACGAGAAGTCATTCCTATGTATTCAAGATAAATACTTTCTGTTTTCAGTGGAATTACATATACTCCAGAAGCTGCATCTTTCGGGATCGGGTCTATTTCGGCCCTAACTAGATCTTTCAATTTTACTGGAGGAGTGTCGATTAAGTTTACGCCAAAGCAAAAAAGTGCGCGTCTGAGTTTTCGAAAAGTCCTGGAATGTATTTCATTTTGCAATATCTCCTATTACTCAGCTTGTTTGTCTTATTCAGCTTACTTTCTCAATGTTTTCCGGATCTAAAAATTGACTTTCACTTTCACTCCTTCCGACACCAACTACGTGAAATTTGAAAATAAGACGTTAATAACAGTATTTTTGTATTCTCTGACAAAGTCTATGTGTATAGCTGAAAAGTACTAAAGTATTAAAGTAATTTAACATCTTTTTAAATATTTTTTGTCATCTTCTTTATTTTACATCTGCCGTTAAAAGAATACAAAAAGTATTTAAAAAATTTAGCACGTAGTGTAATTTTAAGTTTAACTTTTTAAAGGTGAATTTAGCATTCTATTTATTTATTTGCTGATCATAAAAATATGTTGTGAAGCATGATGTAGGTAGGAAATAAGCTGAAAATCTTGAGTCCCCTGTGAAAATCGGTACAGTTGACATCAGTATCTACTATTTCATTTCACTTGCGAAAACTGTTCAAAAAACTCTTGAAAAGAAATCTCTAAAAATATTATCCCTCCCCCCCCCCCCCCAAAAAAAAAAAAAAAAAAAAAAACCAAGATTTTATAAAAGTGATAAAAAGCGGAAAATCTCGGATCCGCGGAAGATTTTCATTCCTGGACATATGTGTTTTATCTGCTTATCTCCTTTTGTATATTTTTAAGATTTCATTTAACTGTCTTTTTTTTTGTTATATTTGTAGCAACGTCGCAGACATTACATCTGAAGACATTTAAACCAGCCACTATAAAAACCCCTTTAATACTGTTTACTAAAGCAGATATCGTATTTTTTGTTATTTTTGGCGCTTACGGTGACTGGGACATCAAATACCTTTCAAAAATCGATTTTTCAAATTGTAACTTAAAAAAATAGAGCAGATTCTGCAGATTAAAAATATAAATAATTTATGTATATTTTAACTCTTTAACACAGATTCTTACCAGCTTAAAAATGTAACCAAATATTGTTGTTGCGGTTTTAATAAAACACAGAAAAATAATGCACAGTATTTTCATAGTCACTCTTTGCCTGAAGCAGTTGTTTTAAAAATAAAAACAGTCTTCAGAAACCTTAGTGATAAAAAGCTGCTGGAAAAGTTTATGCATGGCTGTACACAAAATCGGAATGAGAGCTAGCTTCAACTGCTGTATCTGGGAACGAGGACCGAAAAGTAAATTTGTCAGCTTAACCCTTCACTGCACAATTTTTCTTTTCTTTATGAAAAAAATATTTTGATTACTGGCTCATTTGGCGTTCGTATGTCAACATTTTCCTGGCCACTATATAATTCAAAATCATAGGAAAAAAACACTTATACCACATAAATCGAATAATTTAAAGCCCCATTTATGTGGGTTTTTTTTGTGAAAATACTGTTTCAAAATGCTTCGAGACTTTGTTGCGAAAATTTGTTCATCTATTGACAAACACTCTTCCATAGCAACTTGCATAAACCGTTTTCTCATACACTCTATTAGAGGTCTCACTTTGAATAGTCTATCAAGGCCCTTCATGCCTCTAGCAATTTCTTTAGTATTGTCATTAAAAACTAAAATTTGTCGGATTTTTTTCGAATTCTTTGACAGACATTTCCTCTTTATTGTTTGGCTACCTAGAATATCACTCCAGTAATCTCTTGCAGATGGTAAATGTATAAGTGACATTAGATAACAAATTCCCATATAAAGTTGAATATCCGTAATGAAAACTTGTAAAGGTTGAGAAGGATCCCTTTGTATGTTGTATCAATGTGTCTCTTCTGAAATAAGATTCAAAAGTTCATGGTTCAAAAGAAGGAGAAAAATTGATAGGGAGTCTCCTGAGCCATAATTTCAGCACTTAAGGGGTTACTGCCTCTATATTTTATTTGCGCTTCAGGAATTTTCAGATTTTTATTCTTCCAAATTAGTTTTGTATATTCGTCTTTCTTTTTGACTTTTTTCTATCAACACTGGATCCAGCAGGAGTATCTGCAGCATCTGAAACAATAAAACAATCTTTCTCTAAATTGATGCTTCTCAATCTATACAGTGTTGAATTCAGGGGTGCCCCGGGGCCGGACATTCGACAGTAACATTCAGATGTACTCCCTAGATAATTTGAAAATTTGTATCGTTCAGAAATTCAATCCCCCTCACACACACAGAGACACTCCTGGCGCATAAAAATGTCCCTCCTGCGGAAAAATGTCTGAATTCAACACTGTTTAATTTTATTTGTTATTTTTAACTTTTATATAGTACTTTTAGTAGCATTTAAAATCACTT
This sequence comes from Maratus speciosus, assembly GCA_963932465.1. Classification (NCBI taxonomy): domain Eukaryota; kingdom Metazoa; phylum Arthropoda; class Arachnida; order Araneae; family Salticidae; genus Maratus; species Maratus speciosus. Next base: position 399,889,523 of record OZ010786.1, read on the forward strand.
TAATATTAAATATAAAAACTTACCCCCTGTTGCATTTGAATCAATTTCTTGGGTCACATTTTTTGCTATCGCAAGTCAACGTCTGATTCAGATGAAAATATAGCATTTTTAGTTCTATTTTTTGCTGGGAATATGTATTTATGTTGAATCTTTCCAATTATCATTAGAAAGTCCAAAAGTTTCATCATCAGTATCAGATGCAAATAATATTGCATTGGTTTCAGCTTGCATTAGCCCTTTCCGTGCCATTTTTCATTCGAATGTACTATGAGTTTTATGCTCTATGTTCCATATCTGGCACAAACACAAAAACAAGATTTCAAGCTGAAGTACTGAAATATTTTAGTTTTAAGCAGCTTAAATAACAAATATGTGATGTACTTGAATGTCTAAAATTTTATCTTGCGATACTTTTAAGATTTTTTTTGGTGAAAAAGTTGAAGCAAATTCTACTGTTGTTTACGATGCAGACTGATTTTTTTAAAAAGAAAATCTAATAGATAGCTATCTAGTTCTAGCCGTCCAGTGAAAAAAGAGGTACAAAACTCTTTGTTTAAATGTTCTACATATGGCACAAAGCTCAGATAACCTATATTTAGGATCCATAGGAAAATAGAAGGGTTTTATTGGTATGGGCCACATATGGCACACCGTGTAGTGAAGGGTTAAAAACATTACAGATAGCAGTAATGGATGCTTTAACCCTTTATCTACTGACGGTACTTATAAGATCATTAAAATAACTTGTAATAAAATTAATTTAACACATCGATTAGTTGTAATACAGTTTACAATGAGTTATAGATACATTACTTTACCTTGTTACAAAAGCATTATTATTAGCATTAAAATAAAAGATTTGAGTGGGGTTATAAATGTTGCGCCAAATCCCTATAAGTTCAAATTTAATTAATCATTCTATCTTTCTAAAATCCCTCTAAAATTTATTAAATGATTATATAAATCTTCTAATGGAGTTTAAACAATTCACGGAAAATGCTTTAGAAGATAAAATTTTCATGAATTCATAATTCAGTACATAAAGGGTTAATTTGTTTCAATGATGTTTATGTGGAGCAGAAGAAAGGTATTTGAGGCTATTGGTATTTTTTCTGGATATAAAATGAAAGCATAAGAATAAGAAAATGCGAAGCTAAGCTTAGACAATAATAATAATTTAAAAAAAAACTCTTTAAAGAAACCCGGATGTTAAAAAAAGATTGAAAAAAAATGTCGAAGGTGAAGAAATGTTGGGGCAAAATGACTATTGGCCAGGATTGTTTTAGTTCTGAAAAATGTTTAAAATTGAAGGATTGAAAATGTTGTTTGCATTTTTCTCAAAATCTGATTTTTTTTTCATGAAATTGTACACTTTGTGCAAAATCACTTGCAAGTACGTCGCTGTAATTTAAAAATATGATAGAGTAAGTGTTACTGCATCTTTTGAACCTATTTTGTTATTTTTAAACCTTAGGATATTTTTGTAAATGGGGAATATGTATAAAAAAATATGCAGATTTGTGGTAAATGAAATTTATCATAATTTTCTTTTTAAATATGCAATAAAGATTAAAATAGGGTCAGTGTATAAAATAAAGTATTTTTCATAATTACACAAGATTTCAAGATAAGATTTTCAGTAGTTTTTGTTTTAGAAAAGTGAATAAGTCAAAGTTTTCACGAAGACAAAAATATATATAATAATATTTATTCTAATTATATCTCATATATTTGTACTAATTATATCTTATATATTTATAATATTATTTATACTAACTTTAGTAACTAATTAAGTAATAATTAACACCATTTGAAATGAGAGGTAGCACACGTAAATACTTGACATTTAGTAAACACTTCACAAGTAAATCACATCTCTTGTTTACAAGACGTCACATGACACAACAGAGTAGAACAGAATATTCTGACACTTATTTATAACGAATTGTGGGAGAGAATTTTTGGTGCTGCCATCTAGACTTTATAAATGGAAACATAAAACTTGACAGCTCTTCCGCACATAATATGTCAGTCTACCAGGAGCTCTTCTGTGCCTACCGGATTTTCTTATATCGATTGCATATCGTTGTATTCTAGCAGCCGATAAAACAGGAATACTTTTAGAAGGAGAAAAAAATGGACACAAAAGGTTTACTGTCAGTAAATAATGTACATCTGTTACCATACAAATATTGAAGAACTTTCTTCACACCATATATAATAGCTAATGCCTTTTTATCAACTTGACTATACCTTTTTTTTTTTGCATTATTCAAAGTTCTGGACACAGACCCAATAGGCTTTTCAGTGTTATCTGGCATCACATGCGAAAGAGCTGCAGAGATATTATAAGGAGAAGATCAGTGCCTAAACTAAAGGTAACTTAGGATTAAAATGAGTAAGAACCCTGTCAGAAGTAATTTTTTTTAATTCTTTTAAATTCTTGTTTACACTTATAAGACCAATTAAACTTCACATTCTTCATAAGCAAATTATTTAAAGGATGTGCAATAGTAGATAAGTTTGGTATAATTTTAGCATATGTAACTAATCCTAGAAAAGCTTTAACCTGAGATACATTTACTGGTCTTAGAGCATTTAAATTGCCTCAATTTTATCTTGTGTTTTATGAATGCCATGTTTATCAATTTTATACCCACAATATGTAATCTCATGCGCCATAAAGAATGATTTTTCTTTATTTGTCCTAATGTTATAATCCCTTAATCTTTCCAATACTTGCTTTAATCTTTGTAAAAGAATTTGATCTGTTTCACCTGTAATCCCAATATCATCTATAAAAATTGTAATTCCTTCAATTACACTTAAAATATGCTCAATTTTTTCTTGCCATATAGCAGGAGAGCTAGTAAGACCTATTGGTAGAAACTGCTCAAGCTGGTTTTCATTTAAAACATCACTAGTATATGAACAAAAGGTCGTACCCTTTTTTAATCTAGCAGCAAAATATTGAATTGATTCAGTTTCATTTTGAATATATTTTCTAAATTTTATACGCTCAATAAATTTATTGGAGCCCAAGTGTTTAAGCAAAATATCAACAATCTCATTATACAGAGTGTCCGGGCTAAAAGTATCTAAAAGTTATTGCTCGTTATTACAGAACTACCCATTAGAATATAATAAACTTCACGGATTGGAAACCCCTTAGAGATTTTAAAACATTGAACAAGACAAAAAACTGAAACTGTGGATGAGTGGAAAAAGCGTATCGCAGAAGAAATTTGTCTAATAACTCCTGATATGCTACGAAACATTTGGGGAGAACTGGATTACCGTTTAGACGTTTGTCGTGCTACCAAAGGAGCACATATCGAAGTCTATTGATATTAAAACACTGTGAGATGCTGTTTTTATTTGAATAATTTTTTTAAAATTTCTAATGGGTTGTTCCGTATAAATAAGTCATAACTTTTGGATACTTTTAGCCCGGACACCCTATATTTCAAAGATTCGCAATCCTTAGGTACTCATAAATCTCAAATTAAACCGTATAATTTCGGTCCCATACAGGATAAAAGCGCAGGAACATTTTTTCCGTCTTTTATATCACGTAGAACGAAATTTTGTTCCAATATCGTTTCACGTAAGTTGTGAACGATTCAACTTTTTCATCACACTCTTTGAAACTAGTAAACATTTTTATTTATTAAATGCAGAAAAGAGAAAAAATGTAAAAGTAAATGTAAGGTATCACTTACCACCCCCGAAAATACTGTAGAAGGCGATGACGTATTAATATCGCATTGAAGTATTACACAGAACAGTAGAAAATTGAAAACAGAAGTTGAGTCATTTTCCCCGGCACAATTATCATTTTCGGTAGATTTTTTCCGGTGACATTATACCTTTTCATTTTCCACGTCGTCATTTATACTAATTTTAGTAACTAATTAAGTAATGATTAACACCATTTGAAATGAGAGGTAGCACACGTAAATATTTAACATTTAATAAACACTTCACAAACAAATCACATCACTTGTTTACAAGACGTCACATGACACAACAGAGTAGAACAGAATATTCTGACACTTATTCATAATGAATTGTGGGAGGGAACTTTTGTTGCTGCCATCTACACTTTATAAATGGAAACATAAAACATGACGATTATTTAATAATATCGTTATTTTAAATTTACCTTTAAACCCAAATAGTAATTTTTTTAGCTTAAAATATTTATAAAGTTCTTACTAAGCTAGGATAAGAAAAATCATAATGATGCATGGATATTTAAACGAGATATGAGCTTTAAAAGAATAACCTGAATTTTCAGCTTCTTAGTTGTCGCAGACGTCCCAGTCCCTTTAAGGACTAAACTTTCATATCAAAACTAGAAACAAACAATGCACATCCATAGAGAACAATAATATCTAATTAATAAAATCATGTCTAAAAATAAGAACTATCATGTGCTCGGTTTTGTCACAATAAGAGATAAAGCACTTTTTATTATTTACTAGTAGTACAAGCCTCATGCATCGTAGATCAGGGCTCCTCTCGCATTCATGACCACAAACTGTTTATTATTTTGCAAACTGAAAACACAAGTAAAAAGTTATACTGGAGTAAATAATAAAATCGGATTGCTTTTACAAATGTCAAAAAATTTCTGGTGAACTTGGAAAAGTAAAAAAGAAAATAAATAAAACCACGTGAAAAATATAACGTACACAGAGATATAAACAATTTTATTAATTGAGATAGCTTTAAAAGTACAAATTAATATTGTTCTGTTTTAATATTAAACAGTAATAATAAACTATATTAAAATTTTATCAAAGAAAAAAAGTGATATTTGACTAAAATATGAGGAAAAATAAGTAACTTAATGAAAATATGGTGGTGTATCCATAATTCGGAAAAATATGGGCTTATAAAAATCATTATTTTCCAATTTTTTTTCATCATGTCTATGAATATTATTCTATATTTAGCTCAAATCGAATTTCCTGTAAAAAAGAAAAAAAAATATGGGCAGTTCATAAAGATTCAAAAACAGAACATAAATTATATTTACAGATAGGTTTCCAGCGAGGCGATGAATTCATGACCACCATTTCTAAATAATAATCTACGTGGTATATCTCTGTTGCTAATTTTGAAGAACTCTGCCAATAATAATATTGTTTGAGAATAGTGGTTATGAAATAATCATCTCGCTGAAATCCAGTTTACACAAAAGCTTTCGATAGTACAATAGTTACAGCAGCCATTTTTTTTTCAGCAAATTAAAGTAATAGTGACTAATGGTTTTCACAAAGTAATGATGAAGAGCAATAAAAGCCCTAAGTAGATGAAAAATGAAAATATTTTAATGAGACACACACATACACAAATAAGCTGCACCTTACATTTATTACTTTATTACTGCTTCAAACGTATCCTTATTGAAATACGTAAAGTACTTTCTGTTTCCGCAATTATTATTAAATTTTTTCGATTAATTTTTATTACTATTTGAATCTAAATTCGTTTTGGTGTATTTTATTTTCATCAAATTTTTGAATCTTCTTTTTTTTAGACAATTCCCCTCTGTAAATGTTGTATTATATTTTTTCCTATTTACGTTTATTACAATTGTCCCACCGACGGTAATTCTTGGGGTAAATTTAATAACATAATTTCACATTTTGTTCAATATTATTTTAATGAAATGAATGTATATATAATATATATTTAAGTACGATTGTAGTAGTTTGTGCAATCTATTACAACGTCCATTTTACCGCTAATACTCCGAAATTTTCATTATAAAACAAACTGACAGATGGACGATGACGTTAGATGTATATGTACATTTAAACTACTGATTTTCAAAATGTGTTTTGGTAGTTTGACCTTAATATCCGCAATACCTTGTATATCCTTTTCGACAAATATGTATATTTTAAAAATGAGAAATCTTTAGATTTGTGCTTTATTTCTAAAATTTACAGCAATATGATTTTCTTGCGTTTAGCTTTTGTTTTCCTTTTAAATCGAGAAAAAAAAAATGTGTAACCAAGAATAATCTCTTTTTCAGACGCAAGCCTTGTATTCTTTGAATTGGAATTAATAATAAAAAGAATTAGTGTGAATTGATTTTTTGAAAATAAGTTTCAAAAAGCATTTAAAACTGACGGCTTTGCTAAGTTAACTGTCAGAATATAATTTTGTCTTTGAAAACACAATTTCTTGTTTTCAGTTAATTAAACTAAATAAAAACTCATGAATTAGGACAGGATGAATAGAAATCCTGTTAGTCGTTGATAAATAAAGTGGATTAGAGTAATAACGAGTTTCAACTGAAATTTCATAAAAATAACCAGACAGCTTGAAGTTGGCTTTGTTTTTTGAAAATTTGACGAGGCATTACCAAACGACAATATCACAATATATATTTGTGTGTGTGCGTTTGTATGGATTTACAAATATGTAAGTACTGCTGTACGTAAATATATATCGCAATGGATTCTTACATCTCTACAATTTATCATCAGGGCGTCATTGCTACTGAAGAGTGAGATGGTTATGCTTCTTGAAATACAAAATAAGCAGAAAGTCATTATAAATTTTAAAACTTCATAAAAAGAGATTAAAAACCTATATGGAAATGCGGTTTCCATTAAAGGCATTGTCAAGATGCGGATTTTTTTTTCAAACAACAAAAAATAGTCGTAGCTCAAAAAATCAACGATAACGGAGGAAACTCACACAATTGTATCTTCCAAAAGTATGCAGATAGGGCTGATTATACGCAAACTGAGTTCTCGTTGGATTCCTTACCGCACTGAATCATTAATTTAGTGTTGGTACTTGTTACGGACAATAATCTGCACGAGGGATGTACGTCAAGAAGGGGGAAGGGTTACTGTCCGGTCCGTGGGGACCTTTTTAAGGGCATCTAATCCGTATTTACACAACGTTCGAAGAAAACTACAGACGAGCGCGATATGGGTTCTAAGCACTCCCATCTACCAGCTTTGAGAGCTCAAACTCTCAGCCGCTAATGAGCCGTTACTTTGATGTCTAGAACAAATTACTGCGTAACGAATTAAATTTTCTTTTTTAGAAATTTTTGTGGTCGGAATTTTCCAGAAGCATTGATTGCCGCTTCTCCGTTTACAAAATTCATAGGCAAAATTCGCTTAGTAATTTGTCCTACATTCCAAATTCATGAATAAATCAATAAAGGGATCTATCGCAGTCAGTTCTGTTCTAATCATTCCTATTTTTATACTTCCGGAACGCACTTTTCCGTTAGCGTCCTCTATTGATGACTTTCTGAACAACAAAATGTTTTGCTCTTTAAAAATTCCAGCATCCAGACAATGCTTTCAGTGCAAACCGCACTTCCGTATCTTTATTTGTTTCTGTTTGTGAGTTTTAAAGGTTTAGGGGCTATACATATATAACGTTGTCATTTTAGGGGGAAGGGGGGGTCTGGCACATGATATCGTAAGATGTCTCTAGGGGGAGGAGGGGTTGTCTTTTGATATCGTTATCATTTTTGATCAAACCAAAATTTTCTCCTTTTATTTGTAACTTGGACTTTACATCAAAATAGTACGTTATATATTTTTAGTATGTTAAACATTTTTGTGAAAATACAAAGTTATTATTAAAATCATTAAATGATTATAAAATTATTTAATTCCAAAATAGGGAATATTCCAACGTTTGGCATTCCTATTCTTCTGTCATACGTGTATGCATATATGATTCGCTGTTTGACAAACCATGTTCGAAGTATGTCTGGAATGATATTTGTGTTTTTTAGTAAATAAGAGAGAAATAATATTGTCCACCTGTTTTGTTGATAAGTTCTGTCAGCCCCACCCCGTGCGGTAACAAGTGTAAAAATGCATTATAACTATTGAAATGCATTATGTAACAAAAAGCTAATATTAAATATTTTTAAAGAGTAACTATTTCTTTTAAGTGTTATTTGATAGATAAACTGATATTTTATTGACTTCTCTTCATTTGAATTAATAAAATATGCGAAAAATAAATCTAACGATATATGTATATCAATTGAAACAAAAGAAATCCCCCCCCCCCCCCAAAAAAAAAAAAAAATCTAAGGAATTTTTATACATTGGTAATGATATCATTATTCGGGGGGGGGGGGGTTAAGGGGTGATAATGTATGATATTGTATGGGTGGAGGGGGTCCAAAATTACAAAAACGTTGTTAACGTTATATTTGCACAGCCCCTTATATAAGCTTTCCGTCCCCCCCTGCCTGCTGCCCTCTCCAACATGTTATGACCCTCTAGACGTCAGACCAAAATATTTCTGATAACAGACCTAAAATATCCATGTGCGCTTCTTGAATTTTAATTAAAACTAATCAATCATGTTAACATAAAAACGAGGAAGATTCCTCATAATTAAAGAGCTTTAATGCCCTTTTCTGAAAGATGTTTTCAAGCATATAGACCGGCAGCCGGCAGCACAGACAATCACCTCATCGAGTTCACGTATGAAATTCTAGGAATAGTTAATTCTTGATTTGCATATTAAAACGCAATCGGTCTTTCAAATCATATCTTGGTGAAAAACACTTGAAAACCCGATTGTAGCGGCTGACTCGTAGGTTTACCATTGTGTTTTCCTGCACCAAAAGATATGAAAAACATAGAGGACTGGGAGCAGGAAAACACAATGGTAAACCTACGAGTCAGCCGCTAACATCGGGTTTTCAGACGTTTTCCACCAAGATATGACTTGGCAGACCGATTGCGTTTTAATATGCGAATCAAGAATTAACAAATCCTAGAATTTCATCCGTGAACTCGATGAGGTGATTGTCTGTGCTGCCGGCTTTCGGTCTAATAGAGATGTAGAGTAGTGTATAAGCTTTAGCTCAGTACTAAGTGAAATCAAAACTTGACTAAGGTTGAGATTAAAATTAATAAACTAACTACAAATTTAAAATAATATTAAGACTCAAGTAAATAGCAATGACAAAGAAAAGTTTTACGATTTTGAAAAAAATATCAATATAAACTAATTAAATTTTTTAAAATTCCCTTTAGTGCATAATTTACTTTTCTCAATGCTTATTTAATTAAAAAGAAAATTCTAACGTATAAAATATTTTTATGCAGAAAGATTAAATTTGAAATCTGAGCAATGAAACATAAAATATCACCCCAAAAATGAAAGTTTCAAACTATTGTTTTGGAAGAAGTTTCGAACAAAATTGACTTTTGGATTATTAAAACGCCATTCCACCAGAATGCAAGTCTGAAATGCTGTCTAGACACGAGGATATCAGTTTCTTTAATGGTTATGACAGACTAGTAATATTATTGGTTCGGAATAAATTTCATAGCATAGCGTTTTTACAGTTCGAATTAAGATCAAGGTATGTTTTAAATTATTCTTTGCAAAGTTTTCTTTGAGGGAGGCAAAACTTTTTTGCTCTTGCTGGCCACATCGTCAGTGAACCAACTGATACTGATTTATTCTCAGATATATTCTAGAAATTAACCAAAGTAATAATAATAAATGTGTCTCACTGTCAAAATATTGTAATACCAAACGTTTAGCAAATATTATTGATAATTAATAATTTATGTTCTTAAAGTGTTTATTTAATGATAATAGTTCCATTTTAGTCAAATTTGACAAGTTGTTTTAGCTTTTGTACAATTTTTGAAAAACAGAAACTGAAAATGACCTGTTTATGACTGATACATTCTAAAATATCAAAATTCCTTGAAAGTGTGTGAGTGTGTGTGTGTGGGTGGGTTGGAGAGAGGGGGGAAACTGCTTCTCATAGACGAAAAGGCACCACTTTATAGTATTTACCTTCAGGTACTTTATATGTGAGCTTTTTGGTGTCCCAAATTGGGGACATTGGCCACTTGTAATTATTTTTTTCTACACTGGTTTGAAAAATGGAATTTACGATAGGTAATACTAAAATATAATACAGAACAAACAAATAGAAAGACCATTAAAAAAATATTTTTAAATTTAAACACATGCCGCAACCTGGGTAGGCGAAAACTATAGCAGGAAGAGAAAACTGCTTTCCGATTTGGAATTAACCATTCACTGTTAAAAATTTGCAGCATTCTGGCAGGTCAATTGACCGTTTTTTCCGAAAACGGTTACACAACCGTAATTTAACACTATTCTGACCATATTATTGGCCATTTTATGGTCAGGATATAGTCAAATTATGGTTATGAAACCGTTTTTTCAAAAAACGGTCGAATGACCTGCCAGAATGCTGCAAAATTTTTAACAGTGTTATAACCGATATCTGTTTTATCATTCCAGACACAAAGAGAAAGTATTTTTTTGTTGGTCTGCGTAATTATCAGTTTTTGTGCTTAAAGTATGTATTTAATGATAATGTTTCTATTTTAGTCAAATTTAACAAATTATTTTAGCTTTTGTGCGATTTTTGTAAAACACAAATTAAAGATGACTTGTTTATGACTGATAGATTCTGAAATATCAAATTTCGTAGAAGGGATCATGGGAGGGTGACTACTGCTTCCCATAACTCAAATAGCATCCTTTGTCGTGTTACCTTCAGGTACCTTATATATGATATTTATGGTGTCCCCAATTGGGGACATTGGCCAATTATTACTGCTCTTTCTACACTGGTCTTAAAAATGGAATTTAATGATTAGCAACATTAAACAATATAAAAGTAGAACGAAAATAAAAAAAGATTTTTTTTAAATTTAAGCATAAGCATGAATTAGATCTTGCATGAAATTCAATTAGTTTTGAATCGGTTTGCGAAAAAACCACAAATTCTAGAAGTATATATGTGGGATTGCATCTTGCTCAAGGTGCCACAGCGCTAGCTTACAAAGCGCCGCCAGGAGTGATTGGAGATTGCAACTCTGCCATCTAAAGATACTCCAGCGATTGGTGACAGCGGCAACGCATGAGCGCTAAAGTTAACCTCCGGTACGACAGACGCTCTTTTTGCGAGCAGGAACTAAAGTGAGTTGTGGAGAGAAAGAACATTAGAATATGTTTCGGCGGTGAATGAAGAGATATGCTGAAGAACGTTGGAAAGAGACGTATAAAAAGTGAGATAGATGTGTGCACGAAGACAAAATTAAGATGTATTAATAATTATGTAAATAGTATCTTCTTGTATATATCGTATAAATAAGTATTCTTCAACATAATTGTTTTTTAAGAGAAAGTGTCTCTTATTTCTGGTATCAAAGTAGCATTTTATTGTGTCAGCAAAGAAATTCTTCCATAAATTTGGTGTCAGAAGTGGGATGAAAGTTTTGACGCCGCTGCCCACAAGTATGATGAGTGTGATAATATCGCCGAAAGTGTAATAAAAATAAAAATTACAAAATTCTTCATTCAAGGTGGACATTATTCTCAGTGGTGAGTACATTGTACGTAATATATTTTTTTATTTCATGTTGAAATTGGTTGATATTCCTGAACTGGAAATTGCGATTAAAAATGAAAAAACGAGCAAAATAAAGATTTTGCACAAATTCCTTTTTGATGCAGAAGGTGACAGATCCAATAGAAAAAGAATAAGGGAATTTTCTGGTTTTGGTTATGAAACCGATAGTTCCGAATTTAAAAATAAAATTACAAAAATTCAAGCAGATTTTTCTCTAAATGATTTAATTACAATTTGTAATGCACTTTGTATTTCGAATAAAGGATCTTTAGTTGATCTTACGACGCGATAAGTTACCTATATATCAGATTTAAGCTTGCTACAAGCTAATGTTCAGAATGACAGCGATACAGATTCGGAACACGAATTACCTTTTAATAATAGTTCAGCAAGTAATGACATGGAATTATCAAATTTGGATAAAAACAAGCAATTTCCAGTTCAAAGTTTTGCGCCATCAACTATTAATTTTACTGAAATTGAAAAGTTGTACTTCCGTTTGATGGTAGTTCATTCCAAGATGTAAATGTTTGACTTAGTAACTTTGATGATGTCACTAGTATATTTAATTTGACGGAAATACATAAATTCATTTTTGTAAAAAGATCCTTAAGAAGAAAAGCTAAATTGTTAGTTCAGATCGAATTGCATATAAATTCATATGAGAAATTGAAGCAACTTTTGATTTCTGAATTTAGTACTACTCATAATACTGCGGAGTTACATCATTTGTTAAATAAACGAAAATTACATAAAAATGAAACACTTGAAGAGTATTTTCTTGTTATGAAGCAATTAGGCTCGCGTGGTAACATTGAGGATTCCGCATTGATGCAGTATGTTATAAATGGTATACCCGACCCTGTTTTTAGAAAACCAATATTATACTGATGTCAATCGATTTTAGAATTCAAACAAAAATTAAAAGCCTATGAAAAGTTACGGTCGGAGTATGAAAATGCAAAATCTCATAAACATGAAGGAGCTACGCCTAAAATTAAATCCGAAGTTGAAGTTAAGAACAGATTTAAGCCTGTAAAGCCAAATATGCACTATTATAATTGTGGCGGGAATGATCATAAGCATTAACTGCGTTAATAAAGATAAAAGGCCCCTTTGTTTCTCTTGTAACAGTTATGGCCACAAAGTATTTCAGTTTAATAAATCGAAAGATACAAATGTTAAAAAAGCTCAGCCACAAGTTAACACTATTACATCCCAAGATTTAATTCTAAAAGAGATGAAGCTTTATTCTTTACATTTAACCTCCTTGATAGATACTGGTAGTCAAAAGACTCTGTTAAAGAAAAGTGTTTATGATAATTCGAAGAGATTTGTGGAATTAAAACCTACGGATATCAGTTTGACCGGTTTAGGAAAAACCTCAATTAAGCTAGAAGGTTATTTCAATTCAGAAATTGAAGTTGATAATTCAAAATTTAAGGTTGACATTTTTGTCGTTAATGACAGTTACATTAATTTCGATTTAATTATTGGCACTGATGTTATTCATCAAGGTACATTAACTATTTCTGAGAATGAAGTGAAATTGTTTAAAACGGAAGTTCAGTCTAATGACTTTTAAGTTAACATTGTAAATGTTCTAGATGAGCCTAAAATTGATTTAAGTCACATAGCTGACAAAAATTTGCGTTCGGAATTATCCTCTTTAATTGAGAATTATGTGCCAATTAAAATTAAAACAATAGATATTAAAATGAAAATTAATTTAACTGATGAAATCCCAGTTTGGTCTTCTCCTCGAAGATTGCCGCCAAAAAATAGTTGAAAACCAAATTGAGGGCTAGCTAGCTCAGGGAATCATTCGGAAAAGTTCTTCTAATTTTTCGTCGACGGTTGTGTTGGTTAAGAAAAAAGATAACACAATAAGACTTTGTATTGATTACAGGCGTCTTAACAAAAAGACAGTGCCTGAGCATTTCCCATTACCAGTAATAGATGATATTATAGATCAATTACATTCTGCCGAAGTATTTACAACCAAAGATTTAAAAAACGGTTTTTTCATGTAGAGGTTGAAGAAGGCTCCCAGAAATACACCTCTTTTGTCTCTCATGAAGGGCAGTACGAATTTTTAAAGTGTCCATTCGGGCTGACCAATAGCCGTAGTGTTTTCCAAAAATATATTTATAATCTATTTAGAACACTATTAAAAGATCACACTGTAGTCATTTATATAGATGACCTAATAATACCCGCCGAAAACGAAGCTGAAGGTCTAGAAAAATTAAAACTTGTTCTTGAAACTGCATCGGAATACGGGTTGGAATTAAATCTAAAAAAAAAAAAATGCAATTTTTTGAAGCGTGAAATTGATTTTTTGGGGTATGGAATCATAAATGGTAAATTGTGTCCCTCCCCACTGAAAACAAAAGCAGTAATAAATTTCCCCGAACCAAAGTGTACCAAAGATATGCGAATTTATTTAGGATAAACGGGATACTTTCGAAAGTTTATAAGAAATTATTCGGTTATAGCTAAACCGTTGAGTGACCTGTTAAGAAAAGATTCTAAATTTAAGTTTGATGTATAAGAACAGAAAGCTATTAATGAACTCAAACGCATTTTGTCGTCAGAACCAGTACTTTCAATTTACAACCCCCAAAACGCGACCGAAATCCATTGTGATGCCAGTATTGATGGCTATGGAGCTTTATTAATGCAACAATCTCCAGTACATAATCAATTTCATCCAGTTTATTTCGCCAGTAAAAAAACAACCGAAGATGAACGAAAGTATACTAGCTATGAATTAGAGGTCTTAGCTGTAATTGAAGCCTTGAAAAAGTTTAGAGTGTATGTGCTAGGTATTCCATTCAAAATTGTAACCGACTGTAATGCATTTAAAATGACTATGGATAAGAAAAAAATGAGTACAAAAATAGCTAGATGGACAATAATGTTATCTGATTTCGATTATACTATTGAGCATAGACACGGTCCTAGTATGAGGCATGTTGTTCCATTAAGCAGATATCCTATTTGTATAGTAATCCAAGATAGCTTAACTTTAAAAATTATCCAAGCTCAAGAAACTGGCGAGCATATTAAAATCATAAAAGAAATTCTAAAAGTAAAATCTTATGATGATTATTTAGTGAAAAATGATGTTCTTTATAAATGTGTTAATGGTAATGATTTATTAGTTGTACCAGATGAAATGTAAATGAATATAATTAAGGCCGCTCACGAAAAAGGTCATTACGCAGTCGCACGAACGGAAAAAAAATTAGAGAATGATTTTTACATCTCCAAAGTTAAACAAAAAATCGAGAAATGCATATCAAATTTTGTTCCCTGTATTTTAATTAATCGGAAATCTGGTAAAGAAGAAGGTTTGCTACACTCGATAGAAAAAGAAGAAACTCCGTTACATACGTACCATGTTGATCACTTAGGTCCATTGGAAAGCACGAATGAAAATTGCGAACATATTTTTTCGGTCAATGACGCATTCACAAAATTTGTTTGGTTGTATCCTACAAAATCTACTGACTGACACTGCAGAAGTAATTTTTAAATTAGAAATCCAAAAAACTGTCTTTGGAAGTCCATTTCGCATAATTTCAGATAAAAGCTTTTGAAGATTATTGCGCCAGAGAACATATTAAACATATTTCGATTACCACAGGGTTACCAAGAGCTAACGGCCAAGTCGAGCGTTTAAATTCAGTCATAATATCTGTTCTGTCTAAATTATCTGTAGATAATCCTACGAAGTGGTATACACATGTAAGCTATGCCCAACAACGGATAAATTCGACCTTTCAGAGAAATATTAACACAACCCCTTTCGAGCTGATGTTTGGTACTAAAATGAAGCTAAATAATAACATTGAGATTACTAGTCTTTTTATGCTGAATTACAATCCGATTTTATTAACAATCGTGAAGAAATGAAAAAAGACGCGAAAAGACAAATTTTAAAAGTCCAAGAACAAAACCGTAAAACTTATAATCTCAGACGAAAAAAGCCTAACAAATTTAAGCTTAATGATATGGTTGCTATAAACGCACACAACAAGGTAAAGTTTTGAAGTTAAAACCAAAATATTTAGGTCCTTACAAAGTCACAAAAGTAAAAAATAATGACACCTACGATGTAAAGAAAGTTGGATTTAATGAAGGTCCCATGGTCACCAGTACTTGCGCCGAGTACATGAAGCCGTGGACGGATGAAGCTTGACATCGAGAAAAAAAAAAGAAGAATTTCACCGATTATGACACTACCCTGACTACGACACACCACCGGACTGACAATTAAAAGGATTTTGACAAAATTAATTCCGAAGGAATGAAAAAACAATAAGACGGAAAGACGTAAGAAAAAGGAAGACGAAAAGACGAAAGAAAAAGGAAGACGAAAAGACGAAAGAAAAAAGAAGACGAAAAGATGTAAGGAAAAGGAAGACGGAAGGACGTAAGAAAAGGGAAGACGAATAAGACGAAAGGACGTAAGAAGAAAGAACGACGAAAAGAATAAAAAAAAGAAAAAGAAGAATTTTTTCCAGGAATGATTTAAATTTTGATGAAAAATTTTACTAATGACGACTTTTTTTTCAAAATGGAACTTTGGATGCTGCTGTTCTTTTTTTATCTTTCCAGGTGATCTAGCTGCTGCTTCCAGCGGACAAGGATGCATTCCAGACCGAATGTATAGCAGGACGGCCGAACTGTGGGATTGCATCTTGCCCAAGGCGCCACAGCGCTAGCTTACAAAGCGCCGGCAAGAGTGATTGGAGATCGCAACTGTGCCATCTAAAGATACGCTAGCGATTGGTGACAGCGGCAACGCATGCGCGCTAAAGTTAACCTTCGGTACGACAGACGCTCTTTTTGCGAGCAGAAACTGAAGTGAGTTGTGGAGAGAAAGAACATTAGAATATGTTTTGGCGGTGAATGAGCAGGTATGCTGAAGAATGTTGGAAAGAGACGTATAAAAAGTGAGATAGATGTGTACACGAAGACAAAATTAAGATGTATTAATAATTATGTAAATAGTATCTTCTTGTATATATCGTGGAAATAAGTATTCTTAAATATAATTGCTTTTAAGAGAAAGTGTCTCTTATTTTTGGTATCAAAATAGCATTTTATTGTGTCAGCAAAGAGATTCTTCCATATATATTTTAAAACTTATGACGTTGTCTTTTGTTACAAATTATATATTCTAAATTCTCATCTTTTTTCCCCAAATTTAAAGTAATAATATCACAAAAATAAAGACATTTTAAGTTAAATTCCTTCCCTTGTTTTAAATGGCAGTTCTTAGTTTCAATAACTAATTCTTATCTCACAGAAAACGACCACAAGTTAAAAAAAAAAAAAAAAAAAAAAGCTTTGGAAAGATCTTCTAATACTTTCTTTCTTCCTAGCGTAAAACCGCAAGATTAAAAAATAAGATAAATAAAGTGCATGAACATATATGACGTTGTCATAAGATTAATCTATTATGTGCTCCATTAATTTTAAAATTGCCAGTAAAAATATACATATGTATTTGATTTGAAATTAACTTTAATATTGATTTTTTTTATTATTTTTAGTAAAAAAAGTAATTTGAAATTTATGATAGGAAAAAGTAAAAAGCTATAACTAGATTTAAATTAGTTAAACACTTAAAATTGTGGTTTTTATAACTTTATTTATATGCACTCAATCGAAAAATACAAAAATGACAATTAGATGTTAACCCTTAAATGCCTGATTTTTCAAAAATCATTGTAATAATGTTTTTCGGCTTTCATTTTTTAAATAAATCATGGGAAAAATATTTCACAAAATCATATTTTGTTTTAAGTATGGTTTACGGCTAAAAAACAGTTTGTTACTAATCGGCAATACTGGTCTTTAATTGAAAAAATAACTTTCCTTGATAAAATTCTATAATATCAAGCACACAAGAATTTTAGGAACTATAATAAGAAATAAATTTTACTTGCTCACTGCAGAACAAAATAGGGTATTTCGCAAGCTTCCAAACAAAACAAAAAGAACAAGTAGCAATAACTGAAAAAATAAATCTATCTTTATTCTTAAACAGCACATGTTGTTCTACATGTCCATCTACATGTTGAAAATCGATTTAATAATATTTTCAGAATGTATTTTATTGGCAACATTAGGCATTATAGCTTCAATATTATTCTAATAGTATTTTAGAACCTAAATTGGGTATGTTGCCGAAAAGCAACACCCGGCATTTAAGGGTTAAGATATATATTTAAGACAAAAGAAGTTTGGAAACTATGTTATTTTTTATTCATGTTATTAATATTGAATATTTATTTATATATTTTTATTGATAATTGAATAGCTTTTGTGATTACCCTCTGATCTACATAAAACTTGCCCATGTGGCAATATAAATTTTTAAAAAATCTAATCTTTAAATGATTTTTCATTTTTTGTCGAGGAGAGGGGGGGGGGGATTTTCATGCAAATTTCTTAAAGCTGATATCTTAAATCTTTTTCGACATTGCACTGATTATAATGAAAGTTTTGAACTTTTAGAGTAGGACAAGATTAAAAGCATAAAATATAGGGGAGACTAAAGAGGGTTGACCATACGGGAGGCTTAACCCACCCATCAGTTTTCATATTTAAAAGAATTTCAGAGTTTTATCAATAGGTGTCAACCAAAGTTACTAGAACGTTCAAACAACAGTCTCTGTTTCATACAGATAATCGAAATAGGTATGGCAAAAATCGATAGTGAGGCGTTTTCAGCCTAAAAGTTGTGTTTTTTAGAAATATTTTGTAAGCTTTTTTTAGATAAAATATATCATAGAATTTTAAATAGGTTTTAAGTAATGCAGAAATATCGAGCTTTCATTCTAGGCATAAAGATTGTACAGTAAGTTAGGCTTAGCATAATAATTTACTATTCTTTAGGAAAGGGCTATGTGGGGAGGCTTAACCCAGTGAATGTGAGGGAGGGTTGACCAGATGTTCAAGGCTCCTTTAACACATTCTCGACGGGAAAACGAGAATTCTCGTTTTCATTCAAAAAACATCCCTGACTAAGGGCAACACCCTACTACCTTACAGAAAATGCATTTGTATCATGTTGTCCACATTTTTTTAGATATATATTTATATTATGAATAGATTTATATTGAATTCATAAATTGAAAGATATTTACCGATGCAAAAACTTGGGAAACTTATCCAGAACACTAATTTACAAAAGACTTTCAGAACAGGGAGGAGCTTCTAATGTTTTAAAATTCAGATAAAAATTGCCCGTCGGCAATGCGTTAATTAAGGGGTTTTGGAAACCTTTTTATTATACACTGTGCATAATGAAAGATTAATGGTTACATATTAAAATGAATGTAAATTTATTCTGCAAAGCTACAGTAAAATGGGGTGACGGGAAAGAAAATGTTTAAAACTGATTACAGAAAGATGCGAAAAATTGCTATAGTATCCACTGCACAACAACAACAACAAAAAAATATATATATAAATGGAAAAGTTCATAGGAACTTTTTTCCATTTAAATATTACTTACAATAGGTAAATAGAAACAGCGGAAAAGACTAGAAAGCAGCAATCTTAACGTTTCAGGGGCAGTGGTATGTTTATGAAACAACTTAATTTTAATTCCCAAATGCCACATTGGTACCAGAATTTTGCTAAAATCTTTTTAATGTGAAATATAGCTTTTTTCGTATTTCCAAATAAATTTGTTCGTATATTTCGGTGCCAGTCATTTATTTCATCATTTTAGTACTGAAAGTACTTTGCCACTGAAAGGGTTAAAAGATGTTAGTAATAAGTTAAGTATTCATGCGGCTGCAAAAGGACATAGCATTGATCGAAAAACTGTAGGAAGATCTGTAGACAAATTTCAACATGATGAATAGAGTGAGATGAAGCCAAACTGTTTGACAACTAGAGTTGTCTGGTCGAATGTCACAAAAAGTAGGACAAGGAAACAAAAAAAAGTGAGACAGTGGCTACTAAATCGGGACATTATAATGCAAGAAACCCTATGAAAACGGAACCTGTTTCTAGCGGAATACTGTCTTAAATGTTAAAATTTCGTTTTCCCTTCTGTGCAATTATACCTGCTCAGGCAAAATTCTGTTTAAAACAAAATTTTTCTCCTCTGACATGCGATTGCGACTAAACAGGTTTGTTTAAGCATCATATTTTCAAAAATATATTTTTTGTAATAACTAAAGCATGTAGCATTAAGTTATTTTGCATTTTTTCAAATGATTTTATTTCTCTTCACAAATATTTCAATATAAAACAAAGTGGGTCAACCCTCCCATATGTGGGGAGACTTATTATTTTATCATGAATAAAATGAATCATTTTTCAAATTTCTTATATATTGCACTTATGAAGCAATTTTATTTTGATAACGGATTGTATAACGAATAAAATGATATATAAAACTTTCTTCTACGTTCAATAAAAAAAAAAAATCATTTTGTAAAACGTGGGTCAATCCTCCCTAGTCTTCCCTATTTAACAAAATACCGAAGTAATTTTTTTCTCAATGCTATTAAAGTAGAATATTTACATTTTTATTTTTTTACTCATAGTTAAATATCTGTTGTGATTATCATCTGATACATATGTAAAATTGCTATGTGGTAATATAAATTTTTTTAAAATCTAATTTTTAAATTATATGAATTTTCATTTTTTTTTGGATTTCGTTTTCCTTGGATTGGGGATTTTTAAGACCAAATCTGCTGCTGTTAAGAGATACAATGGCTGTTTTCGTATTTAATTTAAAAAATTAGTTAAACGTTTGAAAATAAGCGAATGTAAAATGAATTAAGTAAACAGTGTCATTGTCTCCCGGTATTTTTTAACAGCACTATAAGCTAGTTCTTTTAAATGCTAAATCATTTTAAATGTATCGTTTCAAATCTGACGTAATTTACACCAAAGTTTTATTTCTCTTATTAATATTCACGTGAAAATACTTTTGTTGTTAGAAGGAAATATTATTTGCGCTGTCTTCGAATTCACGATAATAGTTGAAAAGATTATCTCAAAATATCGCGCGCAAATATATTTTTCAATTTAAATTGTTTTGCTATATTTTTTGCCATTTTAAGTATGACGTAATTTCCTCAAATTACAAGTTTTAACGCATAATATTGATTTTTTTTTTCACTTTTAAAATTCAAGTGTAAATATGGTTCTTATGACGTAATTTTTCTGCTTTCAACATGTAATCATTTAATTCTAATCTTAAAGTTTTTTTTCTGTTTGTAATAGTCACGTGTAAATAAATTTTTAATTTGAAGTAAACATTATTGTTTGCGCTGTTTATACAACTGGCAACAGTTTAAAGTAATAACATTTTCTAAAATTTGTAAAAAATATCCCTCGAATTGCTGAAAATTTGAATTTAAAATTGAAATAAAACCTCAAAAAATGAGTCAAATAAGAAAAATAAATGCAATTTGCACACCGGGAACTTATAACGTATAAAATGATCTAAAAATGATTAAATTCTCATGTATAGTTTTTGC
The DNA here is from genome assembly GCA_963932465.1 of Maratus speciosus. Lineage (NCBI taxonomy): Eukaryota > Metazoa > Arthropoda > Arachnida > Araneae > Salticidae > Maratus > Maratus speciosus. The sequence goes on from OZ010786.1 coordinate 399,910,472, forward strand.
TCCAATAAAACTTTTTTAATGGAACGATTTTGTCCAACTTTAGCATTAAATATCTCTTAAAATAATTCTTCGATTTGAAAACTGTCTGCATCAGCTTGTTTATCAAACATTTCTTTATAATACCACCGATTTTCATATTTTTGTATGCAACAGTTTTTTTAATATTAACGATGAAAGGCCATGCTTAAGCATTCAAATTAGATGCCGATCTACCCGGAATATCTACGCAGATTTTCATTGGTCCATTTCCAAATCAAAACTTTTTTTTACATATAGAAGGATTCATGTACCTTAAAAGCTCTTAATAGCGGATACTTCGGGACTGCGGAATTTGTCCGATAATCGGAGATGCCTGCTTCTGTGAGGTAAAAATATATACAAATATCTATGCTTTGCTGATTAAAAAAGCATTTGCTAAATAGAGGTGTCCGCTATTCGGGAATGTCCATTAACCTCCGCAACAGATATTCCCGAATACCGGACATCTATCTCTATTTGGCTAACCATAATGCAGGGTTGCATTTTTTGCAAAAGAACTTCTTGATTAATACATGGGCATACTGGGCAGTGTCCCGTCCCCCTACGATTTTAGTGCCCTCAAATTTGATGTGCAATATTCGTAAAGCTTATATTTTAAATCTGTTTCGAAATTGTACTGATTATAATCAATATTTTGAACTTTTAAAGTAAAATAAGATTAAAAACAAAACAAAAAATCTAATATTTAGATACATATCTTTTGTTTTTAATCTTGTTCAACTCCTGAAGTTCAAAATATTGATTATAATCAGTACAATGTCGTAAAAGATTTAAATTTTCAGCTTTACAAAAATTGCATACCAAAATTGGGAGCACCAAAAAAATCAGGTTATATGGAAGTGGAAGGGTTAGGACCACAGCCAAATATTTTTCCAGTATTCAACGTGGTCAAACATGACTACGTATGATGCTTACAAAAAAAAAAAAAAAAAAAAAAAATGGATGCGATTCCGACGTTTGAAATGTCTGAAAAAATTAAGGCATTTTAAAATGTCTGAAAATTGAACACCCCGTTTCAGACACTTAAGTGTCTGAATTTCAGACATTTTAATTTACAGTGCAACTAGAAAACCATATTTTTATTTGCTGCATGGTTGAATGTATGGGAAATACCACCTCTGCTAATCGTCTGCGAATGTTGTAAGTGGTGAGTTCGAGTCTGCAAACTTCCCTAGGTTCCGAGTAGGGTTGTCAGATTTTAAATGTATCAAATCAAGAATTTTTGCATGTGAAGTTATAAAAGTAAGAAAATCAAAAATAAAAACACGGTATTGCAATAGAAAAAGATGGACAAATTAAAAAGAACATTTAAATATTTCAAAACACTAATTCCTATTAAATTATTGAGTGTGAATTATCTTGTAATGGTGATACATAAACATAGAAAATTCATCAACTTTCAAAATGATGATGTTAAACATTAAACAAGTACATACATGTCAAATCGAATCTTTTGAACGGGAGAAAAGGTATATGTGCTTGGGTACATGGGTACATGGAAACTGTGACTTTACCAATGCATAATAGAACTATGAAAAATCGAGAAAAAATATACAAAACTCGCTATTACAGTGCTCCCTTCCGGTGGAATATTTCGAAATTCAAGGAGGACCTGCTTGCTATAGCCAAAAACACAAATATGAAATTTAGTTCAATTCTATGCATAACTTCATACCCTTTTCGATGATACAATAATGAAAATGGCCCAAAAAACGTTATTACAGTTCCCTCTTACGGAAGAATACTTCCAAATTTAAGGAGGACCTGCTGGCCATAGCCAAAAACATACACAAAGAATTTGGTTCAATTCTATGCATAACTTCATAGACTTTTCGATGGTACAATGGTGACACACGGACAAACAGACATTTTGTATAAACCTGTTTCTGGGATATCTGGCCCCTAAAACGTGTAAATCCATCGGAAACCGGAAGTAAAAAAAAAAAAAAAATTCGATTGCAATACTTTCTTCTATTGAAGATAGGAGAAAGTGAAAATAGATATGTTTTCGGAAATATATTAATTTTTTTTCTGTAACGTACACATTTTCAATCAGAAAACGATTCCTAGCAGCTTCAAATATGCTAATCCAAAATTGCAGCTCATTTCGCCAAGTAGTGTTTGAGTTAGTTACGTTTTAAAAACCTCCAACATTTCAAATTGTTTTGCAACGATTACAATTAAATTTAACATTAGGCGCTCCAAACTTTAAACATTCATAATTCCTAAACTTCTTGACTGTGAACGTCTTGCCGTTTAATATACTAAGGTTACATTTGCCGAAAAGGCCAAATTTTATTTCAAAATTAATTGTCCCTATTGAAATTGTCGGAGTTTGGTACAAGTTCAGTATGAAGACGACCTTCTAAGTTTATATTTTTAAAACATAAATTAAAAGAAGACAATTAGCTATGGAATGGCTATTTTCGCTTTTGCCTGAGGCAATTTGGTGATTAAAATGTATGGGGTGTAACTTTGTGCGTATGTTGCAATGTATCTTCATATGCAAATGTCCCTTTTTCTTTTCCTGACTTTGAATTATTTATTTATGAAATAGATTGTGATAAAGATCTTGAATAAAGTCTTCGATATTTTCACTTTATTGTTAATTTTTAGCCTCTTCGAAAGATTTTTTATGGTGAGAAAAAAATAACTTTTTTTTTTTTTTTTTTTTTTTTACGATTTTGTGTGAAATGATTTCTTATCCTTATATATATATATATATATAAAGTAACGATTTGGAAAGGGACCAATGAAAATCTGCGTAGATACCACGAAACGCATCTTATTGGTCAGAGCTTTCTGACTTTTCTTAGCGGGACTTGTCCTTGGCGAAAACCATTAAAGTACAGAATTTAGATAGGATGGGCGGGAAAAAGGGAAGAATCTTCTGCATTTCGATAAACTTTTTTTTTTCTTTTTTCTTGTGTGTGTGTGTGTGTGTGTGGGGGGGGGGGTCGATGACAAAAGTGATTTTTACAGAAAGAAGATAATTTCCATTAAATAATGAGAACGGGTGTGGGGGTCATCTGCGTTTCGATAACCTTCTGCTGTTTTTTATGAGGGAGGGTATGTAGATAGATTATTTAATTATTATTACTATAAAAAAAAGAAAGAAGAAAATATTTAATATATATATATCATTTTACACATATATGATGGCGGAGAAAAGGCGGCGAAGTGAAAATTTCAGAAAGAAGGAGATTTGTATGATAAGATTATTTACTGTAACTATAAATTAGTGACTTCATTACAAAGATAAGGAAAAAAAATCCAAATAATTTTAATAAATTTGTTACTTTAAATTTAACATATTTTTTAAATCTACAATATTTTTTTTTTAAATTTTCTATTAATTTATAATTTTATTTAATTATAAATTTATTTAATTTGTAATTAATCAAATAAATTATAAATTTTACCTTTTTTTAATGATTTTATATTTAATAATTCTTATAATTATGAAACTCTGTAAGATCTAGTGATAATGTGCATGGAGATAAGGAAACAAAATTGTCAGGAGTTGGGGAGGAGCGCGTTTTTACTAAGTGAAATCTAAAAATTGAATGCATAGAAAATAAGGGATCGCGAAGCGATCCAGAATGAAACGCGAAACAATTACGTCTGGGGTTGGCTAGAAAATAGGGATTGCTTCGCGATACCGAACGGAATTACGAAGCGATTACACGGGGGGATTACACAGCTAATACACAGCGATTACACAGCTAATTGTAAAACAAGCCAGTAAATTAAGATTTGTAACAAAAGCACGCTAAGTAGTGGGATCCGTACATGACTGACTTTTTTGGAGGGTACTAAATGCATCGCTGACAATTTTTTTAAAAGACATTTTTGCCTTGTTTAATGGTAGAAGTTTCTGAAAATAATCAAAATTTCTTTTAAAAAATAGCGGTAAAATAGAATACACTTGTCATCCATGCATTTAATGGCACTCAAGAAAACAGTCACAAGCCGTCTCTGCCGCACATTTTATTTTAAAAGAAAAATACCGACATTTCGATAACTTACTTGATAACGAGATGTTGCCAAAAGTCAAAAGCTATTGCCTGATAGCTTTGTTTCTGTTAAACAAATTCGGTATATTTATTAATAAATAAACTTGCTTGCGCATTCTTTTATGCCCCCCAAAAACCGAATGAATTTTTAACAATCGAGATCGGTGCCCACGCTAAATTAATGTACAGAAATGTTCGGGAAAACATGAATTGCAGCCAAAAAATTAGGCGTGATTTTCAAGATGAAATTCAATGCTTATAAAAGAGTGCTTATAAAAAAGTATTTTTACTTTTACACTTATTTTTAATTATTTGTTCAGTATATTTTTTAATAAATAATTATCATTTCTCAATATTTTATTACACCAAAAAAAGAAAACGCCGATTAGAAGTGTAGAAAATGAAAAAGAAGCAGCATTTCAACAAATAGCTTTTTTCGACGAATTTTAGAACTAACAGGAATTATGATTTACCCTAGGTTTTTTTTCAGCGCTGCTCACTAAAATCTTACAGTATATATTAAAAATATTTTTAGTGCTCCAGAAAAAATTGTAGATAATGCATTTTTTATCGAAGAAAATACTTTAAGAGGAAACCTTTAAAAAACTCCCAACTTTAATAAAACTTTAAATCGCTAAAAATATTTTATAGACCGTCATAAAGTTGAAATCCATTTTATTTTGACGTAAGAATCATATTAAAGTTTTGATAAAGTTATTGAACTGTAAAAAAAGCTATCTATATTATATTCTCGAAATTGGTAAATGTTTTGACAGAAAGCTTGTGTTAGGTTATTTGAGATATTTCGTGTTATGTGAAAAATAAAGTAAGATTTCGTTTCGCATCAAAATAATGTACATTTCCTTCCATATTTGAGTTTATAGTTTTCATTTACGGGTGAAGAAAAATTATCCAAGACATTTATGGTATTTAATCTATAAAAATGGAAGAAGTGTTATTGATAATACCACTAATAAAAAACAATTTATCGTTAATAATACCATAAGGGCGTCCATAAAGAATTATTTTCGTTTCCTCATATTTTGATTTAAGAAAAAAATATTATTACATTAAAATTTTGAATGAACTGGTGCGATACAATAAAAGCAACAAAACCTCTTAATAACATCATAAAATTAAGAAATGCACTAGGCGTTTCGAAAGAGCTTTGTCTTTCTTCTTCAAGCGCAATTAAGACGTGATACAACTTGGAAGGCAGGAACAAGACTGAAAGGAAATGGAAGGGAAAGGAAAAAGTTAAAGAAAACAGCCAATAAGAAAGAAGATGGCATCAACCAATCAGACAAGAGCAATACCCAATCAGAAAAACAGAGATTAGAAGGAGAATTATGAAGCAAATTGAATAAAAACAGAGTGAAAAAAGTTAAAGTAAATTACAACTAAATATAATATATTCATATAAGAAACAAGATAAAAAAAGAAATAATATATTAATTAAAGAAAAAAAATAATAGATGAAATAATAATAAAATAGAGATTAAAAATTAATAATATATTCAAATATAGCTTCTGAATTCACTAAATGAGCCAAGGCATTACAAAAAACTATAGAGTTTTTATATATTCATGAAAGAAAAATGAAAAAAAAAATGTTGAAATCTTTGATGAACATTGGAATAAAATAAAACATTTCCGAAACAATCAAAGCATGCACTATATTAATATTTTGCCATTTATAGTAGCAGTTGCTGAAATAGCAATGACAAAAACCTAGATACAATTTTGGAAAAAAAATATAGAAAATTTCACACGCATTTAATTTATAAGAGTCGCCCAAACGAAAGTGGCATTGCTGTAATAACTCCGCCATTTGAAAAGAAAGATGACTGCACATGCTCCTATAAAAGGCGCAGAGATCTAGGAATGCATGCGATATCGTCAGATCCCGTCAGATGCGTGTGTGATAGTGTGGGAGTACATTAAAAGGCATCGTTCGCATCATGGATGCCTCCAAATGGTGTCAACGCGCAGTCGTGCAATTTTTAACACCGGAAAATGCGAGTGCTATTGAAATCTATCGTTGAATGCAAAATGTGTATGACACGGAGTGTATTTCACGCAGATCGATATTCCGATGGTGTAGGGATTTTCGTAGTGGAAGAAGACCACATGCCTTTGACCAGGTCGTGACCTGTCGTCAGTTCTGCTTCTTTCACTACGAAAACCCCTACACTATCGGAATACCGATCTGCGTGACATACACACCGTACCATACACATTTTGCATTCGACGATAGATTTCACTAGCACTCACATTTTCCGCTGTTAAAAATTACACAACCGCGTGTTGACACCGTTCGGAGGCATCCATGATGCGAACTATGCCTTTTAACGTGCTCCCACGCTATCATATACGCATCTGGCGGGATCTGACGATATCGTATGCATTCCCAGCACTCTGCGCCCTCTACAGGAGCATGTGGAATAATCTTTCTCTTCAAATAGTTGAGTTATTACAGCAATGCCACCTTCATTTGGACGACCCTTATAGCAATTCTAAATTTCGTAATTTGAAATATTTATTCAACTTGCGTAAGAGGCGTGAAGATCAACAGAGCGAAAAAGTATTCAATCCTGGAATCAAACCAGGGTCATTGGAATAATGTAAAGTATTCCATCCTGTGCTGTGGTTGCAGCCTTGCCATCAGATAAGAGTGCGAAGGGCTGCGCTTGGTGTCGTCCAGGTAGCTCAGTGGTCGAGCATTGATGCAATGTCAATGACCCTGTTTCGATACCAAGCTTGGACACTCTTTCACTTTGTTGGTTTTCACGCCTCTTAAGAAAGTTGAATAAAAAATTCAAATTAAGAAATTTCAAATTAGCAATCACATGTTTTAGTGAAAAGTCTAGAATAAATCTGGTGAAATCCTAAGAGGAATGTGAAACATGTTATAATTGTACAGGTAGATCTTTTTATGGCATATTTTTCATATTCATTTTAAAAGAAACAAAATGAATGGAAATTAATACTTGATATACAAGACATTAAGTAAAATTTATATCTTTACTCTAAAAAGAGTAACTAACGCCGCTGCTGATGCCGTAATTGAAATTATTGTCACCTTTTCAATTTCTTGTCTTATCTTGCTAAAACTATTTGTTATAAAAACATGAAAACTGGTAGTTTTATAGAGAAATGCATGAGAAACACGTTGAAGCAGACAGTTTTTAAATCGAAGGATAATTTAAAGCGCTATTTAATTTTGAAATCGGCCAAGGTAGTTCAATTAAATAAGTTTTATAGGCTAAGAAATTATGCATAGCAGTTTAACCGTCTTTCGTGTGCATATACTTGACTAGATTATGGTGTGCAGTGTCCGAGCATTTTTGAAATTTGTCTAATTGTGTTAATTTTTTTTTCATACTTTAAATTAAAAATTTCCTTATCTGAAGAGAGATTAAATTCATAGTTTGAAATAGTCGTTTATATCTACTGTTTTAAGATTTTTAAAATCCCAAATAATAATACATACAAACACTTTTCAACTGAAAAGTATACATATATGTAAATATTCAAAAAAGAAAGAAAACTTTAAAATTATTAAAATTATTTTATGCGAAAAACCTTAATAGTGAAAATTATGTCATATTTAAAACGATTTTCTCCTTGCATTTAAATGGAAACTTCTCTTCTAGACGTTATAAAAGTCCAGGAGCCATTTTTTACTTATACATTTTATACAAGCTGATTTGCAAATGTGTAATTGATCTTTCTTAGGAATAGTCTCTTAGTTAAATGATATAAAATACTGTTGGAACGAGATTGAAAAGTAAAGCTCAATCTAAAAAAATTACAGTAAAAATTTGGCAAATAGTTTCAGTCTAAAAAAGTAAGTAGTGCGTAGAAAAGTAATGGAACCAGATTATCTGTAAAGCTCATGAAATTGCCCAAATTTTTGTTGATAGCTGAAAATGTGGACTGAGCTTTACTGGTGCCTTAAAATCAATCAGGGTAATAAAGGCATTTTTAACACATTCTGAATTCCAATCATTCATAACCAGTTTAAAAATGTGGGTTCATAAGAATAAGTTAGAGGCTGATTTGGTAATGAGCGACAAACTGAGAGATCCGTTCAGTACGAAGTATGGACCAAATTCTATTCCAGGGGTCACTGATAAGCCTGGAAGATCAAAGCCCAAGTAAACCCAAAACCCTAAGCATGTACAGTCGTGGAAAAAAAAAGTAAACACCCCCTACTAACTCCTCAACAAATCATCGTAGAAAAAAGTTACTGGTACCGAACGATTGGAAATAAAGTCTACTTTTAAATGATGTATATAAAGTTTTCTTAGGGGGTCATCTACATATTAAAACGGATCCAAACTTCATTTTTTTCAATAGTAATACCCAATTTTAACGAGATATTTCAAATCTTCGGTTCAAACTATGCCTAGACACCAAATTTCAAGTCATTTGAATGATAAGTTTTTGAATTATAAACATTCAAAATTTAGTCTTTCTAATGTTAAATTACATTTTCATATTTTTATTTATATCTCCCGAAATTATGCTCCTAATGTGCTATTTTTTTTTCGTAGTAATAATACTAATATACCGAAACATACATAAGCTGAATTTGCAATTTTTATAATTTTATGATATGAATTATGAATTATGAAATTAATATTCGAAAAAATTATGAATTGCAACCTACAATTTTTTTAATGGATTTAGATTTATTAAGTCCTGCTTCATGGAAATTCAAAAATTTCACATTTTTCTTCCAAGTAGTTTTCAAATTATGCTTAAAAAACGGCGAAATGATGGTTTAAGGGGCCGTCTATGATGGAAGTGAGTAGACATTTTGAAATTTATTCTGCTGTACTGTAATCTAACACGCTTCATTGACTCCTTGAGTGGCGTTTAAGGTGCCTTGATCAAGGAAGGGGCTCTCTCGGTTAACAACCCAGTACGGAACTTCAATTTGGATACAGCCCTTAAAATACGCTCGTTTTAAAATAAGTAATTTATCAGAAACTTATGGTACGAATTGCATAAAAATTCGTTTTTAGGCTAATTGAAGGGTGTAGAGTTCATTTATGCTGTCAGAATTGGGTACTGCTATTGAAAAAAAACAAAGTTATGGTTCGTTTTAATATGTAGATGGCCCCCTAAGCAAATTTATATACATCATTTAAAAGTAGACTTTATATCCAATCGTTCGGTACCAGTAACTTTCTTCTACGATAATTTGTTGAGGAGTTAGTAGGGGGTGTTTACTTTTTTTTTTCCACGACTGTACGTTTCAACCATATGCTAACTATTTGTCTGGCGTAAGACCATTGGCATAAGGTACCCTTTTCACAGTAATTACATGAAAGAAAAAATATTACGTTAGTGTGTTATGTCAGAAATGTTAATAACAACAATTCCTCAACAACCTGACTATATTAATGTTACACTTAAAATATTACTTCATGGTTTACATTCTTTTAGCTTTGTGGAGTTTAGCTTGACATGATGCAATCATGTCCACAATTCTGGGCCTGGCAGATTTTTTTTAGTACATAACTATACATTCTGTTTACTATACCCGGTACTCATATTTAGTGGATAATATGATTCTGAATATAAGGCACCAGTAAAGCTCAGTCCACATTTTGGGATATCAACAAAAATTTGGGTAATTTCATGAGCTTTACAGATTATCTGGTTCCATTACTTTTCTACGCACTACTTACTTTTTTAGACTCAAACTATTTGCCAATTTTTTACTGTAATTTTTTTTAGATAGAGCTTTACTTTTCAATCTGGTTCCAACAGTTTTTTATTTCATTTCATACCTTTTTCAGATCCTTTCAGGAACTTAATCAATCAACTGCCACTAATAAAAAACCGCCCCAACTAACCAACCAATGACCTCAATCAACCGGCCCAGCCAATTTCCCTAATCAAAAACTAACAGAAACTTTGGTTCAATAGTGTATTTGAAGAGCTCTGATGACCCCATACATATTGCTAACATCCATATTGGGATATTGACCTATACTTTACTCAGGACTAGCCGCCAGACTAGTTTTATACATAGTGTGATTTCTTAAATTTTTCTGCTACGTACCCACGCTCCTCTGTATTAAGGGACTTTGCAGTATCCTATGTCAACCCCTCAAACACACAAAAAGCTAGGGTAAGAAACAGTCATAAGAAATGAATTAAAATTGTGAAAAAACTATAAAAAGGGAAAATTTTTGCTTTGGGCACTTAATGGGAATTTAAAATTAAAAAAAAATCTGAAAACGACTGAATGCAGAAAAATGATTAAAAGTGATTGAAAATATTATACAATACACCTCTAAATAATATAAGAAATATTGCTAATATTGGATATTTATAATAATATTTCGTAGGTCAAACTAAAATACCGCGATAATGACATCTAACTGTAACCATTGATAAAAAAAAAAAAAAAAAAAAAAAAAAAAAAAAAAAAAAATCGGGGAAATTGGAAAGTAGGTGTCCTTTGTAAAGTATGCATTAATTAAGGAGATAAATTACGTAAACGAGTCTATAGACAATTGGCGTATTTGTTTCGGATAAATTACATAATTGAATCTACAGACAATTGGCGCATGTTACCAGGCGTCGTTTAGCACATAATTAACTTAAACGTAAGCACATACACCTATTTTTGTAAAGCTACCACACGCATGGGGTAACTCATTATTACATTTTGTCTACCATTATATTTTTGGCTAAAGCAAGTCTACAACTCTATATTGTAAAATGCATCAGTACTATTTTTTTTTAGGGAAGAATGAAGCGTTTCATACTCATTTTCCGCTTTTGTATCAGTTTCTGTAAAAATCGCGTTTTTTTTTTATGAAAATATGCAACGATTTGTTTTACCTTTTAAAACATGAATTATTTTATAAACTTTATATTAATTACATTTAACACACTTTCATCAACATATACAGGTAGCTTTTATGTCACTCTTTAAGTAAAATTATTTTAGTGTGTGTTATCCCAAAGAGAATGAATATATCGAAATGAAACGTTTGTACACGCGCGGGATTACTTAATTCCAAAAGGCATATTTTCCCCCTTCTAGCCAACAAAAAAAAAGGACATTCCTTCACATAACCTTTCACAACCTTGACCTTGAAAGGTATAAGGAAGTTCAGAAGCGCCCTTGAAAAATTTATAATTTCTTTTTCGAAGAAAAAAAAATGTGAGTGGGGTGAGATTTACCCCAGCGCGTGTGCTTACGCGTAAAAAATGGAGTAAATTGATTCTGTGTTTTTAAAGCGAAAATATTCCACATTTTAATTTACAGAGAATTGGCGTAAGTTGGGACAAAGTTTTTTGGAGACCTTCCGCTACTTTTATGTTATACCAACTCTGTACTAAAATGTATGCTATTGCGCCATTTATTTCAATCCTGAGCGTGCGAAGATTTTTTAGTACTTTTCCAGTATAGCGACCTTAGCGAAATAGAGAAAGTAACATTGGCGGAGAAGGAAATTTTGCAACATATTTTCTAGCAACCTATTCACCGTTTCATTTCATATACACAACAATTTTTTTCAATATTTATGAAATTTATTCAACATAAAGACGCCATTTATCTAATTTTATATAGAAACAGAAGTAATTTGTTTATAAAAAGCATTAATAATAGACATACATTTAAAACACATGTCTAACTAAACAAAAAAGTTCATCAAGTTTGTTTTCATTGCTGTTTATATCATTTGGCAACAAATCGAACGTTCTGATGCCCGAATTACGCCAAACTTTAAAAAAAAAAAACGCAAGGCCCCTATACCAGAAAAGTACCAAATTTTTTTTACAAACCGCGCCAAGCGTTGTGACTTGCCATTTATTGAACGCGAATCTCTTTTGGATTTAATTATTATTTAATCGTAACCATGCACAAAAATTCAATTTACTGTTTTTTAATTGAAAATATTTTTTATTATTAAGAAAAAATTAAGTTTTAACTTAATTTTTCGATGACTCAAAACTGGCCATGTTTAGTGCAGTGCTAAGAGACCCTTACAGTTTCATGTATGTAATTTAAAATACGATTTTGAAAAAAATATTTTTTAAATAATATTTATTTGCGCTTTTATTTTTAGTATATTTGTATTGATTTCATAAAATAGTTCTCGAAACTCTGTAATTTTGACAATTTACGTTCTTTAAATGATTACTTTCGCGTCAATAATGTTAATTTTTTTAAAACTCGTGAAATTGAATTTCATTTGGCATTATAATGACGTAGTTATAGTAGTGTTTCAGTTTTTAAAATTAAAATGCTTGTTTTCTTTGGCGCGTGCAACAGGAGGCATATTTTTTTCCCAACTAAAATTTGCCTTCTAAATTGTATCTCGCAATCTAATTGGTCAGAGACTTCGGCATGCATTTGATGTTTCTTGGCGGAAATCGTGCTTGGCGAAAAACACTTCTTTGTTTCTTGTCGTGTAAGATTTTTTTCGTTCAGAAATTCTTTTTAATTACACATTATGTTATATGAAGTTAAACAAAAAAGGCCCTCTAAGTTAAGTTTATCTTTTAAAATTGAAATAATACGGCTGTTTTCAATTACCTTTCTGAATTCATTTTTGTTCGGAAACACATAAAATTGACAGGCGTTCTTATTAATAAACTATGTAATCGAATGATGTTTTCAATTTTTTAGTAAAAGCAGAATATCTTTTTAAAAATACTGTCAAAGTTGGCTTTTCGAACTGAATTTTTGGATGCGACAGCGCGGGAAAGGAGAAAAACCTGTCGTCCCGTGACAACAATCGCTTACAACTCTCCATTTACTTATGAGAAAAAGATGGGAAACACTGTTCGATTCTTAAATATGTGACAGACAATTTCACGGCTGTTCTCAAATACCTTTCTAAATTCATTTTTGTTCGGAAACACATAAAATTGACAGGTGTTCTTATTAGTAAACTATGTAATCGAATGGTGTTTTCAATTTTTTGGCAAAAGCAGAATATCTTTTTAAAAATACTGTCAAAGTTGGCTTTTCGAACTGAATTTTTGGATGCGATAGCGCGGGAAAGGAGAAAAACCTGTCGTCCCGTGACAACAATCGCTTACAACTCTCCATTTACTTATGAGAAAAAGATGGAAAACACTGTTCGATTCTTAAATATGTGACAGACGATTTCACGGCTGTTCTCAAATACCTTTCTAAATTCATTTTTGTTCGGAAACACATAAAATTGACAGGTGTTCTTATTAGTAAACTATGTAATCGAATGGTGTTTTCAATTTTTTGGTAAAAGCAGAATATCTTTTTAAAAATACTGTCAAAGTTGGCTTTTCGAACTGAATTTTTGGATGCGACAGCGCGGGAAAGGAGAAAAACCTGTCGTCCCGTGACAACAATCGCTTACAACTCTCCATTTACTTATGAGAAAAAGATGGAAAACACTGTTCGATTCTTAAATATGTGACAGACAATTTCACGGCTGTTCTCAAATACCTTTCTAAATTCATTTTTGTTCGGAAACACATAAAATTGACAGGTGTTCTTATTAGTAAACTATGTAATCGAATGGTGTTTTCAATTTTTTGGTAAAAGCAGAATATCTTTTTAAAAATACTGTCAAAGTTGGCTTTTCGAACTGAATTTTTGGATGCGACAGCGCGGGAAAGGAGAAAAACCTGTCGTCCCGTGACAACAATCGCTTACAACTCTCCATTTATTTATGAAAAAAATGGAAAACACTGTTCGATTCTTAAATATGTGACAGAAAATTTCACAACTGTTCTCAAATACCTTTCTAAATTCATTTTTGTTCGGAAACACAGGCACTAAACTAAGGAATAAAAACTCACCATCATTAATTTAATTTAAGCATCCAACAAATATAACAGCTTTAGGCAATAATATAACAGGATCTTCAACTTTTTCAGTAAGAAAAAGGGTAGGGGTTTTAGAAGATGCCCATTTTTAAATGCTTAAATACTGTGTTATATTTGAACAACATATTCGAATTTTGTAAGCATTAGGTTATTTTTCTTTAAATAACATCATACAGGCAAAATAAAAAACGCAAATAATTTATTTTTTCTTCTTCTTCAAAAGAAAATAAACTAGCGATTTGAGGATAATTTTCAAAAAAGGAACATATTAATTTCCTTAACATATTCAGAACAGCCATTCAAATGTTGTGTATAAAGATATGTGCACACAAAAAAGAGAAAAAAAACTTTAAGAAAACTGAACTTTGTTGTGTGTAAAAGGGGGGGGGGATGTTTTTTCAGAAATTTCAAGGGGCATTTTAGATGACTGATTATTGTTTCAACAAATATTGAATTTTTTTTAAAATATAAATATTTCAGGATTATATATGCTGAGAAATGGGCAGGAGAAATTGAAATTTAAAGTGAAATTTAGACGACGTATTATTTATTTGTTATTTCAGCAAAATAACAAACAGAGCAGGTTTTTTTAAGTTTTAAAATATTTGCATATCGCAGATTTTCACTTTTTCTAAAGATTTCATTTAAATTTACCGCCCTCTGAAATTTCTACTTCCACAAAATCAAACAAAGTTTAATATCTATATGTATTTCTTTTTTAAATCATTTCTCCTATTTGTTATTTTATAGTATCTTATTACACCTGCTATGATTCCCCGATTCCTGACAATTTTATTTTCATTAGAGCTTACAGAGTTTCATAATTATAAGGATTATTAAATTTATTTGAATAATTACGAATTCAATTAAATAAATTTATAATTAAGTAAAATCACAAATTAATAGAAAATTTAAAATAAAAAAAATAATGTAAAATAGATTAAAAAATATCTTAAATTTAAAAAGTAACAAATTTATTAAAGTTATTTGGAATCTTTTCACTTCTCAGATGTCACCCCGCCCTCTTTGTCATTAGGTAATGGAAATTATCTTTTTTCTCTAGAAATCATTTTTGCCATCGACCTGTAATTTTAACAAAAATAAATAAATAAATAAATCAGAAGTCTATTGAAATGCATCCCTTTCCCCGCGCCCATCCTATCAAGATTCTCTACTTTCATGGTCGCAAGCACATTTCCTTCCAGCCAAGAAAAGTCACTTTGACACAGGAAGCTCTGACCAATCAGGTTACGAGATGGCAAATCTCCGTTGGAAAAAAGAAATATGCCAATAGGAGTGTACGATTTCCTTGACAATACGCAGGAAAATGCAATAAATACAACCAAATGAACTTGCATTTATCGAAAATTTCTTCCGTATGACTTAAAAATAAATCTTTCACTTTATGGATGATAATAATCTATATATATATATTTCTCTTACGTAGCGCGAAAAAACAGCTGTATTTGTAGCTTGCTATTTGGCAACAACCAGCGTCAATTATCAGTGGTTAATTTATGGTCACATGTCCCGACCCATTCAGCAAATTAAAATCCAGCCGGAATCACTCTTTTAACACAAACCGTTTGAGCGATGCATGAATAACAATTGCAATTGGTCCATTTTACGGTGATGTGTGAATTCAGCGAATCAGCTTTTTGTTCAAGACTGTATTTAGACACAGCCGAAAACGTTTTGTTTACACTTCGATATCGTGATACGGAGCATCTTTTTTTAGAGCGTTTTATTATAGTTTTAAATGAATTTAAGCCGAGCTGTTCAATTCTATAGACAAAATGAAAGGAGAAGGACCCTTATCTGACACTAACATGCTAATTTAAATATTAACGGCGTCAATTTCCAGCTCGCTTAGCTTTTGCAATGACGATCACCAAGGCCAAACTTTGGATAAATGCATTTTTATTTAGATTTTCAGTTACTTTTTTATGAATTATTAATTGAATTTTCACCGACGTTTAAAATTAATTCTATTTCCAAGGTAATTTTTTCAGTTTATTATTTTGCACTTCAAAATTATTTTAATTTCATAATGTTAAAGTGATTTATAACCATTAGCATCACCATCTAAATCATAGGCGTAACCAGGGGGGGGGGGGTGCCCTGGGTGCCCGGGAACCCCCCCCCCCCCCCCGGCTTGCGCAGACTCAAGCACAATTATTTAAAAAAATCGAAGTCTACAAAAGAAAAAAGAAGTGAAAGCAGAGTTCAATTAGTTTAGCAAATTAGTTTAGTTCAGATAACTAACAG
Organism: Maratus speciosus; assembly: GCA_963932465.1. Lineage (NCBI taxonomy): Eukaryota > Metazoa > Arthropoda > Arachnida > Araneae > Salticidae > Maratus > Maratus speciosus. The sequence goes on from OZ010786.1 coordinate 399,926,647, forward strand.
CCTAAGTTTTGAACTGTGATAAAAAAAAAAAAAAAACTCCACGTTCTTTTTTTTAAATTATGTTCTTTATCTTAGAATATTTACAAGAATCTGTATTAGTCGCAGTAAGCCAAAAAGCAGATTTTATAATCCCACTTTGACCTTTTTTTTTTTTGCTTTTTTGTGGGAGATTTTTTTAACACCGTTCTTTCTATTGCATATTTCTGCAATTTCATGAGAAATTAACGCAAGTTCTTGGCGAAGGATAGAAACAGAAATTATTTGTCTCTTTGATTTCGCAGTCTAAAGTCTAGAGTGAAGCAAAAAAATTTGAAAGGGAATGCACAGTAATTGTAAAATGTGATTAGCCGGGGGAAAGGTGGGGGTGCACAGACCCTCCCTCCTTTGAAAATGAGAAATAATAGCACTGAAAATTAAAATTAATCATCATTAATTAATCAATTAAGTTTGTTGGTTGGTTGAATTTCGTGTTTCGCGACCATATTTTGACATTCGTAAAAGGAATATGGTTGCAGTCTTTAAAGCCAATGTAGTAATTTTTTTCGTCTGAAAATTTTAACGCGATTTTTGAAGTTTCTTCTCGTTTCGCGGAGTTCTTTTAAAACTAGGAAAAGGATCCGGTTTTAATGTTTTAGCCCAGTGCTTTAAATTTTGATGAAATTCGCCACTTTATTCTGCGATCATTACATGATATTTACAATTTTCCCCAAAATCATTTGACGAAATTCACGTCTTCCTACGCGATTTTTTGTCGAAATCCGCACTTTTCAACACTAACCTTTGACAAAATTCGTGTTTTTCACCGCGATCCTTTGATGAAATTAGCATTTTTTACAGCGATATTTTGACGAAATTGGGATGTCTTTAACACGATCCTTCGATGAAATTCGTGTTTTCTTTACACGATCTTTTGACAAAAATCGCTTTTTCTTTCCGTGACCTTTTGACGAAATTCGCATTTTCTTTCTGCGATCCTTCGACGAAATTCTCTTTTTCACCGGGATCCTTTGACGAATTTTTTTTTTTTTTTTGGTGGGCGACCTATTCACGAAATTGTTTTTTTTTTTTTTTACAGGGATCATTTAACGAAATTCATGATAGTTTTGCTCCACCGATCGAGAAAATTCTCGATATCTTTCCGTACTAATTAACAAAATCCTCTGCTCTTTTCCGCGACTTTTTGAGGAAATTTGCAACATTTTCTCGCCAATCATTTATCGAAATTCTTGATTTTTTTGCGCAATCTTTGACGAAAGTTGCGATTTCTTTCTGCACTCTTTTATCGAAATTCGCGATATTTTCCACGCTCGTTTGAAGAAATTCTTAAATTTTTCCGGGATCGAGTCACGAATTGATTTTAAGAAGTTCCACAAAAGAAATAAAAATCGCGGACTTAAAAGAAAAAAAAATTAAAATACTGACTGAAGAATCACAGATCTGTGAAAGAATTTTAGGGGCGGAAATACTGCACAGCATTTTTTATTATACGAATCTTTCCTTTTCTGTACACAAATCACGCAATTTCGCACGTTATTTCAAACTCTGCTCCTCAAAGAAAACTTCATTACTATTGGAGTTTCGCTGGTTGCTTTTTTTTAAACGAACATAGAATTAAAGAAATCTAGGATTGGGTGTGTGTGTGTGTGGGGGGGGGGGGGGGGGCTGCATTTGGCAACGTACCCCCGACCAAGCTACGACCACTTCCGACTCGAAACAAACGAATCCTGAATTATCGTGATTTTTTTTTCCGAGCCAAATTAAATTTTCAGCTTTCTTATGAGAACTGATTTGACATTCTTTCAATTTGAATTTAATCACGGCAATTGCAAAAATTACCGGAAAGTTTTTTATGTTCCAAAAAAAGTCAAAAAGTCGCCTCAAAGTGCAAAAAACCCCGTTATAAATCGCATTAAAAATTCGGAAAAAATTAAAGGACAGCAGGGAACGAAATTAACTAATTGGGTAAAATATTTAAACCGGATTTCTTTTAGGAACGCGAAAAAGACCCTCTAAAAATAACATTAAAAAATTGTTACAAAATGAAAAATCGCTCTAAGAATCTCGAAAAAACTTTATTGAAAAGAAGACAAAGTTTACTGGATAAAATATATAAATCAGATTCTTTTTTTACTAATTTGAAAAAATTCGCATAAAAAATTAATTGAAAAATTCCAGAAATTGTCTTCGATATGCATGAGTTCAGGCAAACAGGTACTTTCCTGTCAAATCTTGCGGCTGTGAGGACTGCATTGTTTTTTCAGAGTTCAGTGCTCGCGTGTATACACACACACGGAGACAGACAAGCACCTGTCTTTATTATTACAGTCGCATCATGATAATATTTTTTTTTTATCATCTTGAAAAAATTTAGTGTATTGCTTTACCTAATACATTGGACAAATTCTGAGGTAAAAACATGAATTATTAATGAATATTGTAATTATTTATAATATTATAATAATTATTTATATGCACTTTCCTCCAAAATTTCTTGGTTCTCCCCCGGTGATCCCTAAGAAGTCATGGAGTCACATTCTGAAAAACTTTCGTGGGTATGTACATATGTACAGCATGTATTATCTGAGATTTATCATCCGGCAAAATTTTATCTACAAGACTTTGACATAGATAATGCTAGGTTTACGTCTCATGCAATGCCCCTGTGCCTATAAAAGTTTCCAGCAAGATTAAAGGCGTTTTTTAATCTTTGTAAGAAGTTAGGGTGCCAAAAAGTTTTACACTTGTGACCATACTTAGTCACTGTCTTATTTCACTGCTGCAAGGAGATTTACATATCTTTTTTTTTTTTTTTTTTTTTTTTTTTTTTTTTTTACCATTAGATTTAGTTTTGATGTTTTGAACCCCTTCTCACATCCCTCACGCAAACAAAAATCGCGTTTGAGCCCTTTCTAAATAAAATAACACACAATTATGAATTCTAAGAGGAAAACCTGTCTAAAACAGAAATTCGACCGGTTTAATGGCATTCCGTTTTAGCAGGTTTTACTATATAAGATATTGTTTGTATCCAACATATTCTGGTTAAAAAGTCTGGGCACCCCCCCCCCCCGTTCAAAAGGCTGGTTACGCCTATGTAAATACATTTTTATTTACAATTTCAACAAAGTTTTCCATTACTTTTTTAAACATTGACGATATTTGTAAATTCAATATGTTATGATTTATGATAGCACTCATTCTGGCTAGAGTAATACAAATAGTGATGAGCGAGCGAAGCGGTCCCAATGTGAATTTCGTAGCAATTCACGGGGGTTGGCGAGCGCGAGCGAGCAGGGGGCTGAGCCCCCTAGTAAGGATTAATTTCAGATTATCATGAGTCTCTCTTCATAATAAGACAAATGTCAGACGAACGACTTTTTGAGCGCTTGTGGTTTCAACAAGAAAAATAAACACCTGCGCGATCGCAGTCACACGAGCGTTTTACATATACCGTTCCCGCCACATAGAGCAGACGACATTATTATTTCAGTTCGATGCCTTCAATAAGCAAAATGGATATTATACAGGAAATTAATGATTCTGTAATTTTATATGAATTATTAAAAAAATTAGAAAAAAAAAGTATACACAGGAGGTATTGGGTTCATCCAATAATAAGTGACAGATTAATTACCGGTCATTTTTATGTAAAACACTCAAAATTGGAGCAATTTCCTGAGAAATTCTTCAATTATTACCGGATGTCAAAACCTTCTTTTGAAGAGTTATTATGGAAATTGACTCCAAGTCTGGTCAAACAAAATACTAATATGAGGTCATCTATTCCTCCAGAAGAAATGCTTGCACTAACACTGAGGTAAGTTACGCAGCACCACCTTTTTTTTCATTGTTATTATATGTTTTGACGAATTTGACGAAATGGTCAGAGGCTAATTCATCTCACCAATTTCTCTTCTTTTTATTTTCTTTGCTTATCTAATTTATATGAAAAATTATAATATTCCAAGTCCACACAAAAAATTTAAAAATGTCATTTAAAGAAATATAATTTAAGCAATAACACCACTTTTTTTTTTTTTTTTTTTTTTTTTTTTTTTTTTTTTTTTTTTTTAAGAACTGCGAAGCGTTTATAAAACTCCATTTATACTAATATGCTAAAGTAGAAAAGTGTTTTTAGTTTTTAATGTTTAAATTAAATATGCTGACTTGACAGATAATGGGACGGCAGGCTTCGAAAAAAGAGGGTGCGTTAACTCATCGTAGACTAGACCTAGATCCTAGAACAACGAAATGAAAAAAATAAATTATTTCTCAAAAAAATATCAATATACGTAGCCATTAAAAAATACGTATATGCATTTTTAATAAAATGTTTTCAGTTTAAAATAAACTAACTTTTTAACCAAAAATTTCGCTAATTTTTATTTTATACTTAAAGTTCACAGAAAAGAGAGATATCAATATTTCGGGGAGTTCTCTACAGCTCTCTACAGATAGCTTCAAAATTTACCTTTCATTTCGACGCCAATTACCAACTGATAAAATATGATTTTTGTGTGTGTAAAGAGTTCTTTATGCCAAAAAAAAAAAAAAAAAAAAAAAAAAAAAAAAAATCAAATTCGAAATTTTGACCCAATCAAAGTGATGTTACCTTTACGAAGGTTTGAATTGCAGCAGATGACATTTGCTTCAAAAATATAAAAGAACTTAGCTTTTCTGTTAACGAGGTTTCTACAAAATATTTATTTTAAAAAATTGCATTACTACATTTAGCGTAAAATAGTACGCTTAAAGGTTTACAGTGACACAATTTTCTGCTGAAGTGTAAAAAAACTTAAAATTTGTCCAAGGTCTAACCCAGATAGTTTATTTTAACGCAGTCCGGCCTAGCGCAAGAAAAAATCCTAAGCAAATAGCAAGACACAATTTTTACAAAAATGTCGATTCTTTTTTAACCATCATTTTCCTACAATTAAAAGTCTTTTTAAAGAATATTATATACCATAAATTTTAACTTTTACGCTTTTTCCATACCTCTATTTTTAATTAGGAAAATTGTATTTATTAAATATTAAATTTTCGATGATTAAATATGGCAAATTTATATGTTAAAAAATAGTGGTGAGAAAAACTCGTAAAATTTAGCTGGTATGGTAATACATAATTATGCAAAATTATATGCTTGCTGTAAATGGAACCGGTACCGCGGTATGATCACAGACGCTCAGTGGTCACATCTGCGTTTTGCTGTCCGCTTTTCCATAACAGATTTTTAAAAGTTTGTCTAACTTAACAATGATTTTAATTTCAGAGGTCGATTCAGGCAAAATTTGGGGTCTATTTAGAGCCCTTACACATAAACCAATTTAATAAAACAGGCCCCTTCTCAAAAATCCAAATATTAAAACAGACCCTTTCACGAAATTCTATTCTATAAAAACATAGTAATTATTATTTATTTTAATATTGTTAGGTTTAAAAATCTGTAATTTGCAAAGAAAAATAGTTCCCCATAAGGAAAACTTTAGCAGAAGTACTTAAAGAAATTATTATTTAAAAATGCTTATTTCGAAGTCCAGTAACTGGATTTAATGTTCCGTTACAAATTTTTACTTTTTACAAACACAAAATAAATTTCACAAAAATATAATAAATGTCACAAAAATACTTTTTACCTTTTCGCAAAATGTCTCCTCCCCCCCCCCCGCAAAAAAAAACACCTGCTTCGACACCTGAATTTAGTTCTCAAGCAACATAACTAATACAACATAGTGTTATTATTATTATTATTATTTGATAAAGATTACATTCAGTTTTTCCTTATAATACTTTACTGTTTTAATACTTTTCTTATAAAACGTAAATTCTAACATTCAAATACTTTTAAATGAATTTTTTTGTTTATATGAAACAAAATTAATTAAAATAATTCACCGATAACTTCCTGATATTCTTCAGATTTTTCTGAAAATTTTTTATCAAGGATTCCACACACTTCAAACCAACTTGTTATTATTTTTATTTTTATCTTTATATAATTCACACGATGTATCCCACAAAACAGGACGCTCTTGTCCTTCAAAAATTAGTTGCTCAACGTCTAAAAAATCCATTTTAATAAATTCTAGCGAGAAAATTCGATAAGCAAACACAACAAAAACTCTACAAATCACTGACAAAGAAAGTCAAATTCAGCGTTGAAATGAAAGTTCGTCTGAACAGCATAGAATAAACAAAAGCCACCAGTACGTCACGAGACATCCGCGACTTGGGGGAAACGCCAGCTGTCAGCGTAGAGATTTTCTGATTTTTTGCCGCTGCGGTTTTGCAACTCTCGTCTGAACAGACCAGAAGATTGCTATGCTCCCAAGACAGAGCGACCATATTACTGCTTTTCAAAATCGTTCGTCTGACATCTGCCTAAAACGTCATTACAAAGTTATGTCAGTTAAACGGAAATTGACGTCATACCTAGCAAACGATTTTTTTAAATTATTATTATCTTTTCCTAAATTGTTTTCTTGAAATTAAAATATATTTTTTAACTTTTAAAGCATTCTAATGAACATATTACGTCATTCTAACACGTGTTTAGTTAAAGATTTTACATATATATGGGTGAAATTTTCATTTTCTGTCTAGAATGACTTTGATTTCAAAAATGCAAAAATATAGCGAGAAAATCTGAATTTTTATTGGTTCGTAAAAGCAAAATACGCGTGTTATGACTTTTTTAAAATTATTATTCCGGTTTTTAGAGAGTGGCAACAGGAAAGAAACGATTTAATAAGAAAATTAAAAAGGAGATATTTCTATATTGTTAAATTACGGAAGGTGCAGTGCTATGTAAGTTAAAATGGGTGCCATTCCCTTAATATTGGATATTTTTTAACCCGACCTGCGAAAGGCACATCACTAAATTAAGAACTTTCCAACAAGCCCTTATTCATCCTGAATGTTTTCTGGTTTGGATTGTAATTGAGTTGTTGTCTTTTTATCATGTTTCAAAACGTAAAAGATGCGGCTGAGCTCTACTATACAGCACTATCGTGCTGTATGATATTCTTACTTCAATCACGTCAGCTATCTCGGCAACGGTAGATCCAGCCTTGATAGCTAAAAAATCCCTTTAGTCGAAGGGAAATAACTTGCAATTCAATAACAGAAGCTCCCCTCTGGTCGTGATAATATCATTTAACCTTCCATTTTAAAACATAGAAATTAGCATGTTTTAGCGCTTGTGGAGTCTGGACACAGGATAGTGCATAGCTTCTAAGGGCAGAACCCCCCCCTAATGTTTATAAAAACAGAGTCAAACCTCGCTATCTCGACATCCGGTTTTGACGTCACTGCGCTTATCACGTCAGTTTTTTAAAGTCCCGATTCTCTGTATATGATTGTAATGTAAATAAACTCCGGATTTTACGTCGCTGAATAATTTTCAACTCTGGATATCCCGTCGGTTTAGGAAAATTGTCCATTTTTCATCATCCATCTTATAAGTAAGTAAATTAAGCGGTAAGAAATGTCTTAACCAAACTTCTCACAAAAGTGTCTAAAATACCCATTGAGATAAATGAGAAATTTTACTTCAATCCTTTAAGTGAATAAATAAACCCACACGCTATGAATAACTGAATGACCCCCACTATGAATAACTTCCACTTAAGCTCCAGATAGCCGTATCAGTCTATACTCGCGGTCTTTTTGTTCTGGCCAGGCGGCGCTTTCTTATGGTTTTCATCCGACGTTTATATCAAACGCTTATATCATCGACGTTTTTTTCATACGACGTTTTTCATCCGACTAAAACCGGAGCATTGCATTGCATGGAAACAATCAGAAATTATCTAACATCCATTTCTAAAACAACAAACATTGATTACAATTCATCGTATAATATTGATTACAATTCATTGGATAACATTGAAAAAAGAATTGTAGGAAGCACATCTAGGGAAAAGCTTAATTCATCAATATTTCACCAAACAATAGAGAAACAAGTCATCATAAATCTGATTTTTATGCTTTTCAATTTTGTTTTTGTGTTTATTTTGTTTAATAATAATGTTTTATTGCTTAAAACCGCAAGAACAGTTATGAATTTAAAATTGTCTTAAATTAATTAAAAATACAGCTTTTTACTCCGCTTATGACGACACTTTTTTCTGGTCATTAGAGTGTCGAAATAACGAGGTTCGACTGTATACCAAACCATGTCAAAAAGACATTGGCTTTTTACAATGATATGTTGTTGTTTAACCACAATTTTTTAAATGTTCTATTGATCCATAATATACAGATTTGAAGCATGCATTACAAAGTGAAAATGCATGTCTTTTTTATGTCACACCTATAACGTATATATAACCTATTTTTTTGCCAGTGGAAAAATGTGTTATTATGTGCTATATTAAAACTTTTTAGCATAAGAGAAATAAACCCGCTTTTATAAAAATCTATATAAAAATAAAAGCTTGTGCTTTCAGTCTTTTACATATAGCAATAATTTATTTTTATGAGTATCACTCCCGCAACGATGAATTTAGCTAAAAGTAACTTTGAAAAGATAGTTTGAATTTATCAGTTTTTATTAGTTGCATGAGAAACAGAGATATTAAATTTTTTTAATATGATACATAGAAATTAATACGTATAACTAAACTTACTTTAGTGTTTTTTTTTTACTAGAGATGGAGCATGGAATATTATAAAAACAATAATAAAAAAAAAGAATTTTCACCAGGGTAAGTTGATTTAAAATTATAATTAAAATCAAGATTTAAATCAACCTATTTTTTAAATCCTTGCTTTAAATCGATATTAAAAATTTGTTCCTTTGGAATATGTGGTTTTGCATGGACATGCAATGTAATAAAATTTAAACAACCTACATGGTTTTTAAAGAAAATTAGCCTAATAGAAAATAAAAGTCAAGTGCGGGTATTCTCGCGCACAGAGGGTTCCGTACAATAAATATATGCATTCTTAAGTGGGCATTGCGTTACTCAAATATATCATTAAAAGTTGTTATCTAGGTTTTAAATGCCGATGGCGAATAAAGCAGTTAGGCCGTGTATTTATGTGTGTCCAAACCATCCGTGTCTTTAAGGGTTAATATCTTGGCTAATTACCGATATATTTTTTCGAAAATCATTATCAACCATCCTTTTATTACTTCTACGACGATAGGTACCTCCAGCGCTCCTCAACTCCTTTGCTGAACGTATGGAAATAAAAATTTGTGTGAAATGAAGAAATACGATTTTCTCAAAAACTATGTGAGCTAGGTTAATCGCTATAATTTTCCTGCAAGGTTTAAACTAACTTCTATTTCCCCTAACTTTTTCATAATTTTAGTTTCAGAAGTTTTGTAAATAGAGGACGGGGGGATACATAGTTTTGCATTAAAGTTTTGACGATATCTCTGAAAATATAATACAAAAAATTAACAAAAAATGTATTTTTGTATTCAGCGTTAATAAAGCTTTCACACGATATCCCACACGATATAAAAGAAAATGTTTTTTTTCAAGTAACTTAATTAGCCCCTCTACGTTTTTCCTATATATATTTGTGAATGGTTAACAATCTATAACTATGTGGGTCATTAGCCTTTATTACTTTCTCCAATTTGAACTTTATATGCTCCATAGTTTACGAGTAAAATGGCTGTGACAGACGGACAGACAGATGCAGGCAGGGCTGCGGAGTCGGTGGGTAAAATGGACGACTCCGAGTCCGGACATTTTAACAGATCCGACTCCGACTCTTTTGCTCAAAAATGGGCCAACTCCGACTCCGACAAAGCAAACCTGCTTGTAAAATGGACGACTCCGACTTCGGGAATTTTAACAGATCCGACTCCGACTCTTTCTCTCAAAAATGGCCCCGACTCCGACTCCGCAGCCCTGGACACAGGAGTGATCTTATAATAGTTCCGTTTTTACTTTTTAAGTACGGAACCCTAAAAAGGAAAGGTCGTAGTCTGTATAATCACTGAAAAGTAAAATAAAGGTAATAAAGGTTACGAGTCTACAAATTTTATAGATGATCAGTTTTTAAAAGAATTTTAAATGCTTTTCTCTTGAACAAAAACTTGTTAATTCCTTTGGTAACAAATAGATAAGATTCTTGATCTAAGTGAATTTTTTTGCACTTATACTGATTGCAAAATTAAAAGACCTTGATAAAGTACCTGGTAAGATAAGTATAATATGATATTTTACAAATACATACGCTATTGCTTCTATTAAATAATACTAATAATAAATAAAGTACTAAACGAAAGTTAAGGTATACAAATAAATTAAAAAAGATTCTTGCATTAAAATGGAAAAAAAATATAAATTGCTTGAAAAGTTTCTTGAATGTATACAAGTGCTTTAAATTACAACTAGATACAAACTGGCATAAAAAGTAAATTTTATTTATATTATTTGAGTTGCATTAAAAGTAAAGATGTAAAAAAGAGCTTTTATATATCGGTGTCCTAAAATGTGCTGACGGATTTTAAAAATCAATAAGTTGCAATTGGTGACAGCTATTAAAAAATTCTTGCAGGAGTATTATGTAAGATTCCAGGAGTTTTTTTAGTGCGATTTCCGATTTTAGTACAAAATAACAACGATAGGTGGTGCTGGAAGCAACAGGCTCTAAATCGAGGACCGATTTTTTGGCCCCTCTCTTCTGCCAGTATTGATGCGAAAAATGAAGTTAAATATATGGAGTGGTTGTCAGTTGCTAATGCAATCTTGTTCTTAGGAAGCCACTCTATATATTTAACACCCTTCATTCGCATTGATGTTGGGAGAAGAGAGAGGTAAGAAAATCGGATCTTTGTTTTGTGCTTATTGCTTTCACGATATCTACAAGGTGGGATTAAAAAATAATGAGAATTTGTTCAAAAGGACAGATTTATTGAGCAAATCGGTACAAGTGACTGACTGATAGACTTGAAATTGGCTCCTCCTGCATCAATACTCTTTTGGAGGCGGCATTTCCATGACTCGAAGGCGTCCATATAGGCCTGTTCCGGGATTGCTGCAAGGGCTGCCTTGACATTTGCTTTGATGTACTCGATCGAGGGCAAGAGTTTTCCTTTCAGCACTGATTTTAAGCGCGGAAACAAGAAGAAGTCAGGAGGCGACATGTCCGGACTATATGAAGGATGGGGGACTGCCGGAATGTTCACCCGGACCAAGTAGGCGCTCACGATGAAGGCGACGTGGCTGGACGCTTTATCGGGGTGAAGCTTCCAGTTGTTCTTGATGTCCCTTCGCATGCGCGCGACTCTTCTTTTTAGCCTTTTCAGGATTTCCAAGTAGTAAGCAGCATTCACGGTCACTCCGAAGAAGGCGATGAGAATGGTTTTCATCTTGGATTTGAATAGACATCAAGGATAGCTGGAAGCTTCACTATGATAACGCGCCCAGCCACACCGTCTTCATCGTGAGCGCCTACCTGGCCCGGGTGAGCATTCCGGCGGTCCCCCATACTCCCTATAGTCAGGATTTGTTACCTCCTGACTTCTTGTTTCCGCGCTGAAAGGAAAACGCTTCCACTCGATCGAAGACATCCCAACAAATGTCAAGACAGCCCTTGCAGCCATCCCGGAACAGGCATACGTGGACACCTTCGACTGATGGAAATGCCGCTACAAAAGTGTATTGATGCAGAAGGTGCCTATTTTGAAAACTATTAGTTAATTGCCAATTTGCTCACTAAATCTGTCCTTTTGAACAAAGGCTCATTACTTTTGAATCCCACCTTGTATTTCTGCTATTTGGAAATAAACCAGAGAATTGCAGTAAAAATAACTCCTGACATCTTGCATAACCCTCCTGCACGATTTTTTTTTTAAATAGCTGTCACCAATTTCAAGTTATTGATTTTAAAAATCAGTCAGTCCATTTTAGGACACCGGGTATATGGGTATGTATTTGTGTAAAACTGGAAAAATTGTTTTTTGAAGTGAAAAATATTTTCTGTTTTTCTAAACTAACTTTCCAAGTTAATTTTTATTAAAATAATGTCTTAGTTTACTCTAAAATTATCTATGTGTTACCAAACTACTTCATCAATCCCATGCTTCAGAATTTGTCTTCATTATGACAGCTTTATTAAAAAATAAATATAAAAATTTAAAGTACATGTAAATTTAGCAAGTTTTTTACGAGAATAGATGAAATATACAGAAGACAAATTATTTTGGGAAACCTATAACAATTGTTCTCCATTCAATACTTTAACGTAGGAAAAAATTATAAAACCCCGATAAAAAAAAAAAAATCTGATTTGAATAAAAAAATTCGATTATTTTGATTTTCTTTTAAATCAGGATTTTTTTCGCACTTTGATTTTGACACAATGCTTAAATAAATCACAGTAATATATGTACATATAAATAATGTAATATATGTACATATAAATACATGAAAATAATTTATCAGAAAAAATAAAAAGTAAACATTTCTGTTTATTAAAGATATTCCAAATGTGATAGTCTGTAAAAATGTCAGTTTCTGACAAACATGTGAAACTTTGAGAGTATTCCCTCATAAAGTGCAGATTGGTAATAAATTGCTAGCAGTATTTTGAATGATGGAAAAAGTAAATCTGCACATATCAAAATGGAATACACGGGTTGCAAAAATAAGATATTTCTGTGTATTTTAACATTTTCAAGATAAGATTAGGAGTTTTGGAAGATATATAATTTCAGTTGTGAATTGTTAAACATTAAACTTTGTTTTATAAGGAATGATCAATATTTTATTTAAAAAAAAATTCTATATCAATAAAATAACGGGCTCATAAAGCAAAATAGCAAAAATGAAAGAATCAATGAAAACATATTGTTTTTAACGAGTAATATAAATGAAATACAATTTATTACTACAGTAGAGCACCGATTATCGGAACTCCAAATAACCGAACTTCCAATTATCCAAATAGCCTATTTCTCTGAAAAAAAATTTAACCGAACTTCCAGTTATCCGAACAGCCTATTTCTCCCTAAAAAAATTTAACTGAAGTCTCAATTATTCATTGGCTTAGAATAAAATTTTAAATAAAGAAAAACTGATAGTGGATAAGAAAATGCGGAATATAAAACAATAAAGGAGATGGGAAGAATCCTAAGCTATGAAGAAAAGGAAATTAACGAGCGGTTAAATAGTGAAGTAACAGGACCCTGGATATCAGATTTTAAATGATGATGAGATTGTGGATGCGATTCAAGATGAAAAAGAAATTGAAGAAAATGCAAACGAATACTCTGAAAATAACCCAGTTCCATCACATAACGAAGCCTTTGAATGTTTGAATACAGCTATGAAATGGCTCGAACGGCAGAAGAACGTTGATTCTATTCAACTAACTTATTTTTAAGAAGAATTAGACACACACACACACACACACACACAAAAAAAAAAAAAAAAAAAAAAAAAAAAAAAAAAAAAAATTAAAGATGCCAGCACTGACTGGTGCTTCCAGTCCTAAGCTTAGCTAACATGTGAAGTTTTTAATGTAGTCAGAAACATCTCTTAAATTGTCTGTCCATTTATCCGAACTAGGGTCGGTCCCGACTTGTTCGGATAACCGGCGCTCTACTGCAAAGACTGATTGTAACGCAGAATTAGAATATAAATAGACATAACAGATAGATTAAAACTTGTCTTAAATTTTTAAAAAGTAAATAAATTGAGATTAGGATAATTTTCAATAACAATAATATTACAAGAAATATGGTTTCAACTAAAAAGTGAATACAACACAATATGAAAAATTAGACAAATTTAAAAATGATTGTAAGTCATGTATGTGCCTGCTAAAGATGATTAAATTGTTACGCATAAATTTTTATCCTATAAAACTATTTTAGATAATATGTTTTGAGCGGTTTTAACATTAAATAGCTTTTAAATAATTCTTCTATTTAAAAATTGTCTTCCTCACTCTAGTTTTCATTACATTATTCTATAAAACTACCAGTTTCTATGTTTTTATATGTAATAGTTTTTTTTATTATTATGAGCAAAGAAATTCAAAAGGTCACAATAAGTTCAATTACGGCAGTGCCAGATGCAGAATTAGTTACTTTTTTAAAAATAGAGAGATTATTGATGAAGTTTAATTTCGTAATGGATAGTCAAGAAAAATACTAAACTATTTATATCGGTTAAGTTCAAACTTGTTAATCTCTCGTAATCGGGCTGCACGCGCAGATATAAATAATAAAAAAAATTAATACTTGAAAATTACTTTAAAAGCCATAAAAATATTACTAAACTGAGATGCAGTTTTCAAACAAATTGTATTTGAAAGGATTATACTTTTTTTTCTGTTCGATGGTGCAAAAATTGAAATTGTACGATGTTAAATGTTTAAAAAATGGCAGTAAAATGAAATTTATTGATCAGATTGTTGCTACCGTCTTTATGATGTCTGTGTTGCTCAAGGACATGTTTTTGTTTTATAATATAGATATAGAAGAATTTTTTTTATTGCTTTAGCATAATAGTTTGTGTTTTATTCTTTTCCAAAACAAACGCCATTCTTCATGAAGCCAAGAACAGACTCTAATGCAGGACTGTTTAACCATTAAGTAAGGAATGGCACACCTCAGCTTGTTGGAAACCTTGAAGTTCGTCATTATTCACATATAACTGGAAACATTCGGTAGTATTATTGAACTAGTATAAAAATTATCGCAATACACACCCATCTACATGATACACATACATCCTACAATGGTAGCCGTAATGCTTCCATGATGCGAGGCCTCCGTGTAAAGATAAATTATAATAAGTTTAATATTACATTTTTCTGAAAGTGAAAAGAGTATATCAAATGTTTTTACAGGGGAAGGAGATAAAATCGTAATCCCGACTTTAATAAAAATATGTGATCATCAAGTATTTTAAACTAGAGCACCTCATAAAATGAAATTTTATCTTCAATGTTGGAGTAACACAGTTGTGGTTTATTTCAACAGAGTGAAAAATGTCCAAACCTTGACTCGAACCTGGGTACCTTGGCTTGTCGTGCCAATGCTCTACTTTATGAGCTATCCAGATGGTATCTGGCTGACATAATTCATTCTTATTTGTTTGATATGGCTGCAAACTACAGCGCTAGTTTTATTCATCCGAGCTATAACTATAGCAGTGATGGCGAACCTTTTTGAGTAGGCGTGCCAAAAATTTCAAAATTGTTATGTACCAACATTCTAACGTGCCAGAAACTTTTTAAACTTAGATAAAATCAATAATTAATATTTATAGAATTTTTACTTAAATATTTTTACACTTATACTAAATTCGATTCCTAACTTATTTATTATGCTGTATTTACTCAACAATTAGCCATGTCGCATTGAATTTCGAATTAATAATCTATAAATAAGATTTTCTTTTATTGTATACTTCCAAATCCGATCATTTTTAGTTCTTCTGGTAGAAGCAGGTTCAATAGATACATAATTATGATATTTACACTGACAATTATAAAACAATTTTCAAAATTAAAACCCAAATAAAACCTAAAATAACTTAAAACCTTAAACCCAAATAAAATAAAACCTAATCTAAAGTAGAAAGCGTGTTAGGTATGTTAATATGCAAACTATCTCTTAATATTCAATTTTCAAAAATAAATCCTTTTAAATTTGATAAAGAGGCAAAATGATTTGTAAAACTCTGTATGTTGAAAGGTTTGGCAAGAAAATGACGCTACCGAGCTCTATCATTGAAATTTTATAATACCTTAGATCATTCAAAAATAACGGATTATTTTAGTAAGTTATATACCTGTTACATAAAACTATACTTTCGTAAAAAAATGGATTGTTCACCATAAATTGAATGTAATCTATAACTTTTTTCGTGTGCCAGTGAAGTTGTCATACGTGCCAAGTTCGCCACGCGTGCCGTAGGTTCGCCATCCCTGAACTATAGCATTCACATGATGCAAGTGTGTGATAACAAGGAAACTCCTGTATACCATATAATTAGGTCATAATGAAGAGAAGGATTTTTTTAAAACTATATAAATCATATTCAATGTTGGACTTGCAAAGTTGAGGTTTACTCCGACAGAGTGAAAAATGTCCAAACCTTGACTCGAACCTGGATATCTTGGCTTGCCGTGCCAATGCTCTACCTTTTGAGCTATCCGGACGGTACCTGGCTGACATAATTCCCTCTGCAGTTCGCATCCGTGTCCAACAAATAAGAGTGTGAATTATGTCAGCCGAGTACCGTCCGGATAGCTCAAAAGGTAGAGCATTGGGACGGCAAGCCAAAGGCATCTAGGTTCGATTCCTGGTCTGGACATTTTTCGCTATGTTGGAATAAACCTCAACTGTGTCACTCCAACAGTGAATATGATTTATCCAGTTAAAAAAAAATTCCTTCTCTTCATTATAAATTTTTATTATTAAAGAAATCCAGTATCAGTGACCATTTGTATGTGGACATACACTGGTGGAAATTGATTTATGAAAACATGGTTTTTTAACAAAAACTTCTATAATATTCATTAAAAATGAATGAAATTTCATACATTATACATGCTATGTACAACAAATAATCTAGAAAAATAAAATGTCATACATATTAATAAACTAAAACATAAGGTCAAAAATTAGATTTTAGCAACATAAAAACATAGAAATTGATTTATGAAATATCACATTTAATTGAAATTAATAGTCAGTAAAGCCGCCTTTATTCACCAGAGTTTCTTTTATTCTAGATGGCATTGATAAAACAAGATTTTGAATGCATGATCAATTAATTTCCAGTTTTGACATATTGAAGCTTTCAATTCTATAAGTGATGCGTACTGATTCCCATTTGCATAAACCATTCGAGCGAGCTATCCCCAAACGTTTTTGATGGGTTCTTCCACATTCTAGATATGCATGGATTTTAGCTCTTTCTTCCTCAGACAACATCTTTCATTTATCCATTGTGAAAAGTATGACTGAAACGCATTGGTTCCAATATATAACGCTTTTTAGGTGCGTTCGTAATTATATAAATACGTAGCACCTATAGTCGTCGTTCAGTCCGTCTGTCCGTCTGTCCGTCCGCATATAACAGAGCAAAAACTACCCAACCGAATGATCTGAAATTTTAAATATACGATTGTTGCAAAATTTTGTCGAGCCATTTCAAATTTTATGAAAATCGGATGTATAGTTTAATTACAGGGATAGTCAAAAGTTTTTCTTTACATTACGGCCAATGGGGAAAATTATTGCAAGTTCATTTTAATGATGTTACAGCCTTCCGAATGGTCTGAAATTTTAAATATATCATTGTTGCAGAATTTTGTCGAGCTATTTAAAATTTTATGAAAATCGGATGTATAGTTTAATTACAGGGACAATCAAAAGTTTTTCTTTACATTACGGGCAGTAGGAAAAATTATTGCAAGTGCATTTTAATGATGTTACAGCCTTCCGAGAGGTCTGAAATTTTAAATATATGATTGTTGCAAAATTTTGTCGAGCCATTTCAAATTTTATGAAAATCGGATGTATAGCTTAATTACAGGGATATTCAAAATTTTTCCGTTTCATTACAGGGAATGGGAAAAAAATTATTACAGTGCATTTTAATGATGTTACAGACTATGCACTTACGAAGTGCAAAAAACTATACATTCAGTACAATATGAAGTGCAAAAAATAATTATAAAACTAGCTATAGTACGAACGCACCACATTTGCCACGTTTGACGAGCAATTTCCAACTTGTTATGTCTACTGCACATGTCACGTTACCTTATTATATGCAAATTTTTGTCACATTACTTCAGAATAGCTAATAGAATGTAATATTTCATAAATCAGTTTCCATGTTTGCATATTACGAAAATCTAATTTTTGACCTTTTGTTTATGTTTAATATTATGTATGAAATTTTACTTTTGTAACTCATTTTTTATACATACTATGTATGTCCCATGAAATTTCATATATTTTTAATGAATATTATAGAAGTTCTTGTTAAAAAATCGTGTTTTCATAAAACAATTTCCACCAGTGTACTATACTCTTTTTCACTAACAGAGGCGCATGACCTTCACACTCACCTTCGCCAATTGACATGAAAATCACATATGGCACCGTCTCTTCTACTCCAAGTTACCGCGGAAGCACGGTCTCAACTTGTAAAGGTCAATGAAAGGCATACGCCCCTGTTAGTGAAAATGAGTATAAAGGGATACGAAGAGAAAATTAAAAGGAAACAGCGTTGGACAGTTCTGCTGTAAAATATAAGCTGAAATATTATCAACCCTTCACAGCGAGCGTTCTGAAACAAGACCCATTAGTAAGTGGAAAAATAAATAAATTTATCGAAACATATAGTTCAAATTTTACATGAATAAATCCGTATCTTTAATTTTTAAACAAATATTACAGGTTATTAATTTCTTTTTTGAGAAATCAATTATAAAATATACATTATAACATCCTTTTAGCCGTATAGCATATGTCTGCATTGTAATTTTAACGAAACAAAATGAAACTGGAATATATTATAAATAAGTGCTATGATTTTTAGCAACTAAAAAAAATAAAGAAATACGTGCATCATTCTCAGATTCTGAAATATTTTACAACATTACTCTATTATAATTTACACATGTTTAATCGAATGGGTTCCTAGTCCTTTGACGGTTTTGCAAACAATTTATAAATGTTACTTATACATAATGATAAATAAGCAATTTTTAAATACCACTGATAGATTATGTATATTGTCTCAAAGCTTTAGCTTAAATAGTTTGATTTGCTGCTCGGTTAAGGCAAAATGTTTCCTAAACAATTTCTTTGCCCTTTGTTTTTTTACCGTCAATATTTTAGCAATCGGGTTTTCTTAAAATTATTGATCATGCTTGTTTAAAATCGTGCGTTGCAAAAGTCCATTATTTATTCACAAAAAAAAAATCTGCATCTTAATTGTTTGCTGGTTAAAGGACAAACGTGTCATAATGAACTGTAATTGAACAGTTTATTATTTACCTTAATGAAAAAATGGAATACAAAATGAAATTTTTACATTTAATCTTAGTTAAGATATTAAACTGTTTCATAATCATTTAAATTTTAACGCAACTTAAGCTAAAATATTAAAGCAAGAAAAGAAATGTTTCATTATTAACGACGCCGCGAACCTAAAAAACTGCAAAACGTAGTTCATTAAATTGTGAATATTTGTGGTTAACAGCTTTTTCTAAATGATGAAAAGCATGGTTATATGCATCACGTTTTAGTTTATTATGAGTTTAGTTTATGAAATGACATTATTAATTAATCCTGAGACACTTTCTCTTTAAAAAATATCCTTACTAATGAAAAACTAAACTCTAATCAGTGTGTAATGAATCCATTAAATTTTTTCAAGACCACACAAAGATTATTTAAAGATTTAAATTTTGCAGAGTACTTAATTTATTTTACATACAGTAAACAGCTTATTCCTTTAATCGAGTTTTTCTAGTTTATAGGAAAACAAGTTAAATGATTGGAAGGAATTATAAATTTCTTTAAATCCGTTTTCGTTTAGTTGCATACAAACAAATCTTTTCTTTTGTTAGAATAGTTGATTTTTTTTAAAACTACAATTATTATTTTTAATTTTTTTATCCCAATTGTTCAATGAATTTTTATTTAAAAAACTTTGTTGTGTCTGCTTTTTCAGTGTTAGAGAAATATACAGTCCAGTGAATTCCTTGCTTGAAGTATTTTGAATATTGTGCTAAATCTTGTTAAAAGGTTAAATTCTGTGATTTTGTTTTCGATTATAAGATGATCATTATATTTTATTAATAGTATTTCTACCGGTGTCAAATGACACCTTTTAAAAGACTTCAATTTATGATTTTCCATTTGTATTTTTTAGATTGAAACAGTTGCAAATCGTTTTTAATACATGAAAGGACTTTTTTATGCTTATTACATTAAAAAACTACGAGCAAAATAAACGTAAATGAAAACTTTTAAAAGGTATCAATTGATACCGGTAGAAATAATGTTAAATTTGTAACAGCATCCCTCCCTTCTGTCCCTCCCGTGCATACTACTAGTGCGTATAGTGGAAACTTATGTTATCACATTTACAACAAAAGTGAGCATGTCTATTAAAAGTTTCATTATGATATACTTCGGTTTTCTGAAAGTTATTTTCGGCAACCCAATTTGAGATAGGTTAAGAAACCCTCTGTTTTTGATTAAATAGGTGGTTTGCGATACCATGTTCTATTGCAATTTTTGCTCTTCTTGATGCCTACTATCACTCCTCCAAATTTGTCAGTCGAAATCGGGAACACTTTGTATATATATATATACAGGGTGGTCCAGAAATATATGTCAAAAATATAAAGGCAGGTAGAGGGGGCCTAAATAAGCAGATTTCGTATAGGAATGTTGGTGCGGAAATGCAGTGTTGAGGCAGTAGCGGGCGTTGTTGAATGCAGTGGATGAATGATCTTCTTTGGCTTGAATCGCCATTTCCCACACGGATATCGAGGAATATGGATTATTACCCAAATGCGGAGCTTGCCGAGATGCATTTCATGTATGAGATTACGCAAAGAAATGGATTGACTGCTCAAAGGACTTAGATTAAAGATTCCCGGGTAGGATTCTACAGGATCCCCGAACGTTTGAGCGTCTTCATTAGGAGGTGTGCGCAAGTGAATCGTTTTATGCTTCTAGTCGTGATAACGGCACTGCAAGATATCGCAGAATTCCTGCAGGGGAAAAAGTAGTATTACGCACAGTAGAGGATATCACAGTAGTAGAACTCAAAAGGTGTTGGGCATGCATTGGGTGTGAGCCATTTCCTTGAGCAGCCCCATACATGAAATGCATGTCGGCAAGCTCCACGTTGGTGTAACGATGCGTGTTGCTCAAAATCGATGAGGAAAAGGCAATTCAAGCCACCAAACTCCTTCCATCCACCGAACTTAACAGCGCCCTCTACTGCCTCAACACTGCATTTCTGCACCCGCATTCCTATACTAAATCTGATTATTTAGGTCTTCTCTACCTGCCTTTACATTTTTTACATATATTTCTGGACCACCCTGTATATATATAGTATATAAACTGCCCTTAGAGCTATACATATGTAACATTATCAACTTTTTGGTAATTTTGGACCCCCCTCTTCCCCTTACGATATCATACGTTATCATTCATCGAACCTCCTCCTCTCTTATAATCATATCGATATCAATGTATTTTTTTTTCAGTGATGTACATATATGGTTAT